>CM047882.1:13530822-13705822 GCA_026212405.1 Petrea volubilis
TCTTATAAATGGCCTTTTACCAATGTTAAATGTGTGCAACATCTTTATATATATATATATATATATATACACACACACACACACACACACATTATAAAAGGCTAAATGCGAGCAAGATTTACCTTTATTTGATGGAGTATTCCATCCTTCTTCGCTAAAGTGGCACCTTTTTAATAACGATTTTACCTTTATTACCAATGTTAAATGTATGCAACATTTTTTTCTTCTGTTTTTTCGATTGAAAATTGTTTTATTGTAAAAATAAATTAGTATCGAATTAAAATAATACTTTTTTATTTTTATAAAAAATTAAATCGGACCTCTACCTTACTATTGAGGCAATGTCTCATTGGCGGCTAGAGTTCAATTAAATACTAATGCAATAATATAGTTAGAAATGATATGAAATAATAATAATTAATTGAGAAATTAGTAACTAAAGTGACACAGAAATTAAATAGAACGAAAAATAATAGTGTATTTAAGAGATGATCGGATAAAACAAGATAAAAACTAAACATGAGGAATCAATAATATTTGGGTTAATAAATAACTCGTATTTACCAAATAACAAAATTTAAAAGTTAATAAATAATTTTAAGTACATTTTCTCTTTCTTAAAGTCTACTTGAGACAAGCCTCTCATTAAGGCAATTAATAAGTTGTGCTAGTAAGTCAATGTCTACTTAATCGGTGCTTAAATTCGTTCGTGACATGCAAAAAGCTTATTACGGATTCGAGCATAATTTGGAAAATTCAGTATGGACCCACTAATGCATTAATAGAGAGCTTTTTGATATGTAAAGTTTTAATCTATTTCATTAAACTATATAAGCACAAAAAAATTTTTACATTCACATTGGTGTATAAGCGTCTTAGTTTATACTGAGTGTATGAGAAAAAAAAAATTTGATACACAAAAATACTATAAAATAATAATAATAATAATAATAATAATAATAAAATAAACAGGAATATGAATAATATGAATTAATTCCAATGTACCACTGCCAATGGCAACTCCACACTGTTGATATACACTTTGTAATATAAGAGAGTATATGAAATGTGTATAAGTTGTTTGCAAAGCTATCGTCTTTTATCCCACATTAAATTTATTATGCAATATTTATTGGCTCATAAGCATAAATGATATTACAAATACTAAATTGTGGAACTTAAGAGTAGACTTGAGAGTCACTTCGCGTTCGCATCGCTTAGTCATATTGGCGCTTTAGGTGCACTTTGCACGTACGTACGCATCATTGAAGGTTACAAAACGACAAATCCAACCTTCAATATCTTATTAGTATAAATATGTCTTATACCTGCTCTATCTAGTTGTCCTTCAAATGCAAAACTATCACTTTTGTTTTCAGTAAATTGATATTGCTGGAACCATTTTCTTAGAGGCTTGACATATATCTTAGGGTATATTGCCTGTAATCTCTAGCAAACCATTTATGGTAGGGGCAATAGCAACCTTAAGGATAGGGATTAATTACCCGTGTCATCCTTATGTTTCCAACCTGCATATTTCATTTTAAACATACAGTACCATACTATATACAATGGGGTCACTTGACCCTACAAAAATGTTCTAACAACTATATATATGTAATATTTTATAGGAAAAATTTCATTTTATCTCATTATATTCTCACTCAAGCTCACTTCATTCCTTTATACTTTTAATTGCATCACTTTACTTTCTTGTACTTTTGTTTTTGTTTCAATTGTTATATTTCATTAAATATCCATTTATACATGTTTTTGAAAAATATATTAACTAACCCTAAACTTTTTTTCTGTAAGCAAGCACCCCGAATATTTAAAAATGGACAAAAATCTCCATTCCCATTAGTTTTTTTAAGGTTTATTTTTTTTTCCCAAAAAATAAGTTGATCATGACCAATATTTTATACCATAAAAAGATAAATTATTTCACTTGACCAAACATCTTTTTTTATGTTTAATGATTTTTTTTTAAGAATCATGATTTTTGTGATTTTTAATTTGGTTAACCAAAATATTAGACTATATGCATATCTATATACAATGATGTAATTTTTTCCATGAATATGTACCACTAATGCATGTGTTCAGTTCAAATAAGTTTTGGTCAATAATCTTTTATTGATATTTGTATATTTCTTGTCTTTTTCATTTTTAATTTTCTTGCTTAATATTTGATTTTTTTTAATAACACTGGTTGATTATTGTTTTTGACTTTTAGTTCATTGGAAATAATTTTGTCAATTTTTTTATTTTATTTTATTTTTTTGCTAAAATATATTGTTGAAGTGATAAATATTATTTTTCATCAAAAATTGATAAATTAGCCATAGTAATCCCTTATGGAGCCATGTTTTCTTCACTGTGCCCTTCACTTCCCATGAGATGAACACTCCGACGTTGTAGGCCCAACCACCAACAAACTAGGGAACAACATCGCAGTATCTATGCAACCATTGCGCCCACCGCACTAGGTGCTCAACGGGGCTATGTCGATTTTATAACTGAATAATTAAAACCTCAAAGTAAAAAATGAATTTTAGAGAATACTTTTAATTATCAAATATATATATATATATATATATATAAGTATACACACACATACATGTGAGAAGAAGATAATTTTATGAAGAAATTTGTTTACCAAAAAGAACTAAACGTCAACAATGTAATAATGATGTATCCATGAAAGCAAAATTACATATCATGCATATCAGTATGCGTGGGAACATTTATTGTTCCGCCTATTAAATTAAAAAAAAATATAGATTATCGATTTTTTAGAAAATAAAAATCATAAGATATATATATAAATGATAGACCAATGGAATAATCAGCCTTTTTAAAATATTAAAATTTGGCCATTAGCTTCATTACAAGTAAAAATAATTAAATAGTTTTTTAGAAAAAATAATGAGAATGGCAGTTTAAATAAATTGTTTTAAATATTAACAGTGTTTATTGATAGAAAAAAGTTCAGCAGTTGGTAATATAATTTTGACTAGCATAAATAGATTAAGATTCAATGAAATACAAAAATTGAAGAAAAAAATAAAAGTACAAGTGGGTAAAGTGATACAATTGAAAATCTAAGGGTGTAAATTGAGATTGAGTTGGAGTATAAAGCGATAAATTGAAATTTACTGTATTTTATATTGAAAGTTAATTAATAGAAATAAAAGTATAAGTGGGTAAAGTTGGACAAATGAAAAAATATTTGAATACGAAATGAAAGGTGTTAGGGAATTCATCGATTTTAAAAAAAGTAGTTAACCGTATTTAAAGCGCAATCAAGAGATGATCCTTTTTAAAAATCGCCTTTTAAATTCTTGGTGCGTAAGAACTAAGAGAATCATCTTTGACCCCAATGCGTTAAAGTATCTGGAGTCGTCAAATGACTACAATTATAACACGGAATTTTATTTTTTTTCCATAATCAATCACAAATACATATATGTGTGTGTATATATATATACACATTTCCTTTCGCATTATACAATATTGTGAGAATGAGTTAAAAAAAAGTACATAAACATCCAAGTAAAACCTTATAACATCTGCTATTTTTTTTTTAACTAGATGCTTCAAACCCAAAAGGAATAAAATAAAATAAAATAAGCATATTGTCACTAAAAAATTCATTAGAGACCTGAAACATAAGTGACTCCTGTTGAAGGCAACCACGAATTCCCACCAATAAAACTCCCCACCGTGAATTTCGTCGCCTCCACCATCCCCAGCACGTGAAATCCAGGCCAATTAACCCTGCCGGAGCTCCCGGCGCCGGGGCCCATATTCTGGTATTCACCAAAGTACAGTGATTTGTAGACCGATCCGCTGGCGCCCGGCCACTCCACCCATCCCCTGGACGAAATCGCCGAGTCGATGTTCGATTGCATCACCACAGATCTCGAATACTGCTTCCACGGCCGGCCGAGGTACGATTTGGACGAGCCGGTGATTTTGCATCTCTGGACGGAGAAGCCGGTGTTCTGGCCCGGGTCCGAGCGGCCGTTAGCGAGGATGACGTTGTAGGAGGCGCCGCCGCCGCGGAGGGTGAGTGTGCAGCTCTGGAAGACGGCGGCGGCGTTGCCGAATATGAAGTCAACGGTGCCGTAGATGTCGCACTCACGGTAGAACTGGCGGAGGGCGAGCGCGTAGAGCGTGTCCTGGTAGCCGGCGATGCTGCACCGGTACAGCACGGAGTGGTCGGAGGCGAGAGTGAGCGCCACCGCCCGCCCCGCCCGCGGCCCCGCCGTGTTATGAAAGCCGATGTCCCGGGCGATGAAGCCGTCGCCGGTGATTGCTGTTAGAAATAACGAAATGGAGCATCAATTAATTGGATAATATTTTTTTATGGCGTTGATATATACATATATATGTCGCTGTCGTCGCAAAATTGACCTTTCCACGTAAAGGTGCATGGGCATATATACGTACTATGAGTTGTCGGTGCTCTTTGGTGTAGATTTTGTCCATTTCGATCGTACGTAACACAGTTAAATTCTTTTCTATCATCTCAATCATTCGTTATTATATGTAATATTTATTAATAAGAATAATAAAAAATATAATAGACAAATTTCATAAAAGATTCAAACCGGAATATTGTGTCATTTTTGCATTTTTTTCTCATGGGGAAATATTTTTAGAAAAGAATAGTTTATTTAGAAAAATCAATGTGTGATTTTTTTCTGAAGAAGTAGAAATTAGAGGAAAAGCTAAAATTTGATTTTTCCTTGATGAATGCAATAAAACATGTAGCACGATTATGAAATAAAAAATTCGAACTGCTAGGGCAAGTATAATAATTATCTGGGGTGAAGTAATAAAATTTTTATGAATTATAAAAGATATATATTTTGATTATTTTCAGTGGAGAGAGAGAGAGAGAGAGAGAGAGAGAGAGAGAGAGAGAGAGAGAGAGAGAGAGAGGAAGAGGAGGAGGAGGACTGCCTGTACCAGCCGTACTGTACCTGCCACTTGCAGACTTGTTGGACGACATCAACATTATGCAAAAGTTCATTTCTCTTTAATTATTATTGTACCGAAGATAAGGTTGCAACTTGCATCAATTGATTAAAAGCTTTTTTTTAATTTTCCGAAATGTTGTTAGCAGACTCTTTTAAATATGGCTGATTTATATGGCTTTTTGTTAGAAAGAATTTTGCTCACGTAGTGTTCGATACCCTGCGGAATAACTCACACACACAAAGAGAGAGAGAGAGAGAGAGAGAGAGAGAGAGGCCTCACTTATAGTTGCAGATCCCCGGAGAGAAGAGCCGTCTGTGTCAGCGCTACCGCCGGAAGCGATGATAGTAGAGTATTTTCCATCTCCAATCAACGTGATCCCATCCTTGTTCGTGTTAATTTTCTCATTGTAAACTCCAGATTTCACATATATCACGAACCGGCCTCCGCCCGCAGCTGCGATGGCCGCGGACACCGTCTTGTAGTTCCCGCTCCCGTCTTTCGCCACAACTGCGTTAGCTTTTATTGATGTACTCTGCAGCAATTTCCTGTCTTTCGCCGACAACCAATCCGGAAAACTTTCTCCTTCTTCGAGAAGCCGCCGCTGCCCACCCTTCTGAGATTTTCCGGAGATCCGATTCGCCAGGGCCAAGGGGTTGCTGCCCAGCTCAGACAAATAGTCCATTTTCTTGTAGATGTCGCCCATGTACTTGTTCGACGGGACATGATCCTGAACCGAGTCCTTGCAGGCTTGCTGGAAAGTCAGGGCCGCGCTGAGCCACGTCTGGATATCCGCCTTGTTATTCTCCGGGGACTTCTGCAATGCATCCCGGGCTTGGTTGAGTCGCTTCACCGACATATTCATCAGTTCGTGGCAATAATCTGCATTATACGAGTATATATAATAAGGTTTATGTTCTTATACAATTTGAAGAAACACACAGATATAAAGAATATTACCTATGGCCATTCGGGCCTGCTGACCCTGACTGGAGATGAAGTGGGAGCTGAGGACCTCAAAGTTGGAAGGTGGCAGTGCCGTCTCGGATATGGTCCTTTTAACAAGGACAGACAGGAAATCAGCACTTGCATTTCCGCCTGACGACCCCAACGATCCTGTCAGGGTCTGGACGCACAAGGTCGGGTATCGGGTGAACCCACACTCAGTTTTCACCTCCTCCTCGAAGCTACGCGACGATCCCTTTGTCGCGCTACTGCCAAAAGTAATTGATATTATTGCCAACACCCAAAAGAAAGTGGATTTTAGGGGATTCATTATTTGGCTTCTCATAAGAATGGATGATGATGTGAACCAGAGGAGTACTTGTTTTTTGTTGTAAGTACTTGATGATAATAGAGAATTGAATGAATGAAATGGTGTGGGAGCAATGTGCTTAGGGAGATAGGCATTTATAGACAGGGGCTCATGGGCATGGCCACGCATGTTTAGCTTTTTCGAAGAGGTGGTTTGGAGGTCAATTTCTTTGAGTTCATTCTCATCACTATTGCCTTATAGCCGTTTGGAAAAACTCCCTTGTCCTTCTTTGGCTATTGATTAACTAAACATGGCCCGGTTTGCAAGTGTACATTCTTTAATCTATAAAAACATTAATCCCAAACTTACATTATACTTAAATTATACATAGGTGTGTGTGTGTATATATATATATATGCGTGTGTGTGTGTGTATACCAATATCAATAGCATAGCGACATGAAGTCACACAACATTGACAATACGTAAGGACTCCTACATGTTATATTAATAGTCATGTAGAATTTTCGGTTGGTGGTAATTAACAAGGTACAATTTGGCAAAACATTGACAATAAGTAAGGTGGATCGGATCCCTACTCCATAATAATGCCCCATCTCCTGCCCTACACTCTGGATGTGCGACACGTGTAAGTTTTGAAGATTTACTTATCAAATTAGATGACTGAAAAAATATAATTAATTGGACAAAACATTTAATTTGGTAATTAAATCTTCAAGACTTACACATATCACACATCCAGAGTGTGGGACAGGAGATGGAGCACTATTATGGGGTAAGGGATTGGATCCGTAAGTAAGGACACGTACATGTTATATTAACTCATGTACGCAAATTTTGGAATGTTGTTTCTCGAATTACCATCTCAAATTAAACATAGAGTCAAGAATTTGATTGTCGAGGACGAAGGAATTTTGTTTTCATATATCAAAAATCAATTGATAATTTTTGAGAATTTGGCGGCCCTCCAACCTCATGTGACTCTGTTGCATATTGATGTACTTCAGGTCCTGCAATTAGTTGCTCTCCATTGAAATGTCCATTATACAACTTTAATATAGTGTTTATCCCCAATATTCGAATTATTATAGTGATGTATACTCCCAATGAATTCTATAATAGTACAAACAAGTAAAAAGTCTCTCTGTGGTTTCTTCTTAATTCTCTCTTCTAAAACGGGTACTTATGCACGGCCACTGTTTTTAAATATTTTTTCTGGCATTTAATTTTGCTCATTCTGTCATGGTGGCTTTCCGTGGCAGATTTGAATTGATGTTCCGTTTGACATTTTACACGGGGAGTTTTGTTAAATGGCCTTTTTAAGTTTCATTTTTAATTAAATAGCCTTCAAGTTTTAATTTTGAGATAAATAGCTCTTTTGTTTATTAATCTTAATTAATAGTCAATTAAACTTAAATGGGGTTTAGGTAAATATCTGTCTAACCTTTAATATTTATATTTTAACCCCCAAAATCAATTGAATTGCAAAAAAATCCCTAAAACAGGAAAAAAAAAAGAAAACAAAAATACATTCACGAACCGCACAAATATAAGCAAAATTAACAGCTCAAACTTAATTGTATTTCAAAATTAATGAAAGAATCAGTTTGCCCATATTGAGAAGAGTTAATTAATGGAATTTTTTTTGAGAAATTCTAGCTAGAGGTGGTGAAACGGCGGCAACGGAGTGTGTTCTTTGTTGTTGCCCTTTCTACCGCCTCCGACCAAAAATTCACATTTTTTTTTCATAAATCAACTCCTCTCATGATGGGCTAGCAAACAATGTCTTCAATTTAAAATTTTAACCAAGTTTTATGGTTTAATTTGATGTGTGTGTGCGTGTTTGTGCGTGGGTTTTCCTTTTTCTGTGTCTGTCATGTTTTTGGGTTTGGGGATTGACTGTGGGTGGGTAGGTGAAAAGAATTGAATCGAAGATCGCTTGAGCGATCAAGTGATCGCTTAAGCGATCACTTGAGTAATCAAGTGATCGATTAAGCGATCATGTATATTTTACAAACTATCACTTAAGCGATATTAAATATCAATTGATCTAAAACGAAAAAAAATATAAGAATATTTAACTATTTTTCTTGTAAATGAGAAATTAAACATATCTTGTGAATATATTATAGTGTTAAAACAACAAATGATTAAATTATAAACTTCATTTTGTCAAATTATACACATTTCTCATGATAGTGGTTATGTTTTATAATCATTAGGACTATAGTAAATACAATGAATTAAGAAGTTATATTGAAACAATCTAGTTGGAAATACTAAGAGATTTTAGTTATTTTCTTTGAATCTAGTTATTTATATCATTAAAATAGCGAAATGTCATATTTTACGTTGTAATTTTTAAACTTATACCAATTTTTCATATAACAATCAAAACGTGTGGTCATACTGGCCAAAGTATATACAATGAACTTTAAAGTTATATGGGAACAATCTAGTTGTTTATCCAATTCATGAGATGAGATTATACAAAACTCAAAGTTATCTTGCACACATCTTTAAATTGTTGATCTACATATTTTACACTATAATTGGTAAAATTATACAAATTTTTCATATAAAGATCACAACTTGTGGTTATACTGGCCAAAGTATATACAACAAACTTTGAAGTTATATGGGAACAATGTAGTTATTTATTGAATTTATGATATGGGACCATACAAAACTCAAAGTTGATCTACATATATCCCCAAAGAGATCTGACAATCAATCAAGTGATCATGAGTATTTGACACATATCCCTTAAGCGACGTAATGTGATTGCTTCAAACAATTACGCACATAATGTGGAAAATGGCAAGAAATTTTAATTATTCTCTTTGAATGTAGTTACTTATATCATTAGAATAATGAAATATCATGTTTTATGCTGTAATTTGTAAAATTATACAAATTTAAAAACAATCGCTTAATCGACATGCAATATCGCTCAATCGATATGACATATCGCTCAATCGACATACTATATCGCTCAATCGACATAGCATATCGCTCAATCTACATGGTATATCGCTCAATCGACATAACAGATCGCTCAATCGACATGCTATCGATGAAGAACAATCGCTTAATCGACATGCCATATCGCTCGATCGACATGCCATATCGCTCAATCGACATGCTATATCGCTCAATCGACATGCCATATCGCTCAATCGATATGCTAGATCGCTCGATCGACATGCTATCGATGAAGAACAATCGCTTAATCGACATGCCATATCGCTCGATCGACATGCCATATCGCTCAATCGACATGCTAGATCGCTCGATCGACATGCCATATCGCTCGATCGATATGCTAGATCGCTCAATCGACATGCCATATCGCTCAATCGATATGCTAGATCGCTCGATCGACATGCTATATCGCTCGATCGACATGCCAGATCGCTCAATCGACATGCCAGATCGCTCGATCGACATGCTATATCGCTCGATCGACATGCCAGATCGCTCGATCGACATGCCAGATCGCTCGATCGACATGCCAGATCGCTCGATCGACATGCTATATCGCTCGATCGACATGCCAGATCGCTCTATCGACATGCCAGATCGCTCGATCGACATGCTATATCGCTCGATCGACATGCCAGATCGCTCGATCGACATAGCATATCGCTCAATCGACATGCTATATCGCTCAATCAACATGCTATATCGCTTAAGCGATGTGTGATCGATGAAGAATAATCGCTCAAACGACACATAATAATCGATCAAAAATGATCGATTAAGCGACATAAATGATCGATCAATCGATTGTGTTGATCGATCAAGATATATAGTGATCGATCAATCGATTATTTTGATCGATCAAGCAACTATTAAGCACATAACGTACACGATCGTTTGATCGATATCATATAAGTTATAAATTTATTTATTTACAATTCGACCCCCGTCCAATTCTAAACTTGTTAGTTTTACTTAATTGACCTTTAAATTATGCCACATCAGATATTTGACTTAAAAAAAAAAGGAAAAAATAAATTGAGGGCTATTAAATTAAAAAAAAACTTGAAAGGTCGGATGAACAAATTTTCTCCATTTTACACCTATTATTAGTTGATCGTTAGTCAACCAACATGAACTTTCGAAAATATTCTTTTATGGGCGGAAATTGAATTTGACCCAAAATAAAATGACTCTAATGCCCTCAAAGGTGTTTTTGTTATATTTATCATATTTAGGGCAGTATATTATTATTTCATCAAATTATAGGGGATAAATAAAATATTTCTATTATCTTATTTTTTTACAATTAAAAACCCCACGCCGCCGTTGGCCCCCAACGCCACGCAGAGAAATCCAAGGGCTAGAGAGAGAGAGAGAGAGAGAGAGAGAGAGAGTGGGAGAGAAGCCGCCCTACCACCATTCGTCGAGGCTGCCCTACGACCATCCATCACTGCCACCACGTAGAGAGATCTGGGGGTGGGGGGGGGGGGCAGAGAGAGAGAGAGAGAGATAGAGCGATTGGAGGAGATAGGAGAGGAAGCCGCCCCACTGCCGCCACCACGTAGAGAGATCCAAAGGGAGAAGGAGAGATTGAGAGAGAGATAGAGGGGGCAAGAGAGAGATAGAGAGATCGGGAGAGAAGCCGCCCCATTGCTGTTTGCGATCGCCGCCCTGTCGCCGTTTGCCGCCTCTGCCACTGCAACCGTTGCTCCACCGCCTCGGCCATACCAATCGTTCGGGAGAGAGAGAAAATAGAGATTTGATAAGAAGATAAGGAAGGAAAAAAAGAAAAAGGTTATAAAAGGATATTTTTGGGTTTTTCATAGATCTGATGAAAAGAAGATAAGGAAGGAAAATAAAAAGAAAAAGATTATAAAAGGGTATTTTTAGGTTTTTCATTTTAGTTATGCTCTCTCTCTCTCTCTCATGCTTAAATCAATTATGGTAAAATTGATTTTATCGATTCCGTGGAGATATTGTAATGTTCCAAACGTGGCGATATTTTTTATAAATACATTAAATCTCAGAGTTAGTAGGTGTAGTTCGTCCTATATATAAACACTAGCTAAAACTAAAGCACATTTTTTTTAATGTACCAACCAAAAAATTCATTACACCCTCTAATTTTGTCACAGAATATAGTTCAACGACGAACTCCGAGTGTTATAAATTTATTAGTAAATATCTTATTTGTTCCTTTAGTTTTATTTTATGAGAACTTTGTTATAGATTCATAATTAGAAATATTTTATATTTGTGATGAAATTTATCCTAACAAATTTTTTATATCTGTGATGAAATCTACCTACCGCCCATCACGACATGTATGTATCTGTACTATACAATTATATAAAATACTAGCCCCCTCTAGAAACTGTTCTTAGTATCTTTGATCTTTCAATTGAGTTTATCTTCTCTCTCGTCTCTCCTCCCGGTATCTTTTACTTTCTCAATCTTTCTCCTCTCCTCTCTCTTCTCTCTTACCTGTTATCCAACCCTTCAACATATTTTAACTCTTTTTATATTTGTTTTCTTAATTTTATTTAATCTATACTATTATTTTTACTTCTATACTGTTATATAAAGCATTAGCAGCCCTCTAGAAATTGCTTTTAGTATTTTTGATATGTGTTTTTCCTTCCCTCTCCTCCTCCTCCATCCTCTTCCACATTTTTTTGCTTTCTCAATTTCTCTCTCTCCCTCTTTTCTCCTCATGATCTGTCATCACACTCTTCAACTTTATCTTAACTCTCAATGTATTTGTTTTCTTAATTTTATTTAATTTTAAATTATTTTCTTACTTATTATTAATTTAATCAATATCTTGATAATAGTTAAAAAAAAAATATTTATACTATCTGAAATAAAGAATATAATTATATATATATTTTTATTTTGTTAACGTATCGAATGTGGTGAAAAGACTAATAATTGATAACGTGTGAGATCTGTAATGCTTTTGAGTAAAATGCCAAAAGTTTTCTTAAATATGCGCATATTTAATAATCTGGACTTTTTGTGTGCCCAAGGCCAACTTTATGTCAATTTCCATTAATTTCTTGATAATGATAATATGACGATAGGATACTTGTGGATCGCGTTTTTAAATGATAATAAAAAATTCAATTATCGTTTGTGTTCGTATTTATTTATAAGATAGAGTATTCATGTTCATTTAAAGTGAATATTATTCGTATTCGATTATAAATATCTAATTATAAATGGATACGGATACTGTGATTAAATATTCGATTTGTTTAATCTCTATTTTAAATAAAACCTATTTATATATTCGATTATTTATAATTTAATTAGTTGTATCCCTTAACTTATATGTATACTAAAATTTTGATGTGCTTTTAATAATATTTTATAAAATTAATTGATGTATTTAGTGATATAATTTTATAAAATTAGTTTTTCAAAAATTATATTTTTAATAATCACATGATTTAAATTTGATACATTACAAGATATATGGAAATAAAATATAAATATTTCATATTATGTGAATGATAAATAATAGATTATTATTTTAAATAAAATACATGAAATTTGTTTTGATGAATATCTTATATTTGTAACTTACAAAGATATAAAATGAAAATATAAATAAACATTTTGAATTTTAGGTGTTATTCATAAAAAGTGTATGATATCTATGTATATGTGTATATATCATATATATATAAATTTTTGTAAATAAGTAGATTATATATAAAAAATATTATGAATTACGTATACACAAATTCAAATATTCAATTAATTATCGTAAGATATCAATTATTTACAATTGAATAAAATATTTGAATATTCATAATTCGATATGGATATTATTCATATATTTATAATTGAATTCAATTTTTAGAAATTAGAATCGGATACGAATATACCCGATATCCAATGGACACAAATATGAATATTAGTGTTAGATATCTGTCAATTTTAGTATATTGATATTCAATAAAATTAAATGAATACGAAGATAAAAATGACATATCTGATCTGTTTACGCCGCTACTTGTGGAAGTAAATGAAAATAGAAAAACAAATTATCAGAAAGCGGAAAAAGCTAACTATCTTTATTGCAGCAATAAAAACTGAAAAGATTCCATCTGAAAATATAAACAATCGGGACCCTAGTACTTTTGTTCTGAGTTGCAAATTTATTACGTAATTTGACTATTTTGAAGAGATTTCCATGTGTGAGGCTGTGATGGGGCTATATAGCTACAAATAAAGTGTTTTTCGTGTGAAGAAGACAATAAAAAATTAACTTGATTGATAGTATAAATGATAGACATATAAAAATTGATATGTCATTAGTTGGCAACAAAAAAAAAAAAAAAATTAAATCATCATTGTTGTTGTTGTGATAATAATTATTAAATTATAAAAAAAATTATTGCAGAAAAATAAAAATGTTGCCACTTGATGCACAATACCAAAACAGAAAAAGAGAAAAAAAGAAGTAACAATATACAAGTTGGGTTAAATTTTGTTTTTTCCAAACGACTCTCTTTATTATTTTTAATAGTGATAAAAAAAATGTGTGAAATTCGCCGTTATTAATAAATAATATCTTAAAAATGACATATCAAAATTATAGGTAAAAGTACACCTAGGGTTGTAAATGGGTAACCGAAAATTTGTTTACTGTTTGCATTTGTATCCGTTTATAGGGATATTATCCGTATCCGTATAAAACGGATATTATCCTTATCCGAATAATAAACAAATACAGATATGGTAATTACATATCCGTTCCGTTTAATATCCGCTCTGAATGTGTATCTGATGGATATATTCGTTTAATACATATCGGTTATCCGTATTCGATAAATAACATTAAAAAGTTATTATTATTATTATTAGGAGGAGGAGTGTTAGTAGTAGTAGCAGTAGTAATAGTGGTAGTAGACGTAGTGTGTGTGTGTGTGTGTGTGTGTATGTTTATATATTACAATGTCTTCCTATAAATAAAATAGAAAAAATATAATTAATTCATATTTCCATAATTTACAACGAAATAAAAATATAAGTAAATATATTAACTTTACTTGTATTAATGAGCATATACTATACTTATCTATATAAAAAAAATTAAATTAGATAAGTTACATAAATTTTATTTGATTTTTTTATATAAATAGATTCGAATATTCGGATAAGAGGATTTCGATAGTGAATCATATATTTGGATAATTATAAGCGAAAACGGATATTTAGATATCTGAATATCCATAATTTTGTCAAATTTTTAGAAATACTAAACAGATTCGGATATATCCGAACTCGCAAAATATCCGTCGGATTCGAATTTAGATATGATGTTTTGAATATCCGTCGGATTCGGATACGAATACGGATATCGAAAAACTTAATCGAATACGGATTCGGATACTGCATATCCGCTCCATTTAATATCTGTTTACAACCTTAAGTGCACCTCTTTGATCCTTAGATCCATTTCGCGGCTGAAATAGTGTTACGAGGTTATATATATCCTATTAAAATGCTTGAGATGACTGATCATGTATATATATGCTATCTGGATGATATATATATATATATATATATTGAGTCTATTTTTATGCTATCATATCTAAATTTAAGCTTTATAATTCAATTAAATATACTTAAATTTAGATGACCTTAAACACTTATTTTAAAATAGGAATGTAATCTCATTCTCAACACGCCTGACAAACACTTACATTTTCTATGTCCCTATTGGAAAATAATAGAACAGAATATTTAAAATTCGATATTCTCGTGGGTGGATTTATTCAATAATATAAATACAATGGAATAACAGTTTTACAGTAAAAAACACTATAGCCAAAAGCAAATTAAACAATGCCGTAAACAAATAAATAACAAGAAAGTACAGTAGACTTGTCAGTATTTATTTGAAAAAGTACGACTGAATCATCGAGTTGAGCCGATTTGCCTTAAAGAAATATTCGCTCCACTGACCGGTGCGATGGGCTTGCGATACTCCTTCCAGGATAAGACAATCCGGAGGTCCGTTCCAAGCCGTACTGCTACTTTGAACTTCACTTCGAAAGCTAATCAACTCAAGTGGTTGTGTATGCAATACAAAACACACACCCGAAAGAATCAAATGTGTACACTCTAAAATTGATCAATTTCTTAAAACAGTATACTTTCTATTCTCTCTTTGTTTCATTCTGTGTCCTTTGCACTTGTTGTTTGACCAAGTAACGTGTCTTGATGTTTCAAACCGCGTTAACTAAAATATAGTAACGGAATTCAAAATTAAATTTTTGAATAAAATCGTACCAAGGGCAATTAAGTAAAAATAAGCTCGAGATCAAGACAATTCGCCCAAACGCCCGAACCTAAACCCGGTCCGTGGCCATGGCCGTGGTCGGAGCTGGGTCGGGCGGTGCGCGCGTGTGGCACTAAAGAAAACGCGCTATTTTCGGCGAAATTTTGGCTGAAAATTCGGCCGAAAATTTAAAATAATTAAAAAATAATAAATTTTGAATTTTTTGGCGGATTTTCCGAGGAAAATTCGGTCGAAAAATTAAAAAAATAAAAAATAAATAAAAATAATAATTTCGAATTTTTCGGAGGATTTTCGAGGGGAAATTCCGCCGAAAAAATAAAAAAAGAAAAAATAATATTTTTAAATCAAAATAATATTTTTTAAATAAAAAATAATTAAAAAATAATAATTTTTGAATTTTTCAGCCGAACATTCTGCCAAAAAAATTTTAAAATAAAAAATAAATAAAACATAATATTTTTTAAATAAATAATAATAATTTTATAAAATTCAAAATTATATTAAACTTTAAAATTTTGGATTTTAATTTGAATTATTGTTATGAACTTTATTATTATTATTATTATTATTATTTTAATTAGAAATTGGAATTGGAATTGGAATAGTAATATTCGACTCCTAGGTTGGGCAGTTCGAATTTCATTTTTAAAAATGTAAAAGAAATTTTGGCGGATTATTCCGCCGAAAATTGAAAAGCGATGGAGGTTTATCCGGTGGATTCGATCCACTGAAAATAATTAATTTTTGCCGAAATTCCGCCAAAAAATCCGCCAAAAATGCCATTTTTTCTTATAGTGTGGCGCGACCCATATGTAGGAGTTTTATACTATAACAACACTTAACCACATAAATACTAGCACTGTCAAGGCCAATATACGCAATATGGGATATTTTATATAGCTTTAAACACATTTAGACAATATTACTTTAGGACTTTATCTATAGATTTCCATTAGAAATGATTTAATCCTAAATTAATCCCAAGTAAAACTCATCTTAACAAACCATTCATTTTCTAACAAAGTGGGCAAAACTTACTCCTTTCTTATTGTTTCTACTGCTTGTCCCCATGCATTTGTTAAAATTCTTCACTAAAGAGAGACCACACACACACACACATAAAATGTATGTGTGTGTATATATATATATATTCATAGTTTTGTCAGTTGTGTATTTTCTTCGGATTGAAACATGTTAAATAATATTTATGTCATTCCAATATTAATTTTTATTAAAACCTTAATTGTTCAGGCTTTTATATAGAATTATGAAAAAATATTTTTATGTAGGATTGTAGTAATAGACACATTTTTAAATACTAATTATATCAGAAATTTCAAGTTTTTATACAAGCGGGGCGCTAGAGAATAATATCGAGTGAAGTTATATGTTAAGTCATTCATTTTTTGCATTTCTAAAATAGATATTCATTTATCTCCTACTAGTATTTTTTCTTTTTTTGAAACGAATAAATTATCGTTCAGTATATCATTAAGTATCAATTACTAAGATGGGAATGGGTCCGGGTTGGACCTGGACCCGCCCCATTAGGGGTGGATTTTTAGACCTCCAACCGGATCCGGGGCGGGTCCCAGGTCTTCATTTTAAAAACCCGGACCCACCCGGCCAGAATTTTACATATATTTTTTATTTTTTATTTTATATAAATTTATGTAATATGTATCTATATTTTATATACAAAAATATATATTATATAAATAGTCACATAAAAAAATAAATATAATATTCCTATATATAAAAATAATTATCTAACATTAGTGGTTAAGTTATAATTTCAAAATATATAAAAATAAATATACGATAAAGATATTTAATTTTTCAAAATTTAAACTATATTCATAGAAATTTATAAATAATTGGTACTTTGGTAATAATATTATTTTTTCATGATTAAAAAGGTTTGATAATATATATATTTTTTTAAAAAATAATTCTTTTAATTATTTTAAAATATTGAACCTGGTCTATCGGGTTGGACCCGGACCCGGAGGGTCCGAGTCTGGGGCTAAAAAATTTCAGTCAGGTCTCGGGTTTGGCCAAACCCGCCCCGTACCTACCCCGTTGCCATCCCTAATTACTATCGACAACTAATACAATTATCAATAAATAATCAAACTATTATAAAGTAACATAATAACTCCTATAAAAGAAAAAAATTCAATTCCACACAAGGTGGAATGGTGGAAAATCAAAACTAAAATCTTATAATTTTGAAGTCGAATATTCGTCGGTTGAATTAGGCCTTGATTTAAGTAAAATTTGTTGGCGTATTAATATGAACGTCAACTCACAACTCAATAAGTGGTTGATATTAGTTCGTGGTGGGTCTGTGACCCTATATGAGTTAGTTGGGCAAGTTGCAACTAGGAGGCAGATCGAAGCTAGAGGCAGCCTCGATCTCTTGAAAATTGGCATAACTTTATAATGGGGTCAATTGTACTTCCGTATTTTTAAATTGATCATATATCGTTTATGTTTTTATCTTTGTAAACTGTAATTGTAGCAAAACAGTTCCTTATAATGGGGAAAAACGCAATAACTTAGTCCTTAGTATTTGTAATTCAAAGGCTAATTCGTAATGATTTTTTATTTCCATTTTTAATATTATAGGATGTTGATTTGTTTATGGCATATTGTATAATTAAAGGATGCAACATGTAACTAGTCCCTTTTCTAACGTGATAATAGTCACTCTTGCTAAAATTTAAAATTCTCGATTAAAATAAATAAAGTTTTTTTAGTAAAATATCTTTGGTGGACATTTCCTATTTATGAGTATATACACTTTAAATAAGGGATAAAGATATAATTTTTTGTTTGGAGGATGCAATCAATTTTTTTTTATAAAATATTAAAAGTATTTTTATTATTTAGGGAAGAAGCAAATATTAAAATTTTCAAAAAAAAAAAAAAAATACATATCAAATTTAGATCAACCTGGACTTGAAGGAAGAGGTAGGTGTATGGCGATCGCATCCTCTAGCCCCCTACCTTCGCCACTGCTTTAAACATAATACTTTTGTAGTTTTACTTTTTAAAAGGAATTAATGATAGAATATATTTCAATCATCACATTAGTGATTTATATTCAAACTTATAAGATACAAATAACAACAAATCAATATAATTCCAAAATGTTAGCAATTAAGTAATGGTTACTTAAATAGAAAAATACCTATGTTGATAAAACTTGAACCTACAACATCTTTCATAATAGGACTTCCACCTTGCTATGCCTAGGGTTAAGGGCTCCTTGTCTATACTATGAAACTTTCAATTGATAGTGTATGCAAACTCATGTTGCTTTAGATTCCATGACTATGTATGGTTTGTTCGTTTATTTATTAGGTGATGTCACAATATTAATACATAATTCTAAGAATTAAAGCAAATTAATCAAATTAGGTCCAAGCTGTCCTATGGGTTAGTTAAACAACCAAATTAATTGATTACATCAAGAAAATAAGCATTTTTTTTGTACTTGAGGTCCATAACATCAAAGTATGATGGAATTAATTGTACCTAAGTTTAATTACGAAATGATACGTACAAAAGCTTTCATTAAAACTCTTATTAAACCACTCGAGTACAATAATTTTTATTAAAAAAATCGTCACTTTTTGGTTATGTTGTATGCTACAAGTATAGAATGAATACCACTTTACACCATTAGATTATACTTTTACGATTATTTTGCCTTCATCAAATTTCAAAGTAGGTGCTTATTTCCCTTCATACACTAATTGTTAGTTAACTAATTGAATTTATGTGACTATTTTATTGTTTTTTATTTTGTAAAAGTTAGATGCATTTTGATTTCTTTATTCTTAATTCTATTAAAAGAATAAAGAAAATTATATGTTTTATTTCTTACCTAGTAAATTTTATTATTTCATCTCTATTTGTCAAATTGAATCCGTTTATGTATGATGGATTTTTTCTTAAGAAAGTATAAAACTTAAAAAAATATTTTTAAATTAATAATTCTTTGTCTCAAAATATCATTGAGTAAATTAAAATTAATTTTCACTATTAATATAATAATTAGAATTTTTTTCTAATTTTTTAATTTTTAAGAGAACCCCTCAAAAGTTAAATTGGGAGATGAAATAATAAAACTTGCTAGATAGAAAATACAAGAAGTATTGCGTAGATTTTTTTAAAAATTGAAGTAAATAAAGAAATAAAAATGGATGATTTTCGATGAAAAATAAGAGGGTAAAATTATAAAATAAAGTCATACTCTTATTGGTGGCTTGTAATTCGTGGGATGATGGAGGCAAATTGCCTACTCGCAGAGTTCATGGAGATCAAATTGTGATGCATATACCTACAACTGCATAAATGTCTATTATATAAGACATAAAGTTGTTTTCTTAAGTTTGATTTAATAAATATTAAAAGCTTTTTAATCCTCACAAATATTTTTCTATAGTGCGACTTCAATTTAATTTGTTTAACTCCACAAACGTTCTCTCTCCATTCCTTTATCTCTTTCTTATCCATTTTTGTTTTCTTATTATTTTTGATGATTTGAATTATAGTTAGAAGTAAATTCTTTTTTTATTTTTTTATTTTTACTTTTTGTTATATATTCAAGTTGTAATTACAAACAAGTCGAGGTATGAAAGAATGACTTTAAAATTTAATGAAGTTGGATTGATGAAGTGTCACACTAAAAACCCAAACTAACATGGGGTTGCCTAAAATAAGACATGCTAAGTATTGGGTTAACCTTAGATACCCTAATACTCTATTAAATTATGAGACTACCTGCTATTTGTACAATATGTTGTAATTACCTTCAATCTGTTGTTTAGATTTGAATTAACCTATTACTTTTTAATTACGTGGAACTCTATTTATATATATACATATATACATATATATGTGGTATTAAACCAACTAATTCCTATCCACTCATTCACCTGTTTTTTTTTAAATTTTTAATAAGCTCTGTTATATATATCTATTTTTGATGTGTGTACAAAAATAATATTTCCATTGCATTTCAATTAGTATATCAATGTTAATTATCAAAATTACAATTTACATCACTTTTAATGTATTGTTGATTATAAGAGAAATTAACTTAAAATTGAAAATTATATATCTATATATATATATATACATATATATATATATAAAAATAAAAAATAACAATAGATCTATAACCAGAATAAACATCACAGGGAATCACTACAAAAGTATGACTATCTTCTAATTTGAAATAAATTATTTTAAATATTCGTTGCATTGTATCAGTCTTTATAGAAACTCTGTCTCTCATCAACTATAGATGTTTCAAAATATTTTTTTTTAATTCTTGCAACTTGTCCATCTTTCTTGAAATATCAGAATAATATAAAAGTAAAATTGTGAAATACTAGATAATTAAAATATTTCATATTTTGGTAGAAAGGATAGAATTTTTTTCCTGAGTTTTTTAGAAAATAATTTTGGTGACATGTGCATTTTTATTTTTTCAGAGCCTTGATCTTGATTTGAGTTATTTTATGTTAATAGAAAATATATTTTTTTGTGAGACTTTTATATTTTTGTCCAATTACTAAAAATATAAGAAAAAATAAATTTATATTTTTAAGATTGAGGAGAAATAACGAGAAAATCAAGAACACTTAATTATTGAAGAAATATGGTATTTTTCTCCATCACTATTTATTTTTATTTTAATATTTAGTGGCGAAAGCATAACACGTCTCTTATTTTCAAAAAGTTAATCGAAGAAGTAATAATTTATGTCTTATGCTAAATTAATGAAAGAATGGATATATTATTGTTTGTTTTATAATTAAACTTAAATTATTTAGGAAAATAAAAATTTGAACATAAAATATTCGTTGTTACTTGATATTTGTTTTATCTATATAGTCTTCTAGTCATTACATTTATGATACATACGAAAACAAATGGACACATACATATATGTATTTGTATTTGTATATGTATATTTTATATATATATTCACAAATGATACTTTTTTTTAACATATATTCAAATTTAGGTGCTTTAGGTTTTCTTTACAAGTGATCCACACAGGTTAACAAATTATTACAGAGTTATACAAAAAAAAAAAGATAATAATTAATGCATAACAAAAAATTAGATGTGAAACATACAAATTATATAATAGTTATAGTTATTTTTTAAAGCTGCAACTATCTTTAATTCAATTACACTTATTATTGATGTTTATTGTAATTATTTACTCATAATGACGAGATATAATCATTTTTCTTTATATTTCCCTTACCAAGTAATATTTCATATTTTTATTAAAAAAAGCAACATTTTATATTTGTTTTGAGTTATAGGGATGATGTAGACGAGGATATCAGAGAGAAAATATAGGGAGTAGTTATCGAACAAAAGAAGAGAGAGAAGCCAAATGTGTGTGTGTGTGTGTGTGTGAGAGAGAGAGAGAGAGAGAGAGAGAGAGAGGATAATTAGCCGACTATCTGTAAAAAATCAATTCTTAAACTGGCTTAATAAATAAAAATAAACACGTGGCGAATAAAAAGAGTCCTACCTCACATAAATCTGTACGACGTGTAACTTATTTTAGAAAGCCCCAACTAACATGAACTTAGTTTTCTAAATGGCTGGTGATAATGCAACAACAAATTTTCTATGGCTAGAGCAATTTCTTACTTAATTTTTATTTTATCTTTTTCTTAATTAAATCTCCAAATTGCATAGATATTTAAATCTCTATTTTATTCACGCCATTCAATATCAAAGAGAAAAAGAATCTCAACTTTCTGTTACTTCATTTATTATTCTTGTCACAAACTGGGCTCACGAGCCTGTTAGATACGAAAATTGGCTCTAAATCCACCAAGTGCACTCTTAAATTGTGTTATGCACAACTCACTTAAAAAGGATATTCAATTGATGCACTTGAGTTATTAGGTAAAGCTTATCAAGAACTCAATTTTTTCTTGTGTTCACGATATTAGATGGGGTATTACAATCATCCTTCCTTCAGAACGCGACGTCCTTGTTGCATCATGTAAAGCTTATCAACCACTCAAATTTTTCTTGTGTTCCCGATATGGGATGGGGTATTACAATCACCCCTCCTTCAGAACACGACGTCCTTGTCACGGCATGACATATTTCAGAATCATCACTAAGCGTTGGAACTTTAGAGGTGGCTCCTACGGGCTTAAAAGTTGCCTCCAAATCCACTGAGTACACTTTTAAATTGGGCTATGAACAACTTGCCCAAAAAAAATATTCAATAGATGCACTTAAAATTTTAAGTAAAGTTTAGCAGGCATTTAATTTTTCTTGTGTTCCTGATGTGGGATGGGGTAATAGTATTCCCCCTCTCAAATTTTTATTTGTTTATGAACAAAACTTGTCATCTTATGAAAACTACAGTTAAACTTTTATTTATAGTTTTAATATTTTTTCATCAATCTTATGTGTATCTTTACACACACACACACAAAATTTAGTTCCACTTTATATATTTTCAATAATCAATATTTGCGAAAAATTAATTCTATTGTTAAATAAATGAATTCATTTTGTAATTAGTAGTGATTAATTGCCTATTAATTTGAATTTACTTTTTTATTTTTCATATTACTTTGTTATATTTTTTAGCATACAAATTTCTAAAAGATCATTTAAACATTAATATAAAAATTAATATTTCAGTTTTAAACGCAATATGCTCCCTTCTCATTTAAACGCGATATTTTCACTACTAATAAAATAATGGATCTTTTCTTCTTTTTACATCATAGAATATACTAGTGTTATTCTACCAACTCGTGTGAGGTTTATATTTCTACTTTCATAGTAGTTCTTATTCTACTATAAATTAGTTTGATTATTTGTTGATAATTATAATAGTTGTCGATGATATTTGATGATATACTTGCATTGATGATTGATAATTGTAATAGTCGATAATGATTGAAGTTTGATGATGTACGTAATTGATGATTGATACTGATGTAATATAGTCCTTTCAACAAAAAAAAAAAAAAAAAGAATACACTATTATTTCAAGGAAGAGGGAGAAAATATTCCATTAATTTTAGTTTTGAATTTTGAAAAGAAGAACTACATTAAAAGGAAAAGATATCTTACTTAATAAGGTGTCAAAGAATATATGGAAAAAAAAAACTAAAAACCTGCTCTATAAAAGTTGATTAATTAAACCTGACATATTAATAATTAGAACTAATTTATGGGGCACACTTGATGTGTGTGCAAAATAAAAATAAAAATAAAATCTATTTACATATTTAAATTATGAATATAAAATAAAAATATTTATTAGATTTTATACATTATTATACATTTTTAATTATTTTTAATGTATGTATTCTATTAAATTTGTTACAAAAACAGCTTAAAAATAGAATTATAAAATCAACAAATAAATAAGAAATAAAAGGTTACAAACGAGAGATATGAATATATATATATATATATATAGAGAGAGAGAGAGAGAGAGAGAGAGAGAGAGGAGAAAGAATGAAAAAATAAATAAACAACATGAAAAAAAAGAGGGGAGAGAATATGAATGAGAGCGGAGAGGTCGAAATGGTTATTAGACTCCCTAAACGTTTTATTAATAGTATAGATAACCTATTAATTAAAAAGGGTAAAAACGATATGTTCCGAAAATTTGCTTTGGCGACATCACTAGCCGTTCTAAATATACAACTCAAGTATATCGATCAAACCATTGTAAAGCCCATGTGTGTGCGTGTGTGGCGTTCTGATTAATATGTATAGGGTGTCTCGAGTTAATTGTTTCAAAAAGAAAAAAAAAATATTATAAATTCCAACGTGATTTCCTCAATGCTATGTTTGAAATAAGAATTTTGGTAAAAAAAAAGTAAAAGAAAAATAAAAATAATCGAAAATTAAAGCAAAAGGGTACTATTATTTGAAATAAAAAAAATTGCTTCTTGTTTTTCTTATTAAAATCCAAGAGCCAAACATAGTCCAAATGTTAATTGAGAGTGTGTATTTTACATTAGATGATAGTTCTTTATTGATAGTTAATATTATACAAATTATTTATTGTGAAATCTATCTAATTGTTGATATACTTTAGTGAAATAAAAGAAGAAATAGCAAGAGAATCTATTCAAAACAAAACACAAACAAAAGAAAGCAGCCAAGAAAAAACAAATATCCCAAGCATAAATATTCATTGGCATATAATAAAGTTTTGAATTCCACAAAATAGACTTAAACTGTGAGACGTACAATAATTGATTTAGTCGCTCATTAGCGCGGTATCAATCCTTAATTCATGACCACACAAAAATTAGTTAGCTATAGTATAAAATATAAAGGAACTTGACCGTGGGGAAGGGGACATAAATCAAAATTGTGCTTTTCCGTTTGAGCCTTTTCTTTCTTTATCATTTATCAATATTCTCCAGTTTCCTTCAACAAGGTCACATCATTCTTGCTTTATTGCCACCTGCAACTAGCATTTGAAGAAGAAAAGTATTAACGAAAAGAAAAATAAGTGCACTTATTTATATTTACATATCTATCGAATTTTAAAATTATTGATGAAGTAATTGAATTGAGATAATTACTTTTATGTTGGACCTTTATAATATTTGAATTCAAAATAATTAGTCAATAGCCCAAAGAGCTGGTGATTGAGATCAATATATATATATATATATATATATATATATATTCAAAATAATTACTATTTCTAACAATCCAAATATGTGTCCATTTGGATGAGTTTGAAAAAAATATTTCTTGAGCCGTATTTTTTTATAATATATATTTTTTTAAGTCAAGTATTTTTATGTTTGAATGTAACAATTAAATATTTTTTAAAATATGCTTTTATTTGAAGGGGGTGTTTGTAATAGCTTAAAAAAGTTTTTTTTTGTACTTTTTGTTATTTTTAAGTAGTGGAGTAGTGTTTGATATGCTACCTTCAGCTTTTTTTTAGCAGAAAAAATCTAGAAGCAACTATAAACCAATTTTTTTTTTATTTTTTGTATTTTTGTAATTATTTACAAGTTGATTATCTCATAACGAAGCATTTTTCAGCCTTTTTTTTAAAGCACTCTAACTACTTTTCTTTCCACGTTTCACTTTTTTTTTTTTTTTTCAAATACTAGCTACTTTTACAACACAATTTTTTTTCAACTTTATCTATAATTTCAACTTCTCCAAAAGTAAGAGTTTTTGCAAATATTCCCGAAGTCACTCTCAGTAATTTCTTAAAAAAGTCATTTTTGACTTTTTTTTCTTTAAAATGTCTATCCAAACACTTTTTTTTTTTTTTTTTTGCATTGAAGTTCTTTTTTGTTTTTTTCAAAAAATAAGTGCTTATTCTTTGAATAAAGTTTATCCAAACGGATTTTATGTATCACCTAAAGAAAATAATTAATAAAATATACAAATGGAAAAAAGTTCACAAATATTTTGAAAAGTAATTAAGCTTTTTTTCTTTTTTTTTTGTCTGTCCTATAGTTTCCTTGTAAATTGGGGCGAAATTGAAATAAGTTTCTCATTTTCGTTCAGTTAAATTAATTAATATATATCTTAGAATATTAGAAAGATTCCCCTTTTTCTTTTTTAACAAAATATATTTTTCTTTTGCAAATCACTGTCACTAGTGCGGTACCTAGTACTTTTCCATGTATATATGTGCCAGCTGTGTTGAAATCAAATTTATCCAATAAAATCCCAGAGAGGCTTAAATGGTAGATCAGCTTAAAGGAGGCAACGATGCTATTTAATTTTCAGGGGTCCGGCCTTGAAGGAATGCTTGTCCTTATCATGCTAATTGTTCTTCGCATTAATCCGAATCTTTTATTATATAATTGTGATTTTTTTTTTATTTATCAATATATATTATATGTACTGATGAATAATTGAGATAAATAAAGAAAATTTTTAAAATTTTATCCATATAATAAGCTATTCTATTTCTTTATCTCAATCGCTCATCAATATTCGTAGCATTTAGAGATAAGTGGAGGAGAGATGCAGTACAATTATATAGTAGATGATCTAAACTGCTATCGATAATACAAATAATTTGGTCAAAAGAAAAAGGATACGCATTGAAGTATGATTAGGGTGTGCACTAGAGGATAATTAAAATAATATTTTAAATTTACACATATATATGTATAATTTTAAAGTGAACGTTGAATTATGTGTCACTCCATCATTAGTCATATTGAACTTTTTAAGTTTAGTTAACTATAAGACTGCATTCCCTTCAATTACGAACGAATCTATTATTTTAGTTTTTGTGACGGATTTCATTTATAATAAATCCGTTAGTAAATATCTTGTTACTAATTTGTTCTTTAGTTCTATTTATATTGAATCTTGTCACTAATCAATGACAAATAACTTAAATTTGTGACATAATTTCTTTGTCGGAATTTTTTTTAATTAATGAAGGAGTTGCTTTCTTGTAATAATTAACGGTAAAACTACTTTAGTGTTAATTAATGAAATATTCTAGGTTCCCTTTCCTCAATTAATAGGTAATTAAACAAGGGCATTAATGCTACTAGAAGGATAACCCAATGGTAGGGATTCAAATGTGGCATCATTGAAAATTTTGAGTTCAAACATTATTTTCCTCTCCCCTTCACCCTGCGATGAGTGTATGTAATTACTAACTAAATCTACAGTCTTATTTTGTTGGGTTTCCAATAGCTTGGGCAAATAGCTCATTGACACAATTCTGTAGAAGCATCTGACAAATTTCAATCTCGACCTCGCGGGTTGCGCTGGAGAAACCCCTCAAGTGTCGTCTGCCTGAACGCATGAAATTTTCATTAATTTAAAAATAAAAAATTAAATCATGAATTGTGGGGCGATTGCTCTGTGGAATATTTTGTTGAATTTTTTTTCCTTTTTCTTATTAAATACGACGGTCAAATTAATTACAAAATCTAGTGCTAGAAATAGGGAAAACTACACTTAGACCCCCTAAGGTTCGGTCAAATTATAACTAAACCCCCATAGATATGTAAAATTACACATACATCCTTTGAGGTTTGGTTCTGGCTAATAGAGAGCGCATTTCGATCGTTGATACACTGTATTTGCTTATGTAAGAAAACAATTATAGCGGAACTCCATTTTTACCCTTTTCCCAAAAATGCAAACTTTTTCATAGATAATAATACTCTTATTGGAATTGATAATTGTCATCAAAGAATGGACAAATTTGTTATTTTATATTTAATCTAAATTGTGGGATTTTTTCATATTTTTTCTTAATATTACAACAAGGATAACAAAGTTATTTCGTTATTTTTTTCTTGGATTTTAGTTGGGCCCAAATCTCAAGGGAGGGATGTGTAATTTTCCATACCTAAGGAAGTCTAACTGCAATTTGATCGAACCTCATGGGGCCTAAGTGTAATTTTTCCGTTGGAATTTTTTATTTAATTTTATGCGGTATATATTTTATCAATTATTTAAACTATATAATTATGAGTTTATTATATTCACTAATTGTTAGAAACACAATGATTTTTAATATCACCAAACAGATATTCACAGGGGGCGCTCTATTTGAGAAATATAAATATATATATAATGCAATGATAGTTTTGTACGAAACACAATAGCCAAAAGCAGTTAAACATAATGCCAAATACATATAAATAAACAGGAAAGTTTAGTAAATTTATCAGTATTTTAATTGCTATTGTAATTGATTGAATCACCTGGTTGAGCCGGTTTGCCTTAAAGAAATAATCGCCCCACTAATCGGTGTGATGGGCCAGCGATATTTCTTCCAGGATGAGACAGTTCAGAGATTCATTCCAAGCCGCACTGCTACTCCGAACCTCACTTCGAAAGCTAACAAACTTGAGTGTTTCCTATGCATGCAAAACACACAATATTCAAAGAACAGAATGATATTCTGAACTCACTTGATCAGAAGTGTGCATAGAGACAACTAATTTTCCTCACATTGATCACTTTTCAGAGAACAATATATTCACTCGTATTTTCTGTTGTCTTGTGTCTTTGCAGGGAATCAGGGGACAACCTTTTATAGGAGGATGAGACATGCAGCATTAATGCGGACGTATTAACACCTGAAAACCGTCCGTGTTGCCAACGGACACATACAATACACCTGGATGCAAAATAAGCAACACTTGAAAACGTGTTGACAACCAGGCTAATGTGTCTGAAATCAACCCAACGGTTTCAAATCGCATTAGTAAATCCTCTAACGATTAATTTAAAATTGAACATTGCTCTAAGGCTAATTTAGTAAAAAGTAAGCTCGAAACCGAAACAATTTGCCCAAATGCCCACGTCCACACAGCGGTCCAAGGTAGGCGCTGGGTCGGGCGGGCAAGCGGGCGATTAATATGTTAAACAACATTACCTTAAACTTTATTTATAGATTTTCATTAAAAATGATTTAATTCTAAATTAACTCCTTATAAATATCATCTTAACAAGCTCATTTCTAACATTAACATACTTAATCGTGAGATTTTTGGGATACACTCATTCATTGAGTCTCTTCATAGGTTTATTAAGGCTGCAGTTCAACACAATGAAAAGAGCCCTACGTGTATATGGAACTACCTGCCTAAAAAGGACTACAATACTTCAACCTTATACTACCAGCTATCACCCAACAATTCCACATGTCACAAGACGATTGATATGGCGATGATTAGAAGCTTAGACTTAATTGTAATTAAGACTGTTTAAATTTATTTTTATAAATTTAACATAAATTGATGCATGCTATTAGTACTTCTGATTAATTATTGACACTAATGCGCTATTTATAATTTTCATTTCCCATTGTTGTTGATTTGGTGACATTCCATTGCTGAATTTTGTTATTGCAGCAAATAGGGGCATCAATATATATATATATATATATATATATATTAAAAAATAAAAACAGAAAAAATAAAAAAAGAATAAAAAAAATGGGGGAGGGGGTTCGGCAGAATCTCAATCGAAAAGCTAATTGTAAAAAAGTTATCAAGAGAATTTTTAGCAGAAAATTTTCCCGAATATTTAATTGTAACTAAAATAACGACAATTTTGCAAAATTTCTTGCTGAAAATTTTAATTAAATATTAAAAAATACTTTGACAAAAATTCCTTCGAAACTCCTCCCTAAAGTTTTTCCTCAAACTTAATCGAGACATTCATGGTTGTTGCATTTTTTAGTTTTTTTTTAATTTTTTTAAAAAAAGATGTCTTCTCAAATAACGAGTTCCAGGAAAGTTCATGGCATGGGACCATACTGATTTTAAGAAAAAGTTTCCACTAGGATTAGAAAGTGAAAATGGACGGGGAGCACGACAATTCTTGGTCGTCCCTAAATTTGTATTTTAATATGACTCATGCCTTTTGGAGATCTAATTCGAACTCAATAAATTAAATGCTCTTTGTAACGCAAATTTCGAGTCTATTGAATTAAAAGATAAGAAAAATCGTACAAATTGAATTTAATGAAATTATTGAAAATAAAGTGGGTACAATCTCTAAATTTGATCCTCTGATTCTTCTTTCACAAACTTGAAACTTGAAAATTCAAACACTTCCGTAGTGGATTTGGTAGTTTGATCTTCTTGGACTTGATTTGGTCTTCAAAAACTCGATTCGTAGGCTTTGCAGCTTGATTACGAATCAAATGCTGCTATTTTCGAGGAATGCCGCGAAGTACGCCGCGAACACCGTTGACTTGACTTGATATATATTTGGAACGCCTTGATTTGGTTGATCTTGGTGAAGAATGCCAGGAACTTCGCCTTGATTGTTGTGTATTTGACTTGGGGAAAACGTTGACTCACTGGCTTCGTACCTTGATTGCGGATCAAACGCCTGAATTTGATGACCTTCGCGAAGAACGCCCGGAACTTCGCCTTGATCGTTGTGTATTTGACTTGGGGAAAACGTTGACTTGCTGCTTCGCACCTTGATTGCGGATCAAACGCCTGAATTTGATGACCTTCGCGAAGAACACCGAGAACTACGCCTTGATCGTTGTGTATTTGATTTGGGGAAAACGTTGACTCGCTAGATTCGCACCTTGATTGCGGATCAAACGCCTGAATTTGATGACCTTTGCGAAGAACGCCGGAAACTTCTTCTTGATCACTTCGAATCTTCTTGAGAGAATTGCGGGATTTCCTTCGCTTCTCTTGCTTTGAAGACTTCTTATGCTTCAATGTATGTTTCTTTGTCTTTGGCTTGTTGAGAAGACCCCTATTTATAGGTGTAGGGGAGAGTCTCTTGCCGTGTTTACTTGACAAGATGGCGCAATTTGATTGGCCGGCTCAAATTTGCTAGCAATTCATTTTCTTAATGAAAAGATACGATTTTAATTGCCAAAATATGATAATATCTAGCTTATACATTTGCAAGATATTATTTTACTTGCCAAAATAATAATACCTAGCATATATGTTTGCAAGATATTATTTTAATTGCCAAAATAATAATACCTAGCATATATGTTTGCAAGATATTATATTTATTTGCCAAATATTGTAATTTGATACTTGGTATTATTTGATTGGCCAAGAAAATATATATTAAAATATCAATTAATTAACTATTTTATTTAGGAATTAAATTTGAGTAGATTCCACAAATAAAAATAGAAAATATAATATTGATATTTAATATATTATTTGCTACATGTCGGCATTTAATTGGCTGTGAATTTTATTTGTCCACAAATGCCCCCTCGAGACTTGTTCACAAAAAAGTATTTGAAGCACGCCATGACGTGAATGAGTCTCGATTTTTTTTTTGAAATTGGGATTTGAGATGTGTGTAGACAATTAAAATTTTCATTAATGAATATGGGCTAACTTTGAATTTTCATAACCCATTTAATTTTTTTTTGCATGAAATCGGCCCATGACTTATGGCCCAATCAAACTTCACTTTTTTTTTTTGGCGCAAGATAACGGCTCCACTAATAAAAAATATATATTCAAGAATCTTAACTGAACTTAGAAATTATCTAAGCTGCCTACGTACCCAGTGAAAGGATCAAGTTATAACGTAGTTCAAAGATAGAAATTGTTTTGAGGGGGGCCGCACACAGTTTATACTCATGCGGGCCAGGAGTATCCATAGCTTAAGCACCCTAGACAAGGTGGAGTATTTCTAAATTTAGCCACATGAAATACCTTTACTGGAGTATCTTAGCAGTTTAACCACGTGCATTACTACTGGTAGGTACCGTACACAGTTTATACTCGTATAGTTTATACTCATGTTAAAGAGTACATTTGACTAACTTTGTTTTTTTTTTTTTATAAGATAGTTTATGCTCATATCCAGGAGCGTTTGCAATTTGCATATGAAGCTTACTTGCCCCCAGCATCTTCATGGGGCATCATGGTAATTATATAGTCCTTAGGAGTACGGAACGCCAGTCACAATATCCTTTTCACTTTCTTTGAAGTTTATATATTCTTTAATTTGGTCGTCCATTTGTCTGACCTGGGTTACTTGCATCATCCTTATAGCCTCGCCCGCCTTGATATAGCCGATTCTGATAAGTTTGATGATATACCTACACAAGTTGTCCTTAGTACTTTGGCGAGCTGGTTGGCGTGTGACACCACAAATGCAGTAAGAAGAAGCCACACTTTCTTTATCATCTTCCTCGTTACTCTGGGTGTGCGTAAAGACAACAGTTTGCCATTTAGACTTTAAGAGAACACCACATGGGATGGCCAAAGTAGTTTTCCGCTTCATACGAGAAGGAATTAGACTTCGTAATATTTGACTGGCTTGAGTCTCAACCTTCTTATCGTACTTTGGACTCTTCGTTCTTTTGCAGTGCAATCCTTGTAGAAGGCCAGAGTCTCTCAAAGACCGATATTCTTGGCATCCTCCTTTTGTTCCTATCATTTGATGAAAGCTCTCCCTCCGTCACATAGTTGTTACTTGCTCTCTTAATAGCAATGCGAATAGGAGCTTATGGGATGAATCCAAGTCCTTGTCGACAATTTACAACGGCATGCCCACCTTCCTTCGACATTTTTTGTGTTGTATTGAGGCCTTATTCTCGTGCCTTGGTCGGTGCCGGCGAGAGATTTCCTAATGTGTGGCCTTCTTCAGGATTATATCCAGCTTTAACTAAAAGTTGGTATGCTTTTGGGTCAAAGCCTTTTGCATTTTCAAGTTCTTCTGGACTCCCATGCTCTACTTCAGCTCCTTGAGTCGGGTGAACAAATCCCTTCAGTGGCTGAGTAGATGGCTTCTCTACATCGAGCTTCGTGAGAGGAAATATCAATTCTTTGAATGACTCGAAGTCGATGTTGGATAACTTGCCTTTTGAGTAATCTTGAGTGTGGCCTTCTGGAGGCGGGGCAATATTTTTATCCCTTTTGCTATGATTGTCCTGTAGCTTGGACTCTTCATGTGTCGAGTCTTCTTTGACCTTCGAGCTCTCTGCATCTTTAAGGTAACACTTGGCATCATCGAGGTGTGCTTCGGCTTCAGTGAAAGGTTTGCTATCACCAAGCACCTTTTTCACTATACCTTCTCGATAGTATTTGAAACACTGATGCCAAGTGGAGAGAACTACCCTATTTTCATGTAGCCAAGGCCGACCTAGTAGCATGTTATATGATGCTCTAGCATCTATGGCATGGAATAGTGCAATTGATAGCATATCGTCCATTAGCAGCTGCAGTCTTATGACGCCGAGAGCTCTCTGCCCCTTTTGATTGAAACCTTGAATCATCAGACGACTACTTGAAAGTTCATCCTTAGAGATCCCCAACTCATTCATCATGCGCAAGGGCAAGAGATTGACTGTGGAGCCGCCATCGATCAATACCCTGCTGACTTTTTGCTCGCGAACATAACCGGTCACAAACAATGGCCTGTTATGGGGCTTGGAGCCAAGCAGCAAATCTTCATCTATGAAGGACATTACTGCCATACAATCATCAGCTGTAGCGTCAATAAACTCTTCTTCACTCATCATGTAGCATACTTCATAATCCTCCCTATGTGCATTTATCGCTGTTCGAGTCGTGACCATGTTTGCAGCTGCACCATCCTCTTCAAGTGAAATCTTCCCCTGTTGGGCCAATTGCATCACCTTGTCTTTGAACACAAAGCAATTATGGATTGTATGGCCTATCAAACGGTGATATTTGCAATATTTTGGATCGTTTGTTCTTCCAGCTTCATCGGGTCTCTTTGCTTGGGGTAATTCAATGAGGTTTGCTTCAAGCAGGTCATCAAATATGCCGGAGACATCCGAGTTAAGGAATGGATAGTGTTTAGTCTGCCTCTCTTTGAAGCTTGATTTTCTCCATCCTTTTTCAGGGGCAACGTCTTTCTTTTCTTCAACATTTTGATTTGTCTTCCCTTGCAATCTGATGGGTTTCGCACTTACTGTCATTGATTCTTTGGTCTGAGCTTTAAAGAAGGACTTGCTTCCTATCCTCATATCTTGCTTCTCTTTAGGCCTTTGAGGCTCTTGGACAGGTGGTCCTTCAGCTCCACTTGTGCTCATGCTCAACTCCATATCATGCGCTCTAGTTGCAAGCTCTTCAAATGTCCTAGGCTGGATCCCTTGAAGAATATATCGGAGGCCCCAATGCATTCCTTGGATACACATCTCAATGGCTGACGTTTCGGATAGTCTATCTTTGTAATCGAGGCTCAAATTCCTCCACCGGTTGATGTAATCAAACACAGGTTCATCCTCCCATTGGCGAGAGTTGGTGAGCTCAATCATGCTGACTATTCGCCAGGTGTTGTAGAAATGGTTGAGGAATTCGTGCTCAAGTTGCCCCTAACTATCGATTGAACTTGGCTCTAAGTCAATGTACCAGTCGAACGCATTTCCCTTCAGTGATCGAACGAACTATTTGACCAAGTGATCTTCGTAGGTTCCGGCATTGTTGCATGTCTCGACGAAGTGGGCTACGTGTTGCTTCGGGTTGCGTTTGCCGTCGAAATGCTGGAACTTAGGAGGTTGATAACTAGTTGGCATCTTCAAATTATCGATTCTGTGGGTGTATGGCTTTGTATATGACACAGTCGACTTGGAGCTTCCATCGAACTTATCTTTAACCGACCCCATGATGAACTCCTTCAACTGGTCAATACGAATCAACACTAGAGGAAAAATCCGGCGGAAATTCGGCGAAATTTCTGCCGGAAAACGCTAAATCCGGCGGAATCGTGTCCGCCGGAAAAAATGGCCCCGGACAGCTGCTTTCCGCTGGAATTCCGGCAGAAATTTCCTCCGGAAAGCAGTCTGGCGGAAATTTCTGCCGGACTGTTCCACCGGAAAGACGGTCCGGCGGAATTCCGACGGACATTTCCGCCGGACTTCTTTCCGGCGGAACAGTCCGGCGGAATTCCGCCGGACCGCTTGCGGTCGCCACACGCGGGACCGCCTCCGCCGACGCCCGCCGGACCGCCTCCGCCGCCCCTACCGCCACTGCCCGCCGCCCGCCCGGACTGCCGCCGCAGCCACCGCCCGCCTGATCGCCCCCGCCCGAACCGCCGCCGCCGCTTCAACCGCCGCTGGAATAGTAACTTCCGAAATATGCAAATATTTGTAATTGATGGAATTCGAACTCGTGACCTCAAGCTTGGATGACCAACCCTTCACCACCTAGGCTATTGCTGGAAGTTGTGTTCTATTTTGTCTTGTTTTATATTTATTATATATATATTTGATTATTCTTATTTTAACATTCTTTCTTTCATTTTTAAAAAATAAAATAAATGTATTATAAATAATTAAAATATAGTATTTATACTATATAAACACATGTATTATATATACTAAAATCTAGTATAAATAATAACAGTTAAAATATAAACATATATATAGTATATTATATACATAATAAAAAGATAGAATAAATAATAATAGTTAAAAGATAGTTTTGATATTATATAAATATATATATTCTATATACTACATAAATATGTATATACGGTATAAACATATGTATACCTATAAATATATTAAACATAATTAAAAGATAGGATAAATAATAATAGTGAAAAAATAGTATTGATATTATATAGATATATTTCCCAAAAGAGTGTTTTTAATTTAAAAAAAAATAATTTTTGCTCTTGTACGAACTCGAACTTGGGACCTCTTGGATGCAAGACTAATACTTTACCATTGAGCTACTTCCAACTTTGTTTATTGTTTTGCCTATTATATATTAATATTACATTTTTAATTAAAAAAATAACAAAAAAACCTGGGGAAATGTCCCTCGGTTTTTTAAAAAAATATTAAAAAAAAAAAACCGGGGGAAATTTTCCCACAGAATTTCCCCCGATTTTAATTAAAAAAAAAAAAGAAAATTTTGCTCTTGTATGGACTTGAACTTGGGACCTCTTGGATGGAAGACTAATACCTTGCCATTAAGCTACTTTCAACTTTGTTTATTGTTTTGCCTATTATATATCAATATTATGTTTTTAATTAAAAAAATTAAAAAAAAAAATCGGGAGAAATTTTCCTCGAATTTCCCCCGGTCTTTTAAAAAAAATTCAAAAAAAAAATCGGGAAAAATTTTTCCCTGGAATTTTCCCTGGTTTTAATTAAAATAAAAAAGAAAATTTTGCTCTTGTATGGACTCAACTTGGGACCTCTTGGATGCACGACTAATACCTTGCCATTGAGCTACTTCCAACTTTATTTATTATTTTGCCTATTATATATTTATATTATGTTTTTAATTAAAAAAATTTAAAAAAACGCCGGGGGAAATTTCCCCCGGTTTTTTAAAAAAAAGTCAAAAAAAAAAAATCGGGGGAAATTTTCCCTCGGAATTTCCCATGGTTTTAATTTAAAAAAAAAACAATTTTGCTCTTGTATGGACTCGAACTTGGGACCTCTTGGATACAAGACTAATACCTTGCCATTGAGCTACTTCAAATTTTATTTATTGTTTTACCTATTATATATTAATATTACGTTTTTAATTAAAAAAATAAAAAAAAAACCAGGGGAAATTTCCCCCGGTTTTTCAAAAACAAAATTCAAAAAAAAATCGGGGGAAATTTTCCCCCGAAATTTCCCTCGATTTTTAATTTAAAAAATTCAAAACAAAATCAGGGGGAAATTTCCCCCGGAATTTCCCCTGGTTTTCAATAAAAAAAATTCAAAAAAAAAACCTGGGGAAATTTTCCCCCGGAATTTACCCCGGTTTTTAATCGAAAAAATTAAAAAAAAACCGGGGGAAATTTTTCCCCCGGATTTTCCCCGGTTTTTAATTTAAAAAATTAAAAAAAAATCGGGGGAAATTTTTCCCCGAATTTCCCCCGGTTTTAAAAATAAAAAATAAAAAATAAAAATTCCGGGGGAAATTCCGGGGGAAAATTTCCCCCGGAATATTTCCGCCGGATTCTGGCGTTTTTTCTGTAGTGTAACCCCTCTGATGAGACTTGCAACTTTGGTACTACAGATTTTCCTCTTTCTTGTTGCTTCATAGACATCTCAGCCTCATCTTGAGCTTCAGGCTGCCTCTCCATGACATGACTAGCTTCAGCATGGTCGACCTTGTTCATCAACTTCGCGATTTGAGAGTCTTGCTCTTGAATTTGCCTGGTGAGCCCTTCAATAGATTTCGTCAAACTTGCAAGTTGTTCCTCCAATGTCGTTGCATTTGTTACCATGGCGGGGGCTATGCTGGAAGAACTCGATGTTGAGCGAGGAGTGGATAGCACGGAATCAACTCCATTATCTTCATTGATGTTGACAAGTTGAGGTAGGCTTTTCTTGATGCCATCGAGCGAGCTTGTCTTCTCGAAAGATGCTTGAGACTTCTTGGACATGCTTCTCGTAGTAACTACAAAACTTGAAACTTCTGAAATGGTGACCTTGGACTCCGTGGATTTGTAGGCGGCCATTTGATACTTAAATAAAGTTTTTGACAAAAGGAAGAGATGAGAGGTAAAGCGTCCCACTGGGCGTGCCAGAAATTTGTAACGCAAATTTCGAGTCTATTGAATTAAAAGACAAGAAAAATCGTATAAATTGAATTTAATGAAATTATTGAAAATAAAGTGGGTACAATCTCTAAATTTGATCATCTCATTCTTCTTTCACGAACTTGAAACTTGAAAATTCAAACACTTCCGTAGCGGATTTGGTAGTTTGATCTTCTTGGAACTTGATTTGGTCTTCAAAAACTCGATTCGTAGGCTTTGCAGCTTGATTACGAATTAAATGCTGCTATTTTCGAGGAACGCCGTGAAGTACGCCGCGAACACCATTGACTTGCCTTGATATATATTTGGAAAGAACGTTGATTTGCTGGCTTAGTAGCTTGTCTGCAGATCGAACGCATTGATTTGGTTGATCTTGGTGAAGAACGCCGGGAACTTCGCCTTGATCGTTGTGTATTTGACTTAGGGAAAACATTGACTCGCTGGCTTCGCACCTTGATTGCGGATCAAACGTCTGAATTTGATGACCTTCGCGAAGAACGCCCGAAACTTCGCATTGATCGTTGTGTATTTGACTTGGGGAAAACGTTGACTCGCTGGCTTCACACCTTGATTGCGGATCAAACGCCTGAATTTGATGACCTTCGCGAAGAACGCCGGGAACTTCGCCTTGATCGTTGTGTATTTGACTTGGGGAAAACGTTGACTCGCTGGATTCGCACCTTGATTGCGGATCAAACGCCTGAATTTGATGACCTTCGCGAAGAACGCCGGGAACTTCGTCTTGATTACTTCGAATCTTCTTGAGAGAATTACGGGATTTCCTTCGCTTCCTTACTTTGAAGACTTCTTATGCTTCAATTTATGTTTCTATGTCCTTGGCTTGTTGAGAAGACCTCTATTTATAGGTGTAGGGGAGAGTCTCTTGCCGTGTTACTTGACAAGATGGCGCAATTTGATTGGCCGGCTCAAATTTGCTAGCAATTCATTTCCTTAATGAAAAGATACGATTTGAATTGCCAAAATATGATAATATCTAGCTTATACATATGCAAGATATTATTTTACTTGCCAAAATAATAATACCTAGCATATATGTTTGCAAGATATTATTTTATTTGCCAAAATAATAATACCTAGCATATATATTTGCAAGATATTATATTTATTGCCAAAGTTATAATACCTAGCATATATGTTTGCAAGATATTATATTTATTTGCCAAATATTGTAATTTGATACTTGGCATTATTTGCCAATCAATTTTATGATTCCACCAACTTTTGCGATGTAATTTCACTTTATTTTATGATGACCACTACCGAATATCACCATATAATTCGACACCATCACTTCTTTTTTTTTTTCTTCTAAAATTGACTCTATATATAACTTTTACATCTTGAATTCTCAAGACCATGTAAATTTTATCTCAAAACACCATAAAAAATAGGAAAAATTATAATTTTCGTCCACTACCTATTACGTTTTTGGTTTTTGTTCCTATAAGTATGCGTTGTTCCATTTTAGTCCTATAATTTTAAGAAAAATTGTCAATTTTGATCCGATTTTGCCGGAATTTGTGCTGACGTGGATAATTAATTTGGGACTTTCCAGCGAATTGCGCTGACGTGAAAAATTTGGATGGCATAGCTGACAACTATGTATTTACATGTATTTTATATTTTTTAAAATATCCACATATATATTTTTTACACAATAAAAAAATAAATTCCTCAAAAATACAAATTACATCATGTACCCCCGAAAAAAACCCTATCTCGCTCACCCCCACCCCCACCCCCCCCTACCTCTCTCTCTCTCTCTCTCTCCCTCCCTCCCTCCCTCCCTCTATCTCTCTCTCTCTCTCTCTCTCTCTCTGTGTTTCGCCGTCCCCTCCCTCCCCTTCCCGGCTCCCCCACCCTCCTCCCCCCACCACCACCACCACCAACCGTTGCCGCTCCCACCTGCCCCTCTCTCTCTCGCCCCTCCCCCCAGCGCTCACTACTAGAAAAAACGGATTTAGCCACGAATTTTATCCGTGGCTAAAAGTGACGTGGCTAACGTTAGTCACGGTCATTTAGCCACGGCCTTTACTCAGCCACGGATTAGCCACGGCCAGGCCGTGGCCAATTTGGCCACAGAATTCTGAAAAATATAAGGTCGTGGCTAATCCGTGACCAATGGCCACGGCCAGACCATGGCTAATCCGTGGCCATTAGCCACGGCTTGGGCGTGGCTAATCTGAAAAAACAAATAAAAAAAAGCAAAAAACGTGGGGACCCCCCCACCCCCGAACCAAGCCCACCCCTCAAAGAGCCATATAGATAATTTTAACATTTTTGCAGTCGCTTTACTTTTTTTGTTCATATATGTATTTAAGTATAGCTCTATCTTTATATTGTGGGATAACTTTCATAATTTAATGAAATTATTTATGTTGAATCTACTTTATTATATGAATATACATCAATTTTAAATATTTTAAATTAAGTATATAATTAACAAAATAATTTGAAACACATAGTTCTATAGCATAAATCCCCATTATGAAAAGTATTCCTTTCTTTTTTTTACTAATCTTTGGCTTTCCTTTTTTTGTTATTGAAAAGTATTTAGTGATTGAACAAGTAATTTATTAATTATAAAAAACATTTAATAAATTAATAGCAAAAATAAAAATTATCAGAAAAATTTATTTAGATAACTTATATTAAGAATTTTGCATAATTTGTATTAGTTAAGTACAACAAAAATTAATTCTTCAACAAAAAATTAAAGTGGTTCAGTGGTTTGATACTTTAATTTCAACCAAGAGGTTAAGAGTTCGAACCATATCAGATTTAAAAATTAAATTTTTTTTATTCTATGGCTAACAACTAGCCATGGTCAGACCGTTGCTATTAGCCACGGCCTGGCCATGGCTAGGCTGTGGCTAATTTAGCCACGGTCAGACCGTGGCTAAATCACTTTGGCCTTATTATCCTAGTTATTTTACACTTATATATTATAAATTATCAATAACAATTATATGTTGTTGAATTATTAATAAAACTATAATATAAGTTATGACAATTGATCAATTATAAACTTTCAAAACTAGATAATTAACTCTTATATATAAACAATTGACAATAAACGATGAAATGGACTGATTAGGAGTATATTTATATACTTATATATGTAGTATAATCCAACATATATTGTGATATTATAATAAAATGGCAAATTAAATCTAAAGAAATAATTATGAAAGTTAAGTTGTATATTAACTCAATAGAACATTAAAATATCGTTAAATAATTGAAACGATCATTCGTCATTGAAATTGATATTGGAATAAATATTGAAATATATCAATCATCTATACATCAGTGTATTATATATCTAATATATGTTATATATGTACATATATATCTGATATATATACATCTAATTATATATAAATACACATGTATATAAGTAAATCTAATCTTATATGTATGTAATATATCGAATCATTTATTTTATATATATATATATCAATATATATATATATAATATACATATATTAGTTAAGTACAACAAAAATTAATTATTAAATAAAAAGTTAAAGTGGTGTAGGGGTTTAATGCTCTAATTTCAACTAAGAAGTCAAGAGTTCAAACCATACTTAGCGCAAAAAAAAAAAAAAAAACTTGGCCACGGAATTTTAGCCACGGATTGGTCGTGGCTAATTCGTGGTTGTTAGCCACGGCCAGCCGGTGGCTAATCCGTGGCTAAAAATTGGCGGCAAAAAAAGCCACGACCCCCAATTTTAGCCACCAAAAAAAACCACAGCCAGGCCGTGGCTAATCCGTGGCTAATCTGTGGTTAAGTTTTTTTCTTTTTTTTTTTTAAATCCGTGTCTAATCCGTGGCTAATAGCCACGGATTAGACACGGATTTTTTTCGTGGCTAAAATCCGTGGCTATTAGCTGTTTTTCTAGTAGTGGCTCCCACTCTCCTCCACCATCACCACGCTGTTGCTGCTGTCGCCATCCTCCACCACTACGACTGTCGCCTTTGCCAACTCTGGATCTCTCCGCCCCACCACCACCATAGTCGTCGTCCCTCACTCCACCACCACACCGCCGCTGTCCTTCATTCTCACTGTCGTTGCCCCCACCCCTACCACCCAGCCTCTCTCCTTTTCCCCTGGCCCCACCCTCCTCTTTCCTCTACCACCATGCCGCCGCTGCTGCCCTCCTCTTTCCTCCTCCACAACGACGCCACTGCTCCCACCCCAAACTGTCTCTCTCTCTCCCCCCCCCCCTTTCCCTTCAAATTCTTCCTCTTTCTCTCTCCCTCCCCCTCTCCTTTTGATTTCTCGATCTGGATCTCTCGAGGAAGGACGATGGTAGGCGATGTGGTGGTGGTGGTGGGGGAGGACGGCAAGCGGCGACGGCGGGCGGATCTCTCAAAGGAGGTGGTGGCGGCGGTGGTCGGAGGAGGGTGGGCTACGAGAAAGAGTGAGAGAGAGAGAGAGAGAGAGAGAGAGAGAGAGAGAGAGAGAGAGAGAAAGAGAGAGAGAGAGAGAGGGGCAGGTGGTAGTGGGGGTTGGAGGTGGATGTAAAAAAATTTATTTTTAAGAAATTTATTTTTAAATTGTGTAAAAAATATATATATATGGATATTTGAAAAACAAAACATGTGCAAATACATAAATGTCCGCCATATCAGCAAATCTGTCCATGTCAGCAAATTCGCTGTAAAGTTCCAAATTAATTGTCCACAACAGCACAAGCCGCCGGACTCCAGTAAAATCGGACCAAAATTGACGAATTTTCTTAAATATAGGACTACTATGGAACTACGCATACTTATAGGACCAAAAATCAAAAACTTAATAGGTAGCGGACGAAAATTGAAATTTTCCCTAAAAAATACAAGAAATACAGCTCGCAATTACGTCCCGTCTTGAAGAAAAATGAATTTTGTAAAACTTGCACATACTTTAGGGGGATATTTGTAATATTTGAAATAAAAAATTGTTATTTATAAGTTCACTTAAACTTATAGAAAGTGGGTGTACTTATCCCTAAAACAATACTAGAAGGTCATGAACTCTTTCAGAAAAATAAAAGATTCTAAAATTATTTGTGGAACTTTAACAAACTCTTTTTAGTTTCGATTCCACTAGCTACAAGATTAAAACATTTTATAAACTTTATAATCATGTTTTGTTTCCAACTAATTAAGTCTTACGAAAACGCCCTCTAAATTCTTGAATTGATTTTTTAGCCACTCATCAATTGTGCATAAATTGGAATATAACTGTGCGAAAATACAAACATCAAAACTGTGTGATTTTTAATTTGATTAACCAGAATATTAGACTATATCTATATCTATATACAATGATGTAATTTTTTTCCATGAATATGTAACACTAATGCATGTGTTCAGTTCAAATAAGTTTTGGCCAATAATCTTTTATTAATATTTGTATATTTCTTGTCTTTTTCATTTTTTATTTTTTGCTTAATATTTGATTTTTTTTAATAACACTGGTTAATTATTGTTTTTGTCTTTTAGTTCATTGGAAATAATTTTGTCAATTTCTTTATTTTCTTTTTTTTTTGCTAAAATATATTGTTGAAGTGATAAATATTATTTTTCATCAAAAATTGATAAATTAGCCATAGTAATCCCTTATGGAGCCATGTTTTCTTCACTGCGCCCTTCACTGCCCACAAGATGAACACTCCGACTTCATAGGCCCAGCCACCATCAAACTAGGGAACAACATCGCAGTATCTATGCAACCATTGCTCCCACCACACTAGGTGCTCAAAGGGGCTATGTTGATTTCATAACTGAATAATTAAAACCTCAAAGTAAAAAATGAATTTTAGAGAATAGCTTTAATTATCAAATATAAATAAGTATACACACATATACATGTGAGAAGAAGATAATTTTATGAAGAAATTTGTTTACTAAAAAGAACTAAACGTCAACAATGTAATAAATATGTATCCATGAAAGCAAAATTACATATCATGCATATCAATATGCGTGGGAACATTTATTGTTCCGCCTATTACATTAAAAAAAATACGGATTATCGATTTTTTAGAAAATATAAATCATAAGATATATATAAAAATGATAGACCAATGGAATAATCAGCCTTTTTAAAATATTAAAATTTGGTCATTAGCTTCATTACAAGTAAAAATAATTAAATATTTTTTTAGGAAAAATAATGAGAATGGGAGTTTAAATCAATTGTTTTGAATATTGATGGTGTTTACTGATAGAGAAAAGTTTAGCAGTTAGTAATCTAATTTTGACTAGCTTAAATAGATTACGATTCAATGAAATACAAAAATTGAAGAAAAAAAATTGGGTAAAGTGATACAATTGAAAATCTAAGGGGGTAAATTGAGATTGAGTTGGAGTATAAGGGGGTAAATTCAAATTTCCCCTATTTTATATTGAAACAATACTAGAAAACAACGATTTAGCCACGGAGTTTTATCCACGGACAAAATCGGTTGCCAGTGGCTACGGAAATGGCCACGGATTAAAGAAAAAAACGAAAACATATGGCCACGGATTTTTCCGTGGCAAAGTAGAGAAAATTCCATGGCCATATAAATTTTTTTAAAAAAAAACATAAATATTTTTGGCCAGTGATAAATTAAAATTTAAAAAAAAAAATGGACTTGGATACGGATAAATCCGTAGCCACAAAATAAATTTATATTTATTTTTTTATACACACTAGCAACGGATTTATTCGTGGCAATTTAAATTTTTTTAAAAAAAAAACATAAATTTTTTTGCAAAGTAATAAATTAATTTTTTTTATATAAAAAAAAGCGGGACTTAGCCACGGATAAATCCGTGGCCAAAAAATAAATTAATTTGCCTTTTTTGTTGTATCATGGCCACGGATAAATCCGTGGCCAAATAATAAATTATATATTTTTTTAAAAATGGACTTGACTACGGATTAATCCGTGGCCAAAAATAAATTTATTTTTACATTTTTTTTAATGCGGTGTGGCCACGGATTTATCCGTGGCCAATAAATAAAAAATTATTTTTTTTAAAATTAATGCGGGTATCCGTGGCCAGTAACTAATTATATTTTTTAAATTTTAAATGGCTTGTTTAAATCGCGCGGCCCGACCTTACGAGGCATTAAAATGTTTGACCCATTTCAAAATCATCAAATTTTCATCACGGTTCTTATATTTTTCTTTCTTGTGCATTGAAACTTGCGGTTTCACCAACGAGGACTCGTTTTTCTCTTTCAGTATTATATACGAATGACTTCGTACTCCGGTGTGAATGTACGCTCACGTCAATTAACTTATATAGGAATCATCAAAAAATTGGACGTTAGAGCAGATTGAATAGTGTTGAAGTTGTATTGCTCCAATCGTATGGTTCCGTCTAGCATAATTGACGAAAATGCACTATTCGAAAAAAGTCAACTATAAGATTTGACCCATGGCCACGGATAAATCCGTGGCAAAATAATAAATTATTTTTTTTTAAAAATGGACTTGATCCGTGGCCAAAAATAACTTTATTTTTATATTTTTTTTAATGCGGTGTGGCCACGAATTTATCCGTGTCCAATAAATAAAAAATTATTTTTTTAAAATTAATGCGAGTTGGCCACGGATTTATCCGTGGCCAGTAATTAATTTTTTTTATTTTAAATGGCTCGTTTAAATCGCCCGGCCCGACCTTACGGGGCATTAAAACGTTTGACCCATTTCAAAATCATCAAATTTTCATCACGGTTCTTATATTTTCCCTTCTTATGCGTTGAAACTTGCGATTTCACCAACGAGGACTCGTTTTTCTCTTTCAGTATTATATACGAATGACTTCGTACTCCGGTGTCAATGTATGCTAACGTCAATTAACTTATATAGGAATCATCAAAAAAATGGACGTTAGAGCAGATTGAATAGTGTTGAAGTTGTATTGTTCAAATCGTACGGTTCCGTCTAGGCTAATTGACGAAAACGCCCGATTCGGAGAAATTCAACTATAAGATTTGACCCATGGCCACATATAAATCCGTGGCCAAATACTAAATTATTATTATTTTTAAAATGGACTTGGCCACGAATTAATCCGTGGCCACAAATAAATTTATTTTATTATATTTTTTTAATGCGGTGTGGCCACGGATTTATAAGTGGCCAATAAATAAAAAATTGTTTTTTTAAAATTAATGCGGGTTGGCCACGGATTTATCCGTGGCCAATAATTAATTTTTTTTTAATTTTAAATGGCTCGTTTAAATCGCGCGGCCCGACCTTACGGGGCATTAAAAGGTTTGACCCATTTCAAAATCATCAAATTTTCCGCACCCGCCCCTTGCTCCCCCACCCCCCCTCGGGGCGTCGACGGTGGCGTCCCTGCCGCCTCCGCTGTCGGATCCCCTTCCCCCCGGCGCTGTCCCTCCCCCCCGCCCCCGATCGCTGTCGCGCCTCCCCGCCCTCGCGCGACCCCCCCCTTCCGCCCCTCCCCGCCGGCGGCCGCCCCTCCCCCTACTCGCCAATAGCCCCCCACCCCCGGTCGCCTGTCCCCCGGCCACCGGCAGCCCCTCCCCCCACCTCCACCGGTCTGCTCGAGCCCCCAGCCCACCCCCCCACCCCCAGCCGCCCCTCCCCGGACCCCAGCGGCCCCCCCACCCCCAGCAGGCCCTCCTCCCACCCCCAACAGTCCCCCACCCTCGGCAAGCGCCCCCCCCATTCCCCCAACCCCAACAGCCTCTCCTCCCAAACACGTTTCACACGCACGTTATTTGTTATTTTTGTCTTGTAATTTATTCATTTTTCGTTGAGTTGTAATTTAAATTTTGTTTGTTGACTCGTTGTTGTGGGATTATTTGTAGGTTGATATCGTAAACATATTTTGAGGTGGTGAAGTTTAAGCAAGGTATGAATTATTATGATTTGATTTGTGAATTATTATGATTTGATTTATGAATTGTTATGAACAAATTGTAAACATATTTGGATTATGTATTGTTATGAACAAAGTTATTTGGATTATGAATTATTATGCCGACGTTTGTTTGGATTATTGATTGGTATGAATAAGTTTATTCAATTGATTGTTGTGGTTATGTTGGGATATATTATAGATTGTTTTCAACGTATGTGGGCTAAGGATTGTTTTGAACGTGTTTGATTGGATTATGGATCTGCTATGAATATGTTTGTTTGGATTGTTATGAATATTTTATGTTTGGAATAAATTAATGAGATAAGTGTTTATGTATTGTGATATTAGTGAAGCATGTTGAACAAATATTAATTGACTATCCTTATACTTTCTGTTGAGATGTGAAGTCTAACAGTGATGTTAACTTACCTTCGTTCTTTATTTACAGAATATGGATATACGTGAAATTCGATGTTGGATGTATAATAGGTTAACTGTTGATCGAAAAAATTACACCAAACAATTTATGAATGACCTTAATGAGTTTATTCAATTTGCAACTTCACAACCACCGTACACAGCTGATAAAGGCCTCATTAGGTGTCCATGTTCAAAGTGTACTAATAGAAAGTATAAGGATACTAGTAATGTGCGTTGCGATTTGATGAAATTTGGGTTTCAACCGGAGTATTGGTATTGAACTTCACATGGCGAGTTAACTCCAGAATCTCAACATGTGGATGTCGGTGGTGCTAGTTCTTCGAATCAGGCCAACTTTTCGTACGGATTCAATATGATGCAATGGGTGTGAATGCATCACACCATCGTATGCATTATTGGCCTGATTTCAATGTCGAAGGTGGTCCTGATACTGAGATGCCGCGAAACAATGATCAATATCCTAATATGCAAGCCCAATAGTTTTATGACATATTAGAGGCTGCGAATCGATCATTGTGGCCAGGTTGTGACAATCAGACGGAGTTATCAATGGCTGTTCAAATGATATCACTAAAATCCGACTACAATTTATCTCAGGGTTGTTTTGATCGAATGGCAGAGCTTATGAAATCGTCTAATCCGTCAGATAATCATGTTCCTAACAACTATTACGAAGCTAAAAAAATAGTTAAAAAGTTAGGTTTAATATCGGTGAAGATTGATTGTTGCATTGAGGGGTGTATGTTGTATTACAATGAAGACAACTGTTTAGAGGAATGTAAGTTTTGTAATCATCCAAGGTTTAAACCATCTAAAAGTGGTAGTAGGAATCGTGTTCCTTACAGAAGGATGCACTACATGCCTCTTATTCCAAGATTGAAAAGGTTGTATGCTTCTTCAAAATCAGCTGATCAAATGAGGTGGCATCACGAGCACAGATGAGACCCTGATGTTAGTTGTCATCCATCTGATGGTCTGGCGTGGAAGCTTTTCAATGAAAAGCATTCTGAATTTGCTGTTGAACCACGAAATATTAGGCTAGGATTATTTGCCGATGGATTTAATCTATTTAATCATACTTCGTCGATGCAATACTCGTGTTGGCCTGTGATTGTTACTCCATACAACTTGCCGCCAGAATTGTGTATGACTACACCATATATGTTTTTGACATGCTTGATTCCGGGGCCACTTAATCCAAAAGAAAGGATTGATGTGTACTTGCAACCTCTAATTGAGGAGCTGAAACAACTGTGGTTAGAAGGAGTTGAAACGTATGACATTTCCAAAAGGCAGAATTTTCAGTTACGGGCCGTATTGATGTGGACTATCAATGACTTTCCCGCTTATGAGATGTTGTCTGGATGGATGACATCAAGTCGATTGGCTTGTCCTATATGTAAGCTGCAAACAAAGGCATTCAGACTGAAAAATGGTGGGAAGATTTCTTGGTTCGATTGTCATCGTCAGTTTTTGCCTGACAATCACCCATTTAGGCAAAACAAAGATGCATTTTCAAAGGACTCCGTGAACGATCAGACCCTCCCACAGTAATGACAGGCGATCAAACATGGGAAGAAGTGCGTGGATTGCTAAAAGTTACCGATATGCCAGTCAAGCATCCAAAATTGCAAGGATATGGCGTACGTCATCATTGGACCAAACAAAGCATTTTTTGGGAGTTGCCGTATTGGAAAGACAATGTGGTTCGCCATAATTTGGATGTCATGCACATTGAAATTTTTTTTTTCGACTACATACTCAACACTGTCATGGATATTAAAGACAAGACAAAGGATAATGATAAGGCAATATTAGATTTAGTTGAGTATTGCAGGCGAACTGAGTTGCATTTACAAATGATGGTTAATGGTAAGGTGCTTAAACCAAAAGCTACTTACACCTTGACCACCGAACAAAAATGCGATTTATGCACATTTGGTCAAGATTTGAAGATACCTGATGGTTATGCATCGAATTTGGGAGCGTGTTGATCATTCGAGGCTCAAGTTGTACGGTATGAAGAGTTATGATTGTCATGTGTTCATGCAACGTTTACTCCCAATTGCATTTAGCGCACTCCCACAAAATGTTTGGAAGCCCCTAACTGAAATAAGTCAGTTCTTCAGAGATTTGTGTTGCACAGAGCTTCACGAGAAAAGTTTGTCGCAAATGGATAGGAATATTCCTTCCATTTTGTGCAAATTGGAACGCGTTTTTCCTCCAGCATTTTTTGATTCCATGGAACACTTGGCGATACACTTGTCTTTTGAAGCGGCAATGTGTGGACCTGTTCAATATAGATGGATGTATCCATTCGAGAGGTAAATTTTTTATATAAAGATTTGCCAACCTCAATTTAAATTTTTTTTTTGAGATTTCAAATGAATTAGTAACTTAATCGTACAAAATACGATTACAGTTCCTACATGATTTGAAAGGTATGGTAAAAATCGTGCAAAGGTGGAGGGCTCAATATGCGAGGCGTACTTAAATAAAGAATCATCATACTTTACATCGTATTATTTTGAAAGTCACATTCAGTCGTGGACTACAAGAGTTAGGCGTAATGAGAATGATGGAAGTGCTGAAGAGATACCCTACACATTGTCAGTCTGCAATCAAGCTAGTAAGCCCGGTGGTAAATGTGTCGAGCATTTTTTGAGTGATGATGAGTTGACAAAATCCGCATTACACGTTCTTATTAATTGCGACGAGGTCGTACCTATCATCAAGTAAGTGTTTAAAAAACATCCCGATTAACTTGTTAATAGTTTTATTAAATTCTGACTCTTAAAAAATCTATTTCAATATATAGAATGTATAGGTTGTCAGTTCGATACCATTGGCCAAATTTAACTGACCAAGAAGTTGAAGAGTCGGTCGAGACGAATTTTGTAGAACGGTTTGAACAATATGTAAGTACTGTTTATATTAAAATAAAAAATGTATATATACTGGTTTGTTATGAATATTATGACAGTGTAAGTATTTGTGTAGGTTCATGATCCCGCGAATAATATCGCTAATCAAAATTTACGTGATTTGGCGTGGGGACCAAATCGTAAGGTTAAGACATGGCAAAGGTACACTGTGAATGGATATGCCTTTTATATAGATGAGAACACAAAACATATGAGCACTTACAATGATGGTGTCTGTGTTCGGGGCGACGGGACTACAGATTTCTATGGCATACTGAAAGAAGTGATTCAGTTAGAATATCTCGGTGTTCCTGAAAAGAAGGTTGTCTTATTCAAATGTCATTGGTTCGACTCTGTTTCTAAAAGGGGTATGAAGGGACACCCGCAATATGGCATTGTAGAGATCAAAATTAATGAGAGATACCCAAAAGACGATCCATTCATCATTGCACAACATGTATCTCAAGTATATTATGTACCGTATCCTGGCACAAGAAGGGATAAATTGAATTGGCGTTTTGTAATTAAAACTAGACCACGAAGTAGAGTAGCCAATCGACAAAGTGTTACTGATGATTTGTTGCAAGAATCTTCACCGGTTGCTGATGAACCTACGGTTGTTTTAGTAGATGCTGATGGTCCACTAGAAGAGGTGATGATCGATAGTAATGCTTTTCATAATGAACTTGAAGATGATGGGATACGAGAGGAAGCGAACAAGTATGACGATGACGAGGAGGATGAATTTGATGAGGAACTTGATGATGCTGACGACGAAGGGGATGATGTGATTGAATACGACGATGATGATGAAGATGAAGAGAATGAAGATGACGAATAGGATTTTTATTGTAATGGTTCATGTAGTTGATGGTTTCAATTCATTGTCATGAATTCTTATGTGAAATGTTATTATATAGTTGATGCTTGTGATTTATTATTTTGAATTTATTCATAATTGATATGTGATCTATGGTTGTGTAGTTTGTTAATAATTTATTAAGTTTGTTGATTATTTGTTGAGAATTCTGAAACAGATGGCCGGGAGATAGAAAAAAGGCAAGGAGAAAGTATCGGACTCAGGGTCTAATCGACATATGCCTCCGCCGACCAATCTCAACATTCGTTTAGGTAGTTCGAGATCAGATCCTCCTTCCCCTGCCGTAGGGTCCGCCCCATCGATGCCGATGAATGAAGGTCGATCCACCGATATGTCTCAAAACAGTGATACCGGTGGCCATCAGTTTCTAATAATGCCATGAGGAAGAGAGTAAGTTAATTGATTTATATAAGTTTGCTTCTTATCAATAAATAGATATATATTCTATATATTTTATGTGCATTGCAGTGTATAATATTATTTTTTTCACTTGTACAATAGGTTTGATCTCGAGGAGAAATGTGTCGAGGAGATCGGGCGGATACTTGAGAATGGTTTCAAGCGACCGTGGCCTACTTGGAAAAAGATCCCCCTAGATGTTCGTGAGATGTGGTTTTCCCAGTTTAAGGTATGTCTATTTACTTAATTTAAGTGAAATTTGACAATTATTACAATTTGTTCGTATATGATTTTTTTTACTTACTTTTTTGTTAGAAAAAATTCTTTTGGCGGACCTGATCATTCTACCTAAGTTTGGAAGAACTTCGAGCATAAGGGTTCAGAAATTTTGAAAAATAGATTGGCTAAAGCTCGTAGGGACAATCGTAGACCCAATTGGATAGGTGAGGAATCTTGGGATGCTTTACGAGCCATATGGGCCAGCCCAGAGTTTCAGAGGATACGCGAGCAGAACAGGGCAAATCGAGCATCGACATGTGACGGAAGGGGATTCCCTGGCCATAAGGGAGGAGCCAGATCTCATCTAAGGTGGCAAGCTCATTTGGTAAGTTGTTACTTTTTCTTGTAATTTATTTAATTAATTGATGTAGTGTTGATTTTTACGGTTTAATCTCATTACTATCCTTATATTTTTACTTCATTTTTTTTGCAAACGGTGAAATATGGACATCGACCTACAGTAGACGAGACATTTGTGGCTCTCCATTATTCAGTTGATGATGATTGAACTGAGCATTATGTCGATGACCGAGCAAGGGCTACTATGGTAGTTTTTTAATAATTTATATCGTCACTTATTATTTTTAAAAATGCTTTTATAATAATTATGTATCTTATTTCTGTAGGAGAGCTTCAGAGCAAATTATGACGAAGCTTGTTCTCAAGCCACCGAAAATGCACAGGGCGGACCTATTCAGCAGCCCAACAAGTTGGAGGTAACATTCAAAAGTGTATTTATTAGATATATATATAGTTATTAAATATATATATATATATATATATATATATTTATTAAAAATATATATACGTTTTAGATTTGGAAGCAAACTAGTCGGCAGTCCAAAAAAAGGTCGTTGGTATGGGGTTGCCGATGGACCCTCTATCGTGACAATTGAGTCTTCCGGCTCTGGACCGACTTAAATACTTGGGTTGACCCCAAGAAATAGGAGCTCACACAGAAAATGAGCGATTTAGAGGAAAAACACAGTCAGAAGCTCGCCGAGATGGAAGAAAAGCATAGTCGAGAGATCTCTGACCTTCAGAAAACTGTGTCTCTAATGGCGGCCAACCTAAAGAAACTCATGTGTCGACTAGCTCCGCGGCGTAAGAAGGGCTCTACTTCATCCGCTCCTGTTGCTCGGGATGAAAATGAAGGCGACGATGACGACGATGATGACGATGACGACGATGATGGAGATGATGATGTTCCGACATTTGATCTTTAAAAACTTTTATATATGCATTATTGTATGAATGATTTTGTATGAATTCACGTATTAAACTAATAGAATAATATTAATTAGTAATTATATATATGCTATATGGATGATTAGTATTACATTGATACACAGTTTGCTAGTATTTAGATTTGTTGGTATTTTAAATTTTGAAAAAAAAAAATGCAGGTTTTGGGGTATATTATAACAAATTAAAATTTGAAAAATTATATAAATATAGCAACCGATTTTTTCGTCGCCATTTTGATTATTTAAAAAATAAAAAATATTATCCGTGGCCAATTTAATAACTTTTTAATTTTTTTTTTATTTTTGGCCACGGATTTATCCGTGGCCATGTTTTTATTTGTTTTTAAAAAAAATCAAAACCTGGCCACGGTAAAATCCGTGTCCAAGTTAATAATATTTTTAATTTTTTTTTATTTTTGGCCACGGATTTATCCATGGCCATATTTTATTTTATTTTAAAAAATAAAAAATGTGGCCACAGATAAATCCGTGGCCAACCAAATAAAAATTTTAAATTTTTTTCTATTGGCCACGGATTTTTCCGTGGCCAAATTAGTAATATTTTTAATTTTTTTTATTTTTGGCCACGGATTTATCCGTGGCGGTATTTTTATTTATTTTAAAAAATAAAAATTATGGCCACGGATAAATCCGTGGCCAAGCTAAATAGTTTTTTAAATTTTTTTTATCGTTGGCCACAAATTTATCCGTGGACAACAGGAAAATAGTCCGTGGCCATATATCTGTGGCCAGTTTTAGCCACGCCACATTTGGCCACGGATTTTTTTCCGTGGCCATATCTGTCGCCGTTTTTTTTGGCCACGGATTTAGGCCAAAATCCGTGGCCAAATCCCTATTTTCTAGTAGTGAAAGTTAATTAATAAAAATAAAAGTATAAGTGGGTAAAGTTGGGCAAATGAAAAAATATTTCAATACGAAATGAAAGGTGTTAGGGAATTCATCGATTTAAAAAAATGTTGTTAAACATATTTAAAGCGCAATCAAGAGAGGATCCTTTTTAAAAATCGCCTTTTAAATTCTTGGTGCGTAAGAGAATCATCTTTGACCCCAATGCGTTAAAGTATCTGGAGTCGTCAAATGACTACAATTATAACACGTAATTTTATTTTTTTTCATAATCAATCACAAATACATATATGTGTGTGTGTATATATATACACACACATTTCCTTTCGCATTATACAATATTGTGAGAATGAGTTTAAAAAAAAAAAGTACATAAACATCCAAGTAAAACCTTATAACATCTGCTATTTTTTGTAACTAGATGCTTCAAACCCCAAAAAAAATAAAAATAAAATAAGCATATTGTCACTAAAAAATTCATTAGAGACCTGAAACATAAGTGACTCCTGTTGAAGGCAACCACGAATTCCCACCAATAAAACTCCCCACCGTGAATTTCGTCGCCTCCGCCGTCCCCAGCACGTGAAATCCCGGCCAATTAACCCTGCCGGAGGTCCCGGCGCCGGGGCCCATATTCTGGTACTCACCAAAGTACAGTGATTCGTAGACCGATCCGCTGGCGCCCGGCCACTCCACCCATCCCCTGGACGAAATCCCCGAGTCGATGTTCGATTGCATCACCACAGATCTCGAATACTGCTTCCACGGCCGGCCGAGGTACGATTTGTACGAGCCGGTGATTTTGCATCTCTGGATGGAGAAGCCGGTGTTCTGGCCCGGGTCCGAGCGGCCGTTCGCGAGGATGACGTTGTAGGAGGCGCCGCCGCCGCGGAGGGTGAGTGTGCAGCTCTGGAAGACGGCGGCGGCGTTGCCGAATATGAAGTCAACGGTGCCGTAGATGTCGCACTCACGGTAGAACTGGCGGAGGGCGAGCGCGTAGAGCGTGTCCTGGTAGCCGGCGATGCTGCACCGGTACAGCACGGAGTGGTCGGAGGCGAGAGTGAGCGCCACCGCCCGCCCAGCCCCCGGCCCCGCCGTGTTATGAAAGCCGATGTCCCGGGCGATGAAGCCGTCGCCGGTGATTGCTGTTAAAAATAATGAAATAGAGCATCAATTAATTGGATAATATTTTTTTTATGGCGTTGATATATACATATATATGTCGCTGTCGTCGCAAAATTGACCTTTCCACGTAAAGGTGCATGGGCATATATCCGACGGGATCCCCTATTCTAAAACGATACCCCATCTGATGTCCCATATTTTAGATTCGCTGACACGTGTAAATTTTCAAGATTTAATTATCAATGGAGATAACGGAAAAAATATAATTAACATAACTAAATAATCTGCCGTTAAGTAAATCTTAAAGATTTATACGTGTCACGAATCTAGAGTATGGGGCATGAGATGGGGCATTATTTTGGGGTAGGGGATCCCGTCCGGATATATATACGTACTATGAGTTGTCGGTGCTCTTTGGTGTGGATTTTGTCCATTTCGATCCCACGTAACACAGTTAAATTCTTTTATATCTTCTCAATCATTCGTTATTATATGTAATATTTATTAATAAGAATAATAAAAAATATAATACACAAATTTCATAAAAGATTCAAACCGGAATATTGTGTCATTTTTGCATTTTTTTTCCACGGGAAAATATTTTTAGAAAAGAATAGTTTATTTAGAAATATCAGTGTGTGATTTTTTCTGAAGAAGTAGAAATTAGAGGAAAAGCTAAAATGTGACTTTTCCTTTATGAATTGAATAAAAAATTCGAACTGCTAGGGCAACTATAATAATTATCTGGGGTGAAGTAATAAAATTTTTATGAAATATAAAAGATATTTTGATTATTTTCAGTGGAGAGAGAGAGAGAGAGAGAGAGAGAGAGAGAGAGAGAGAGGAGGAGGAGGAGGAGGAGGAGGAGGAGTGCCCGTACCAGCCGTACTGTACCTGCCACTTGCAGACTTGTTGGACGACATCAACATTATGCAAAAGTTCATTTCTCTTTAATTATTATTGTACCGAAGATAAGGTTGCAACTTGCATCAATTGATTAAAAACGTTTTTTTAATTTTCCGAAATGTTGTTAGCAGACTCTTTTAAATATGGCTGATTTATATGGCTTTTTGTTAGAAAGAATTTTGCTCACGTAGTGTTCGATACCCTGCGGAATAACACACACACAAAGAGGGGAGAGAGAGAGAGAGAGAGAGAGAGGCCTCACTTATAGTTGCAGATCCCCGGAGAGAAGAGCCGTCTGTGTCAGCGCTACCGCCGGAAGCGATGATAGTAGAGTATTTTCCATCTCCAATCAACGTGATCCCATCCTTGTTCGTGTTAATTTTCTCATTGTAAACTCCAGATTTCACATATATCACGAACCGGCCTCCGCCCGCAGCTGCGATGGCCGCGGACACCGTCTTGTAGTTCCCGCTCCCGTCTTTCGCCACAACTGCGTTAGCTTTTATTGATGTACTCTGCAGCAATTTCCTGTCTTTCGCCGACAACCAATCCGGAAAACTTTCTCCTTCTTCGAGAAGCCGCCGCTGCCCACCCTTCTGAGATTTTCCGGAGATCCGATTCGCCAGGGCCAAGGGGTTGCTGCCCAGCTCAGACAAATAGTCCATTTTCTTGTAGATGTCGCCCATGTACTTGTTCGACAGGACATGATCCTGAACCGAGTCCTTGCAGGCTTGCTGGAAAGTCAGGGCCGCGCTGAGCCACGTCTGGATATCCGCCTTGTAATTCTCCGGGGACTTCTGCAATGCATCCCGGGCTTGGTTGAGTCGCTTCACCGACATAGTCATCAGTTCGTGGCAATAATCTGCATTATACGAGTATATATAATAAGGTTTATGTTCTTATACAATTTGAAGAAACACACAGATATAAAGAATAATACCTATGGCCATTCGGGCATGCTGACCCTGACTGGAGATGAATTGGGAGCTGAGGACCTCAAAGTTGGAAGGTAGCAGTGCCGTCTCGGATATGGTCCTTTTAACAAGGAGAGACAGGAAATCAGCACTTGCATTTCCGCCTGACGACCCCAACGATCCTGTCAGGGTCTGGACGCACAAGGTCGGGTATCGGGTGAACCCACACTGAGTTTTCACCTCCTCCTCGAAGCTACGCGACGATCCCTTTGTCGCGCTACTGCCAAAAGTAATTGATATTATTGCCAACACCCCAAAGAAAGTGGATTTTAGGGGATTCATTATTTGGCTTCTCATAAGAATGGATGATTATGTGAAGCAGAGGAGTACTTGTTTTTTGTTGTAAGTACTTGATGATAATAGAGAATTGAATGAATGAAATGGTGTGGGAGCAATGTGCTTGGGGAGAGAGGTATTTATAGAGAGGGGCTCATGGGCATCGCCATGCATGTTTAGCTTTTTCGAACAGGTGGTTTGGAGGTCAATTTCTTTGAGTTCATTCTCATCACTATTGCCTTATAGCCATTCGGAAAAACTTCCTTCTCCTTCTTTGGCTATTGATTAACTAAACATGGGGAAATTATAGTCCAGACCTGGTTCGACCGAACCAATATTAATCATGTGGCGAGTGTTTTACATTTGCCCTATGAATGGTCGATAATTTAGGGAGAGTGACCAATCACTTGGCACTTGCCACATGATTTGTTGGGTTTGGCCAAACCAGATTCGAGTTAGAATTTTCCCTAAACACGACCCAGTTTGCAAGTATACATTCTTTAATCTATAACAACATTAATCCCAAACTTACATTACACATAAATTATACATGGGAAATTCTAGCCCAACTCGGCTCGTTCGAACTAGTGATAATCATGTGGAGAGTGTTTTACACTTACTCTATGAATGATCGATAATTTAGGGAGAGTAACCAATCACTTGGCAAGTGCAATACACTTGTCCATGTGATTTGTTGGGTTCGACCAAACCAAGTTCGGGTTAAAATTTTCCATTATTATAAATAGGTGTGTGTATATATATGTGCGCGTGTGTGTATACCAATATCAATAGCATAGCGGCATGAAGTCGCACAAAATTGACAATACGTAAGGACTCCTACATGTTATATTAATAGTCATGTAGAATCTTCGGTTGGTGGTAATTAACAAGGTACAATTTGGCAAGACATTGACAATAAGTAAGGACACGTACATGTTATATTAACTCATGTACGCAGAGTTTTGGACTGTTGTTTCTCGAATTACCATCTCAAATTAAACGTAGAGTCAAGAACTCGATTGTCGAGGACGAAGGAATTTTGCTTTCAAATATCAAAAATCAATTGGTAATTTTTGAGAATTTGGTGGCCCTCCAACCTCATGTGACTCTGTTGCCTATTGAAGTAAATTAAATAAACTTGATGTACTTTAGGTCCTGCAATTAGTTGCTCGCCATTGAAATGTACGCATTATACAACTTTAATATAGTGTTTACCACCAATATTCGAACTATTATTGTGATGTATACTTCGTAGCAACTAGTAAATGTCCCAATGAATTCTATCATAGTACAAACAAGTAAAAAGTCTCTCTGTGGTTTCTTCTTAATTCTCTCTTCTAAAAGGGGTACTTGTTCACGGTCACTATTTTTAAATATTTTTTCTTTCATTTAATTTTTTTCATTCTATCATGGTGGTTTTTCGTGGCAGATTTGAATCGATGTTTCGTCTTACATTTTACACCTGCTGTTAGTTGAGCGTTAGTCAATCAGCATGAACTTTCGAAAATATCCTTTTACAGGCGGGAATTGAATTTGACCCAAGATAAAATGATTTTAATGCCCTCAAAGGTATTTTGTTACAAAAATATAAAATAATATTCCTAATATATTATTTTTTTACAATTAAAAAACCCATCGTTGTCCGTTGCCAGCGCCACACAGAGAAATCCAATGGAGGGAGAGAGAGAGAGAGGGAGAGGGAGAGAGAACGAGATAGAGAGAGATAGTGGGAGAGAACCCTCCCTACCACTGTCAGCCATCTGCTGCAGCTGCCCCACCACCGTCCATCACCGCCACCATGCAGAGAGATCCAAAGGGAGAGAGAGGGGGACAGAGAGAGATAGATAGTGAGATTGGAAGAGATGGGAGAGAAGTCGTCGCCACATAGAGAGATCCAAAGGGAGAAGGAGAGATCGAGAGAAGGGAGAGAGAGAGAGAGAGAGAGAGGAGAGATCTGGCAAAATGAATATAAGGAAGGAAAAAAAGAAAAAGTAGGTTTTTCATTTTAGTTATTCTCCCCCCCTCTCACTCTCTCTCTTCTGCTTAAATCAGTTATGAGTAAAATTGACTTTTTATCGATTCCGTGGAGATAAGTAATGTTCCAAACGTGGAGATTTTTTTTTATAAATACATTAAACCTCAGAGTCAGTAGGTGTAATTCGTCCTATATATAAACACTAGCTAAAACTAAAGCACATTGTTTTAACGTGCTAACCAAAAAATTCATTACACCTTCTAACTTTATCACATAATATAGTTCAACAACGAACTCCGGGTGTTATAAATTTATTAGTAAATATCTTATTTGTTCCTTTAGTTATATTTTATTAGAACTTTGTTATAGATCCATAATTAGAAATATTTTATATTTGTGATGAAATTTATCCTTACAAATGTTTTATATCTATGATGGAATCTACCTACCACCCATCACCACATGTATGTATCTATACTATACAATTATATAAAATAATAGTCCCCTCTAGAAACTATTATTAGTATCTTTGGTCTGTCAATTGAGTTTATCTTTTCTCTCATCTCTCTTCCCTATTTTTCTGCTTTCTTTTACTTTCTCAAATTTTCTCCTCTCCTCTCTCTTCTCTCTCTTATTTGTTATTCGACCCTTTAACATATTTTAACTCTTTTTATATTTGTTTTCATAATTTTATTTAATATATACTATCTATACTATATAATATTTTTACTTCTATACTATTATATAAAGCATTAGCCTCTCTAGAAATTGCTTTTGCTATTTTTGGTCTGTGTTTATCTTTTCTCTCCTCTCTCCTCCATACTCTTCCTCATTTTTTTACTTTCTCAATTTTTCTGTCTCCTCTCTCTTTTCTCTCTCATGATCTCTTGGCACACTCTTCAACTTATTTTAACTCTCAATGTATTTGTTTTCTTAATTTTATTTAATTTTAAATTATTTTTTCACTTATCATTAATTTAATCAATATATTGAAAATAGTTACAAAAAATTATTTATACTATCTGAATTTAAGAATATAAGTATATATTTTTTTATTTTACACATGTATCAAATGTGCCGAAAGAACTAATAATTGATAACGTGTGAGGTTTGCAATGCTTTTGAGTAAAATGCCAAAAATCTTCTTAAATATGCGCATATTTAATAATCTGAACTTTTTGTGTGCCCAAGGCCAACTTTATGTCAATTTCCATTAATATATATATATATATAATTCAATTTTTTGCAATATTCGCGATGCATATATACCTACAACTGCATAAATGTGTATTATATAAGACATAAAGTTGTTTTCTTAAGTTTGATTTAATAAATATTAAAAGCTTTTTAATCCTCACAAATATTTTTCTATAGTGCGACTTCAATTTAATTTGTTTAACTGCACAAACGTTCTCTCTCCATTCCTTTATCTCTTTCCTATCCATTTTTGTTTTCTTATTATTTTTGATGATTTGAATTATAGTTAGAAGTAAATTCATTTTTTATTTTTTTATTTTTACTTTTTGTTATATATTCAAGTTGTAATTACAAACCAGTCGAGGTATGAAAGAATGACTTTAAAATTTAGTGAAGTTGGATTGATGAAGTATCACACTAAAAACCCAAACTAACATGGGGTTGCCTAAAATAAGACATGCTAAGTATTGGGTTAACCTTAGGTACCCTAATACTCTATTAAATTATGAGACTACCTGCTATTTGTACAATATATTGTAATTACCTTCAATTTGTTGTTTAGATTTGAATAACCTATTACTTTTTAATTACATGGAACTCTATTTATATATATACATATATACATATATATGTGGTGTATTAAACCAACTAATTCCTATCCACTCATTCACCTGTTTTTTTTTTAAATTTTTAATAAGCTCTCTTATATATATTTATTTTGATGTGTGTACAAAAATAATATTTCCATTGCATTTCAATTAGTATATCAATGTTAATCATCAAAATTACAATTTACATCACTTTTAATGTATTGTTGATTATAAGAGAAATTAACTTAAAATTGAAAATTATATATCTATATATATATACATATATATAAAATAAAAAATAACAATAGATCTATAACCAAAATAAACATCACAGGGAATCACTACAAAAGTATGACTATCTTCTAATTTGAAATAAATTATTTTAAATATTTGTTGCATTGTATCAGTCGTTATAGAAACTCTATCTCTCATCAACTATAGATGTTTCAAAATATTTTTTTTTAATTCTTGCAACTTGTCCATCTTTCTTGAAATATCATAATAATATAAAAGTAAAATTGTGAAACACTAGATAATTAAAATATTTCATATTTTGGTAGAAAGGATAGAATTTTTTTCCTGAGTTTTTTAGAAAATAATTTTGAAGAAGTGTGCATTTTTATTTTTTCAGAGCCTTGATCTTGATTTGAGTTATTTTATGTTAATAGAAAATATTTGTTTTTATGAGACTTTTATATTTTTTGTCCAATTACTTAAAATATAAGAAAAAATAAATTTATATTTTTAAGATTGTGGAGAAATAACGAGAAAATCAAGAACACTTAATTATTGAAGAAATATGGTATTTTTCTCCATCACTATTTATTTTTATTTTAATATTTAGTGGCAAAAGCATAACACATCTCTTATTTTCAAAAAGTTAATTGAAGAAGCAATAATTTATGTCTTATGCTAAATTAATGAAAGAATGGATATATTATTGTTTGTTTTATAATTAAACTTAAATTATTGAGGAAAATAAAATTTTGAACATAAAATATTCGTTGTTAGTTGATATTTGTTTCATCTCTATTGTCTTCTAGTCATTACATTTATAATATATACAAAAACAAATAGACACATACGCATATGTATATGTATATGTATATTATATATATATATTCACAAATGATACTTTTTTTTTTTGAAATATATTCAAATTTAGTTGCTTTAGGTTTTCTTTACAAGTGATCCACTCAGGTTAACAAATTATTATTGAGTTATACAAAAAAAAAGATAATAATTAATGCATAATAAAAAATTAGATGTGAAACATACAAATTATATAATAGTTATAGCTATTTTTTAAAGCTGCAACTATCTTTAATTCAATTACACTTATTATTGATGTTTATTGTAATTATTTACTCATAATGACGAGATATAATCATTTTTCTTTTATATTTCTCTTAGCAAGTAATATTTCATATTTTTATTAAAAAAAGCAACATTTTATATTTATTTTGAGTTATAGGGATGATGTAGACGAGGATATCAGAGAGAAAATATAGGGAGTATTTATCGAACAAAAGAAGAGAGAGAAGCCAAGTGTGTGTGTGTGTGTGTGTGTGTGAGAGAGAGAGAGAGAGAGAGAGAGAGAGAGAAAGAAAGAGAAAGAGGGTAATTAACCGACTACCTGTAAAAATTTAATTCTTAAACTGGCTTAATAAATAAAAATAAACCCGTGGCGAATAAAAAGAGTCTTACCTCACGTAAACCTGTACGATCTGAACTTATTTTAGAAAGCCCCAACTAACATAAACTTAGTTTTCTAAATGGCTGGTGATAATGCAACAACAAATTTTCTATGGCTAGAGCAATTTTATACTTAATTTTTATTTATCTTTTTCTTAATTAATTCTCCAATTTGCATAGATATTTTAATCTCTATTTTATTCATGCCATTCAATATCAAAGAGAAAAAGAATCTCAACTTTCTGTTACTTCATTAATTATTCTTGTCACAAACCGGGCCCACGAGCTTGTTAGATATGAAAATTGCCTCTAAATCCACCAAGTGCACTCTTAAATTGTGTTATGCATAACTTACTCAAAAAGAATATTCAATGGATGCACTTGAGTTATTAGGTAAAGCTTATCAAGAACTCAATTTTTTCTTGTGATCACGATATGAGATGGGGTATTACAATCATCCCTCCTTCAGAACGCGACGTCTTTGTTGCGGCATGTAAAGCTTATCAACCACTCAATTTTTTCTTGTGTTTCCGATATGGGATGGGGTATTACAATCACCCCTCCTTCAGAACGCGACGTCCTTGTCATGGCATGACATCTTTCAAAATCGATCGCTAGGCGTTGGAACTCTAGAGGTGACTCTTACGGGGCTTAAGAGTTGCCTCCAAATCCACTAAGTGCACTTTTGAATTTGGCTATAAACAACTTGCCCAAAAGGAATATTCAATGAATGCACTTAAAATTTTAAGTAAAGTTTAGCAGGCATTTAATTTTTCTTGTGTTCCTGGTGTAGGATGGGTAATAGAATTCCCCCTCTCAAATTTTTATTTGTTTATGAACAAAACTTGTCATCTTATGAAAATTACAGTTAAACTTTTATTTATAGTTTTAATATTTTTTTATCAATCTTATGTGTATCTTTATACACACACACACACACAAAATTTAGTTCCACTTTATGTATTTTCAATCGATCATCAATATTTGCGAAAAAATTAATTCTATTGTTAAATAAATGAATTCATTTTGTAATTAGTAGTGATTAATTGTCTATTAATTTGAATTTACATTTTTATTTTTCATATTACTTTGTTATATTTTTTAGCATACAAATTTTCTAAAAGATCATTTAAACATTAATATAAAAATTAACATTTCAGTTTTAAACGCAATATGCTCCCTTCTCATTTATTATTTCGTTCATTTCCACGATATTTTCACCACTAATAAAATAATGGATCTTTTCTTCTTTTTACATAATAGAATATACTAGTATTATTCTACCAACTCGTGTAGGGTTTATATTTCTACTTTCATAGTAGTTCTTATTCTACTATAAATTAATTTGATTATTTGTTGATAATTATAATAGTTGTTGATTATATTTGATGATATACTTGCATTGATGATTGATAATTGTAACAGCCGATAATGATTGATGTTTGATGATGTACGTAATTGATGATTGATACTAATGTAATATAGTCCTTTCAAAAAATAAAAAGAATACACTATTATTTCAAGGAAGAGGGAGAAAATATTCCATTAATTTTATTTTTGAATTTTGAAAAGAAGAACTACATTAAAAGGAAAAGATATCTTACTTAATAAGGTGTCAAAGAATATATGGAAAAAAAAACTAAAAACCTGCTCTATAAAAGTTGATTAATTAAGCCTGACATATTAATAATTAGAACTAATTTATGGGGCACACTTGATGTGTGTGCAAAATAAAAATAAAAATAAAATCTATTTACATATTTAAATTATGAATATAAAATAAAAATATTTATTATATTTTATACATTATTATATATTTTTAATTATTTTTAATTTATGTATTCTATTAAATTTGTTATAAAAACAGCTTAAAAATAGAATTAAAAAATCAACAAATAAATAAGAAATAAAAGGTTACAAAAGAGAGATATGAATATATATATATATATATATATATAGATAGAGAGAGAGAGAGAGAGAGGAGAAAGAATGAAAAAATAAATAAACAACATGAAAAAAAAGAGGGGAGAGAATATGAATGAGAGCGGAGAGGTCAAAGTGGTTATTAGACTCCCTAAACGTTTTATTAATAGTATAGATAACCTATTAATTGAAAAGGGTAAAAAAGATATGTTCCGAAAATTTGCTTTGGCGACATCACTAGCCGTTCTAAATATACAACTCTAGTATATCAATCAAACCATTGTAAAGCCCATGTGTGTGCATAAGTGGCGTTCTGGTTAATATGTATAGAGTATCTCGAGTTGATTGTATCAAAAAGAAAAAAAAACATTATAAATTCCAACGTGATTTCCTCAATGCTATGTTTGAAATAAGAATTTTGATAAAAAAAAAAAGTAAAAGAAAAATGAAAATGATAGAAAATTAAAGCAAAAGGGTACTATTATTTGAAATTAAAAAAAAATTGATTCTTGTTTTTCTTATTAAAATCCAAGAGCCAAACATAGTCCAAATGTTATTGAGAGTGTGTATTTTACATTAGATGATAGTTCTTTATTGATAGTTAATATTATACAAATTATTTATTGTGAAATCTATCTAATTGTTGACATACTTTAGTGAAATAAAAGAAGAAATAGCAAGAGAATCTATTCAAAACAAAACACAAACAAAAGAAAGCAACCAAGAAAAAACAAATATCCCAAGCATAAATATTCATTGGCTTATAATAAACTTTTGAATTCCACAAAATAGACTCAACTGTAAGACGGACAATAATTGATTTCGTCGCTCATTAGCGTGGTATCAATCCTTAATTCATGACCACACAAAAATTAGTTAGCTATAGTATAAAATATAAAGGAACTTGACCGTGGGGAAGGGGACATAAATCAAAATTGTGCTTTTCTGTTTGAGCCTTTTCTTTCTTATCATTTATCAATATTCTCCATTTTCCTTCAACAAGGTCACATCATTCTTGCTTTATTGCCACTTGCAACTAGCATTTGAAGAAGAAAAGTATTAACGAAAAGAAAAATAAGTGCACTTATTTATATTTACATATCTATGGAATTTTAGAATTATTGATGAAGTAATTTGGAATTTTAGAATTATTGATGAAGTAATTAGATTGAGAGAATTGCTTTTATATTGAACTTTTATAATATTTAAATTTGAATTAATTAATCAATAGCCCAAAGAGCTGGTTGTTGAGATCAAAATTTATATATATATATATATATATTCAAAATAAGCACTATTTCTAACAATCCAAATCTGTGTCCATTTGGATGAATTTGAAAAAACTATTTCTCGAGCCGTGTTTTTTTATAATATATCTTTTTTTAAGCATAGTATTTTTATGTTTGAATGTAACAATTAAATATTTTTTAAAATGTGCTTTCATTTGAAGGGGGTGTTTGTAATAGTTTAAAAAAGGTTTTTTTTTGTACTTTTTGTTATTTTTAAGCAGTGGAGTAGTGTTTGATATGCTAACTTCAGCCTTTTTTAGCAGAAAAAAGCTAGAAGCAGCTATAAACCAACTTTTTTGTGTTTTTTGTATTTTTATAATTATTTATAAGTTGATTATCTCACAGCGAAGCATTTCTCAACTTTTTTTTTTCAAGCACTCCAACTACTTTTCTTTCCACGTTTCACTTTTTATTGTTTTTCAAATATTAGCTACTTTTACAACACAATTTTTTTTCAACTTTACCTATAATTTCAACTTCTCCAAAAGTAGGAGTTTTTGTTAATACTCCCGAAGTCACTCTCAGTAGCTTTTAAAAAAAGTCAAAAATTACTTTTTTTTTTTGATAAATGTCTAACTAAACATTTTTTTTTGTTTTTGCATTGAAGTTCTTTTTTGTTTTTCTCAAAAAATAAGTGCTTATTCTTTAAAAAAAACGTTTATTCAAATGGGTTTTATGTATAACCTAAAGAAAATAATTAATAAAATATATAGATGGAAAAAAGTTCACAAATATTTTGAAAAGTAATTAAGCCTTTTTTTTTTTTTTGTCTGTCCTATAGTTTCCTTGTAAATGGGGGCGAAATCGAAATAAGTTTGTCATTTTCGTTCAGTTAAATTAATTAATATATATCTTAGAATATTAGAAATATTACCCTTTTTCTTGTTTAACAAAATATATTTTTCTTTTGCAAATCACTGTCACTAGTGCGGTAGCTAGTACTTTTCCATGTATATATGTGCCAGCTGTGTTGAAATCAAATTTATCCAATAAAATCCCAGAGAGGCTTAAATGGTAGATCAGCTTAAAGGAGGCAACGATGCTATTTAATTTTCAAGGGTCCGGGCTTGAAGGAATGCTTGTCCTTCTCATGCTAATTGTTCTTCGCATTAATTTGAATCTTTTATTATATAATTGTGATATATTTTTTTTTATTTATCAATACATATTATGTGTACTGATGAACAATTAAGATAAATAAAGAAAATCTTTAAAATTTTGTCCATATAATTATTTATTTTATTTTTTTATCTCAACCGCTCACCAATATTCATAACATATAGAGATAAGTGAAGGAGAGATACAGTACAATTATATATGATGCGGTCCGAATCTGGTTCGTCCACGTGTCGGGGTGTGATGTACTCCGAAGTAGTCTTGCTGGTGGCCCACCTGCTAAAGAGGGAGGAACGCACGTGAGACGAGCCGATTTTGCCCCGGCGTAGGCTCTCCGACGCTCAAGTCAGTATATGGTTCAAGAAGAAGATGAATAGTACCAGTATGGACTTGACTTGCAAAGTAAGGTATGTCTTACCCCCCGGGCGGAGAGCCATATGGAGCTTTTATATGAGAGTGAGGAGCCTGATGTGACGTGGTTGGTGGGATCTGGCCACTGTGGGCACTGTAGCTGCTCAGACATATGCTTTTTGTCCCACTTTTCCTATTCTTGCGGCGGCTCTTCTCACTCCTCATTAATGAGGGGTCTTACCCGGTAATAAATGGGTATCTTAGGCATTTATGACCAAGGATTGTATTTATGACTTGGCATTTAATGCGCCCACGTCTGATGGAATGGCCCCATGTGCCACTGGGGCGCGTTAGGTGGCAGTAAGCTGCGCCTGTCAGGAGTCTCCAGCTGTACTTGTCCCTCTTGGATGCCCATCCCTGCAACAACTAAGTGTGGGATTGGGCCCTCGATGGGAGCACCGTCGAGGGCATTTTCCCTGTTCGAGGGCACCCAGGATAGCCTGTTGTCGTCTTGTGGATCTTTCGAGGGAGAGAGGTTGGCTTGTGAGCCCTTTCGAGGGGATTCGTTACCTCGAGGGCTGTAATTCTGTATTTGGTATATTTATGGATTTTGGAAGTTGTTGGAGGTGGTGATGACGTGGCATGGTGAAGTGGCACTTGACTCATCAATATAGTAGATGATCCAAACTGCTATCGATAATACAAATAATTTGGTGAAAAAAAAAAAGGAGATGCATTGAAATATGATTAGGGTGTGCACTAGAGGATAATTAAAATAATATTTTAAATTTACCCATATAAATGTATAATTTTAAAGTGAACCTTGAATTATATTTGACTCCATCATTAGTCATACTGAACTTTTTAAGTTTAGTTAACTACAAGACTGCATTCCCTTCAATTACGAACAAATCTATTATTTTAGTTTTTGTGACGGATTTCATTTATAACAAATTTCTTAGTAAATATCTTGTTACTAATTTGATCTTTAGTTCTGTTTATATTGAATGTTGTCACTAATCAATGACAAATAACTTAAATTTGTGACATAATATCTTTCTCGGAATTTTTTTTTTATTAATGAAGTAGTTGCTTTCTTGTAATAATTAACGGTAAAATTGCTTTAGTGTTAATTAATGAAATATTCTACGTTCCCTTTCCCCAATTACTAGGTAATTAAACAAGGGTATTAATGCTACTAGAAGTATAACCCAATGGTAGGGATTCAAATGTGGCATCATTGAAATTTTTGAGTTCAAATATTCTTTTCCTCTCCCCTTCACCCTGCGATGAGTGTATGTAATTACTAACTAAATCTACAGCCTTATTTTGTTGGGTTTCCAATAGCTTGGGCAAATAGCTCATTGACACAATTCTGTAGAAACATTTGACAAATTTCCATCTTGACCCCACGGGTTGCGCTGGAGAAACCCCTCAAGTGTCGTCTGCCTGAACCCATGAAATTTTCATTAATTTAAAAATAAAAAAATTAAATCATGAATTGTGGGGCGATTGCTCAGTGGAATATTTTTTTGAATTTTTTTTCCTTTTTCTTTTTAAATATGGCGGCCCCTTTGGTGGAACCGTTGTTAAAATTCATTAAAAAAAATTAATTACAAAATCTAGTGCTGGAAATAGGAAAAATTACACTTAGACCCCCTAAGGTTCGGTAAAATTACAACTAAACCCTCATAGATATGTAAAATTACACATACATCCTTTGAGGTTTGGTTTCGGCTAATAGAGAGCGCATTTCGGTCGTTGATACACTGTATTTGCTTATGTAAGAAAACAATTATAGCGGAACTTCATTTTTACCCTTTTACCAAAAATGCAAACTTTTTCATAGACAATAATACTCTTATTGGAATTGATAATTGTCATCAAAGAATAGATAAATTTGTCATTTTATATTTAATCTAAATTGTGGGATTTTTTTCATATTTTTTCTTAATATTACAACAAGGATAACAAAGTTATTTCGTTATTTTTTTCTTGGATTTTAGTTGGGCCCAAATCTCAAGGGAGGGATGTGTAATTTTCCATACCTAAGGAAGTCTAACTGTAATTTGATCGAACCTCATGGGCGGTAAGTGTAATTTTCCCGTTGGAATTTTTTATTTAATTTTATGTGGTATATATTTTATCAATTATTTAAACTATATAATTTTGAGTTTATTATATTCACTAATTGTTAGAAACACAATGATTTTTAATATCACCAAACAAATATTCACAGGGGGTGCTCTATTTGAGAAATATAAATATAATGCAATGATAGTTTTGTACAAAAAACATTAGCCAAAAGCAGTTAAACACAATGCCGAATACAAATAAATAAACAAGAAAGTTTAGTAAATTTATAAGTATTTTAATTGCTATTGTAAGTGATTGAATCGCCTGGTTGAGCCGATTTGCCTTAAAGAAATAATCGCCCCACTAATCGGTGTGGTGGGCCAGCGATACTTCTTCCAGGATGAGACAATTTAGAGATTCATTCCAGATCTAAAGTCTGGGTCCCCTCGATCACCCTCCTTTGAACCCGAACTGGTCGAACCCCTTCATTAAGGGGGATCTTTGAAACCCAAGGTAGGTACCTCCCCACCAACTGGGGCCTTTCTTTTATGCCAGCATTCGCTTTCCATAGAACGAGTAAGAGAAAAGCTCTGACAATACCTGCAGACATAGCTTCGTTTTCTTTACGGCGCGGATAGGCCTTTTTTTGTTAAGTTGAAAGCATAACCAAGGTGACCACCGCTCGTACGGTTGTTAGGGGGATCTGGTCGAAAGACTGACCGGCGCCCAGGTAATGCAGCTCCCCAGAGTTGAAGCTGTATTGAATAGGGCTACTAGCGTCGCAGACGTAGGGAAAAACCTGAAGCTAACCCAGCAGCGATGGACTCCCTAGTTGGGGGGCCAGAGCGGTGCATGAAGGCCTGGGCCACACTGCTACTCCGAACCTCACTTCGAAAGCTAATAAACTTAAGTGTTTCCTATGCATGCAAAACACACAATATTCAAAGAGCAGAATGATATTCTGAACTCACTTGATCAGAAGTGCGCATAGAGAAAACTATTTTTCCTCACATTGATCACTTTTCAGAGAACAATATATTCACTCGTATTTTTTGTTGTCTTGTGTCTTTACAGGAAATCAGGGGACAACCTTTTACAGGAGGATGAGACATGCAGCATTAATGCAGATGCATTAACACCTCAAAAACCACCTTTGTTGCCAACAGACACATACAATACACCTGGATGCAAAATATGCAACACTTGAAAACGTGTTGACAACTAGGCCAATGTGTCTGAAATCAACCCAACGGTTTCCAATCGCGTTAGTAAATCCTCTAAAGATTAATTTAAAATTCAGATTTTAAACTGAACATTGCTCTAAGGCTAATTTAGTAAAAAGTAAGCTCGAGACCGAGACAATTTGCTCAAATACCCTCGCCCGCACCGCGGTCCGAAATAAGAACTGGGTCGGGCGGGCAAGCGAGTACGTTAAACAACATTACCTTAAACTTTATTTATAAATTTCTATTAAAAATAATTTAAATTTAAATTAACTCCTTATAAATATCATCTTAGCAAGCTCATTTCTAACATTAATACACTTAATCGTGAGATTTTTGGGATACACTCATTCATTGAGTCTCTTCATAGGTTCATTAAGGCTGCAGTTCTTCAACCCAATGAAAGAGCCCTACGTGTATATTGAAACCTACCCAAAAAGGACTACAATACTTGAACCTTATACTACCAGCTATCACCGAACAATTCCACACGTTACGAGACGATTGATATGGCGATGATTAGAAGCTTAGACTTAACTATAATAAAGACCGTTTAAAGTTATTTTTATAAATTTAACATAAATTGATGCATGCTATTAGTACTTCTGATTTAAATATTGACACTAATGCACTATTTATAATTTTCATTTCCCATTGTTGTTGATTTGGTGATATTTCATTGTTGAATTTTGTTATTGCAGCAAATAGGGGCATCAATATATATATATCTATATGTATAAATATATAATTAAAAAATAAAAACAGAAAAAATAAAAAAGAATGAAAAAAATGGGGGAGGGGGTTCGGCAGAATCTCAATCGAAAAGCTAATTGTAAAAAAACTATCAAGAGAATTTTTAGCAAAAAATTTTCCCGAATATTTAATTTTAACTAAAATAAAGACAATTTTACAAAATTTCTTGCTGAAAATTTTAATTAAATATTAAAAAATACTTTGACAAAAATTCCTTTGAAACTACCCCTCAAAGTTTTTCAAATTTAAACAAAAAAAAAAAAAGGAGTCTGCTGAAATTTTGCTGAATTTCCGCCGAGGGTTGATTGGACAATTCTTCCTTAAATTTTCAACGGACAAAGTTTTCGACCAATTTTTCGTTGGAAAATAAATTGCAAGGAAGTTTTCCTGCCGAAATTCACCGGAATTCTACCAATCTTCCCCCTACTAGCCCAAAACTTTTTTTTGTAGTAGCTGTACTTGTATGCGCCAAGGTAAGATTTTGGAAGTTCTTTTGGCCATTGTTGTTCTAATTTTGGAACAAGTAAACTCGTTTTCAACATTAAAAATGCCGGAAATTCTGAAGACAAAATGACAAAAATAAAAATAAAAAATTATAAAAAATAAACAAATGAAGACTTAGAAATTAGTTCATTGGTCAGTTGGTTATATTGAAATAGGAACAAATGAAATTAATTGTTCTGGGGAGGCAATTAATTAAATTCGTGTTGTTCAAACTGATCTGGGGACTAAAAAAAGTGGCATGACTTTGTGATAATCATAACTTAATCAAAGATGTATTGCTCGTAAAAGGGATCATTAAGTGGAGCATTTTGATTTGGCAATTAGGATGCAACTTTAAACCACATCATAATCTCTAATTAACACATCAAAATTATTGCACTTTTTAGAGCAAATACGTTGTCTATATCAGATGAAAAAATAAGAACCGATCGTTATATTTAATTATTTCTAAGGCCCACGAGCTTGAAAAAGCTATGAATTTTCAACATCAATATAAATATGCATATTAATATTTTGAATTTATACGACTAATCTTCTTTGTCTGGTGACTTTGTGATAAGTTTGAGGCTCTCAATTAATCGAGACATTTATGGTTGTTGTATTTTTTAATTTTTTTTTATTTTTTTAAAAAAAGATGTCAAATAACGAAAGTTCATGGGATGGGACCATATTGATGTTAAGAAAAAGTTTCCGCTAGGATTAGAAAGTGAAAATGGACAGGGAGCACGACAGGTCTTGGTCGTCCCTAAATTTGTATTTTAATATGACTCATGCCTTTTGATCATCTAATTCGAACTTAATAAATTAAATGGTCTTTTATGAGTAAATATATTTTAACACGCTGCCTTAAAATGACTCATGCGTTTGGATCCCCTAGTTTGGTCATCCCTATATTTGTATTTTGTATAACTCATGCGTTGTTTGATCATTTAATTCCAACTAATTAATGGATAATTTTGGTACGAGATAATAACGCGCCATTCCATATTGGCTCTTGAAATGAACTCATAAGTACTTCAAAATATATTACTTACAGTATTTTAAATAAAATAATAGGGACAATTACATCAACCTCCTTGAATCTAGGTGAAATCATGAATGATCTCCTCTTGTTTCAAAAATTAGCAATACCCCCCTAACATTTTTCGTCATATAACAAAAAAACACAGACCGACAATAACTTTGGAAATTATCGACAACTTTTCATACATCATAATAGTCAACCCAATCACCAACAGATGAGATTCACCAAATTTGACAAAACCCTTCAATTAATTTTATGATTCCACCAACTTTCGTGATGTAATTTCACTTTATTTTACGATAACCACTACCGAATATCACCATATAATTCGATACCATCACTTCTTCTTTTTTTTTTTTTAAATTGACTCTATATATAACTTTTACGTCTTGACTTGTCAAGACCATGTAAATTTTGTCTCAAAACACCATAAAAAATAGGAAAAATTACAAATTTCGTCCGCTACCTATTACATTTTTGGTTTTTGATCTTATGAGTATGCGTTGTTCCATTTGAGTCCTATAATTTAAGAAAAATTGTCAATTTTGGTCCGATTTTGCCGGAATTCACGACTTGTGCTGACGTGGACAATTAATTTGGAACTTTCCAGCGAATTGCACTGACGTGGACAATTTGGATGACATAGCTGACAACTATGTATTTACACATGTTTTATATTTTTTTTAAATATCGACATATATATTTTTTACACAATAAAAAATAAATTACTCAAAAATACAAATTACATCATGTACCCCCGAAAAAACCCTATCTCGCCCACCCCCACCCCCTACCTCTCTCTCTCTCTCTCTCTCTCTCTCTCTCTCTGTTTCGCCGCCCCCTCCCTCCCCTTCCCGGGTCCCCCACCCTCCTCCCCCCACCACCACCACCATTCGCCGTCACTCCCTCCTGCCCCTCTTTCTCTCTCGCCCCCTCCCCCAGCGCTCCCACCCTCCTCCACCACCACCACGCTGTTGCTGCCGTCGCGGTCCTCCACCACTACCACTGTCACCTTCGCCGGCTCTGGATCTCTCCGCCCCACCACCACCATAGTAGTCGTCCCTCACTCCACCACCATGCCGCCGCTGCCCCTCATTCTCACTATCGTTGCCCCCACCCGTACCACCCAGCCTCTCTCCCTCTCCCCCTGCCCCCACCCTCTTCTTTCCTCCACCACCATGCCACTGCCTGCCCTCCTCTTTCCTCCTCCGCCATGACGCCATCACCCCCACCCCAAACTCTCTCTCTCTCTCTCTCTCCCCCTCTCCTTTTGATTTCTCGATCTGGATCTCTCGAGGGAGGACAATGGCAGGGGATGTGGTGGTGGTGGTGGGGGAGGACGGCAAGCGGCGGCGGCGGGCGAATCTCTCAAAGGGGGTGGTGGTGGTGGTGGTCGGAGGAGGGGGGGAGCACGGGGGTGGACTACGAGAGAGACACAGAGAGAGAGAGAGGGGGGCAGGTGGTAGTGGGGGTTGGAGGTGGATGTAAAAGAATTTATTTTTAAATTGTGTAAAATATATATATATATATATATATATATATGGATATTTGAAAAACAAAACATGTGTAAATACATACATGTCCGCCATGTCAGCAAATTCGTCCACGTCAGCAAATTCGCCGTAAAGTCCCAAATTAATTGTCCACGACATCACAAGTCGCCGGACTCCGGCAAAATCGGACCAAAATTGACAATTTTTCTTAAATTATAGGACTAATATTGAACAACGTATACTTATAGGACCAAAAACCAAAAACGTAATATGTAGCGGACGAAAATTGTTATTTTTCCTAAAAAAATACAAGAAATACAACTCGCAATTTCGTCCCGTCTTGAAGAAAAATGAATTTTGTAAAACTTATACATACTTTAGGGGGATATTTGTAATATGTGAAACATAAAGGTGTTATTTATAATTTCACTTAAACTTATAGAAAGTGGGTGTACTTATCCCTAAAACAATATTAGAAAGTCATGAACTCTTTCAGAAAAATAAAAGATTCTAAAATTATTTGTGGAACTTTAACAAACTCTTTTTAGTTTCGATTCCACTAGCTACAAGATTAAAACATTTTACAAACTTTATAATCATGTTTTGTTTCCAACTAAGTCTTACCCAAACGCCCTCTAAATTCTTGAATTGATTTTTTTAACCACTCATCAATTGTGCATAAATTGGAATATAACTGTGCGAAAATAGAGACATCAAAACATATTTTTAACTACTCATCAATTGTGCATAAATTGGAATATAACTGTGGGAAAATTAGAGCAAAACATAAACTGAAATTTTAGGAACTATTTAGGTTATTTAAGCCATTTTTTATTCTTTTATTAATTTTTGTTTTTTTGAGTTTCAAAAACAAGCCATTCTTTTTTGGGGCCCGTTTGGATGAGCTTAAGAAATTGCTTTTCGAATTGTGATTTTTCTAATAGAATTTTGTTTTATTTTTATTTTTATTTTTTTAAGCCAAACGAATTTGTGTTTAGATACAATAATTAAAATTATTTTAAAATATTCATTCAAATAATTTTTTTTCAATTTTTTTTTCAAAAAAAACAAATACTTCTCTTTCAAAAAAAAATGTCGAACAGACTAATAAACAAGAAACGTGAACGGGGGACGTGGTATTAATGTTTGTATGGCCTTCCTAACAGTGTCGGTACTAGGACTACTTGTCAATCAAAAGAAAAAAAAAATTGATGCTCTAACAAGTCCAAACATTAAATTTGAGGAAAAAATATTTCAAAATTTATTCAGATTATATATGTCTAGTTGCAAAATTTGTACAAAAGCCAAAAATTGGGATCATATCGTGAAAATTGTTTACCATGTCTCCGAGTTTTCAAAGGCAGTCCCCGCCCATGGTTGTTTTCGTGCATTTAGGTATGTTGTTTTCAAATGCTTTAATAATTAAAATAATAGCTCATTAATTAATATAATTTAATTAGTAATTTATTATCATAAACTCAACATGACAACCTCTATTTTAAAAGCTTGTACATTATCAAGTCCATTTTTTAATTTTAATGGGCCACTTGCATATAAAATTTTTAAATTAAAAAGTACAGCCAATAATTCATAAATTGAGTGTCAGATGTACTTTTGAATTGTCATTGAGATTGTTTACTTGCTGCAAACACAAAATTCCTCCTTTTCGAATTCTCACCTCGTTACCGGTCGACATTTATGAAGCAAAATTTACTTTTTTTCTTTTTTCATAAGTTTACAATTGGTACATTAGTTGCCTTCCTTCATATTTTTATATTTTTGCCATTTAAATTGCAAAATAACTTTAGGATTTTATATATATTTTTCAATTATATATTTGTTAGTTGGTGTAATTTTTATTGGAATTTTCATTAATTATTTTGATGTTTTGGCAAATACTTGAAGGTGATACAATTATTTTTACTAATTAAGAAAGCAAAATTATCAAGTATAAAAGAATTGATTTTTTTTTAAGAAAGCACTTTTAATAAAGGGGGCAAAAGAACGAATGGCAACGCTCTTGACAGAGTTAATATATAATTCCTCATTACTTTATGCAACAATTTTTAGTATGATTATGATACACATGATATAATTTTCTTTTTAAATAAGTTTTACAATTAATTACTTTGCCCCCCTAGAAAATTTTAATCAAAATTTGCCTCTGATGGTACCTATATTCAGATGTTGCTTGCCTCTTATGTTATATATCTGATAACGGGAGTTCGCTCTTCTTTGGTCGAAACCTACTTAGTCTTGTGATATTAGTGATACTAGCAGTTGACCAAACTTGATGTGTGCAAGAAATTAGGAAGAAGAAAAAAAAAGGAGATATAAATGTTGGTGATTAATTTTCGCCCAATTGAAAAAAGGAGATATAATTGTTGGTGATTAATTTTCGCCCAATTGAAAAATTAACAAGTATAAATTAAAATATTATATATTACTTAAATATTTTGTTGATATTTTGAAATTTCATAAATATTTTACTTTTAATATTAAATAGTTAAGTTTGATTGATATTTTAATATTTGTTTTACCAGCAAATGAGACGCCCCCAAGTGTCAATATGAAGTGTTCTCGTTACTCAAATTAAACCATGCAGCTTAAAAATCCAAAACCAATCAGATGGCGACAAATGACACATTTGGGCACATGTGGTCAATCAAATAATGACATGCAAATGATACATTTGATTTCAAATAAGGGTTAATATCAAACATGATCCCAAAATTTGTGGCCTTTTTCAATTTTGGTTCCTAAATTTATGGGTTCATCAAAATGAGGACAATTTTTCAAAATTTTCACCAAATTTGGTCCTTTTCAGTGACAGGTGTTAAAAACTAATGGAATGACACACATGTTACTCACGTGCGCTGTTAGTCACCTATTTGGGCATGTGCGCCTTTCCATTGGTTTTAACGTATGTCACTAAAAATGACCAAATTTGATAAAAATTTTAAAAAATTGCCCTCATTTTGATAAGCCCATAAATTTAGGGACCAAAATTGAAAAATGCCACAAATTTTGGGACCATATTTGATATTATCCCAAGGAGGTCATTTGGGGTGTAAAAGGAACATCAAGAAGTCCTTAAGAGCCACATAAGTCAAAGGAAGTTTTGAAGTTTTCTCAAGTCAAGTTTAAAAAGATTCGCGGTGATCTAGCCGAAATCCTTAGTGTTTTTGGCGAAGATCATCAAATCAAAGCATTCAATTTGTGATTGAGGTGTTAAGCCCACGTATTGGTTTTTTTTCCCAAGTCAAATCCAAAGCGATTAAGACGATGTTCAAGGCATTTTTCGAAAAAAATCAACCAGAGTTTGATTTGCACACAAAGTGTTAAACCAACAAATCGATACTTTTCTTTTCCAAAATCAATTTTAAGTGAATTCCACGGTGTGCACAACGTTCATCAAAATTGTCACCGTTTAATTTGTAATCAAGCTATGAATCGCTTTATTGAAGAGCCAAACATTTTCGGAGAGACGAATCAGAGGATTAGTCTCTAGAAGATTATTTTACTTTCAAATGATATTATTTTTCCTAAAATTAAAAAAAAATTTCATATATTAATTTTCATCTCGTAATTTGTATTTTATAGATTCAAAATTCGTGTGAACAATACGCAATTAATTTTAATTACATCTTAAATTTTGGTAAAATAAAATTATGATATTTATTAACTTTTCGTATGCGTATAAATATTTTTAGTATTTATTAAATTTATCACGAGTTAACATAATTAAACTTTATCTTAATTAACTATATAGACCAATAGTTCTTATTTAGGAAAGTATAAGACAATAGAAAATAAGAAGACGAATTACAAAAAAAAAAGGCGCATATAATGACATTTCTTTAACAATCATTTCATGAGAGACAACAATATGCATTAATAATTAATAAACTTTAATTATGCATATTTGTTTTTTTTAAACAAATTATGTATGTTAGAATTGGCAAAATATAAATTAGTTGCTTTATAAAAGTGTAAATATAATTTCAAATATTCAATAGTTTAAGTTAATATTTTCTCAAACATATTGACAGAGGGTGGGTGAATATAATTCATTTTCGTTAATTCTTTATATATAATTCACATGTATCATATTTAAATATAAAATTTTACATAGAGCAATTATATATGTGTTTGCATAGAAATAAATACATAATTAATACATACTATATATATATATATATATGAAAAACAAATACATAGTTTATGTAAATGAATATGTATCTCCATACATCACATCATACATGTAATAGTCTATGGAAAATAAAAAAATTAAAAGAACAAAACACATAAAAAACGAAAAAGGTAAAAGTGTTACTTTGAAAAAAACAAAACAAAACAAAATCAAAAAGATGAAATTTGAAACATGAACTGCATGGGGTATAATTTGCCAATTTCTTTTATCGCATCGCAGGATCTTTGGTGTCAATTTTGTTAAAGGTATTCAAATTGATTGGGGGTAAAAGGGCAATGAGGACTTGCTTCTTTGTGTCCTACGAATGTGAGCGTTAGTCAAATACTAGTTTGTATTTATTGTATAATACTTGCTTTATATTTATTGTATAATACTTATTTTATATGTCATAATTACCGACAATTAATTTATTAATTTGTTTTTAATTTAAAAGTGTCAAAGTAGTCCATTGATATATACTAACTTGCTTCCTATTAAGAAAAGAAATAAAGAAGGATGGGATAAAAGGTTATCTATCACATAAAAATGAACTCATACTCGCAACTAAGGCTTTTTGAACACCACACACTAATTAAAAACTGATTCAGTATTCAACTTTTTAATTTTATAGGTTTGCTGGTGTCGATTAGGGTCTGTTGAAACAATTTACTAAACCCATCTAGTTTTTTCAAAAAATCAAAATGACCAATTATTAATAAAATTTCCTTACCATAGAGGTCCATAAAATAGTTGTACTATAGTCCTTTCCAATGAAATAAAGTTACAAAGTGTTTTTTTTTTTTTTTTTTGTTTGATAAAATAAAAGGGTATTTTCCATGACTTTGCCTTATAATACAACATTTTTTTGTACAATTAAATATGTTGCCACAGTTCTGCATAGAAAAACCATTCTATAAATACTATAGATTTATTGAAAAACATGAGTTGAAAAAGAAGGTAGTATTATGAAAATTTGTATTCGAATTTGATTTGGCCGCACTTAATAAATTACAAAATAAGTGTAATTAATTATCGATGAGGCCTAGCTCAAGTACCTCAGGACTGTTAAAGTTTTAGATTTGATTCCCTACCGATATATATGTGAGTCTTTATTTCTACCTTGATGGTAATATATTTTTCAACTTTAATAATAGTTTATATTGATTGATGTAATTGAATTATATATATATTTTTTTAAAAAAAAGTAAATGTGATTAATTATACTGATTATATAATTAATCATTCTCTTCCTTTTTTTTTTGGTTGGGAACTGGCCACATAAATAGTTTCTATGAATAGAAATAAGATTTCCCGACATGGAAAATTAGACGGCGTAAGAAACCAGGTGCGGCATTGATATAAAGCATAAATGGCCAAAATTTGCTGGCAGAGTGTTCGAGTAAATATAGGCAATTGACCCATATGTTAATGCTCAATTGGTTATCATATATATGAACCCAGCACATTATCCTTTGAAGATACGCTTTATGAAATCCATAGTTCCAGAAAATGGCAATCACAAATCAATAATTGAGTTCGAGTCATTAAATATGTATGCGTGGAAAGCTGGATTTGACCATATCCAATCCCCTTTTTAAGACACTTTCCAGCATAATCACATGTAGTATGAATACTATGTTTGAACTAACACTTTAGCTTCTTTACTAAGCTTCTTTACTAATATATATATATATATACACACACACATATGTATATAAAAGAATAATAATGTATAACAGAACAAAAACTTTAGCAGGATAAGTAATTTTTCTCGAAACATAGAAGAAGCTGTAAGAGACAACTTTTGTTTCCTAAGATCGTATGTGGATTAATGAATTTGGATTATTCAATGGTTTACAAAACTCCAAGTTGTATTTGAATTAATTAATTAGGAAGTAAAGATTTCGAATACATACCGACAAATTAATTGAACTATTTTCCAGATAAATTCACGTTATGATGAATCCCAAATTCTTTAATTCTGATTGTGAACTGAGGTAAATGCATTTTTAGATGAGTGTCGGAGAACGTGACAAAAATGAAAATATTTTTGACTGAAATATTGGAAAATCAATGGTGTGATGTATTTTCGAGTAAAATATGTTTGGTCTGAGTATTTTGTTTCTAAATAATATTCAAAATGTGTATGGTGGTATGTTTTGGGTGAATATTTTGTGGTAATTGGTATTTTGTAATGATTTTTAATTTGATTAGTAATGTCATATCAATTTTGTAATGATTTTTATACTATCTATATTATTATATAAAATACTAGTTTCTTTTAGTAACTGTATTTGTTATCTTTGATCTGTCAAGTTTACCAGAGATCCTCTCTCCATTTTACTTTTCTTAATTTATTTTTTCACTTTCTCAAACTCTCTCTGTCTCTCTCTCTTTTTTCTCTCCTCGCTTATTCCCACCATTTAACTTTTTTTTTTCTACTCTCTATGTATTTATTTTTTTAATTTAATTTAATTTAATTTTAGTTTTAATATTTTGCTTATCATTAATTTAATAAAATATAGCGAGTTAAAAGAAAATTATAGTCATAAAAAAAAATTAATAATTGTTCCTAATTTATTTTGTCTAAATTTAAGAATATAATGAAGTTTTATTATCTTTTTATTATGTACAGTTAGCGTGTGTGCCAAGACAACTAGTTAAATATAAAATATCAAACTCATCTAATAACTACTTTTAGTGTCACTACAAGAAAACGCTCAATTTTCGGCGGAATATTCCGCCGAAATTTTTAGGCGGATTTTCGGCGAAAAATTCCGCCGAAAAATTTAAAAAATTAAAAATAAATAAAAAATAATAATTTTGAAATTAAAAATAAATAAAAAATAATTTTTAAAATTTTTCGGCGGATTTTCGGCGGAAAATTCCGCCGAAAAATTTAAAAAATTAAAAATAAATAAAAAATAATAATTTTGAAATTAATAATAAATAAAAAATAATAATTTTGAAATTAAAAATAAATAAAAAATAATAATTTTGAAATTAAAAATAAATAAAAAATAATTTTTTTAAATTTTTCGGCGGATTTTCGGCGGAAAATTCTGCCGAAAAATTTAAAAAATTAAAAATAAATAAAAAATAATATTTTTGAAATTAAAAATAAATAAAAAATAAAATTTTTTAAATTTTTCGGCTGATTTTCGGCGGAAAATTCCGCCGAAAAATATAAAAAATTAAAAATAAATAAAAAATATTTTTTTAAAATAAAAAATAAATAAAAAGTAATTTTTTTAAATAAAAATAAATAAAAAATAATTTTTTAAAAATATTTCGGCGGATTTTCGGAGGAAATTCCCACCGAAAAATTTAAAAAATTAAAAAAAAATAAAATAAATATTTTTTAAATAAAAAATAATATTTTTGAATTTAAAAAATAATAATAAAAAATAATATTTTTTAGATAAAAATAATAATATTTCTATATATTTTTAAAATATATTAAAATTTAAAATTTTTATTTTTATTTGAATTATTATTATTATTTTAATTAGAATTAAATGAATTTTGTATGCTATATATATATATATGTATATAATATTATGTATTATATATATAAATTTTTTAAAAATGTAAAAATATTAAAATTTTCAAACAATAAAAAACGGATTATTATTATTATTATAATAATAATAATAATTATTATTATTATTATTATTAATTAGTTTTAATTATTTTTATTTGAATTGTTGTATGATATAAATATATAATGTAATGAATTATGTCAACAAAGTGAACATTGCTCAACGGTAAGAGTGTTGTTTGCCAACCAAGAGGTCGAAGGTTCGATGCCCAGCAACTCCAAAAGTTGGGATAATTTCGGGGGCGTGTACGCACGCGCGCGCGAGTTGGGCCGAGGTCCCGGGTTCGACTTCTTGGTATGGCGATTGAAATTTTGTTTTCAAAAATATAAAATAAATTTCGGCGGGAAATTCCGCCGAAAATATATTTAATTAAAAAAAATTAAATAAATTATAATTTCGGCGGGAAATTCCGCCGAAAATATATTTAATTAAAAAAAATTAAATAAATAATAATTTCGGCTGAATTTTCCGCCGAAATTCCGCCGAAAATTTATTTAATTAAAAAAAAAAATTCCGCCGAAAATTGAAAAGCGACCAAGGTTTTCCCGGCGGATTCGTTCCGCCGAAATTCCGCCGAAATTCCGCCGAAAATACCGTTTTTTCTTGTAGTGCCTTGGGTTTATTTAAAATAAGATGCCCTCAGTACTTGGTTAACATTAGGTATCTTAATTCTCTAACAAAATATGAGAATACATATTACTTGTGCAACATGTTGCAATTGCCTGCAACTTGTTGTTTAGGTTTCGATAGCCTGCTATATGTTAGTTATTTGTAAGTCTAAATTTTATTTATATGTATGTTGTGTGCTGAATCAGTCTTATCATATTCTTTCACTCAACTCTTTTGTATTTTTCTTTTTATCAAGTTGATATATCTGCAAAAATAATATTACATCATATGTTATTTAATTTATCATTATTAATCATCAAAATTACAATTTATATCTTTTTTTAATGTATTCTTGATGATAAGAGCATAAATTTATCTTGAAACTTAAACTTATGTATTTATATATATATATAATTAATACTTAAATAAATTTATAACCTAAATAAACATTATAAGGATATATATATATATATATATATATATATATATTTGACAACAAGCATTATATGGATATAATATAAAAGGATGAATAATTTCTAAATTGAACTAAATTATTTAAAACATTTTGTCTCATTGTATTAGTTTTATTACAAAATTTATCACTCATCAGCCATATATGTTATCTAAATTATTGTAATATTTTATTAATTTATATTAAATTATTTTATTTGATATATCAATAAAAAAAACTATTTATTAATATTTATTTTTACTATTTTTTTTAATTTTTAACCCAATTCTCATTATATAGATCAAATTTTGGAAAAATTTAACTTGAAAGATAATATATTTTTACATTGAAAGTTCAAAAATTTATTATAAGTTTTTAACCAAAATAATTGTATAGAATTATTATATAATATCACTGGTACTTTACTACTAGTATAGATATCATATAAAACTGGAATATTCGATATAAATGCATTTTCATCTTTGAATTTAAACATATGTCACCCCTCGTGTTATTCGAATTTTATATTTGATTATACATTTCGCACATTTTCTATCTTATCAACCATATTATATACGTTCATGCACGAATATATAGTCATAGAATACAAAATGAAAACCAATTAAGACTAAAATAGTAAACCATCACTAAAAAAAATATATATGTAGACGTATAATTAAAATTAAAATAATATTCCATCTCTTAATTATAATTTTAAAAATACTTATTTATCTAATAAATTAATTTTATTTGTGTTGAATATTTTCACACTTACACTCTTCAGTAATTAATTTACGTTTGTTCTATAGGATTATAAATTAAAATTCCATAAATCCCATAAAAGTAGTAGATAATATCTGACTTTTATTGTTAATTACACATTAAAAATGCACGTAATTTTATTGAAGAAACTATAGTTCTACTATTTTACTTTAAGAAAAATAAAATTATTAAAACAAAAATCGTTATAATTATTTGAGTATTACTCTACTTATTTATCCATTATGTTAGAATGTGAACATTACGCACAGGCGCACGCGCACATATATATATATATATAGCATGTATAGATACAAATTATCTATATTAGATATCTTGGTTTTTTGTTTGCTACAAGTAATATATAATTATATATCTTCATAATTATGTTGAGTTCCAACCTGCCAATTTATCAAAGAAAAAAAAAGGTAAGAAAATTCCAAAAAGAAAAACAGAGTGGTTGTAACGTGGGAGTGTTAGAAAATTGTATTCCTAGCTTGTTGGTTTTGGACCAAGATTGAGAAATTATTTAAGTGGATACAAGTTGGATTTGGCATTAATTCGTTCTACTTCGAAAGTAGGTGTGAATAGTGTATTCACACGAATGAATACAATTTCGGGTGAATGAGAAATTAATTGTCAAAGTTGGCCACTTAAAATAGTTGAGACTAGGATTGGGAAGCATTTAAGAATGCTATCCCACATTGAAAAAATGAAGGGCATTTGGCCACTTAATAAAGCCCAAAAACTCACAAAGGGTTGGGGTCCCTTGGGGATACCCAAATGTATAAACGGGCAAGGACCTAGGTCCAAGTGGGTTCGGGCTAAAGCCCACACGCGCGCGCCACCGCCGCCGGCTCGGCGGGCCGGGCTTGGGCTAATAAAGCCATATTATATTCTTTTTTGGGCCAAATGGCGGGTTGGGCTTGGGCTAATAAACCCAAATCCAAATCCAAGTTAAATGGGTCTTCGGGTCGGTTCGAAGCGGTCCGGATCAGCCCTGACCGAATCGGTGCAAGCCCGGTTCGGTTGTGACCGAACCGGTGGCTTGGTTTGATCCAAGGGGTGCCATTAACACTTATTAGTGAATGGCCACAAGCTAAAGCCCACACGCGCGCGCCGCCGCCGCCGTCCGTTCGGCGGGCGGGCCAGGCTTGGGCTAATAAAGCCATATTATATTCTTTTTTGGGCTGAACCAAACTCAAATCCAAGTTAAACGGGTCTTCGGGTCGGTTCGAAGCGTTCCGGCTCGGCCCTGGCCGAACCGGTGCAAGCCCGGGTCAGCCCGGTTCGGTTGTGACCGAACCGGTGGCTTGGTTTGATCCAAGGGGTGCCATTAACACTTATTAGTGAATGGCCACAACCTTTCGGATATTATAAATATGCCCCACTTCTGCCAGATTCAATCATTCTCATCCATCAGCATTCTTTCTTTCTTGTATTCAAGTGCACATACTTTCCAACGTTCTATTATTTCGTATTTCAAGAGTTTCAACACTATTTATTCGTCCTTCTCGAGATTTGAAGTGCTCCTATCTCGTGAAAAGTCGTTGTATCTTTGGAGACAATTGCCATTTAAACCGTGAGCACTATACGGGGCAAATTTGTCTTAGAGACAGAGAATCAAATTCTCGCCTCGACTTCCTTTTTGTTTGAAATCGCCTCTCACCAAATAACAGGGAGTTCAAACCGAGGAAATTGGTGAGATTGCAACAAGCGTAGAGAAAATTTAGGAGATCAAGATATATGTAATCAAATTTTGATTTTTTTTTAAAAAAGAAAAAAAATGGTTGTTTGCCCATTACAAATAATACATTGAAAAAATGTATTATTCATTTATATACACATGGCAATTAAAGAGTGGCATACCACGAAGCTACCTTAATTTTGACGTGATATGTTATTTCTCTTTATTTTACTCTCTCCCCTTTTCTTATATCTTTATCTTAAGTTTACTTTATCCTTTTATTTATTTATTTTCAATGATAAAACTTTAATTTCAATCAACTTTTTTTTTAAATTAAGAATTATTTGTATAACTAATAAAGAATTAGAAGTTCAATTTAGATGCTAGATGCAATAAATAAATAATGTATAAATAAGAGTGGTATATGGGCAATTTTGACTATTTTTTTTTTAATTGAGTGGGGTAAGTATTGTATTTGATAATTTAGGGGAGTGAATATGATAGTATATATTTGAGGGTATAAAGTGTGTAACACCTCTAACATTTATATTAGAATAAATCGGATTGTGTAATTGGGAAATAATTGACAATAGGACATCCATCTTATGTTTTGAGAATTTGAGGACCTGATTGAAAGAAATAGAAGAGTTGATTGCTCTAAAATTCAAATGTCAAGGGCTATTTCGCAAGGTATCAGACTTAAGGGGCCAAATTGAAGGAAATGGGGTTCAATTTGAGAACACCAAAATGTTTGGGGTCAATATTGAAAGTGGTGTAAAGTTAAGAGGGTCAAATTGAAGGCGGCTTAAGTTATTTGGGGTCAACATAAATTTGGTAAGACTTTGTGGTTAAGTGGAAAATTTTCATTGTTTCTTCATCTTCTTCGTGTGGCTCTCTCTCTCACACATACTTTACACACGCTAGTTTTAACTCTCTCGTTTATTCACCAAATTGGACAAATTAATATACCAAATCGATCACCGGAACAAGAGGAATTCGTTGGTGGTGGTATTGCACAATTTTTATGGCCAGAATATGTTACAAAGTTACCAGATAGAGAGAGAGAGAAAGAGAGAGAGAGAGAGAGTTTGGGAGGGAAATCAGAATTCTATTATTGATCCAAAACTGACAAAACGAATTACATGCTTAGGATTTAAGCTACCCTTTTCTAACTAACAACGAACCCCTCTAGATCCTTTTCTATCCAGCCCCATGTACGGCTTACAGAGTTCTTCCCTACTCCAAAACGACATCGCTTTTACTAACCCAAACGGTATCGTTCTCTACAAGAAATTCAAATACGCTTATCCATAAGAACGCTACTTCTCTGTAATAGCGCTTTCTTGACAGTTATAACATTCCCCCGTTCTTACTTCAGTCTTGTCTCAAAGCTAAAAAAAGGGAAAGCGTTTGGTGACATCATCCCAGTCCTCCCAGGTGGCTTTCTCATAGGGCAAGTGAGCCCACTTAACTAGAATTTGAGGTACTGCAGTATTGTTACGTTTGACCATTTGATGATCTAGCACCACTATTGGCTGGAAAATAATTCTTCCTTGATCATCCATAACCGGAAGTGTAGTTGTGACACGTGTAGTGTTCTCAACTTGTTTCTTAAGGAGTGATACATGGAACACAAGGTGTACACGAGCAGAATCTGGTAGTTTCAGCTTGTATGCAACCAACCCCACCCTTTCCATGATCTGAAAAGGACCCCCATATTTAGGACTGAGCTTCCAGAGAGCAGTGGTATCAAAGTGTACTGTCGAAATGGCTTGAGTTTGAGATAAACCCAATCACCAACTTGAAACTCCCTCTCTTTCCTCAGTTTGTCAGCTATTTGCTTCATCCTGTTTTGCGCATTCACAAGGAGTTTTTTGATTTCCTCCATCATATACTGTCTATCTTTAAGAAGCTCTTCCACACCAGAGACTTGCAAAGGAAAATGAGGCCCTATCCCAAAGTGTAAGGGAGCAAAACCATAAAATGCTTCAAATGGTGATGTGCCAATCGCGTGTGGTAATTAGTGTTATACCACCACTCCGCCATGGACACCCATGAGGCCCACTGCTTCGGTTGTTGACTACACATACATCGAATATAGTTTTCCAAGCATTGATTCACCCTCTCCGTTTGCCCATCCGTCTGAGGATGATAGGCAGTGCTAAGCTGATGCTTGACTCCAAGAGACTTGAAAAGTTCTTGCCAAAATTGGCTCACAATGACCTTGTCCCTGTCCGTGGTGATAGTAGCTGGAAGCCCATGTAATCTGTAAATGTTATCTAGGAAGAGCTTGGATATGGTAGAGGCTATATAAGGATGCGCAAGTGGCATAGAGTGTGCATACTGGGTTAGGCGATCCACAACCACCCAAATAGCATTCTTTCCCCCAGAAACGGGCAATTTGTCTATGAAATCCATCATAATGTGCTCCCATGACTTGTTATGGACTGGTAAAGGCTGTAAAAGCAGGTTTCATGTTTGGTTCTCTAGCAAGTATCGCATTGAGACACTTGTTGGTGTACATCCTCTCGCATACCAGGCGAACGGAAGGTGGTTTTTACTCTCTAAAAAGTACCCTGGATACCGGAATGCCCTCCCACAACTGAGTCATGCATCTAGTCAATAGCATGCTTTCTCAAGGTCCTTCCAGTACCCACATATAATTTTCCCTTATATTTCAGGTAACCTCCTTGATAAAAAAATAGGGAAACCTGATAAGGCTCCAAGACGCATTCAACAATCATTTTTTGAGCCAACTCATCCCCTCATATGAGTGCTTGAGCTCTTCTACCTATGTGGGTTGCACTGCAGTGATCATGGCCAATACGGGCTGACTCGTAGCTACCCTGGACAAGGCATTAGCTACCATGTTCTTCTTACCACTTTTGTATTCGATTCTATAAGTATACCCCGACAATTTTGTCATATGTTTTTGCTGCAAAGGGATAGTTATTTTTTGCTCTAAGAGGTGTTTCAAGCTCTGTTGATCAATCTGGATCACAAAGTCTCCCACCAATAGGTATGGCCTCCACTTATTAACAGCCATGATAATAGTCAAGAATTCTTTTTCGTATATAGTAGGTTCTTCGGTGCCAAGGCCTTCCTCAAAAAAATGCTACGGGGTGTTCCTCTTGCATCAACACCGCCCCAATGCCACTGTACCAAGCATCCATCTCCAATATAAAGATCTTCTCAAAATTGGAAGCTGTAACACTGGGGCTGAAATCATGGTTGCTTTAAGCAACTCAAAGGCTTAGTTCGATTTGTCATGCAAATGGAACCACCCTTTCTTGAGTAGTTGTGTTAATGGTTTAGCGATAACTCCATAGTATCTCACGAACTTTCTATAATATCCAGTTAAGCCCAAAAAACCCCGCAACAGTTTGACCGTATTAGGAATGGGCCAGTTAACCATGCTTTTGATTTTCCTCGGGCCTGCCGCTACTACGCCTTTACCGATTACATGTCCCAAATACTCTACTTGCTTCCTACCGAAGGCACATTCGGATGCCTTAGCGAACAACCCTTCATCGTGCAGTAACTGCAGAACTACCTTTAAGTGTCTTTCATGCTCCACCATACTATAGACCAAAATGTCATCAAAAAAGACCAACACGAAGACTCTCAAATAAGGCCTAAAAATATCATTCATTAGTGATTGGAAGGTTGCAGGTGCATTTGTTAGGCCGAACGGCATGACCTTAAACTCGTAGTGGCCACTCACAGTTGCGAATGTAGTTTTGTGCACATCACTTGGCTTCACCCTTATTTGGTGATAGTCGGCTCTTAAATTAATTTTAGAGAATACCCTTGCTGCCCCCAATTCATCTAGCAAGTCATCTACCATGGGAATGGGAAATCCATCTTTGATTGTTACCACATTTAGAACCCTATAGTCGACATAGAATCTCCAAGTCTCATCCTTCTTTTTTACCAACAAGACGGGTGAGGAGTAGGGGCTTGTGCTCGGTTGTATTATGCCCGAACTCAACATCTCCTCTACTAGTCGTTCAATCTCCTTCCTCTGGATGTGTGGATATCTATAGGGCTGAAGTTTAAAAGGCTCCGTGCCTTGTTTCAGATTAATGGCATGATCATGTGATCTTGCTAGAGGTAGCCTTTTGGGTTCCGCAAACACCTGCTTGAACTCGGCTAGAAGTGGCTGCAATTGTTGGCATTCTTCTTGTAGTCCTTCTATAGTGTCGAGTGCGTCGAACACAAAGAGATACCCATCCACTTCCCCTTTGTGTTTCATGATCATTTTCTCTATAAAGTGGATTCACCTTGAGATCCCCCTAGACACACTTTCTGACCATCAAACTGTAAAGTGATTCGTTGCTTTTCAAATTCAAGCAACACTGGCCCCCATTTCGTCATTAAGTCCACTCCCAAGACCACATCACAGCCCCATAGCCCCAAGAATCTCAAATATGTTGTAAACTTGTGACCTTGCATACTCCAAGCAAACTCAGGACATTTTGAATTACACTTAATCCTCCCACCATCAGCAACCATTACTAGCAATGGACTGGTTTCCACCACTTCACACTTTAACGTCCTTGCAATCTCCTTGTTTAGAACGCTATGAGTGCTCCCCGTGTCGACTAGAATGTTGTTGGAACCACCATACCTTCCAATGAGTTTGATAGTGTTCGGGGCTGCGTGACCAGCCAATGCATGAAATGACACTTATAAAGCCTCTTCCATCCCACAATCTTCTAGCTCACTGCTTGTAAGCTCACTGTCCACATATACTGATGTCCAAACGTATAAGGCTTGTCATAATTGAAGCAGAAGCCTTGTTTTCTTCTGGACTCCATCTCCTCCTTGCTCAATTTCCTTAGAAGTGGATGCTTATCAGGAAGTACAGGTTTATTGCTCAATGGGGCTTGTTGATGAGGTTTATTCATTTTTGGGAAGGACATAGGCCTAAGCTGGGATTTGGTGGCTTTAGCACTGACCTCTAGTAGATTCTCCTGCATTCTCGCGATTTGTACAGCCTGGAGCAAGGTAATAGGCTTCAACATCTGCACCATTAGCTTAATTTCTTCTTTCAAGCCACTCAAAAAACTCTGAACAAAATAATCCCCAGTCAAGGACGGGTTAATATTCATCATAAAAGACTTCAACTCCTCAAACCTGGACTGGTATTCTTCTACCGTTGTCTCCTGTTTGAGCTTATTGAACTCTCCGATGAGATTCTTACCCCCAAGAGCAACAAATCTCTCCAGTACTAACTCCGTGAACTGCAACCAGCCAGTATTTTCCCTTCCTTCAATGTAATCCCTATACCAATAGTCAGCCCTTTCCTCCATGTACATCGAAGCTAACACAATTTTCTCATAATCCGGCATCGAATTTATAAGAAAATACTTATTGCACTTCCGGATCCACCCACGTGGGTTTTCCCCATTAACAATCAAAAATTAAAGCGAAGAGTACTATCATTTGAAGTAAAGAAAAAATTTACCTTCCTATTTTTCCCATTAAATCAAGGGCCAAACATAGTGTAAAAGTTATTGAGATTGAATATTTATCTACTTTTATATTAGATGATAGTTCTTTATTGATAGTGAATGATATACAAATTATTCATTGTGAAATCTATCTAATTGTTGATATCTTTTAGTGAAATAGAAAAAGAAATAGCAAGAAAATCTATTCAAAACAAAACACAAACAAAAGAAAGAAACAAAGAAAAAAGAAATATCCCAGGCATAAAGATTCATTGACTTATAATAAACTTTTGAATTCCACAAAATGGACTTAACTATAAGATGGACCACAATTGACTTAGTCGCTCATTATCAATCCTTAATTCATGAGCACACAAAATTAGTTAGTTATACTATAAAATATAAAGAATTTTGACTGTGGGGAAGGAGGACAGAATTCAAAATTGTGCTTTTCTGTTTGAGCCTTTTCTTTCTTTATTAATATTCTCCATTTTTCTTCAACAAAATCACATCATTCTTGCTTTATTGCTAGTTGCAACTAGTATTTGAAGAAGAAAGTAATAACAAAAAGCAAAATAAGTGCACTTATTTATATTTACATATCTACCGAACTTCAAAGTTGTGAATGAAGTAATTAAATTGAGAGAGCAAGCTTCTATATTGGGACTTTGTAATATTTGAATTCAAATTAGTCAGTCAATGAATCAAAAAGCTGGTGGTTTACCAATAATAATAATAATAATAATAATAATAATAATAATAATAATAATAATAATAATAATAGTAATAATAATAAGCATTAGGTAATGAGAGATTGTGAGGATAAATTGAAGCATTAGGGTAAAGATAAACACACACAAAAAATGTTAATATCAAAATTTATCAGTGCATAAAGAAAAAAAAACCCTATAATTGTTCAATTCAATAAGTTGAATAAAATAATTTGTAAAAACAAAAAAAGAGAAAAAAAAAATTGAAATAAAATGTATAAAAAATTTCATGGGGGGCTGGAGAAAAAATTATAATTGTTAAATTCAAAAAATATCATCAATCTAGTAGTATAGTAAAAATTATACAAATAAAAATGAAATTTAAAAAGCAAATAACAAAACCAAGCAATAAAAAATCAAAAAATATTGCATTTTTTGTGTGAGTGAGAGAGAGAGCAAGAGATTTCAAAACATCAAAGTTGCAGTAAGGCCAAAGAAAGAGAGAGAGAGAGAGAGAGAGAGAGAGAGAGAGAGAAGAAAGCATATATGAGTAATTATAAAAATTAATTGAAAAGAATTAAATATTGCATGTACACATAGATGAACTAAGTTGAAAAGGATTCTTGAATGTATCTAAATAAACGATAAAAAGTATAACATAAAATTTCATGTTTATTAAACTAAAAGACAAAAAAAAAAAGTACAACTTGAATTTTAAAAATTAAATTAAAGAATGCGGGTTACAATCTCTATTTGATCCTCTGATTCTTTCTTCATGAATTCGGGATTTTGGAAATTCGAACACTTTAGGAGTGGATTTGGTGGTTTGATCTTCTTGGGATTAGATTTGATTTTCAATAACATGATTCATAGACTTTACAACTTGATTACAAATCAAACACCTAGAATTTCAATTAATGTCGCGAACAATGCTATGAACACTACTGACTTGATTTGATGTAAATTTGGAAAGAATGCTAATTTTTTGATTTAGTACCTTATCTGCAGATCGAACGCCTTGATTTGGATGATCTTCGCGAAGAACACCGGGAACTTCACCTTGATCATTGCGAATTTGACTTGAGAGAATTGAGGAGCTTCCTTGAATTATGACTCTTTCTTGTGTCTTTTTTGTTGTGTCTTTGTCTTGTATAGAGGACCCCTATTTATATGTGCACGGTGTGAATTCTTGCCAAATTTACTTGATGAGGTGGTGAGATTTGATTGACCGTTCAATATTTGCTAGTAATTTACTACCTTGATCACAAGATGTGATTTGAATTATTAAAATATCAACATCTGGCTTCTTTATTTGTAAGATATAACTTTTTATGGCCAATTTTTTTTAACATGAAAGTAACCAATTACATATTTTATTTAATTTTGAAATTTAGTTTGAAAGATGCTAAAATATATATAAAAATATAATATTTTTTTAAAAAAATAAAACATTACACATGTCATTTTATATTTGGCATGAAATTTCAATGCCTACAAAATTAACCACTTAAGACTTGTTCACATTTATCTGCTTTGACAGATGAGGACAAGTGAACAAGTCTTGAAATCATTTTTTGGAAAGTCAATCTGAGGTATTCCTTAAACTTAGATAGTTTAAACTCATATTAACGAGGTTTAATTTGAATTTATAGATAGTTTATATTTATATCTAGGAGTACTTAAATATCAATCTGTAGATAGTTTAAACTCGTATCAAGGAGCCTTTATTTGAATTTGTAGATAGTCTAAACTCGTATCACGGGGCCTTTATTTGAATTTCTAGATAGTTTATATTCATATCAAGGAGTATTTAAATATCAATATGTAGATAGATTAAACTCGTATCAAGACGCCTTTATTTGATTTTGTAGATCATTTATACTCATATCAAGGAGTCATCACTTGAATTTGTAAATAATTTATACTCGTGTCAAGGAGTATTCATTTGAATGGACTTCTAGGGCTTTTATACTTGTCAATAAGTGCTTGAAAAACTTCACTTTGAAAAGTTTACATAGTTTATGCTTGTACCTAGGAGCTCTCAAATAATCTTTGTTTTTCAAAATTTTACATAGTTTATGCTCGTATCTAGGAGATTTGTTGAATAATCTTTGTTTTTCAAACTTCTAAATATTTCATGCTCATATCTGAGAGCTTTGTTGATAGTTCATGCTCTTATCAAAGAACTTTGTTACTAGTTATGCTCTAATTAGGGAGTATTTGATAGTCTATGCTCTTACCAAGGAGCATTTCAATTTTTTTCTTTTTTTTTGTAATTTCAGACAGTTTATGCGCGTATCAAGGAGCATTACCTCGCTTTTTATTGGGAGTGCTCTATGGCTTGGTGCCTAGCAATAAATCTTCATGGGTAATAGGCATTGTCAACATACAGTCATCCACCATGGCGTCAAGATGATTTTCTTAGCAAAAAGTTCTTCTTCACTCGTCAGATTGCATGCTTCATGACCTTGTTTGGATATCTTTGTTGCAGATTTAGTTGTGGTTATGTTTGTTGCAACATTGTCTTTTTTGAGAGAGATTTTTCATTGCTAAGCTAATTGCATCACTTTATCTTTGAATACGATTCAATCATGAATCAGGTGCCCTACTAATCGGCGGTATTTGCAGTACTTTGATCACCAGTCCTTCTAGCTTCATTGGACCACTTCATTTCAGGCAATTCAATGAGGTTTGCATCAAGCAAATTGTCAAATATGGCAGAGACACCTGAATTGATGAATGGATACTCTTTGGCTTGATTCTCTTTCAAAGTCAACTTTCTCCATCATCTTTCTTGATTGGCATCCTTTTTTTGCCAACCTTATCATATATCTTTCCTTTGAATTGATAGGTGTTTTGTACACCGCTATTACTTTTTCAGTTTGAGCTTCAAGAAAAGACTTGCTAACTTTGTTGACTTATTGCCTGTCTTTGAACTTTCAAGGCTCTTGCATGGGTGGCTATTCAACTCTATGTCATGGGCTCTAATACCTAGCTCTTCAAACGTCTTAGGTTGGATCCCCTGGAAGATGTACCAGAGGCCCCAATGCATTCCTTGGATGCACATCTCAATACTAGAAGTCTCAAATAGTCGATATTTCCAATTAGAGGTTCAAATTTCTCCAACGGTTGACGTAGTCGATGATAGGGTCTTCCTTCTATTGACGAAAATTGGTGGGTTCAATCATACTCACTGTCCGTCGGGTACTGTAAAAGCGAATAAAGAATTAGTGCTCGAGTTGCCCTCAACTGTCAATGGAGTTAGCCTCTAAGTGAGTGTGCCAGTCAAACGTGTTCCCTTGCCATGATCAAATCAACTGCTCAACCAAGTGATATCCATAGGTTTTGGTGTTGTTGTATGTCTTGACGAAATGGCCCATGTGTTGATTCGGGTTACCTTTACTGTCAAATTACTAAAATTTGGGAGGTTGATAGCCAGCTAGCATCTTCAAGTTGTCAATCCATTGGGTGTATGACTTAGCATATGACATAGTTAACTTGGGATTTCCGTAAAACTTGTCTTGGAGAAATCCTATGATGAACTCCTTGAGTTGGTCAATGTGAATCAGTCCATCTGATGAGACTTACAATTCTTTAGCTGAAGGCCTTTCCCTTGCATTTGCTTGTTGCTTCATCGATGTCTTAGTTTTATCATGAGTCTCGGGTTGCTTCCCTGTGTCGTATCTGGCCTCAATATTGTCAACTTTGTTCATCAACTCTAAGATCTGGAAGTCTTATTCGTGAACGTGCTCGATGAAGTCATTCAATGACTCTCATTAAGCTTGCTATTTGTTTCTCCAACATTGTTATGCTTGTCACCATGGCGTATGCTATACTAGAAAAATTTGTCGTTAAGTGAGGATTGGATGGCGTTAACTCATATTCATTATCTTCGTCTGACTTGGCAAGATTTGGCGGATTCTTCTCAACACCTTCAAGCGATCGAGCAATAGAAAATATTTGTGGCCTTTTGGAAATACTACTTGTAATGAAGCCAAAGCTTTCAATTGCAGTGTTTGGAAATTGTGAAGTTGCGACCTCAAACTCTACATTGTTGTAGGTGGCCACTTGATATTTGAAAAACTATTTGATGAAAGAAAGAGATGAGGGGTAGCGATGGTCCCACTAGGCATGCCAAAAAGTTGCAACACAAATTCTTATGTTTATTGAACTAAAAGACAAGAAACATAATACAAATTGAATTTCAAAATTTCAATAAAAGAATGTGAGTTACAATCTCTATTTGATCTTATGATTCTTCCTTAACGAATTTGTGAACTTTGAAATTCATATACTTCAGGAGCAGATTTGGTGGTTTGATCTTCTTAGGACATGATTTGGTCTTCAATAACATAATTTGTAGGCTTGATCATGTATCAAACGTCGAGAATTTGGATGAACGCCGTGAATACTGTTGACTTGATTTGATGTAAATTTGAGAAGAATGTTGATTTGTTGGTTTAGCACATTATCTACAGATCGAACACCTTGATTTGGATAATTTTTGTGAAGAATGTCGGAAACTTTGCATTGCCCGCGGATTTGACTTCAGAGAGTCGTGGGATTTCCATGAATGAAAACTCCTTCTTGTGTTCTTGTTATTGTGTGTCTTTAGCTTGTAGAGATGTGTAACGGCCCGGCCCTTTAACTAATTTATTAAAACATAGCCAACTAAAACATGAAACTATACTTATTTTATTGAAAATATATCAGAGTAGTGTGCAAAATACATAGTAATACAAAAGTTTATAACCTCACGGCCTCTCAAAAATACAAAATATCGGCCTCTCCAAAATACAAAATATCAAGCTTAATTCCGACTAGCAAAAGGCGCCGAACCGTTCCTCGCTATCATCCTTAGTAACTCCCACCTCCTTTTCGGCTAAAATTATCATATACAGAAATGATCAACATACACGTTGAATAGGAATTTTCACTTAATAACATAAGGTGCTCGTGTGTATAGTAACTGCACATAATCACAGTGTATCACATAATATTTCACATTTTACTACCTTTCGAGTCACCTATTGGTGACTCCCTTATATCTTCCATATCAAAATATTCCAACCGTTCACATCGTTAACCCCAATATTCCATCCGTCCACATCAATTCCATCCATTCACATCGGTGGCTATATCTCGAGATTATGCCAATTCCCCACAACAAATACGTGGAACACTCCGTCCATGCAAAATGGAATTAGGACATGGATGGCGAGAACTTATTTTAAGACCGGCACCCATTGCCGCCCGGCCGAACTCAGCCCCATCCACACCGATAACATATTTGGGCCGGCATGCACAAATAAAGAGTTCCACATATTTTCACATAAAGAACATATTTTCCTACTTGTAACTTTAAAACATAAAAGCATACTAAAAGCATATTTTGCAATAATACACATACATGTTTTCATATTAATTCTATGAACATAAAATATAAATATAACTAGAAACATATTTTCTAATAACTTGTAGTAGCATAATGAAGCATAATAAAATGGTAAACTAGCACTAGAAATTAACTTATGTAATTAAGAAAATTCCTACCTTAAACTAACTTTCTTGATATTTATATAGATATATTTATATATCTATGTGTGTGTGAGAGAGAGAGAGAATTGTGTGTGAGTGACGTGAAGTGTGCGTGTGTGATTGTCTTGTGTTTATATATATATATATATATATATATATATATGTACCGTGTGTGTGTATGTGATTGTCTTGTGTTTATATATATATGTGTGTGTGTGTGTGTAGGAATAATGTCAAGTGTGTGTGTGTAGAAATCCGTGTATGTGTGTGCTTGTGGGAGTGTGTGTATAAGATGGAAACTAAAACTCAAGCTTCTATTTATAGAGGTTGGTTAAGACACATTATTAAAAATTAATTATGTCAATTTTTCATAATTATATTCATCTTACTCATCAATATTTAATAAATGCATACATGCTTAGTAATAAGCCTAAATGTTATTAGGTGTGCTCTAATATTGATGAATGGAAGTCTAGGTTAATGTAAATAATACAAGTGTTTCAATTTTTAGAAGAGTTATAACAAGTGTAAAAATTCATTTAATGCTAGGAATTATCAAGAATAAATATTAGAATTATCAAAAATAAATTAGAAAAATCATATACCTATATAATATGTAATTTTCGGATATACATATACCTATATATATATATATATTATAGTTAGAACATTACATATATATATATATATTATAGTTAGAACATGCACATATATATATATATATATTACGGCTATTTAGATAAATAAATAATTAAATATTGTTAATCCTATAAAGTGTTTATGATTAGTATGTATTAATTTAGTTATTAATGTATAGATATATATACGAACTTATATATATATGGATATATAGATCTATTTATGTAAGTATATATACGTATGAATTTATATATATATATATATGTGAATATATTAATCTTAAATAAGTAGAAAGTGAAAACATAGTAGTTATTGCACATTTCACTTATAAAATAATAAAACACTAAACAATTTAATCACCTAGTTTACGTACAAAATAATAATCACATTAAACACTAGATAAGTTAATCATATAATTAACTTTTAAAATACCTAGAAATACCGGGTCATTACAAGATGACCCCTATTTATAGGTATGGTAGATGAACTCTTGTCATATTCACTTGACGAGGTGATGCGATTTGATTGACCCTGCAACATTTGCTAGCGATTTACTACCTTGATCACAATATGTGATTTGAATTGTTAAAATATCAATATCTGACTTCTTTATTTTTAAAATATGACTTTTATTGTCAAATTTTTTAACATGAAAATATTTAATTTAATCAGTAATTAAATATTTTATTTAATTTGAAAGATTCCAAAACATAAATTAAAATATAATTGATTATTTTTTTAAAAATAAAATTTTAAATATGTCAATTTATATTTTGAATAAAATTTCAATGCCTACAAAAAGATCTTTAATTTTTTTTTGTGTTATCCCACATGTGCAAATACAAAAATCATACCTGAACACAAAAGAAGAACAAATAATAAGAAAAAGAGATATTTGATAGATTATTGAACCAATCGCTTCTTTATAAACCTTTGTAACATGTAAAGAGAAAACAAAATCAATTAATAAGATGGGGTAGAAAACAAAGCACAAATATTAGACACTGCGAGAGTGAAATTGAGAGAGAGAAATTTTAAGTGATTGGGTAGAAAAGGAGCCACGGATTTAGAAGATATTAAGTTATCGTGGATGATGATGAGTTATTTTTTATTTATCTTTTTTAATTAGTGAAATTATTTCAAAAGTACACCAATCAAAAATTTCTTTTTAATTAAGAAACTCAAAATTTTGAAAAACTTCAATTTGGTCAAAATTATCTAAATCCAAGTCAAAGACTACTATAGATATATGCTAGCATATGCTCCATGCAATTCACGAAAGCAATTAAAAGAAAATTTCAGTAATCAACTTGTAATAAAGTTTTTGTATGATTTTTCTGTAAAATTAACTCTATTGGAGTGAAAGAGAAGTTAAATCGACTGCAATGCTCGTCTAAATATATTTATTCATGGAATTATGTCCTAATTTAAATGTTTACATTAAATTGATAAAAGACAATATAAAAATACATATAATAAAGAAATATAAAATATATATATATGGGTAAAAAAAGACTAAGACTTTTCAGTAAACAATCAAAATCGAATTAAGTTTTGAAGATGTACATGACAAAAATGACTGGTCTTTTCCAATCATAAATGTATAACTTGAAATGAATTATGGAAATATTAAAATCGATGAATATATTCCATCATATAAAACTATGAGTAATTAAATAAAAGAAGTGAGAATTTAAAATGAGAAAAAAATTCATAATTTGAATGAAGAAATAAGAAATATATATATATATATATATATATATATATATGCAAGCTTTAAAATTTATAAATAGAAATGAAGATAGTATTACGAATTTTATTGATTATTAAAGGAGAAAAATGAAACTATAATAAACTATCCCTCAAGATAACAAAATAAAACACAAACAGGAACAAAATTTAAAATCTAAAAAACAATATAAAACAAATAATTATAAAAAAAAAATAATAACTGGCCTTCTAAAATCATAAATAATTCAAAATTGAAACAATTTTTAGATATCAAAATGAAAACAAATAAAAATTAAATGATTGGTCGCTTTTACAAATTGTAAATACATACAAAATGAAATAACTTGTAGAAAAGTATGTATTAAAACTAATTAATACTGCCCACCCCAAAAACTAATGAACAAAAACAGATAATTTTGAATGAAAAAAATTGATAATTTTAATGAAATTATATACAAAACAACTTAAAAGCTAGAATACGTGAAACAAAAATGAATAGGGCATTATATATTTTATCTATAGTCAAATAGAAAAGATACCTATTATATACAACATATGCCTTCAAAATAGCAAAAGTAAACAAAAACAAAACAACAATAATTGAAAAAATAAATCAAAAAAAATTGATTTCTAAGCAAGTATCAAAATTAATCAATTTTGCCCATCCTATAAGGAGATGAACAAAAACAAATAATTTTGAATAAAAAATAAAAAATTGATAATTTTAATGAAATTATGAATAAAATAACTTCAAATCTAGAACACTTAAAACAAAATAAATAAAATGTGATATATTTTTTCAATAATTAAATAGAAAATATACATATTATATACAACATATCCCTTCAAAACAGCAAAAGTAAACTAAATCAACACTAAAATAAATATTGACAAAATAAAATCAAACAAAAAAGTAAAAACTTGACCGCTATTCCACAAATGCATAATAATAATAAGGAATAATTATGCTGAACAATCTCGATGTGTGGCTGAATTACAAAATCACCCTCAAATCTTTTACTATTGAAAAATGGAAAAATTACGCTAAACTATCTTGAGGTCTAACAAAATTACAAATTTAACCCTCAATTTTGAAAAATTACCTAAATAACTCTAGAGTTTGATATTAACGAGGATTTGATGAAGACAAAATTCCCTCAAATCTTTCGTAATGCATGATGTTTTCATCAAAAATGATGTTTTTTTAATAGTTTACTATTTTCATCAAGAATGATACTTAAGGTATCATATATGTGTTTTATTATGAAAATTAATTAACATAAATTCTCAATTTTTTTAATGCGGATTCTAGGGTTTGCATTTTTATTATTTTTTTGGTTATGGGTGATTTTGTTCGTTAAGTTGGGACAAAATAATACAAAAAAGATCTTTTGTATTTCAAAATATTACAAAATCAACCTTTGATAATTCGTAAAATTTGGTCAAATTTGACAAAAGAATAAAATAGAAAAAATATGTTAAAATTTAACAATTTTCATTAACAAAACTAATGGTAATAGACAGAGGGTTACATATGCAAAACATCTGCATAACTCAGGGTTATTTTGGTTATTTTCAAAATTTGAAGTTTTTATTTTTAATTTGGCCATATTTTAGGGTAGTTGATTGTAATTATCCCTATTAATAAAACAAAAAGAAAATAATGTAAAGAGGAAAGTGTATAGAAAAGTTTCATTCCTTGAGATTATTGAGAAATCATTAAAAAAATAATTAGCTTATATTGAATTTGAGAATAAATCAGACTCGTCAAAGGGTCTTTTTGTCATATTTTATCGTGATTTCATCAATCTTGGTTATAGGAATGGTGCGAAAAAATTGATAATAATAGGACTTTGCAGAAAAATGGGAAGATGGAAAGTTATGTGTTAGTGCATAAGTGAAAGAGTGGATGAGTTGAGAAGTTATCTTTTTATTTTTATCTAGACAGAAAAAACCAACCAATATTTTTTTTAATTAAAAAAACTCAAAAATTTGAGAAAATTCCATTTGATCAAAGCTAACAAAATTACAATCAAAAACCGCTCTCAAATATATAATAATACTAGCATCTAGTCTCATCCTATCCACGGATTTTTATAAATATCTCACTAACATGATATAACGAACTATAAAATAATTTTGTTTTTAAAGAAAATCTAATGTTCAAATTATAATGTTGAACAAAAGGAAAATGAAATATTGCTATACCGCATTTAAGTAAATATTTTGAATGCCTTGAATATATAAATACATGTTCAGGTGTATATATATATATATATATATATATATATATATATTGTCATAAGGAATTTGATGAACATCTTGTGAGAAAATTATTCAGAGGTTATTGCAAAAAATACAGAACACATTTTAGAACGATAAGAAAGTAATTTAAAAAGAAAGAATTAAAAGATGATTGCATTGAAAGTTGGGAAATTCTATCATGAGTCACAGTTCGTAGGTGACTAACATTAATCACCCTTAATTTTAGCCGTTAGATGTGCAATATTTAATTTAAACCATTAATTTTTATATGACCTGCAACCTGTTGTACGGGTAAATTGGAAGGGTCACCTACCATACAGGTCGCCAAGGAATTTTTTATACAACGATTATTGTAGTAGATCATTTATCGTCCACTAAATATTAGCCAATTAAAATTTTCTCTTTAATGTAGAAAGTAAACTTAAAAATTTAATGACGTTGGATCCATTAAATCATTATTACTCATTCTTTTTAATTTATTGGAAAAGTACAATATTATAATTTGTTTAAAAAAGTACTATGGTACTCATTATAATTTTTTATTTTTTAATACCATGGTACCATTATAATACTGTGGTACCATTATAATTTGTTAATTTTTTATATTTTAATACCATGGTATCATTATTTTTATTTTTAATTGTAAATACCATGATACTCATTATGACTTTTTTATTTTTTAATTTAAGTATAATTAATTGAAAAACATGAAAAAAAATTAAAATATCAAAATAAATAGTTTTATAGCTAAAAAATTCGAATATATGTTAATAGTTGATAAAAATTTATATTTAATTTAATTTTTTTAACATATTTCAAAAATGTATCACATTCATAACGAATTATTTTAAAAATATACATAGAATATGAACATTTGTTTTTTAAAGAAGAAAAACAAGTTTTATAAAATATGGATATTAATATTAAGTAAACTGTTTATATTATCCGTAGATTTACTCCAAAATACGGAATTACTTTAAACCAAAACAAATACGGAATTACTTTAAGCCAAAACAATGCCGCGATATATTAAGCTGAATAGTTAAAAACTAATTTTAAAATATGAATCAATAAAAGGATAGGGAGAAAATTGGAATGTAAAAAATAAAAAATAGACAAATGAAGATTATTTATATTCCGAAGTTCCGCAAAAACAAAATGACAGATTGACTTGATGGTCAGATTGAATATTTAACCTCATGAAAAACAAGCATTGAATTATTCAAATTGTTGATATATGGTCAAAACAGAAAAATTAGGAGATTATTAAATATTGATATCATCCATTTATACTAATTATATCAGACGGATTAAGAAAGATTGAAAAAATATATGTTAATAAAATTATATATTAATTTCTTTTTGAAAAAATAAAAAGACTCAAACCATGCATATTTACATAAAAAAAATTACATGAATAAAAAATAGAAATTGAATGCCTGGCATCTTTATCTAAACAATTGATCTTTTGGAATCAAAATAATTAAAGATTGGATTAAATTTTAGATATGCAGATTGAATCAAAATAAACTAATGAATTAGCATTTTCAATTGATTGGAGAGACGGAGAAATACATTGCAATTAAGTGTGAAAAAATTAAGGAGTCTTGAAGTGATGGACAATCACTTTGCTGTGAATAAGTGAAAGAATATTATTGTTTATTTATTTTTCTATTTGTGGAAATTATTTTAAGAATCATCCAGCCAAAAATTTAACTTTTAATTGAAAATTCAAAAATTTGAAAAAAAAAATCCTTTTGATCAAATTTAAATGAATTATAGTGAAATACCACTGTCAAATATATAATAGTATAGATATAAATCATTATATCTTAAGCATAGAATATGAATATAACTAGCATCTATTCACGTGCTATGCATGAATTTTTAAAATATGTCATTAACACAATAAGGAATTTTTAATTATTTTTTTTTTTAAAATCTAATGTTCAAATTAAAATATGTTTTTAACACAATAAACATTGAAGTATTCAAATTGTTGATGGTCATGACACAAAAAATTAGAAGATTATTAAATATTGATATAATCCATTTACACTAATATCCGACTACTTAATAAAAAAGATTGAAAAAGTACCTGTTAAACTGTTAATAATATCACACACACACACACATATATATATATATATTAACTTTCTTTTAGGAAAAATAAAAACACTCAGACCATACATATCTACACACAAAATTACATATATGAATAAAAAATAAAAACCGAATGCCTGGTATCTTTATCTAAACAATTGATCTTTTGGAATCAAAATAATAAAATAATGAATTAAATTTTAGATATATAGATAAGAAAATAAACTAATGAACTTAGGGGTGGCAATTCGGGTGGGTCAGGTGGATTCGTATTGGGTTGAGGTAGGGGTATAACACAAAATCTTACAACCCTAACCCAACCCATGATCTATCAAACCTATGAGACATCAACTCTAACCCAATTTGGATGGGTTCGTGTCAACTCGAGTTGACCTTTTTCAAATTAGGTTGACCCATTAACCTGAATACCCATCCCATCTTGACTACTTAAAATTGTTTTGCATTCTTCATTTTGCAAAATCTTTTCTTACAAGAATTTAGTATTGAAATACTGTAATCTCCACTTGGTAAATAAGTAGGAGAAAGTAGCAAGATGTTGCATAGAAAACAATTCAATAAAATGGTTTGATATGTCTGATAAGAAAAAAAAACCTCTAATATCCATGTCAAAATTCAATCTCCAAAACTTATATAAGAAATTCATATTACTTAAAAGAAAACAACAAAACTCTAATCTCCAAATTGGAAGAACAAATTCTTAATAGTAATAGTAATAATAGAACATAGGAAATAAAATTACATCGCTAAACCCCCTTTGCGTCTGGAGTTAACGGAGAGTGCATCGTACGCACTGGATATGCGAAATTGCAACTTTTTCCACCCTTAAATGCAAGTATATTAACTTTTATAACGATTTTGTCATAATTTTAAATATATTTATCCAATATTACAAATAAAACCTTTTAACTTATTAAAATTACAATTTGCCCTCTTCTTCTTCTTCTTCTTCTTCTTCTTCTTCATCCTTCCTCCTTCCTCCCCACCACCACCCTTCCACGCCGCCGGCAGCGGCCACCGTCGCCGGAGTTACAACCAATAACACCAATCTATGCGTCTTGCCAAGATTAATCAAACCCCTCGATCAATTTGACCAAATTTTGAACAATTTGTATTTAATTAAAGAAAATTTATTAAAAATCCTAAAACACACTAAAAATACTCATTAATCGTTTTTCTTTAATCTCTCCACCACTACATAGCTCCAATTTCCCCTTTCGATCTTCGAAATTTAGCATTTTTCTCTTCGAACTCAACTCATCTTTAGCTCAAATTTCCCCTTTTGATCTTCAAAAAATGAAGGTTTTTCTTCTCAGATCTATTCATTGTTTGTGTGTGTGTGTTGTTTAGCTCCAATTTCTTACAGATCTGTTCAGTTTTGTGTGTTGTGTGTGTGTGTGTGTGCGCCCGTGCACTGTGTGTGTTTAGTGTGTGCGTGTACATGTGTGTCTGCTATGTGTGTGTGTGCGTTTGTGCTATGTATATGTGCTATGAGTGTTGTGTGTGTGCGCGTTTGTGCTCTGTGTATGTGCGTCTGTGTTGTGTGTGTGTGCTGTGAATGTTGTGTGTGTTGTGTGTGTGTTTAGTATGTGTCTGCCGTGTTTATTAGTGTGTGTGTGTGTGAATTAGTTTGTGTATTGTGTGTGTGTGTGTGTGTGTGTGTGTGTTGGTGTGTGTCTGCTATGTGTATTAGTGTGTGTGTGTGTGTTTTGTGTGTGTTTTCTTTGTGTGTATTTATAAATTTATATTATTTTTATTTCAGTTATTTTATATATTTTGTATATTTTATATATAAATATATTTACTTTGTATTTTTTATTTAAATATTATATTTTTATATTCAAACATCAATCTAGACTATTCATTTATTAAGTTAAGATCCAATGGTTCTTATTAAAAGGGGCATAACGGATATTCTTGCTTAATTTTAATGGCGTTAACTTTGAACTAACAAAATGGGCAAGTGTGTAAGTTTTTTGAAAATACGGGGGATTTTTTTTCATATTTTTAAACCACAAGGGAGTTTTTAGCATGATTTCGAAACCACAAGGGGGTTATATGTAATTTTTCCAATAAATAATTAGTAACAAGACATTTACTAACAAATTTCAAATTTGTTATAGATGAAATCCAGCATAGAAAACTAAATTTGTAATTGATTCGTCACTGAAAGATATGCATTCTTAAATTATTGAGTTCATTTCTTACTTTAATTTATTTAAATTTTATTTATAAGAATATACCATAAAAATATTTGATAAAAAAATTTCATTCAATATTAAAATAAATCAATATAAAACTTCAATAAGTTCAAACAAACAATTAAAGAAATAAGATAATCAAGATATACTTTGTTGGAGAGAAGAAGAAGATGATAACTAACATAAATATAGTTTTTAAATTCAAATTGACTTTTAACTTATTTAAAAGATTTAACAATATCTTATCTTTAATTTTTAAGTATTTAAATGTTTTTGTATGTTTAAAAATTTTAAAAATTCCCTATTCTCTTTTTCATAAATTTTTCCTATATTATATTATTAATGATTAATTATAACCCTTGAAAATGTTATGATTTATAATTTATGCTTAATATATTTTTTCTATAAACAAGAGGGAAATGAGAAAAAAAGATAAAAAAACAAAGAAAAATGATTTGGGTTGGGTTGGGTCGAGTTGGGTTGGGTTGTCGGTTAATTCATAAAAGGAATCGGGTTATCAGGATAACCAACGAGTCAACCCAACCCAACTTATCTTTTTCGAGTCGCTTTCGGTTTCGATCTATTTTCAACCCGACCCATAAACTCTCAACCCTAACCCGCAATTTTCATGTTGGGTTCATGTTGGGTTGTCGTGTTGGGTCAGAAATTGTCACCCCTAAATGAACTAGCCTTTTCAATTAGTAAATAATAATAAATTGAAACAAATCTCCCACCCAATAAAATCATAAATAGATGAACAAAAAAATTAAATAAAACAACTGATAGGTTGAATGAAAAATGAGTAAAAAAATAAATTAAAAGATAAAAAAAAAAATAAAGAGGAAAAAAATATCTATAATGGATAAAAGAAAAAAAAACTTTAATTCCAAGTAATACCTTCAAAATAAAAAAGTTAAAAAAGGGCAATTAAATATAAAAAATGAAAAAAGAAATCAAACAAATATAAAAAATCAAATGATTGACCTTTCGTAATCCAAATATTGAAATAAATTTTGATATGTAAATAAAAAATTGAATGAGTTGCCTTGTCAAATTGTAAAAAATTATCAACTAAACTAAATCATAAGAAATATTAAAATCAATTAATATCTCAGGTACTATAAAAAAGTATATGAATTAAAAAGAATTTAAAAAGAAAAACGAAATATTAAGAGTAATGAAACAATACGTAATATAAGTATACATATTAAAAAAGGATCGAAAAAGAGAACAAAGAGAATAACATATTTTATCAATAGTTAAGAGAAATGCACAAATCCAACAAGTCTCTTCAAGATAATAAAATTTAAAAACTAATAAACAAAATCAAATAAATAAACATCAAACTCACAATTATTCCATGGATGACAAATGGATCTTCCACAAAATATTTAAATCTTCATCTTTTCATACACCAAAAGAAGAAGAAGAAAGTTAAAATGAAAATATTAAAAAAGAAAGAGAAAGAAAATGAATCTCAATATTCAAACTGATGCGGTCGGATTTTGGTTCGACCACACATCGGGATCCAAAGAACTTTAGATAATAATGCTGGTGCTCCACCTGTCAAAGAGGAAGGAACGCACGCGAAACTAACCGATTTTGCCCCGGCGTAGGCTCTTCGACTCTCAAGTCAGTTGTAGGGTATTTAGAAAAAATAATGAACAGTAAACAAGAAGTTCTCTTGCTTATCGAGAATGAGTGTAAAAGTGAGTAGATCTTATGTTTCCTTACCCTTGGATGAAGAGCCGATTCAGTATATATATATGAGAGTGAGGTACTCGGATGTGACATGGTTGGTGGGAGCTAATAAACTTTACTGACATGAGTCGTAAGGGCATGTGCTTTTTGTTTCCTTTGTAACTCCCATTTGCGGCTGCTCTCGCGTCTCATTAATGGGGGGCCTTATTGGCATTTAATGTGCATCTTTGTCATTTATGACCAAGGATTGAATTTATGATTTGGCATTTATGACCAAGGATTGTATTTATGATTTGACATTTAATGCGTTGGAGATCGATGGGATAAACTCATGTGCCACTGGGGCGTGTTAGGTAGCAGTAGGTGAGACCTGCTGTTAGTCGCCAGCTGGATTCCTCCCTGATAGGCATCAAGTTGGGCAGCGGCTAAGTGTGGGATTGCGTCCTCGACACAGACGCATTCGAGGGCGTCTTACGCCACTAGGGTTCTCGTGCCCTTGGGTAAACCTGGAGCTTTGCTTATCCGTTAGAAGCGCCCCGAGGCTCATTTCCTGGGCTAGGACGTCTTCGAGGGCCGTGGGTTATTTCGAGGGTCCCCGGGCAGCGTACTTGTGCCTTATCACAACCTCAAAGGCAGCCAGCTTAAGAGCTCGTTCGAGGACAACCGAACATATCGAGGACTTCAGCACCCCACTTGGGTTGGCTAGGATTGTCTCTGCTGACGTGGCATGATGAGGTGACACCTGACTCATCACAAACGTAGGATGATGAAAGCTAGATAACACACTCACACACATATGTATATCAACAACAAAAAGAAATATCTAAAAAATCATAATAAATGTAGCACAATTAGCTCAAGCTTTTGATAGGAAGATGGAGATCAATACATGAACGAGAGGACAATAAATTACAGTAACTTTCTAACATAATTTTTCTCGTGAGATCAAGAGCACAAAGAATTTGACGGTGATAGAACTTGTAGATATTATAAAAGAGTGGGAATGGCAGGGAGTAGTAGAAGAGTGGGGAAATTATCCAATTTTTTTTTTATTATTAATCGTAAAATGAATCGGCTAACCAATATTTCTTTTCTTAATTAAAAACTTCAAAATTTTGAGAATTCCATTTGGTCAAAATTAATTTAATCGCAGTCAAAGACCATTGTCAAACATGTATAAACTAGCGTATACCCCCATGCAATTCACGAAAGCATTTAAAGAAAATTACAATAAACCAACTTGTTTTAATGTTTTCCTATGATTTTTCTGTAAAAAAATTATAACATCTTAAGTCAACTCAATTGAAGTCAAAGAGAAGTTACATCAATTATAATGCTGTCTAAATTTATTTATTTGTGGAATTATGTCTTAAATTAAATTCATAGCACAAATTGATAAAAGGTAATAAAAGCTAGAGCACTTAAGACAAAAATAAATAGAATATGACGTCTTTTATCAATAGTTAAATAGAAAATATACGTATAATATCCAACATCCCTTCAAAACAGCAAACGTAACAGAAAAAGCACAAAATAAAAACTGAAAAAATAAAATCAAACAAAAATATAGAAAACTAACCACTATTCCACAAAAGTATAAAAAGTAAACAAAACAATAATAATGTAAGGAAAAAAATAAATAGGAAAATTCTATATTTTGAGATGATCGAGTGCTCACTAAAAAATAATTAGCTTATACTTAGGGCTGTAAACGAAAAACCGAAAATTCAATTACCGTCCGCATCCGTATCCGTTTACGAGGCATATTATCCGTATCCGTTTAAAACGGATATATCCGTATCCGATTATAGGTATCCAAGTAATAAACGAATACGGATATGGTAATTAGATATCCGCTCCGTTTAATATCCGCTCTGATTGTATATCCGTTAGATATATCCGTTTACTTATATCCGTTATCCGTATTCGATAAATTATATTAAATTATTATTATTATTATTATTATATCCTTATCTCTTCTTACTCTTTATATGATTTAATTAGATTATTTATTAATTTATATACATTATAAGAATAAATAGAAAAATAGGAATGAATAATATGAATTATATTAATTGTATTAATGATAAAATATAAACAGATTCGAATATTCGGATAAACGAATTCGGATATCCAATCAAATATTCGGATAAACAGATTCGGATATCTAAACAGATATTCGGATAATTATTAGCGGATTCGGATATTCGGATATCCAAAAATTCATAATTATATTATATTTTAAAAAATACTAAACGGATACGGATATATCCGAATTCGCAAAATATCCGCCGGATGCGGATTCGGATATAGGTTGCCAATATCCGACGGATTCGGATTCGGATTCGGATTCGGATACGGATACGGTAAAATTTAATCGGATACGGATTCGGATACAGCATATCCGCTCCGTTTAATATCCGTTTACAGCCCTACTTATACTGATTTTGATAAGAAATCAAACTCGTCAAAGGGTATTTTCTACCAAATTTCATCGTGATTTCATCAATTTTGTTTAATATAGGAATGGTGTAAAACATTTTATGATAGGACATTGTACAAAAGTTGGAAGATGGAAAGTTATGTATTAGTGTTAGTGAATCAGTAAAAGAGCAGATGGATGGAAAAAATTATCTTTTTATTTCTGTGTAGATAACAAAATAAAATAAAATTCAATCAATCAGAGTTTTTGTTTTTAATTAAAAAATTTAAAAATTTGAAAAAAAATTCTATTTGGTCAAAATTAGTCATATCATAGATAATAACCACTCTCAAATATATAATAGGATAGATGGATAGCATAAATTATTTGAATTTACTAAAAATGCCTAAAAGATTGGGATCTTTAAATTGAAGGCCCCAACGTAAATTGACATGGATGTATGGAAAAGTTAAAATTCCCTTTTTCAGCCGATAAACATGGGTTCTTTTGGGGAAAATTTTTCAATTTTCCGGCAGCGGAAACGCCAAATATGTTTTTCATTTTGAGGGAAGAAAAATGGGATTTGAAAAAAAAAAAAGAAAACCCAATGAAATAAAATATAATATAATTGTGTAATACAATGATTTTTGTAGCTACAATGTTGATCTTACAGGCTCAATTTTATGTTACAACTAAATATGATAGACAAGGACGAATGAGGAAAAATGAAATCCCAATTTTATTAATTCTCTATATGTGTATATCTACAAGTGAGATACGAGATATACGTAATTGATTTGCTAGTTGTACAAGATCCTAACTAAAATAGAAAAACCTCTCTGGGCAATTTACATTTTGCACCCTCAAAACACCTTAAATAGCCATTTTGCACCCCTAAAAAGAAGAAATAGTAGATTGCACCATAGAACATTTTCACTTTTGGCAACAATGCACCCTTATGATTTTTATTCTTCCCAATATATTAGATATATGACTTTTGCCAATTGAAGTTTATTCTTTTATAATAACATGACTATTGTTAAACTAGACCACAATTTTCAAGAATAAATTTATGGAGTTAAAATACAAATAGAGAGGGTTCTTTACTAAAAAGAAAAAAGAATAGGTGAAATTAGTTAAGGAAAAAAGACAAAAAAAAAAAAAAGGAGCATAATTAGTAGATTAACACAATTCTTATTCATCATGGTCTCAAAAAAATTCATAATTTTGGCATTTAATATAGATTACCACAATTATTATTCATCATGTCTGAAAAAACTTTTTGAAAAATATATTTAATTCAATAAATTGTAAATGCAATTTTCTCTTGTCATAACAAGGTGTCTAACACTCATGCTTATTAAATGAAGAACTTTGGGGTACTCCTCTCAAATGTCATACTATTGTTCCAATTGTACTTGAATCTTTGGATTTATTTTTGAAATTTCCCCATATTTTACTTAAGAAATAAAGAATTTTAGTTGCCAAAAATCCTAGTCTTGTTTTAGAGATTGTTACTCTTGGTTTTTCCATTTAGCGAAAAAGTAATACCTCAAATAGATTTTGTATTTGGCCAAAAATCCTAGGAAAATTAGTATTTTTTGGGCTGCCAATTTTGCCCTCACAAGAAGTCAACCCCGATAGACTTTTTGACTTGAAAATAGTAAGGGTGCATTAATGCCAAGACTGAAAGTCTTCTAGGGTGCAATTTGCTAATTTTATTTTCTAAGGGTGCAAAGTGTATTACGGAAAATAACATAATGAAAGGAAAATAACATAAATAGAAAAACCTATCTAAAAGATAATTAAGGAAAATAACATAATAACATAATCATCCTAGTAAGACCCCCTCACAAGTTAGAGAGTGAAAGTTCTTCAATCCCAACTTGGAAGTAATGGATTGAAACGTAGCAGGGGAAGCGGTTTTGTAAGGATGTCGGTTAACTGATGGCAAGATTTGATGAAAAGAAGATGAATAAGACCAACTTGATATTTTCTTGAACAATATGGCAATCCAACTCAATGTGTTTGGTGTGTTCATGGAACATGGGATTGGCAGCAATGTGAAAGGTGAACTGATTGTCACAGTAAATGATGGCAGGATTGGAATGAGGTACTTGAAAGTCATTAAGAAAATAGAGAAGCCATTGAATTTCACAAGTTGTGGCAACCAAGGCACAATATTCAATTTTAGAGGAAGAGTAGGATATAGTATGTTGTTTTTTGGATTTCCAACTAATAAGGGAATTCTCCAAAAAGATACAAAACCCTGTAATGGAGTGTTTGGAATCAGGGAAGCTTGCCCAGTCAAAGTCACTAAAGGCTTTGAGTTGAAAGGAGGAATCCGTGGGAAAGAGAATGCCTTGACCTGGAGTGGCTTTGATAAAACGTATTGTGCAATGGACAACTTGTAGGTGTGTGGAAATAAGGGTGGCAAGAAATTGACTTAATTGACTGACAATGAATGAGAGGTTAGGTCTGGCGATACAATAATATTAGAGAGAGACAACGATAACTAGAAGCATCAGGGAGAGTATCGCCTTGTGTTTAGCTGAGTTTGAGAGTGTAATCCATAAGGGTAGTGGTTAGTGTAGCAGCTTAGAAATGGGTATCAGAAAGAATCTTCAATGCGTACTTTCGTTGGGATAAAATGATACTAGTAGATGAACGGGCAACATCAAGACCCAAGAAATACTTAAGAGACCCAAGGTCTTTGATCGGAAAAGTATGGTGCAAATATGATTTGATGTTAGTAATTTCTTCAATATTGTTCCGAGCTAAGATGACATCATCCACATAGACAAGAAGAGCAGTAAAGGAATGAAGTAAATTTGACAAAAAGGGAATAATCAATAGTAGATTGAGTATATCCTTGAGAGATTAGGGATGGTGAGAGCTTGGATAACTACTGACAATTGGCCTCCCTGAGGCCATAGAGCGATTTCTACAGTTTGCATATTTGGTTTGGGACTTAATAAACAAAACTAGGAGGAAGAGTCATATACATCTCTTCATTCAAATCACCATGAAGAAATGTATTATTAACATCAAGCTGATGTAAGTACCAATTGTGACAAGCAGCAAGAGCAAGCAATATTCGAATGGTAGTCAATTTGGCTACAGGGGAGAAAGTATCAAAATAGTTGACACTTCCTTATTGAGTATACCCCTTTGCAACAAGACGAGCCTTGTACCATTCCACACCACCATCGGCTCTATATTTGATGCAATAAACCCATTTACATCCAACAACATTCTTTTTAGGAGGCAAAGTGGCAAAAGTCCATGTATTATCGTTCTCCGATGAAAGAAGTTCAACCTTTTTGGCTTCTTTCCATTCATCATGTTTGATGGCCTGCTTGTAAGTCTTAGGTTTAGAAAGAAATGTGATAGATAGAGTGAAGCGGTGATCGGAATCAGACAAGTTGGCACAAGCAAGCACATAAGAGAGTCGGTAGCAAACAACCATGAAAAGTTGATTGGTAATCGAATCGGAAGTTTTACTGGTAGTAGTTGTGGAACTTTGGCTGGAAGAAAGATCATCGTGGAAGTCCTACAAGCATGATTGGAGCTTGCGAGGTCTAGAAGAGCATCTGGGCGGTAGAATAGTAGGTGCAGGTGAAGTAGTAGGAGGAGTAAGAGTTGGATGGTTAGGATTTAAAGTATCATCGGTAGGACCTATGGTTAATTAACTGCATTTTTGAAAGATCAAGATATAAAGTGTCATTAGTAGTATCGGTGGTTGATTGTATTTTTGGAGGATCGAGATATAAAGTATCATTGGTAATACTGGGGGTTGATTGCAATTGTGGGGGATCAAGATATAAGGTATCATTGGTAATACCGGTGGTTGCTTGCATTTGTAGAAGGTTAGGAACATCAGCAATGGATGAAGTGATGTAAGGGAAAATATGCTCAAAGAAGATGATATTCCTTGAGATCAGAATCTCATTAAACTAAAGATCCATGACAATATAACCCTTTGTACTTGATTGGTAGCCAAGATATATATATTTTCGAGCAATAGGATCAAACTTAGATCTTTGAGCAGGGAGACTCAAAGCAAAACAGAGACAACTGAACACCTTGAAAGTGTTATAATCAGGAGAGCCATGGTAGAGTAACTCAAAGAGATACTTGTATTGAAAATAGCAGAAGAGAGTTTGTCTATAAGATATGTTGCATGGGAAATAGCTTAAGACCTGAAGGATTTGGAACGACAGGATTGAAATAGGAGAGCATAGGCAACATTCAAGATATGTTGATGTTTACATTCAACAATGCCATTTTATTCAAGGATTTCAACACAAGTAGTCTCATTAAGAATCCCCTGTTGAGCATAAAAAGAATTGTGTCTCAACCATAGCAACAAAAGACTGAAGATGTGCTCCAGTGTCAAATTTGTGTTTCATCATTTGTATCTACGTATGCCTTGTGAAATCATCCACAATGTGAGAAGGAACTTATCATCATGTATGGAGGGGATGGAGCAAGGACCCCAAATATCAATATGTAAAAGGTCAAAAGCATAAGCAGAGTGCGTTTTCCTTAAAGAGTAAGGCAACTTGCGTTGTTTGGCATAATGACATGTATCGTAACAGGTTTAGTCATGCAAAGTGACATCACTTTAATGGCCAAGCCGAAAATGCCGTATATTAAAGGAAGTAGAAAGTAGAGTGTGCATAGATAAAAGAGTGAATAGATACAGGTTTGATCAAAGTATAGAGCCCCCAACCCCCCCCCCCTCCCCCCCCCCCCACGCGGACCTCAACCACACCAATCATCCTCCAAGTGGTTAGGTCTTAAATAAAGCAATGACATTGTTGGAAAATAATACAACAAGAAAAAATAGAACAAAGTTTGCTAATAGACATGAGGTTAAAGGTGAAACTATAGATATAGAGAATATTGGTGAGATATAAAATAGTAGAAAAATAAAAAATACCAAAGTGTGCAGTGGATATTTGAAAATCATTAGGTAAAATTACTAATATAAGAGGCATAGAGTGATAGTTGAAAAAGAAAAAGAGAGAATTGAATAAATGATCTATTACCCCAATGTCTAAAATCCAAGAAGAAGAGGAAGGAGATGGAATACCTTGTGTAAGTTGAGCAGACAAGGTGGTAGAGTTGATTGGAGAGGTCAAGGATTGTGTAAGAGCATGATTTGAGACCTATGGTGCTCTCGGTAACGGTTGAATAAGGGCCAATAGTTGCCTATATTGCTTGGCAATGAGTAAAGGAGAAGGAACTCCAGAGTGTGATTGAAAAGAACCGACAGGAAAAAATATAGATTCAACTTGAACATGATGAGCAGAAGGACCATTGGTTGTACTAGAGAGAGAATCATTGGTAGTACCAGAGGTGTAACCAGACTTTTGAAACTTGAAACCATGTGGAAAATCATGCTTTATTTAGCAGTCACTTTAAGTGTAATTTGGCTTATTACAGTAGGTCTACGATTTTTCTGGAATAGTGGTTTGTCCATGAGAGATTTGGGATGAAGGTGGAAGGAATTGAGAGGCCGGAGGTCAAGAGATGGCAAAGATTTTATGCTTAATACCAATAGCCATGGTGATTAGAAAGAGAAAAAGAGGATCGCTGGTAGTACCAAAGGTAGTACTAGACTTTTGAAACTTGAAACCATGTGGAAAATCATGCTTTATTTAGTAGTCACTTTTAGTGTAATTTGGCTTATTATACAGCAGGTCCGCCATTTGTCTGGAACAGTAGTTTGTCTATGAGAGATTTGGGATGAAGGTGGAAGGAATTGAGGGGCCGAAGGGCAAGAGATGGTAGATTTTACGCTTAATACCAACAACCATGGTGATTTAGAAAGAGAGGAAGAGGAAGCGGGAGAGAGAAGGGGAGGGAAAGAAAATCATAATTCTGATATCATGGTAGAAAAGGTTGAATGAGGAAAAATAAAATCCCAATTTCATTCATTGTCTATATGTGTATATATACAAGTGAGATACAAGATATACATAATTGATTTACTAGTTGTGCATGATCCTAACTAAAATACAAAAACCTATCTAAAAGATAATTAAGGAAAATAACCTAACAACATAATTATTCGGGTAAGAAAAAAAATATACAACTTAAATAACAACAATACACAATTAAAAGATTGAAGATATAAATGAATATTATATGCATGTTAATCATACTCTACATTTGCTTTACTTAGCCATTGATCACCTATATACAAGACTCTACAGAAAACTTTTTGACCTGCTCTTCTATAATTTTTTGAGTAGTATCCGGGCCAAGTTACATGTTGATCAAGGGTTGATCCAGGCTCAGTATTGTTACATTTAGCATAAAATATTGTACCAGGGGCTTCACTATCAGGCTCCCATGTAGTTTACCCTGCATGATCTATAATCCCTTGGATATCTGTTTCCATGGCGACGGTTGTTGAGTAATTATTCTAGGGCTTGCCGAGGTAAGTTCAGGCCGTCAAATTGCCAAGCGAGCTTATCCTGCATTGTTGGATTGAGATGCCATGTTCGGATTCAAGTTTGATTTGTTCTGTGCTGCGAGATTGTTGTGTTGGCCCAACTTAGGTTGGCGAGGATGAATGGTACAGGTTTGAAAAACAACAGCTGCATGTCCAAAGATGAAATCGAATGTCCTGGTGATTAGGCAGTTGCGGTAGAATTCACGGTTTGTGTGTGTGTGTAGAGTGTGTCTTGATATCCATCAAAGAGACAACAGTAAAAAATGGAATAGTTCGATGAAGACCTCAGAGCCACTACTTGGAGTTTTTCCAAGCTTACCTTGTTTTTGAACCCAATGTCTCTTGCAATGAACCCTCTCCCTTCAACTACTATACATTTTCAGAAAGATTCAACTTTTTGTCACTTCGATTTGTGTAAAAGAACCATTTTGGCATAGTTTTACAAAGATTCAGTTCTTTGTCGCTTCAATTTGTTATGAAAGATGAATAAATAAACAAACGAAAGAAAGAATAATCGACATTTTCACAAAAAGTCAAGCCTTTATCGTTTTCAATATGTGTAATATATATATAGACATTTGTATAATCGACATTTGCACATTTTCGTGATGCAATGAATACAAACAATCCATAATGAGTGAAAGTGTTTTTATAAAACTATTAGTTCTTGAACCCTATATCTCTTGCTATTTAAGATCACACTTCAGCTCCTACACATTTTCAACAAGCCTATTTGGATGGGCTCAAAATAAAAATTCTTATCGAGCGATGCTTTTTATAATAGAGTATTTTTTTTTATTTTGTAAACTAAATAGTTTTGTATTTGAATACCGTAATTAAAAGTACTTTGAAATGTGTTTTTATCTGAAACTACTGTAGGTGGCATTTAAAAAAAAAAGCCTCTTCTTTAGCTTTTTTTTTACTTTGTTTTGTTTTTTTTCCCCCTAAAGATCCATCCAAATATAATTTTTTTTCCTGAAGTGCTTTTTTCAAAAAATAAGTATCTATACTCTACAAAAAACCCATCCAAACAGACTCTTAGTCTTTTGTCACTTTGAATCTTTTAATTCACACTGAAAATGAAAAAGAACAATACAGCTACTGCACATTAATTTTCTCAAGCATCTAGACAAACATTTTGTACGATTAGTAATTAGTGAAAGTTCCTCAATAAAACTACTATGTCAAATATTGGGAATGGGGAACTTACTGAAGGAGCCAGAGTTGTAGATGTGGCCGATCCATCTGCATAGTTGAGGTTGCCAGAAACTATAGTCTTGCTCATTACATCTCCATAAATCATAACATTCCAAGCATGAGAACCAATACCAACCGCCACCTGTTCTTCGTATTTGCCTTCTTTCACATAAATAACAAATCTCTCATTCACTTCTTTTAGGCGTGACATTGACCGCCTCGGTTATAGCCCGATAATCCCACTCCTGTCTTTTGCCATTGTCAAGTTTGACCTCAAGTTCCCTTTATTGCGCCAAGTGTCAGCAGGACCAAGATAATGAAGGAAATGCCTATAACGATCAAACAGTTATGCGTCTTTCTGAGGTACTCGCGCTCTTCATACTGTTCATTCATCATACTCTCGAAAATTTCCACTGATTTGTCAAATGTCATGCTCTTAAACGTATCATTTGATGAATCCATTTTTTGAGTAACCGCAATCTATATTCATGTGAAACTTATAGGTACCAGCTCAGCTTAGGTTTAGATTATAAAAGAGGAGATGATCAATAAAGTGACAATAAGAACTAGGTCTAAGACAATTCATGTACTCCATTGATAAAACTAAAATACATTCAAGCAACGATACGCGTGTTTCATTGTGCTGCCTAAAGCCGACAAAGTTCTTGTCCTCTTACAAAATACATGATGGTCATTAGCGTCTTCCCATGTTCAAGAACACATTGAAAATGTATATCATCAAAGTTGAAATCTCCAACTTTATGGATTAATTACCTAAACAGATTAAAACGCGAAGCGACATAAATACTAACGACGTTTTCAAAGTAATAAAAATAGTAAGAAGTAAACCAGAAGCAAACTGTTAGTCCAAAACAATGCCATCCCTCAAACTATTTTCTTTGTTGCATGCAAAACAAACAAGGAATTAACAACAGAAGGCATTTCAAATATTTGCCCTATTGGTCTAACATGATATATGTAATGATATAGCCTGGTCGGCTTATTAGTTTCTTTCTTAGAAACATTTGTCCTTGTTAATTAATAATTATTATTTTTTTTTTCTGGTTGGCTCTGGACTTAATTTAACAGCAAATCTGGATGTAACCCTGGCCGATGGTGCTTCATCAATCGTTGCATTTTGCTATGTGTTTTTTTTGGTTTTATCCACCCAGTTCCAACTCATTGGCCGACTAATCCAAATCGGGTAGTGCAGAAGCCCATTACAGGAGTGACCCTCTTAACCCAATTGCTTCATTCACAATACTAAATAGAAACGCTTTGCCTAGTGGATTGTAATTTTTTTTTATAGTTTATCATCCGATGTACACAAGTTTTACACTTACTCTTCTACGACTGAATTTCAATTGAAAAAATTGGTGGAGGGTTAAATATGAAAAATAAATGATAATTAGAGCAAGACTAGGTTTAGCAAAATTAGTGGTTGAAGCATAAGTCCCCCCCCCCCCTCCCCCTCCCCCTCCCCTCTCTCTCTCTCTCTCTCTCTCTCTATATATATATATATATATATATCCTTTGATGGAGACACCAACGCACTTTTCATCTTAATAAACTTAAAATCACATTCTTCATGATAATGGTTAGCACAGTAACTACTATACATAATATTGTTTTTAACTCAAAACAATTACTTCATTTGGTACTCTACAAGATCACACTCTTCACACCTATTGGTTATATTAATTCTTGCACAATTGATTAATTTTCTGACTCACAAATCTTATGTTACTCGATAAACTACAACAAAGTAACCTTGTCGCTAATAAACGAAGTGTGATGGATAAATCCCGTCAATTTTTGTTTTGATAAATTAGATTCTGTCGTTGATATAGGTCATTTGTGATGGATTTATGCCGGAATCTTATTAAAAAAAATTAAAGTAACAATAAATAATAAGACATTTATTAAGAAATTGGTTGAAATGAGAAAAAAGAAAATCAACGAAAATGGTATAGCCAACAATTCTTATATAATCAGTGTTCTATAGTCTGCTTTTACAAATAATATAATCTCTTCAAATATCGAAGCTTATTATGAAACTCCTAAAAATCTATAAAATATTTTGAAATAGATATTTTGCCCTGCACCTGTTGTCCATGTTATCAATTTATTAATGATTATAGGTACAAAAAAAAAAAAAAAAAGAATCTTATAAATGGCTTATTACCAATGTTAAATGTGTGCAACATCTTTATATATATACACACACACACACATTATAAAAGGCGAAATGCGAGCAAGATTTACCTTTATTTGATGGAGTATTCCATCCTTCTTCGCTAAAGTGGCATCTTTTTAATAAAGATTTTACCTTTATTACCAATGTTAAATGTATGCAACATCTTTTTTCTTTTGTTTTTTCAATTGAAAATTGTTTTACTGTAAAAATAAATTAGTATCGAATTAAAATAATACTTTTTTATTTTTATAAAAAAATTAAATCGGACATCTACCTTACTATTGAGGCAATGTCTCATTGGCAGCTACAGTTCAATTAAATACCAATTCAATAATATAGTTAGAAATGATATGAAATAATAACAATTAATTGAGAAATTAGTAACTAAAGTGGCACAGAAATTAAATATAACGAAAAATAATAATGTGTTTAAGAGATGATCGGATAAAACAAGATAAAAACTAAACATGAGGAATCAATAATATTTAGGTTAATAAATAACTCTTATTTACCAAATAACAAAATTTAAAAGTTAATTAATAATTTTAAGTACATTTTCCCTTTCTTAAAGTCTACTTGGGAGAAGCCTCTCATTAAGGCAATTAATAGGTTGTGCTAGTAAGTCAACGTCTACTTAATCGGCGCTTAAATTCGTGACAAAGCTTATTACGGATTCGAGCACGATTTGGAAAATTCAGTATGGACCCACTAATGCATTAATAGAGAGCTTTTTGATATGTCAAGTTTTAATCTATTTCATTAAACTATATAAGCACAAAATTTTTTTACCTTTACATTGGTGTATAAGCGTCTTAGTTTATATTGAGTGTATGAAAAAATAAATATTTGATACACAACAATACTACAAAATAATAATAATAATAATAATATAATAATAATAATAATAAATAAACATAAATATGAATTAATTCCAATGTACCACTGCCAATGGCAACTCCACACTGTTGATATACACTTTGTAATATAAGAGAGTTTATGTAAGGTGTATAAGTTGTTTGCAAAACTAAGGTCTTTTATCCCACATTAAATTTAGGGTTAATTACATCTACACTCCCCACGAGTTTACGAAATTCCCACCAGTAGTCCTCTTAGATGAAAAATTACACTTACACCCCCTTTAAAATATTAAAATTACAGATGCACTCCTTTTCGGTAGGGTTCCGGCAAAAAAGTAATGACGTCAACCAAAATTTTATGTGATTTGACTATTTTACCCTTGGTAATTGTGCAAACTTAGAAGAGGGTTGTATGTAATTTTTAAAGTATAGAGGGGGTGTATGTGTAATTTTTTATGAAAGTAATTAATCGTTACATTTTTAAAATTTGACTATTGAAAATTTAAAAATGAATGTTTATGACTATTTTTTGACTATTAAAGTTCCTCCTCTCTCTCTCTGTCTCAACCCCCCCCTCTATATATATATGTACTATTACAACTTTATTTGACATATATTTAGTTTAGATTATACATGCGTGGCTTATTCTTGTCATTCTTTCTAATGTATAGCATTGAAATACAAGAGCAAATTAACAAAAATCAATTTGGCTTGCAACTGAACATTATGATAGCGAATATGAATGACAATCGTGGTAAATATGGTATTATTATTACTCAACTCATGGTACCATCATTGATGTTTATCCTACTTGAATGAAAAAAAAAGAGCCTTCACATGGTGCCACGCGAATGAATAATGCCGTAACATATACTTGTTGAGAAACTCTAGCTAAATATGTTTGTGGGGACAAAATTGTGCCAAAATATGTGGCACTTAACATCATATTATTTACAATTTATCTACTTTGTCATATTGTTAAGTCTAATGCTAACTAATTAGTATTATTAATATACACTTTAATTTGTTGAAAAATATTGTATCCTTCCTATTTTCATATGTTGTCAATGATATTTTATTTTTCTTATTTGCATATAGCTCTTGAACATGAAATATATTTTGTATGTATTATGTAATAGAGTTTTGCCAAAAGAGGTGTGTAAAAAATCAAGTTTTTTTTTTAATATCCAAGTCTAACCATACATTTACAATCGAAAGCAATACACATAAAATAACCTACCAAAGCTATATAAAAATATGAAAGATACTATATTATTGACCAAAAAAGGGTACAATAATACTAATTAGTTAGTGATAAGCTCAACAATTTGGAAAAATAAATAAATAGCAAGTAATATGAAGTTAAACGTCATAAGCTTTGGCACAATGTTGCCTCCATAAGTATCTTTGGGTAGAACTTCTTAACAAGCATATGTTACGGCATCATTCATTCATGTGGCACCATTTGAAGCCTCTTCGTCTTCATACAAGTAGGGAAGACACCATGAGTTCGACAATAATACTACAATCACCACGACTTTCATTCGTATCCGCTATCACAATGCTTGTTTTCAAGTCAAATTGATTTTTTTTTTTTTGGGCATCTATCCTTCTTGTATTTCAACATAAGACACTAGGATTGCATTTGGCAGTAGTATAGGATTGTGTGTGATAGTAAAATCATTAGATAAATATGCTATAAGTTTGATATCAATCAATTGTATTAACATATTTGGTTGTAAGTATTATTTCATGATATATCCTTCAAATTATGTTTGGTAATATTCTTTTTTCTATATGGATTTGAAGCAAATCACGAAAAACCTTTTAATTTAAGCCACATCATATATATTTTAGTGTAATACAGTAAATTACAACTTTTATCAACTCAATCCAAATCAAGTGGATTACACATCCCATCTCTATAATGAGATGGACTATCCCATAAATGGATGGATAAGAAACTAGACCTATGCTTTATAAAAGGCTAAAAAAAAATCTATCAAATATAATTATAGGTGGGATACACATATAATCCCGTACATAAACCCATACCAAACGCAATCTATAAGAATAGCTACAAAAAAGAAAAAACATGTATATATACTTTAAACTAAATTCATGTCAAATGAAATTGTAATAGTGATATATATATATATATATATATAGAGAGAGAGAGAGAGAGGAGCAACTTTAATAGTCAAACAAGAGTCATAAACGTTCATTTTTAAATTTTCAACAGTCAAATTTTGAAAATGTAACGGTTAATTACTTTCATAAAAAATTACACACACACCCCCTATTTACTTTAAAAATTACATACAACCCCCTTCTAAGTTAACAAAATTACCAAGGGTAAAATAGTCAGATCACATAAATGTTTTCCTGACGTCATCACTTTTTCGCCGGAATCCTACCGGAAAGGGGTGCATATGTAATTTTAATATTTTAAAGGGGGTGTAAGTATAATTTTTTTTATCTAAGAGGACTACTGGTGGAAATTTCGTAAACTCATAGGGGGTGTAGATATAATTAACCCTTAAATTTATTATGCAATATTTCTTGCCTTATAAGCATAAATGATATTACTAATACTAAATTGTGGAACTTAAGAGTAGACTTGATAGGTCACTTCGCGTTTACATCGCTTAGTCACATTGGCGCTTTAGGTACACTTTGCACGTACGCATCATTAAAGGTTAGAAAACGACAAATCCAGCCTTCAATATCTTATTAGTATAAATATGTCTTATACCTGCTCTATCTAGTTGTCCTTCAAATACAGGACTATCACTTTTATTTTTAATACATTGATATTGCTGAAACTATTTTCTTAGAGGCTTGACATATATCTTAGGGGTGTATTGCCTGTGATCTCTAGCAAACCATTTATGGTAGGGGCAATAGCAACCTTAAGGATAGAGATTACCCGTGTCATCCTTATGTTTCCAACCTGCATATTTCATTTTAAACATACAGTACCATACTATATACAATGGGGTCACTTGACCCTACAAAAATGTTCTAACAACTATATATATGTAATATTTTATAGGGGAAATTTCATTTTATCTCATTGTATTCTGACTCAAGCTCACTTCATTCCTTTATACTTTTAATTGCATCATTTTACTTTCTTGTACTTTTGTTTTTGTTTAACAACTTCAATTGTTATATTTCATTAAATATCCATTTATACATGTTTTTGAAAAATATATTAACTAACCCTAAACTTTTTTTTTCTATAAGGAAGCACCCCGAATATTTAAAAATGGACAAAAATCTCCCTTCCCATTAGTTTTTTTAAGGTTTATTTTTTTCCTCCAAAAAATAAGTTGATCATGACCAATATTCTATACCATAAAAAAATAAATTATTTCACTTGACCAAACATCTTTTTTTATGTTTAATGATTTTTTTTTAAGAATCATGATTTTTGTGATTTTTAATTTGGTTAACCAGAATATTAGACTATTTGCATATCTATATACAATGATGTAATTTTTTCCATGAATATGTACCACTAATGCATGTGTTCAGTTCAAATAAGTTTTGATCAATAATCTTTTATTGATATTTGTATATTTCTTGTCTCTTTCATTTTTCATTTTTTTGCTTAATATTTGATTTTTTTTAATAACACTGGTTAATTATTGTTTTTGCCTTTTAGTTCATTGGAAATAATTTTGTCAATTTTTTTTATTTTCTTTTTTTTTTTGTTAAAATATATTGTTGAAGTGATAAATATTATTTTTCATCAAAAATTGATAAATTAGCCATAGTAATCCCTTATGGAGCCATGTTTTCTTCACTGTGCCCTTCACTTCCCACGAGATGAACACTCCGACTTCGTAGGCCCTACCACCAGCAAACTAGGGAACAACATCGCAGTATCTATGCAACCGTTGCGCCCACCGCACTAGGTGCTCAACGGGGCTATGTCGATTTTATAACTGAATAATTAAACTTCAAAGTAAAAAATGAATTTTAGAGAATACTTTTGATTATCAAATATATATATGATGGGTGTCGAATCCACCAAAAATAAATTCTACTCCTCTGACTACAAAATTAACTTGTAGATAGGGTGAGAAGGGTCAATCCCACAGGGAATAACTACTGATAAATTCCAAGTTAACCTAGAGTGCAAAATAAAGTAAAGAAAGAGAGTTTTGAATGATAAGTTAATAAAAGTAAAAAGAAAATCACAAGTAAATCTATAAGAATGAATACTCGGTCAAGGGTAATTCTTCGCACAATGTTTTCATAGATTGATCATTGATTCAAAAATAGCTTTCAATTCATGCAATAGATTGGTTATAGCTTTCAGAGAACTCGTCCAACCTAATCTTCCCTTAATAATAGACTAGACATGCGAACGCTGTGAATAATCCCTAATTAATGAATAACCCTAGTTGAACGATAGGATTTAACCCGTTAACAGTATTAAAAACTAGCCAACAAACCTACAAACGTCGTTGCTCGAAACTAGATTGTGTATTTTCTGTAATATAACGAATTATACTACTTTCCACTTGTGTTGATTCAATCAAACAATTACAGATTTGATCTTACCAACTAGAACTTTAAAGTTAAATTAATTGAACAACCGGCCGAAATTGAACAACTAACAAAATAATAATAAGAGATGGAGTTTTCCCAAAAAGCACAAGAAATACGCAAATACGACATAAAATTAAAAGACAAGCAAACCGATTAGATCTCACAATCTTTGAAGAAAACATTGACTCGAATTATTCCTTGACTGAATAAAGTAGTTTAGCCACGCATGACCATAATAACAACTAGAATAAAAATATAAAAGCTTGGAAATTTTGAAGAGAAAAACTGATAGCTAGAACAGAAGATAGAAATTCAGGATGTCTGAACAATACGATACCATCGGGTATATATAGGGTTCAAACCCTAAATCAAAATTCTAATAGGGCTAGGATAATTTTTTAGCAAACCCTAATAGTTGTAGGCAAGTATGAAGATTGTTTTCCAAGTCGAACTCTTATCATATCAATATTCTCCTTTTCCAATCCCGCGTTGGATTTTCAGCCCTTAAGGCGTGAGCACGCCTTGCGCGATAAACATGATTATTTTCAAATTTAGTATTCCAGCTTCCTTGTACGACATCCCTTTGCACTTTTCACCATCTTTTGGCCCGTTTTTAGCTCATTTTCATCAATTTTCGCCTATGGCAAGTAAGAATTAACTTTTGTGAAATTTTAACCCATTTACGATCCAAAATTAATCAAAATAAGCATAATTGAGGCATTAAATTAGGTAAAAATAACATACTATCAAATTCCCACACACTTAGTCCATGTTTGTCCTCAAGCATGCAATAAATCCAAGTCATCAATTTTTCTCGAGAAAAGCTAACCCTTAAGGCAATGTCAAATTGACGAAGTCTAAGAGCAAATGTAGGCACACTTAAAAAGAGAACAACATACAAGATACATCCACAAACACCTCCACACTTAGGCATTGGTTCAAACAAAGGTTTTTAGACATTTAATATGATGGATTAACACTCTTTACCCCGATCCTTAACAAACAAGTTCGATTTCTCCAATCAACTCCAAGGAGGAAATCACCATATTCATATAAGACCTCACATATCCTTCATTAGAAGAGTAACAAAGTGGGGAGTTTTATTGATTTTTTTCTTCTTTTTCTTTTTTTTTTCTTTTCTTTTCTTTTTTTTTTTTTTTGCCAATCGCAACCACAACCAACCTTTTTTATGCGAACAAAAACATTGGTGATGAATGTGCCCAGTTACTCAGTTGGTAACAACCTCTAGATGAACATTAGCTCTACTCATAATCACCTTTTTTTTTTTGTGTGATTAGCGGAGTAAATTGGCCTCTTTTTTTTTTTTTTGAATATAATCTCCCCACAATTATTTCTCTTCTTTTGAGTTCAACATAAATATCAAGCATAAATACGGTAAGTTCCTACAAAGAGTGACCACTAGCCAAACTTATTCACCAATTCACAAAATATCAAGTGTTTTTCCCTCATATTTCACACCCAAGCCCCATGTTTTAAACCAATGGGTTAAGGTGAAAGAATTCATGAACTTTCCTATAAGTTGTCACTTCCCAAGTGTAACTTCCATAGACTCATTGACTCCCTATTCGATATTATTTCAAAACAAACCAAGTATCGTTCAAGAAAAATCGACAACTCATGATTCAAACTTGATTAAGTAGAGCATGTCTAAGTCGAGGTAACACTAGAGATCAATTAAAAATGCAGAGAGGCATTTAAAACACGGAAAACCAAACATGAAACAAGTCCAATTCCTCCCCCACACTTAAATGACACATTGCCCTCAATGTATGATATAAGAAAAGTAAATAAGAGAGGACACGAGTACTCCCCTTATAAATGGCTCCGAAGGTGGGATTGGTTGGAACAATGCGCGATTTGTTTGGCACTCGACATTTCACTGACAAAATAACAAAAATAGGGTTAAAGAAACCAATGAGGAATGCGCAAAAGGAAAATAGTAATGAGAATAATATAGATATATAATGATAGATATAATACTAATACTACTAATAAAAATAATAAATATATATATATAAATATACTACTACTAATAATAATAAAGATATAACAATATATATATATAGAGAGAGAGATATATATATATACTACTAATAATATAAAGTAAATAAAAAGAGAAAAATGGAGAAGAGGGAAAGAAGAGAGAGTGACAGCGAGAGAGAGAAAGGGGGGTAGTGGAGGCTGGAAATAGGGATGATGATGGGTGGAGGTGGGCGGAGTAGCGGTGGTGGTCAGTGACTGGAGGAAGGGCTGGGTTGCGCGGCGGCTCTGTTGGGAGACGGAGGGAGCAGTGGCGGCGGAGCTGGGTGGTGTCGGCTAGAATTGGGCGTGTGACGGCTAGGCAGCTGGAAATTGGGATGGATGTGGCTGGAGATGGGCGAGAGAGGGACGGCGTGGAAAGGAGGAAAAACAAAAAGGAGGGCAACGGCTGGGCACGGCAGGCCGCGGCTGGGGCTGGAAAAGGAGGAGACATAGCCAGTTGAGAGAAATTGAGCAACGGCGGCTGGTGAGTGGAGAGGGAGGCGGAGAGAAAGAGAGAGTAGCGGCACTTGCTGAGTTCCGACGACCGGTGGTTGGAGATACGTGATGCATGCCGACGGTGATGAGGCGGCGGTGGTCGGCAGCGACCGGAGGTGGTAAAGGTGATGGGAATGAAGATGAACGATGAAGACGAGAGAGAGAGGGAGCATGGTGGAAGAGAATAGGCAATTTTGACCAAAATTTTCTAATTTTGAATTTTTTTTTAAATAAAAAGAGAAAAGAACATAGGGGAAAAATGTAACAGAAGTGCGTGTTTTGTTAGGCGTGATCACGCCCTAATTTTTGAAAATTATGCCTTGGTCTGACTTAACCCGTGATCACGCTTAATTAAAAGGGCAAATCTGTTTGGTTCTTTTAAGTTTGTCTCCTTTTGATAAGGCGTGATCACGCCTTATATCCTGTGCACTCCTGATCAATTTTGACTCCAATTTCTACCATGTTTAAGCACCTAAAAACAATTAAAAAAATTAATTAAAGCACAATAATAAAGAGCAATAAAATGCATAAAAATAATTTTTTTTTTGAAAGAATAAAAATTGGGTTGCCTCCCAAAAAGCGCCCTTGTTTAGTCCTAGGCTAGACGTTTAGAGGTTCAAGTGATTGGAGATGGGAAACGATCATTATCAGCCCACCTCAAGAGCTCTCCATTGGGGTTCTTGTCTACTTTGGCACCTAATTTCTCAGCTGATGTTTTTTTCATTTCTCCCTTCTCGATGTCTGAGATCGGCACATCCATTTCTTTTGAAACCTCATTCATTATCACTCCCACCAGTAATAAATGCATAGTATCATGCGATTCATGCTCTTTAGCTAATGAAGTGATAGCTTTTAAACTAAACACAGAACATACTTCATTAAAACAATTCAAGGTATCATAAACTTGAAATTCAGTCACTTCTCTATCAAGTTCCATGGTAAGCGTGCCATTATACACATCAATCTTAGTTCTAGAAGTGCAAAGAAAAGGTCTTCCTAGCAAAATATCACAGGGCATTGAATTATTCTCTACATCTAGAACAAAAAAATCAGCTGAAAAAATCAAACCATTAACTTGCACTAAGACATCGTTTAATTCCCCTTTAGTGCGGACTAATGATCCATTGGCAAGTTGAAGAGTTATAGATATTTCTTTCAGCGATTTAACATTCAAAAGTGAGAAAATGGACATAGGCATGATATTGACTGAAGAACCTAAATCACACATGGCTCGATTTATGCCAACATTACCTATGGTACATGGGATAGAAAACATACTTGGATCCTTGCATTTTTGTGGAAGTTTCTTTAGTATTAGAGATGATACGCTCTCCCCCAAATTCACCCTTTGTAAGCCCTCCAACTTTTTCTTAATTATGCATAACTCCTCAAGCCCTTTAGCATATTGCGGTAATTTGTCAATTTTATCAATTATATGATCATTTACCTCAACATTGCGTAAAGTCTCAGGGATCTCCTTTTCCTTCGCTTCCTTTCTACACCTCATGAATCTTTCTGGAAAAGGGGGTGGTATCTCTCAATTTATGGGTGGCTCATCTTCATTGGGCCGCTCTTTATGGTGAACTTCCCTCTTTTTTACAGCTCTTGATCCATGGCTCATCAACCCATGTGTTTCCAACTCCTCCATATTTTTCAAGGTAATTGTACTCACATTATGTTTTGGATTGACCACAGTTTGCGATGGCAATTTACCTTGATTCCTATTTGCTCATCGATGAGGCTAGTTGGCTTATTTGGTCCTCCAATTTTTGCATGTTGGCTCATGTTTCCTGTTGAAATTGTTGTTGGTTAGTGGCTAGGGATTTAACAATATCCTCATTTAAAAAAAAAATAATTTATTATTTGGCCACGGATGGGTCAAATCTTATAGTTGACTTTTTACGAATCGGGCGTTTTCGTCAATTAGGCTAGACAGAACCGTACGATTGGAGCAATACAACTTCAACACTATTCAATCTGCTCTAACGTCCATTTTTTTGATGATTCCTATATAAGTTAATTGACATTAGCGTACATTGACAGCGGAGTACGAAGTCATTCGTATATAATACTGAAAGAGAAAAACGAGTCCTCGTTGGTGAAACCGCAAGTTTCAACGCATAAGAAGGGAAAATATAAGAACCGTGAAGAAAATTTGATGATTTGAAATGGGTCAACCCTTTTAATGCCCCGTAAGGTCGGGCCGCGCGATTTAAACGAGCCGTTTAAAATTAAAAAAAAAATTAATTACTGGCCACAGATAAATCCGTGGCCAACCCGCATTAATTTTTAAAAAAAAAATTTATTTATTGGCCACGGATAAATCCGTGGCCACACCGCATTAAAAAAAATATAAAAATAAATTTATTTTTGGCCACGGATTAATTCGTGGCTAAGTCCATTTTTAAAAAAATCATTTATTAAATCCGTGGCCATGATACAAAAAAAAAAAGGCAAATTAATTTATTTTTTGGCCACGGATTTCTCCATGGCTAAGTCCCGCTTTTTTTTTATAAAAAAAATTTAATTTATTACTTTGCAAAAAACAATTATGTTTTTTTGTAAAAAAAAATTAAATTGCCACGGATAAATCCGTGGCTAGTGTGTATAAAAAAATAAATATAAATTTATTTTGTGGCCACGGATCAAGTCCATTTTTTTTAAAAAAAAAATTAATTTATTACTGGTCAAAAACATTTATGTTTTTTTTAAAAAATATTTATATGGCCACGGAATTTTCTCTACTTAGCCACGGAAAAATCCGTGGCCATATGTTTTCGTTTTTTTTTACTTAATTCGTGGCCATTTCCATAGCCACTGGTAACCGATCTTGTCCGTGACTAAAAATTCGTGGCTAAATTGCTGTTTTCTAGTAGTGTCTTCCAGCTTCCTTGTACGACATCCCTCTGCCCTTTTCACCATCTTTTGGGCCGTTTTTAGCTCATTTTCATCAATTTTCACCTATGGCAAGTAAGAATTAACTTTTGTGAAATTTTAACCCATTTAAGATCCAAAATTAATCAAAATAAACATAATTGAGGCCTAAAATTAGATAAAAATAACATACTATCAATATATAAGTATACACACATAAACATGTGAGAAGAAGATAATTTTATGAAGAAATTTGTTTACCAAAAAGAACTAAACGTCAACAATGTAATAAAGATGTATCCATGAAAGCAAAATTACATATCATGCATATCAATATGCGTGGGAACATTTATTGTTCCGCCTATCAAATTAAAAAAAATACAGATTATCAATTTTTTAGAAAATAAAAATCATAAGATATATATAAAAATGATAGACCAATGGAATAATCAGCCTTTTTAAAATATTAAAATTTGGTCATTAGCTTCATTACAAGTTAAAATAATTAAATATTTTTTTTAGAAAAAAATAATGAGAATGGCAGTTTAAATCAATTGTTTTAAATATTGACGGTGTTTACTGATAGAAAAAAGTTTAGCAGTTGGTAATATAATTTTGACTAGCATAAATAGAATAAGATTCAATGAAATACAAAAACTAAAAAAAAAATAAAAGTACAAGTGGATAAAGTGATACAATTGAAAATCAAAGGGTGTAAATTGAGATTGAGTTGGAGTATAAGGGGGTAAATTGAAATTTACCCTATTTGATATTGAAAGTTAATTAATAGAAATAAAAGTATAAGTGAGTAAAGTTGGACAAATGAAAAAATATTTGAATACGAAATGAAAGGTGCTAGGGAATTCATCGCTTTAAAAAAAGGTAGTTAACCGTATTTAAAGCGCAATCAAGAGATGATCCTTTTTAAAAATCGCCTTTTAAATTCTTGGTGCGTAAGAACTGAGAGAATCATCTTTGACCCCAATGAGTTAAAGGAGTAAATTGCATCAAACCCCCTGTGAAATTTCTAATTGGTAAATAAAACCCTGTCAAAATTAAATTAGCATATTAAACCTTATGAATATAAAAAGGAAGCATCTTGAACCTTACAGTCCAAAAGTGTCTTTCACGCGCTTTGATTGCAAATATTCTTGATTTTTGACTTGTAAAATTACTTTTGCACCCTCAAGAGTGTCTTTCTTCTTTTTCCTTCTTTTTCTTCTCTTTTTTTTGTTGTTGATTTTACATATATATACATATATAAATACATATATACATACACACACAATACATATATACATATTATATATATACACACAAACATGATACATATACACACAAACCGCCGCCGCCGCTAGCCGCTGGCCAAACCCGCCGAAAAGAGATGGACAGAAAGAGAGAGAGAGAGAGAGAGAAAAAGAAAGAGAGATCGAGAGGGAAGGAGGGAGAGAAAGAGAGAGAGAAATCGAGAAGGGGTAGGAGGGGGGTGGAGATTAGGGTTTTGTGAGGGTAGGTTGGGGGGCGACGGCGCTGTGAGGGGTGGGGTGCGGGGGAGAGGGTGGTACGGAGTTGGGAGGAGGGGTTAGCGGTTGGGGAATGGCACTGGGAGGGGTGGAGAGGGGGGGGGGACGGTGCTGAAAGGGGTGGCGTTGGGAGCGGCCTCGTTGGATAGGAGATGTGGGTTGTAGGCGGCGGTGTTGGGAGGGGTGGGTTGGGGGTGGGGGGCGGCGGCGCTGGGGAATGGCGAGGCTGGGAGGGCAGGGCTAGGGAATGGTGGGGCGGGGCTGGGGGTGCGGCAGCGCTGGGAGGGGGTAGGCTGCGGCGGCACTAGTGGGGTAGGCAGTGAAGGTGAAGGTGAAGGAAGGGAAGGGTTGTGGGGGGGAGGGGTGGTGGAGGGGTAAAACCATCATCTGATATATAATTTGAGAAATAGTAACCACAGGGGGTGGTGTGCTAATTTAATGAAACATTAGGGTTTTTAGGTTAATTTTTGTAATATAGGGTTTTTCTTAGTAATTAGAGGTAAACGCAGGGTGCTGTATGCAATTTGTCCTGAGTTAAAGTATCAAATGACTACAAGTATAACACGTAATTTTATTTTTTTCCATAATCAATCACAAATACATATATGTGTGTATACGTATATATATACACATTTCCTTTCGCATTATACAATATTGTGAGAATGAGTTAAAAAAAAGTACATAAACATCCAAGTAAAACCTTATAACATCTGTTTTTTTTTTTTTTTTTCTAACTAGATGCTTCAAACCCAAAAAAAATAAAATAAAATAAAATAAGCATATTGTCACTAAAAAGATTATTAGAGACCTGAAACATAAGTGACTCCTGTTGAAGGCAACCACGAATTCCCACCAATAAAACTCCCCACCGTGAATTTCGTCGCCTCCGCCGTCCCCAGCACGTGAAATCCCGGCCAATTAACCCTGCCGGAGGTCCCGGCGCCGGGGCCCATATTCAGGTACTCACCAAAGTACAGTGATTTGTAGACCGATCCACTGGCGCCCGGCCACTCCACCCATCCCCTGGACGAAATCGCCGAGTCGATGGTCGATTGCATTACCACAGATCTCGAATACTGCTTCCACGGCCGGCCGAGGTACGATTTGTACGAGCCGGTGATTTTGCATCTCTGGACGGAGAAGCCGGTGTTCTGACCCGGGTCCGAGCGGCCGTTCGCGAGGATGACGTTGTAGGAGGCGCCGCCACCGCGGAGGGTGAGTGTGCAGCTCTGGAAGACAGCGGCGGCGTTGCCGAATATGAAGTCAACGGTGCCGTAGATGTCGCACTCACGGTAGAACTGGCGGAGGGCGAGCGCATAGAGCGTGTCCTGGTAGCCGGCGATGCTGCATCGGTACAGCACGGAGTGGTCGGAGGCGAGAGTGAGCGCCACCGCCCGCCCCGCCCGCGGCCCCGCCGTGTTATGAAAGCCGATGTCCCGGGCGATGAAGCCGTCGCCGGTGATTGCTGTTAAAAATAACGAAATGGAGCATCAATTAATTGGATAATATTTTTTTATGGCGTTGATATATACATATATATGTCGTTGTCGTCGCAAAATTGACCTTTCCACGTAAAGGTGCATGGGCATATATACCAACTATGAGTTGTCGGTGCTCTTTGGTGTGGATTTTGTCCATTTCGATCCTACGTAACACAGTTAAATTATTTTATATCATCTCAATCATTCGCTATTATATGTAATATTTATTAATAAGAATAATAAAAAATATAATGCACAAATTTCATAAAAGATTCAAACCCGAATATTGTGTCATTTTTGCATTTTTTTTCACGGGGAAATATTTTTAGAAAAGAATAGTTTATTTAGAAAAATCGGTGTGTGATTTTTTTCTGAAGAAAAGTAGAAATTAGAGGAAAAGCTAAAATGTGACTTTTCCTTGATGAATGCAATAAAAAATGTAGCACGATTATAAAATAAAAAATTCGAACTGCTAGGTCAATTATAATATTTATCTGGGGTGAAGTAATGAAATTTTTATGAAATATAAAAGATATTTTGATTATTTTCAGTGGGGAGAGAGAGAGAGAAGATACTTTGATTATTTTCAGTGGAGAGAGAGAGAGAGAGAGAAGAGGAGGAGGAGGAGGAGGAGGAGGAGGACTGCCTGTACCAGCCGTACTGGACCTGCCACTTGCAGACTTGTTGGAGGACATCAACATTATGCAAAAGTTCATTTCTCTTTAATTATTATTGTACCGAAGATAAGGTTGCAACTTGCATCAATTGATTAAAAACTTCTTTTAAATTTTCCGAAATGTTGTTAGCAGACTCTTTTAAATATGGCTGATTTATATGGCTTTTTGTTAGAAAGAATTTTGCTCACGTAGTGTTCGATACCCTGCGGAATAACACACACACAAAGAGGGTAGAGAGAGAGAGAGAGAGAGAGGCCTCACTTATAGTTGCAGATCCCCGGAGAGAAGAGCCGTCTGTGTCAGCGCTACCGCCGGAAGCGATGATAGTAGAGTATTTTCCATCTCCAATCAACGTGATCCCATCCTTGTTCGTGTTAATTTTCTCATTGTAAACTCCAGATTTCACATATATCACGAACCGGCCTCCGCCCGCAGCTGCGATGGCCGCGGACACCGTCTTGTAGTTCCCGCTCCCGTCTTTCGCCACAACTGCGTTAGCTTTTATTGATGTACTCTGCAGCAATTTCCTGTCTTTCGCCGACAACCAATCCGGAAAACTTTCTCCTTCTTCGAGAAGCCGCCGCTGCCCACCCTTCTGAGATTTTCCGGAGATCCGATTCGCCAGGGCCAAGGGGTTGCTGCCCAGCTCAGACAAATAGTCCATTTTCTTGTAGATGTCGCCCATGTACTTGTTCGACGGGACATGATCCTGAACCGAGTCCTTGCAGGCTTGCTGGAAAGTCAGGGCCGCGCTGAGCCACGTCTGGATATCCGCCTTGTAATTCTCCGGGGACTTCTGCAATGCATCCCGGGCTTGGTTGAGTCGCTTCACCGACATATTCATCAGTTCGTGGCAATAATCTGCATTATACGAGTATATATAATAAGGTTTATGTTCTTATACAATTTGAAGAAACACACAGATATAAAGAATATTACCTATGGCCATTCGGGCCTGCTGACCCTGACTGGAGATGAAGTGGGAGCTGAGGACCTCAAAGTTGGAAGGTGGCAGTGCCGTCTCGGATATGGTCCTTTTAACAAGGACAGACAGGAAATCAGTACTTGCATTTCCGCCTGACGACCCCAACGATCCTGTCAGGGTCTGGACGCACAAGGTCGGGTATCGGGTGAACCCACACTGAGTTTTCACCTCCTCCTCGAAGCTACGCGACGATCCCTTTGTTGCGCTACTGCCAAAAGTAATTGATATTATTGCCAACACCCAAAAGAAAGTGGATTTTAGGGGATTCATTATTTGGCTTCTCATAAGAATGGATGATGATGTGAACCAGAGGAGTACTTGTTTTTTGTTGTAAGTACTTGATGATAACAGAGAATTGAATGAATGAAATGGTGTGGGAGCAATGTGCTTAGGGAGATAGGCATTTATAGGGAGGGGCTCATGGGCATGGCCATGCATGTTTAGCTTTTTCGAAGAGGTGGTTTGGAGGTCAATTTCTTTGAGTTCATTCTCATCGCTATTGCCTTATAACCGTTTGGAAAAACTCCCTTGTCCTTCTTTGGCTATTGATTAACTAAACATGGCCCGGTTTGCAAGTATACATTCTTTAATCTATAACAACATTAATCCCAAACTTACATTATACTTAAATTATACATTGGGGTGTGTGTGTGTGTGTATATGTGTATGTGTGTGTGTGTGTGTGTGTGTGCATATACCAATATCAATAGCATAGCGACATGAAGTCACACAACATTGACAACACGTAAGGACTCCTACATGTTATATTAATAGTCATGTAGAATTTTCGGTTGGTGGTAATTAACAAGGTACAATTTGGCAAAACATTGACAATAAGTAAGGACACATACATGCTATATTAACTCATGTATGCAGATTTTGGAATGTTGTTTCTCGAATTACCATCTCAAATTAAACAGAGTCAAGAATTCGATTGTCGAGGACGAAGGAATTTTGTTTTCATATATCAAAATTCAATTGATAATTTTTGAGAATTTGGCGGCCCTCCAACCTCATGTGACTCTGTTGCATATTGAAGTAAACTAAATAAACTTAATGTACTTCAGGTCCTGCAATTAGTTGCTCTCCGTTGAAATGTCCATTATACAACTTTAATATAGTGTTTATCACCAATATTCGAATTATTATAGTGATGTATACCCCCAAGCAACTAGTAAATGTCCCAATGAATTCTATAATAGTACAAACAAGTAAAAGGTCTCTCTGTGGTTTCTTCTTAATTCTCTCTTCTAAAAGGGGTACTTGTGCACGGCCACTGTTTTTAAATATTTTTTCTGGCATTTAATTTTGTTCATTCCATCATGGTGGCTTTCCGTGGCAAATTTGAATTGATGTTTTGTCTTACATTTTATAGCTGTTGTTAGTCAACCAACATGAACTTCCGAAAATATCCTTTTATAGGCGGGAATTGAATTTAACCCAAGATAAAATGACTCTAATGCCCTCAAAGGTGTTTTTGTTATATTTGTCATAGTTTAGGGTAGTATACTGTTATTTCATCAAACTATAGGGGATAAATAAAATATTCCTATTATATTATTTTTTTACAATTAAAAACCCCATGTCGCCGTTGGCCCCCAACACCATGTAGAGAAATCCAAGGGCAAGAGAGAGAGAGAGAGAGAGAGAGAGATAGTGGGAGAGAAGCCGCCCTACCACCATCCACCATTGCCACCACATAGAGAGATCCAAGGAAGGGGTGGGGGGGGGGGGGGGAGGGAGAGATTGGAGGAGATGGGAGAGGAAGCCGCCCCACTGCCGCCACCACATAGAGAGATCCAAAGGGAGAAGGAGAGATCGAGAGACAGAGGGGGCGAGGGAGAGATACAGAGATCGGGAGAGAAGCCGCCCCATCGCTAGCTGTTCGCGACTGCCGCCCTATCGCCATTTGCCGCCTCTGCCACTGCAACCGTTGATCCACCACCTCGGCCTTACCAATCGTTCGGGAGAGAGAGAAAATAGAAAAAGGTTATAAAAGGGTACTTTTGGGTTTTTCATAGATATGATAAAAAGAAGATAAGGAAGGAAAAAAAAAAGAAAAAGATTATAAAAGGTTATTTTTGGGTTTTTTATTTTAGTTATGCTCTCTCTCTCTCTCTCTCTCTCTCTCTCTCTCTTATGCTTAAATCAATTATGGTAAAATTGACTTTTTATCGATTCCACGGAGATATTGTAATATTCCAAACGTGGAGATATTTTTTATAAATACATTAAATCTCAGAGTTAGTAGGTGTAATCCGTCCTATATATAAACACTAGCTAAAACTAAAGCACATTTTTTTTTAACGTGCTAACCAAAAAATTCATTACACCCTCTAATTTTGCCACAAACTATAGTTCAACGACGAACTCCGAGTGTTATAAATTTATTAGTAAATATCTTATTTGTTCCTTTAGTTTTATTTTATTAGAACTTTGTTATAGAACCATAATTAGAAATATTTTATATTTGTGATGAAATTTATCTGTACAAATTTTTTATATCTATGATGGAACCTACCTACCACCCATCACCACATGTATGTATCTATACTATACAATTATATAAAATACTAGTCCCCTCTAGAAACTGTTCTTAGTATCTTTGATCTTTCAATTGAGTTTATCTTCTCTCTCGTCTCTCCTCCTGATATCTTTTACTTTCTCAATCTTTCTCCTCTCCTCTCTCTTCTCTCTTATCTGTTATCCAACCCTTCAACATATTTTAACTCTTTTTATATTTGTTTTCTTAATTTTATTTAATCTATACTATTATTTTTACTTCTAAACTGTTATATAAAGCATTAGCCCCCTCTAGAAATTGCTTTTAGTATTTTTGGTCTGTGTTTTTCTTCTCTCTCCTCTCTCCTCCATACTCTTCCACATCTTTTTACTTTCTCAATTTTTCTCTCTCTCCCTCTTTTCTCCTCATGATCTGTTATCACACTCTTCAACTTATCTTAAATCTCAATGTATTTGTTTTCTTAATTTTATTTAAGTTTAAATTATTTTCTTACTTATTATTAATTTAATCAATATGTTGACAATAGTTAAAAAAAATATTTATACTATCTGAAATAAAGAATATAATTATATATATTTTTTATTTTGTTAACCTATCGAATGTGGTGAAAAGACTAATAATTGATAACGTGTGATGTTTGTTGTGTAAAATGCCAAAAGTTTTCTAAAATATGCGCATATTTAATAATCTAGACTTTTTGTGTGCCCAAGGCCAACTTTATGTCAGTTTCCATTAATTTCTTGATAATGATAATATGACGATAGGATACTTGTGGATCGCGTTTTAAATGATAATAAAAAATTTAATTATCATTTATATTCATATTCGTTTATAAAATAGAGTATTCGTATTTATTTAAAGTGAATATTATCCGTATTCAATTATAAATATCTAACTGTAAATGGATACGGATACTGTGATTAAATATCTGATTTGTTTAATATCTATTTAAATACAAACCTATTTATATATTCGATTATTTGAAATTTAATTAGTTGTATCTCTTAATTATATATATTCAATAAACAACATTTTAAAAGCTAACTTATATGGATACTAAAATTTTTATGTGCTTTTAATAATATTTTATAAAATTAATTGATGTATTTATTGATATAATTTTATAAAATTAGTTTTTCAAAAATTATATTTTTAATAATCACATGATTTAAATTTGATACATTACAAGATATATGGAAATAAAATATAAATATTTCATATTATGTGAATGATAAATAATAGATTATTATTTCAAATAAAATACATGAAATTTGTTTTGATGAATATCATATATTTGTAACTTACAAAGATATAAAATGAAAATATAAATAAACATATCTGAATTTTAGGTGTTATTCATAAAAAGTGTATGATATCTATGTATATGTGTATATTATATATATATATATATATATATAATTTTTGTAAATAAGTAGATTATATATGACAAATATTATTGAATTACGTATACACAAATTCAAATGTTCAATTAATTATAGTTGGATATCAATTATTTACAATTGAATAAAATATTTAAATATTCATAATTCGACATGGATATTATTCATATATTTATAATTGAATTCAATTTTTAGAAATTAGAATCGCATACAGATATACCCAATATCCAATGGATACAAATATAAATATTGGTGTTAGATATCTATCAATTTTAGTATATTGATATTCAATAAAATTAAATGAATACGAAGATAAAAATAACATATTTGATCTGTTTTCACCCCTACTTGTGGAAGTAAATGAAAATAGAAAAACAAATTATCAGAAAGCGGAAAAAGCTAACTATCTTTATTGCAGCAGTAAAAACTGAAAAGATTCCATCTGAAAATATAAACAATCGGGACCCTAGTACTTTTGTTCCGAGTTGCAAATTTGTTACGTAATTTGACTATTTTGAAGAGACTTCCATGTGTGAGGCTGTGATGGGGCTATATAGCTACAAATAAAAGTGTTTTTTTGTGTCAAGAAGACAATAAAAAATTAACTTGATTGATAGTATAAATGATAGACATATAAAAATTGATATGTCATTAGTTGGCAACAAAAAAAAATTAATATTAAATCATTATTGTTATTGTTGTGATAATAATTATTAAATTATAAAAAAATATTATTGCAGAAAAATAAAAATGTTGCCACTTGATGCACAATACCATAACAAAAAAACAGAAAAAAAGGAGAAGTAACAATATAAAAGTTGGGTTAAATTTTGTTTTTTTCCAAACGACTCTCTTTATTATTTTTAATAGTGATAAAAAAATGTGTGAAATTCGCCGTTATTAATAAATAATATCTTAAAAATGATATATCAAAATTATAGGTACAAGTACACCTAGGGTTGTAAATGGTTAATCGAAAATTTGTTTACCGTTCGCATCTGTATCTGTTTATAGGGATATTATCCGTATCCATATCCGTATTCATATAAAACAGATATTATCCTTATCCGAATAATAAACAAATACAGATATGGTAATTGCATATCCCTTCCGTATAATATCGGCTCCGAATGTGTATCCGACGGATATATTCGTTTAATACATATCAGTTCTCCGTACCCGATAAATAACATTAAAAAATTATTATTATTATTATTACACTACAGCAAAAACTGCGTTTTCCGGCGGAAATATTCCGCCGGATTTGGACCGGCGGAAATATTCCGCCGGATTTGGACCGGCGGAAAACCGGCGGGCATGGCGGAAATTGAAAAACCGGGGGAAATTTCCCCCGGTTTTTTTTTAATATCTTTTTATAATTCTCCCGGTTTTGTTTTATATTTTTTTATATATTTTTAATAAAAAAACCGGCGGAAAAACCGGGGGAATTATTCCCCCGGTTTTTTTTTATATTTTTTAATATATTTTTAATAAAAACCGGCGGAAAAACCGGGGGAATAATTCCCCCGGTTTAGTTTTTATATTTTTTATTTATTTTTAATAAAAAAACCGGCGGAAAACCGGGGAAATTATTCCCCCGGTTTTGTTTTTATTATTTTTTATTTATTTTTAATAAAAAACCGGCGGAAAAACTGGGGGAATTATTCCCCCGATTTTTTTTTATATTTGTTTTATATATTTTTAATAAAAACCGGCGGAAAAACCGGGGGAATAATTCCCCCGGTTTAGTTTTTATATTTTTTATTTATTTTTAATAAAAAAACCGGCGGAATACCGGGGGAATTATTCCCCCGGTTTTGTTTTTATATTTTTTTATTTATTTTTAATAAAAAACCGGCGGAAAACCGGGGGAATTATTCCCCCGGTGTTTTTTTAATATTTTTTTATTTATTTTTAAATAGAAAACCGTTTTTTTTTTATATATTTTTTATATCCGGTTTTTTTTATATATTTTTTTATATACAGTTTTTTTTTATTTTTAAATTTAAAACCAACAGAAAAATCGGAGGAATAATATTCCCTCAAAATATGGTTGAAATTTTTTTTATGTAAAATCGGTGGAAATTAATTTTTTTTATTTGAAGTTAATTAATTGTTTGAATTATTTTAGAGTGTACTTTTATATTTTCTTTTAGTTTACAATAATAACCAAGTAAAATGAAAGCCAATTGTACTTTTAAGAATTATGATGTGTTCTTTAACAAATAAATAAGATAGAGAATTTTAAGTTTTGTTATAGGATCTGATATACAAAGTCCAACTCCAAATCCGATAACATAATTTGACAACTGCTCAATCCAATTTGAGAGATCCTATAAAATCAAGTCTATAAATATATACTAAACTCAAATCTATCAAAGATCCGAAAACACGTCAACCAATTCTAGTCGATTAAAAATAAAATAATATTAAAAACCTAAAACATCAAATTAAAATGGGCATATATAAGTATAGTGATGGACAGAAAAGTGATAGTCGTTTAAGGATAGTATACATTCAAAGCATGTTTACTTGAAATTAAACGAGAATACGTTAATAGAAAAGTACCAAATATTATAATAAGTGCATATATTATGTGTAAACTAACATATATTACATTTTGCTTAAGAGGCACCTTTAGTATTATTTTATAAAAATTTTTACTAAGGCTGGGGTGTTTGAATTTTTATATTTTATATTTAAGTAAGTGAATTTACCTCCCCCACCCCCACCCACCCCCCCAATCAATTTTAATTGTTCTTTTATTGATTTGAAATGTTAAGATTATTTGAAATGTTCGGAAGATAAACTTAATTTACTGGACAGTTAGCTGAATAGTTGAATCTTTTTGTAATTTATTCCATAGTACATGACAACAGGTATGTGTTGTCTCGTATCCCTCGTTGGTATGTTCCTCAAAATGGATGAGATGGTAACAATCTTAAGTCATGGTATTTTCTTGCTAAGAAGTCATTTGATCGATATCTACATATTGTTATTCCTTTTTTTTTACCTTAAGTTAATTGGGCATTGATTCCTTATGAATAGTATTATCTTTTTATCAAATACTTTTTATTTACTGAATATGTTTATGCCCAAAAATCATGACACAATAATACAAAATGTGATTTTGTTATGTTTTCCCAAGACATTTTTATTAAATTCTTTATAATTAAATCAAATATTTTCTTTTGAAACGTATATATTTTTAAATTTTACAAAAACAATTTTATCGTTTTAGACGATCATATCAAAGGGATAGGACGTATTTTGGTCACGGATAGATTATAATGTGGAAAAAGTTATATGTGCCCGATATTTTTATATTCTGCAATCTATTTTAGTTATTACTTTTGAAAATTTAAATAGTTATATATGATTTAACATTTGTTGAAATATCGAAAGCATATGTAAAGATTTAACTCATAAATTAAATACATAATATGAACTAAGATACGAAAAATTAGTTCTACTATTTTCTTTTATGACTCTATGTAATAAGGCTATTATAGTTTAGTCCTTTATTTACATCTTTGAATTGGAGTTGTAATACTAGCTAGGGTTATTCTCATTTTCGCTGTGATATTTGACTAAGGTCTTTAACGAATATTTTTCGATCATCATTACTCTTTAAAAAATCATATAAGTTCTAATTTTTACCAAAAAAATTTATAATTGATATGCTCCAATAATAAAAATATCAAATGTAGTATATTCAAAATTACTTTATGAAAAAAAATACTTATATTTATAATTAATATAATTTGTGAAAACAAATTAATTTCTTTTCCCCCAAAAAAATTGGGGGAAAACCGGGGGACATTTCCCCTGGTTTATTTTTAAAAAAATTCCCCCTTAAACCGGGGGAAACCGGGGGACATTTCCCCCGGTTTTTTTTTTAAAAATTCCCCCGTAAACCGGGGGAATAATTCCCCTGGTTTAATTTTTTAATTTCCCCCGTAAATCGGGGGAATACCGGGGGACTTTTCCCCCGGTAAACCGGGGGAAAACCGGGGGAATAATTCCCCCGGTTTTTTTTTTAAATTTTTTTCCCATAAAATCGGGGGAAAAACCGGGGGAAATTTCCCCCGGTTTCCCCCCCCTTTTCCCCCCTATCTCCTCCTCCTCCTCCTCCTTTCTCCTCCATTTGTTTCTCTCTCAACTCGCCCTCTCTCTCTCTCCGACTCTCCCACCGTCGACGCCCCTGTCGCCAGCCGCTGCCGCCGTCGCCGCCCGTCGCCGTCGCCGGCCCCTCCTTCGCCGCCCACCGCGCCCTTGACTATTTGACCGGTTTTGTTTTTTGAATGATAGTTTATTTTTTGTTATTTTACATATTATTTGTTTTGATATTGTGATATGCAAATATATAGGATTTCTCTTGTTAGATATGTTATAAAATAATGTATTTTAACAGAAATATTGATTGTTAATATGTACAAATGTTAGAAGTCTTTCATGTATGGATTTATTGCTTTTTTAAAGTTTATTTTTGCTGTAATGTATAAATATTGAAAGTGATATATATACAAATGTATATAATTTTTGTATTAGATATGGTATTTGTTCGTGTATTTTGACATAATTAATAGTATTTGTTATATGAAATTATTGATAATTTTTTATTGTGTTATTTTGTAATATGTAAAGTAGTTTATTAATTGTTGATGTAAAGTATGAAAGGTGATTGTAATTTATTTTATTTGTCTTGAAATTATAGGTATTTCGCTTATTCAACTTCGTTTGCGTAGCCGTGTAATTTGGTATAAATATCGAAAAGGTACGTATGGCTAACTTTTGCTAATATGAGCCATTGCTTGGATATGCGTAGTTATAATTAGATGTATATGTATATATTATTAGATAGTTTGTAGCTATTAAGGTAGTACGAGATGTGGAGATGGTGGATGGGAATTGGGGGAAGGGGTGGAGCCTTCCCATTGTTTGTTGTGGTTTATACGTGCTTGCATGTTGTGGTGATATAAGGGGGTGGTATGTATTTTTTGACAATATATAACTAGTAAATAACATATAATAATGCTTTATACATTCTGTAATATGATGCAGTTATTTTGTCTTTCGTGAAATTTTTGTATACGTTCTGTAATATGATGCTTGTGTTTGAATTTCTGTAAAATGTAAAATTTGTTACAATGACAAGTTAGATGATATAGTTAAGAATAAACAAACCATATAATAATTAGTTAATCTGTAATATGTAGATGGATATACCCTCGCATAGAATGTGGATGTATAGAAGGACTGAGGCTAATTCTTCGGGGCTTTCAAACTCGTTTATTGATGGAGTGGATGGATTTATTGAACATGCTAAAACTTGTGAAGAGTTTATAAAGTTTCGAATGATTCGATGTCCATGTGCAAAATGCGTTAAAAAGTGGGCCGTTCTAGAACCGTTTAAAGTTAGGGAACATCTTCTCCGTTTCGGTTTTAAAACAAATTATTGGTTTTGGGTAGATCATGGTGAGGTAGGACCGGTTCAAGATAATGCATCGTTCGGTCAACCAAGTACATCTATAAATCTTGACAATAATCCCCTACAAAGATATGCAGATATGTGCTTCGATGCCGTTAGGGAAAATATTATTGTGGATGATATGGTTGATATGAGGAATAACGATGGACCACTTATTGTGGAAGAGGCGCCAAATGCGGAAACAAAAAAATTCTTCGATCTCTTGAGTGAATTTAACAAACCAATTTGGCCTGGTTGTAAAGATCACTCCCCTTTATCTGTTGCGGCAAGATTAATGAGTATCAAAACTGATTACAATGTTGCGAGGGACGGTATTGATGAAATCATACAGTTAATGTCTGAAGTAATGCCTACCCCGCATGACCTCCCAACAAATTTTTACGAGGCGCAGAAACTTGTAAAACGATTGGGTTTGGTTAGCTACAAAATTGATTGTTGTGTCAATGGATGCATGTTGTATTATAAAAATGATTCTGCCGCGACGGAATGTAAATTCTGTAGTGCTCCTAGATATCGAGAAATTCCGACTAGGAGTCAAGGCCGACGTAAATACATCCCCGTTAAGCGAATGCATTACCTACCACTAATCCCACGATTAAAACGTTTGTATGCATCTTTGAGTTCAGCACCACACATGCGATGGCATGTTGAACATCGCCGACCGGAAGGGGTTATGTGTCACCCAGCTGATGGGAATGCATGGAAAAGTTTTGATGCAGTTTATCCTAATTTCGCTGCTGAACCTAGAAATGTTAGACTTGCTTTGTGTTCTGATGGATTCACACCGTATTCTCAATCAGCATCGCCATATTCATGTTGGCCGGTAATTGTAACACCGTATAATTTACCACCTGAGATGTGTATGTCAATGCCTTATATGTTTTTGACATGCATAATTCCTGGGCCAAAAAATCCGAAAGTTAATATTGACGTGTATTTGCAACCACTTATTAATGAGTTGAAAGAACTTTGGGATGTGGGTGTCGAGGCGTATGATGCATCAAAAAAACAAAATTTTTTGATGAGAGCTGCGTTAATGTGGACAATTAATGATTTTCCTGCGTATGGAATGCTATCCGATTGGATGACTGCTGGTAAATTAGCATGTCCGTATTGTATGGGTTACAGTAAGGTCGTAACATTGAAACATGGAAGGAAAAATACATGGTTTGATTGCCATCGACAATTTCTTGAAATGAACCATCCTTTTCGACGGAACAAAATGAATTTCAAGAAAAATAAGACTGAGTTCGACCCGGCACCACCGAAAGTCGATGGTCATCAAATAGCAGAACTTGTACAATGATTACCGAAAATTACTGAGCACCCGCATATGGAAAAGTTATCCGGGTATGGTATAACGCACAATTGGACAAAACAAAGTGTATTTTGGGAATTACCGTATTGAAAAGATGTTTTAATTCGTCATAACCTGGATGTCAGGCATATTGAAAAAAATGTATTTGATAATATTTTTAACACAGTAATGGACATCAAAGGAAAAACTAAAGACAATGCAAATGCACGGATGGATATGGCCGAACTTTATAGGCGGCGTGAGTTAGAATTGGTTCAAAAGTCAAGCGGGCAATGGGGAAAGCCAAAAGCTAAGTACGCCTTCACGCTAGACCAAAAGAGAGCAATATGTGAGTGGATTAAACAACTAAAAATGCCAGATGGGTATTCCTCAAATTTAAGTCGTTGTGTAGACTCACAAGCAGCCAAAATTCATGGCATGAAGAGTCATGATTGTCATATATTCATGGAACAATTATTGCCTATTGCATTCAAGGATTTGCCCGATGATATTTGGAAGCCATTGGCTGAATTGAGTCAATTTTTCAAAGATTTGTGTTCAAGTACATTGAGGCACGATGATCTTGACAAGATGGAGAAAAATATTCCAATAATTTTATGCAAATTAGAACGAATATTTCCTCCTGCATTTTTTGATGTAATGGAGCATTTACCTGTTCACTTGATCGATGAAGCTCGGAATGGTGATCCAGTGCAATTTAGATGGATGTATCCGTTTGAAAGGTAGATCATTTATTTTTGGCTGTACATTGCATAACTTAAATTATCTTATGCATTGTTATTAATTACATAAAAATTTTCGTTAAATAATGTTATAGGTATTTGGGCAAGATAAAAAAAACAGTCAAACAAAAAGCTCAAGTAGAAGGGTCTATATGTGAGGCCTATCTCAGACGTGAGACTGCTAATTTTTGCTCCTTCTACTTTAATTCGCACGTGCGGTCAATGAGTACGCGCGTACCACGGAACGATGATGGTGGTGTTGATGTTTCAGTACCATCAACCCTGTCGGTTTTCAATCAACCAGGTCGTCCATTAGGAGCATGTAAGGAACGCTATTTTGAGAGTTTGCAGGAGTATAATTCTGCTAAACTACATGTACTGTTAAATTGTGATGAAGTCGAAATATATATCAAGTAAGTATCACATTTAATAAATTATACTTATTTTATGTTATTATCAAAAATTCTGAATTAAATCTTGTCAAACGTAGCTATTTTCGACAACATTATATGATCACAGAAGTTGACGCAAGCGAGCGGATCGAAAATGAATTCGCAGACTGGTTCAATTCGCATGTAAGTTTTAATTTAAAAAAAATATAATAAAATTATTGCACAATCAAGTGTGAAAAGATGCATGAACATTGTTGTTGACGTTAATTATATACGTTTCATTATATAGGTCCTTGAACTGAATAATGGAATGTTGTCAATATTTTTGAAACAACTTGCGCTGGGGCCTAATTTCTCTGTCAGGACATATCCGATATATATTGTGAATGGTTTCAAATTTCACACACGATCATGGAGTAAGGGTAAAAAAACAATGAATTGTGGCGTATGGGTGAAAGGCGGTTACGATGGCGATTCCGGCGAAGATGACTATTATGGAATTTTGAATGAAATTCTTGAATTGGAGTATACGGGGGAACCATTAAAAAAAGTGGTGTTATTCAAGTGTGATTGGTTTGACCCCACTCCACATAGAGGAACGCGCATTGCACACCCAGAATGTAGTATTATCGAGGTCAAACAGACAGGCAGATACAGAAAATATGACCTTTTCATAATTGCCCAACAAGCGCGCCAAGTTTATTTTGTTGTGTATCCAGGTCGTATTCGTGGCAAGACCCAATGGTTCACTATAATTAAAAGTAAAGCTAAAGGCAGAGTTGAAACTCCTGGTGGTATGGAGGAGGCTTACCAAAATGATATGTGCCAGGTTATGAACTCTTCTAGTGATGATGGAGTACCCGCTTTGGGTGATGAAGATGTTGACTTAGATATTGTTCAGCTCGTCGAACTTGAGGTTCACGAGGAGGATGAAGAGGAAAATAATGATGTCCCGGCCGATGAAGAATATAGTGAGAGAGATGAGGATCATGAGGAAGACTTAGTATTAATGACCGATGATTCAAATAATGATAGAGACAGTGATTAGGGTTCATTTGATTTGTAATAGTTGATTGTTAATAATTGAATTCTTATGTAATACTTTATTTTAATGTAAATTTTATATGTATCTTTCTAATTAATATTAGTATGCAATTGATCTATTAATTTATATTAACGACAATAATTTAGATGCAACCTCGGAAACGCTCTGGATCAAGTAATGCCATACGGGGTAGAATCAATTCTTCACAATCATATGTCCCCACAACTAGTCCTTTATCACATGACTTAAACGATCCTCCAATTATCAATGAACACAACATACCATCATGCTGCATCGGCTCCATTGCATTTTATGCCTACTCCATCCATTGGTGGTCATAGTCCACCGATTAGTTCACCTAATCCATCTGCTCAGGATGCATATAGCATCCCGGATCCTCCAACCACACGACGAGCTGGACAAAAGCTTTTCTTGGAGCCGGCTCCGAATTCGTAAGTGAGAGTTGAAATGTCAAGTTTAAATGTATTTTAATAACTTAAGCATGATATGACGTGTATATATATTGTATGTGCAGTAGTTTCGTCCCGGCCGAGCGTGGAGCTAACGCGATAGGTACCGTATTGAAAAGCCGAATGACTGAGTTCGTTCCTACATTCAAATATGCTAGCACACCGCTTGTTGATACGTGGTTTGAGGAGTAGAAGGTTCGTATTTTGTTTTGTATATTGATTATATGTACCACGTAACACGTAACACATAAATTTTTATGCATATTGTAATCTTTTAAAATATAACATATACAGAAATATGTTGAGTGGGATCCTGCACACGAGTATCATATGAAAAAAGCTTTTCGAAGCCGTGGTTCGAGAAAACTGTCGCAGCTATATGAGCATGTTAGGGAAGTTAGGACGCGACCGGCGTGGATAGTGCCCCAAATATGGGATCAATTGACCGCCTATTGGGCTTCAGAGACATTCAAAAAAACAAGCGAACAGAATAAAAAAATAGAGAAGCGGGTGGTGGAGCATGTTATGGTGGCGGGCCGAAGTCACTTGCGACGAAAAAATTTGAGATGGTATGTTATTTATTATCAATTTTATTATAATTATTATTGTTATTAAAAAATTTATTTGTCAATTATCTAGGAGGCTGAGTGTGAACGTGAGGTCGGCTATCATGAGGTTGTTCAAAAGTGTTATACGAGATCACTTAGACCCGACGAGATGACCCAGGGTGACGAGGATGAAGGGAGCACGGCCAATAATGTGGTTTGGCTAAATCAAAATGCCAAACAAGTCCACGTACGTATACAATATATTAATTTGCATATTTAATTAACTAATTATACATACTTGCATGACTTAAATTTTAATTGTTTAATCTAATTTATTTAATTTCGTGTAGGAGAACTACCAATAATTGTTGCAGGCCCAGGAACAATCAATAGCAGCAGGGTTGAGCGATGAAGCTACACAACAGTCTCAACACGAGTTGTTTATGCAGGCGGTCGGACCCCCGAACAGAAAGAGTCGCCAAATTGGGCTGAACTACGTTCCTCGGGAAAAGAGGGGGCAACACTCATTGGGAAGTTCCTCATCGCGTGCTGATCCTTCTAATTCCGGAGCACATGTACAGGCGCAGTTGACGGATCTCAGAAATCAAATTCAGACTTATATCTCAACTCAAAAAGAAGAGATTACTGAATTAAAGTCTCAAAATAACACAATAATGTCAATGATGCAACAACTGTACACCGGACTTGTGAGCAATCGCCCGTCCGCCTCCGGAGCAGCTCCCCAGTCATCTCGTCGGCGTCGTCCCACGGGCAATACGTCCCACGACACACATCATGATCTCGATCAAGGATTTCCCGCTCAACACATGTTCACACCGCAACCAAATACGAATCCCATGAATGTCGGAGATGATAACGAAAATGAGATCAACTATTTTGAGGATGACGATGAGGAGGACGAGTAGACACATTTGATACTTTAATTTGACGTATGAACAATGTTTTTATTTGCCGGACGAATTCGTATTTCATATTTGAATTATATTTCAAACAATATAGGATAATATTTTATATTTGTCAATTTATTTTAGCTTTATGTATTTTTATTTATTTTAGATGTTTGTGAATATTAGCATTTTACATTATTAGAATATTATAAATGAAATTTATAAATAAAAAAATTTTAATGAGCTGATTTGGGCGATCGAATTAAAATAATTATTTTAAAAAAATCGGAGAAATTGGTTTTAATTAATAAATTTTTGGTTTTTATATTTGCGGGCGAAATTGGTTTTAATTAATAATTTTAAATTTTTTTTTGTTAACCGGCGGAAAAAACCGGGGGAAATTTCCCCCGGTTTTTTCAAATTTAATTTTTTTTTATTATCCGGCGGAAAAAACCGGGGGAAATTTCCCCCGGTTTTTTCAAATTTAATTTTTTTTTAATTATCCGGCGGAAAAAACCGGGGGAAATTTCCCCCGGTTTTTTCAAATTTAATTTTTTTAATTATCCGGCGGAAAAAATCGGGGGAAATTTCCCCCAGTTTTTTCAAATTTAATTTTTTTTAATTATCCGGCGGAAAAAAACCGGGGGAAATTTCCCCCGGTTTTTTCAAATTTAATTTTTTTTTATATTATCCGGCGGAAAAAATCGGGGGAAATTTCCCCCGGTTTTTTCAAATTTAAATTTTTTTAAAATCCGGCAGAAAAACTGGCGGAATATTCCGCCGGTTTTTCCGCCGGTCGATCTCGCCCGCGTAAACCGGCGGAAAACCGGGGGAAAAACCGGCGGCCCGGTGTATTCCGGCGCCAAAAAAACCGGCGGACCGGTTTCCGCCGGTTTTACGATTTTCCGGCGGAAATTCCCCCGGATTTCCGCCGGATTTTTCCCCCGCTTTTGCCCGTTTTTCCTGCAGTGTTATTATTATTATTATTATTATTATTATTATAAGTAGTAGTAGTAGTAGTAGTAGTAGCATCAGTAGTAATAGTGGTACTAGACGTAGTGTGTGTGTGTCTGTGTATGTTTATATATTATAATGTCTTCTTATAAGTAAAATAGAAAAAATATAATTAATCCATATTTTCATAATTTACAACGAAATAAAAATGTAAGTAAATATATTAGCTTGTATTAATGAGCCTATACCATACTTATCTATATAAAAAAAATTAAATTAGATAAGTTACATAAATTTTATTTGATTTTATATATATATATATATATATATAAATAGATTCGGATATTCAGATAAGAGGATTCGGATATTGAATAAGATATTTGGATAATTATAAGCGAAAATGGATATTCAGATATCCGAATATCCATAATTTTGACAAATTTTTAGAAATACTAAACGGATTCGGATATATCTGAATTCGCAAAATATCTATCGGATTCGAATTCAGATATGATGCTTTGAATATCCGTCGGATTCGGATACGAATACGGATATCGAAAAACTTAATCAAATATGGATTCGCATATTGCATATCCGCTCTATTTAATATCCGTTTACAGCCTTAAGTGCACCTCTTTGATCCTTAGATCCATTTTGCGACTGAAATAGTGTTACGAGGTTATATATATCCTATTAAAATGCTTGAGATGATTGATCATGTATATATATGCTCTCTGGATATATATATATATATATATATAGATATATTGTGTCTATTTTTATGCTATCATATCTAAATTTAAGACTTATAATTCAATAGGAATGCAAAATAGGAATGTAAACACTTATTTTAAAATAGGAATGTAATCTCCTTCTCAACACGCCTGACAAACACTTACATTTTCTATGTCCCTATTGGAAAATAGTAGAACAGAATATTTAAAATTCAATATTCTCGTAGGTGGATTTATTCGATAATATAAATACAATGCAATAACAGTTTTACAGTAAAAAATACTATAACCAAAAGTAAATTAAATAATGCCGTAAATAAATAAATAACATGAAAGTATAGTAGACTTATCAGTATTTATTTGAAAAAAGTATGACTGAATCATCGAGTTGAGCCGGTTTGCTTTAAAGAAATATTCGCCCCACTGACCGATGCGATGGGCTTGTGATACTCCTTCCAGGATAAGACAATTCGAAGGTCCGTTCCAAGCCGCACTACTACTTTGAACCTCACTTCGAAAGCTAATCAACTCAAGTGGTTGTGTATGCAATACAAAACACACACCCGAAAAAATCAAATGTGTACACTCTAAAATTGATCAATTTCTTAAAATAGTATACTTCGTTCTGTGTCCTTTGCACTTGTTGTTTGACCAGGTAACGTGTCTGGATGTTTCAAATTGCATTAATTAAAATACAGTAACGGAATTCAAAATTAAATTTTTGAATAAAATTGTACCGAGGGCAATTCAGGAAAAATACGCTTGAGACCAAGACAATTCGCCCAAATGCCCGAACACGAACCTGGTCCGTGGCCATGGCCGTGGTTTGAGTCAGGTCGGGCGGTGTACGCGTGTGGCACTACAAGAAAACGTGGTATTTTCGGCTGAATATCGGCTGAAATTTAAAAAAAATTAAAAATAATTTTAAAAATTTTCCGCGGAATTTTGGCCAAAAATTTAAAGTAATTAAAAAATAATAAATTTTGAATTTTTTGGCAGATTTTTGAAGGAAAATTCGGCGAAAAAATTAAAAAAATAAAAAAATAAAAAATAATATTTTTTAAATAAAAATAATTAAACATAATAATTTTGAATTTTTTGGAGGATTTTAGGGGGGGAAATTCCGCCGAAAAATTTTAAAAATAAAAACAAATAAATAAATAAATAATATTTTTTAAATAAAAAATAATTAAATAATAATAATTTTTGAATTTTTTCCAAAAATTCAGCCAAAAACTTTTAAAAATAAAAAATAAATAAAACATAATATTTTTTTAAAAAAATAATAATAATTTTATAAAATTCAAAATTATATTAAAATTTAAAAATTTGGATTTTTATTTGAATTATTATTATGAACTTTATTATTATTATTATTATTATTATTATTAATTAGAAATTGAAATTGGAATTGGAACAGGAATATTCGACTCCTAGATTGGGCGATTGGAATTTCATTTTTAAAAATGTAAAAGAAATTTCGACGGATTATTCCGTCAACAATTTATTTAATAAAAAAAAAATTCCGCCGAAATCCCGCCGAAAATTGAAAAGTGACGAAGGAACTCGCCGAAAATAATTATTTTCGCCGAAAAAATCCGCTGAAAATACCGTTTTTTCTTGTAGTGTGGCGCGGCCCATATGTGGTACTTAGTTGTTTATACTATAACATCACTTAACCACATAAATACTAGCATTGTCAAGGCCAATATATGCAATGTGGGATATTTTACACAGTTTTAAACACGTTTAGACAATATTATTTTAGGCTTTATTTATAGATTTCCATTAGAAATGATTTAATTCTACCTCACATAAACCTCTGTGTGTGTGTGTGTGTGTGTGTGAGGGAGAGAGAGAAAGAGAGAGAGGGTAATTAGCTAACTACCTATAAAAATTCAATTCTTAAATTGGTTTAATAAATAAAAATAAACACGTGGCGAATAAAAAGAGTCCTACCTCACATAAACATGTACGACCTGAACTTATTTTAGAAAGCTCCAACTAACATAAACTTAGTTTTCTAAAGGGCTGGTGATAATGCGACAACAAATTTTCTATGGCCAGAGTAATTTTTTACTTAATTTTTATTTTATCTTTTTCTTAATTAATTTTCCAAATTGCATAGATATTTTAATCTCTATTTTATTCACGCCATTCAATATCAAAGAGAAAAAGAATCTCAACTTTCTGTTACTTCATTAATTATTCTTGTCACACCTCGGGCCCACAAGCCTGTTAGATACGAAAATTGCCTCTAAATCCACCCAGTGCACTCTTAAATTGTGTTATGCACAACTTACTCAAAAAGGATATTCAATTGATGCATTTGAGTTATTAGGTAAAGCTTATCAAGAACTCAATTTTTTCTTGTGTTCACGATATGAGATGGGACATTACAATCATCCCTCCTTCAGAACGCGACATCTTTGTTGCGGCATGTAAAGCTTATCAAGCACTCAATTTTTTCTTGTGTTCCCGATATGGGATGGGGTATTACAATCACCCCTCCTTCAGAACTGCAACATCCTTGTCATGGCATGATATCTTTCAGAATCAATCGTTAGGCGTTGGAACTCTAGATGTGGCTCTTACGGGCTTAAGAGTTGCCCCAAAGTCCACTGAGTACACTTTTAAATTGGACTATGAACAACTTGCTCAAAAAGAATATTCAATGGATGCACTTAAAATTTTAAGTAAAGTTTAGCAGGCATTTAATTTTTCTTGTGTTCCTGATGTGGGATGGGGTAATAGAATTCCCCCTCTCAAATGTTTATTTGTTTATGAACAAAACTTGTCATCTTATGAAAAATACAGTTAAACTTTTATTTATAATTTTAATATTTTTTTATCAATCTTATGTGTATCTTTTTATACACACACACACACACACAAAATTTAGTTCCACTTTATATATTTTCAATCATCAATATTTGCGAAAAAATTAATTCTATTGTTAAATAAATGAATTCATTTTGTAATTAGAAGTGATTAATTGCCTATTAATTTGAATTTACATTTTTATTTTTCATATTACTTTGTTGTATTTTTTAGCATACAAATTTTCTAAAAGATCATTTAAACATTAATATAAAAATTAATATTTCAGTTTTAAACGCAATATGCTCCCTTTTCATTTATTATTTCGTTAATTTCCACGATATTTTCACCACTAATAAAATAATGGATCTTTTCTTCTTTTTACATCATCGAATATACTAGTATTATTCTATCAACTCATGTGGGGTTTAAATTTCTATTTTCATAATAGTTCTTATTCTACTGTAAATTAGTTTGATTATTTGTTGATAATTATAATAGTTGTCGATGATATTTGATGATATACTTGCATTGATGATTGATAATTGTAATAGTCGATAATGATTGATGTTTGATGATGTACGTAATTGATGATTGATACTAATGTAATGTAGTCCTTTCAAAAATATAAAGAATACACTATTATTTCAAGGAAGAGGGAGAAAATATTCCATTAATTTTATTTTTGAATTTTGAAAAGAAGAACTACATTAAAAGGAAAAGATATCTTGCTTAATAAGGTGTCAAAGAATATATGGAAAAAAAACTAAAAGCCTGCTCTATAAAAGTTAATTAATTAAGCCTGGCATATTAATAATTAGAACTAATTTATGGGGTACACTTGATGTGTGTGCAAAATAAAAATAAAAATAAAATCTATTTACATATATAAATTATGAATATAAAATAAAAATATTTATTAGATTTTATACATTATTATATATTTTTAATATATGTATTCTATTAAATTTGTTATAAAAACAGCTTAAAAATAGAATTATAAGATCAACAAATAAATAAAAAATAAAAAGTTACAAAAGAGAGATATGAATATATATATAGAGAGAGAGAGGAGAAAGAATGAAAAAATAAATAAACTACATGGAGAAAAAAGAGGGGAGAGACTATAAATGAGAGCAGAGAGGTCAAAGTGGTTACTAGACTTCCTAAACGTTTTATTAATAGTATAGATAACCTATTAATTGAAAAGGGTAAAAAAGATATGTTCCGAAAATTTGCTTTGGCGACGTCCAATGTTTTCAAAATCGGATCGGACCGGTTGGTCCGATCGGTTTGACTGGTGATCAGCGCCTGGTCCAGTCCAAACTAGCCGCCAAAATCGGGAGTGACTCGGCCCGCCTAGAACCGGTAAAAAATCGGTAGAACTGGTCCCGGTTCGACGAGCCGAATTTTTTTTTTTTCTATTTTTCAAGATCAGAACTGGTCTGAAAGACAATGCAGCAGCTCGCTTCTGCCTCTTTATTCTTTCTTTCCAAACCAAACCCTAGCTACCGTTCGCTCGCTCGCAACCACCGCGCCGCGCCGCCTAGCCACTCTACCGCCCGTTTGCTGGACTGCTGCTGCTGCTAGATTGCTGCCGTTGTTGTTGCGGTTGCTAGACTGCTGCCGCTACTGTTGCTATTTCTGCTCCAATCGTCCGCCGTTTGCTGCTCGTAATGGGTAAGTGTTCTTCTATTTTTCTATTTTTTTTCTTTTTTCCCCCAAATTTCAGCCCTCTTTTTAATTTATGTTTTGTCCCCCAATTTCAGTTTATGTAATCTGTTTTAATATGGAAAAGATTTCAATTTATGTAATTTGTTACAATATGGTAAGTACAATTTCAATTTAATATGGCAAAATTTTCAATTGTTGTTTTCTAATAAACTAGTAAGTATAATTATTGTTTCAATAATTGTTTTTTCCCCCAATTTTAGCTATATTCCCTCAATTTCACCCCTCTTTTTAATAACTAGTTTCAATATGGCAAAAATTCTAGTTTTATTTTTTTATATAAATTTACCATTGTAATTTTTGTTTCATAATAGAAAAAGATGGCTAACTTCAATATTTTGAATTTGCTCTTAGGAGTTGAATTTTTAAAATGAATGATGAGTTGGATTTTTAATAAATAGTAAGGTAAATTTCTTGTTTGGTGGTAATTATTATTATTATTATTATTGGGTTTTCTCTAATTTCTTTTTTTATGTATTTATAATTTTTTATATAAAAAATTAATTTAATAATTATTACATATTTATGACGTCACACCGGTTGAACCGGTGGTCGAATCGGTCGAACCGATTGAACCAGTAACCAGTAAGGCCGCTGGTTCGGTGTTTGGTCCGATTTTCAGAACATTGGCAACGTCACTAGCCGTTCTAAATATACAACTCAAGTATATCGATCAAACCATTGTAAAGCCCATGTGTGTGCATGTGTGGCATTTTGGTTAATATGTATAGAGTGTTTTGAATTGATTGTATCAAAAAGAAAAAAAAACATTATAAATTCCAACATGATTTCCTAAATGCTATGTTTGAAATAAGAATTTTGGTAAAAAAAAATGTAAAAGAAAAATGAAAATGATCGAAAATTAAAGCAAAAGGGTACTATTTTTTTTTAAAAAAAAATTGCTTCTTGTTTTTCTTATTAAAATCCAAGAGCCAAACATAGACCAAAAGTTATTGAGAGTGTGTATTTTACATTAGATAGTTCTTTATTGATAGTTAATATTATACAAATTATTTATTGTGAAATCTATCTAATTGTTGAGATACTTTAGTGAAATAGAAGAAGAAATAGCAAGAGAATCTATTCAAAACAAAACACAAACAAAAGAAAGCAACAAAGAAAAAACAAATATCCCAAGCATAAATATTCATTGGCATATAATAAAGTTTTGAATTCCACAAAATAGACTTAAACTGGATGACGTACAATAATTGATTTAGTCGCTCATTAGCGCGGTATCAATCCTTAATTCATGACCACACAAAAATTTATTAGCTATAGTATAAAATATAAAGGAACTTGACCGTGCGGAAGGGGACATAAATCAAAATTGTGCTTTTCTGCTTGAGCCTTTTCTTTCTTTATCATTTATCAATATTTTCCATATTCCTTCAACAAAGTCACATCATTCTTGCTTTATTGCCACTTGCAACTAGCATTTGAAGAAGAGAAGTATTGACGAAAAGCAAAATAAGTGCACTTATTTATATTTACATATCTATTGAATTTTAGAATTGTTGATGAAGTAATTAGATTAAGAGAGTTGTTTTTATATTGGATATTTATAATATTTGAATTCGAATTAATTAGTCAATAGCCCAAAGAGCTGGTGGTTGAGATTAATATATATATATATATACATATATATATATTTATATTTATATTCAAAATAAGCACTATTTCTAACAATCCAAATATGTGTCCATTTGGATGACTTTGAAAAAATATTTCTCGAGCTGTATTTTTTTATAATATATCTTTTTTTAAGTCAAGTATTTTTATGTTTGAATGTAACAATTAAATATTTTTTAAAATATACTTTTATTTGAAGGGGATGTTTGTAATAGCTTAAAAAAGTTTTTTTTTGTATTTTTTGTTATTTTTAAGCAGTGGAGTAGTGTTTGATATGCTAACTTCAGCTTTTTTCAGCAGCAAAAAGCTAGAAGCAGCTATAAACTAACTTTTTTTTATTTTTTGTATTTTTGTAATTATTTGCAAGTTGATTATCTTACAGCGAAGCATTTCTTGGCTTTTTTTTTAAGCACTCCAACTACTTTTCTTTCCACGTTTCACTTTTTATTTTTTTTCAAATACTAGCTACTTTTACAACACAATTTTTTTCAACTTTATCTATAATTTCAACTTCTCCAAAAATAGGAGTTTTTGCAAATATTGCCGAAGTCACTCACAGTAGCTTCTAAAAAAAGTCATTTTTGACTTTTTTTTTATTTTAAATATCTATCCAAACACTTTTTTTTTTGCATTGAAGTTCTTTTTTGTTTTTCTCAAAAAATAAGTGCTTATTCTTTGAAAAAAGTTTATCCAAATGGGTTTTATATATCACCTAAAGAAAATAATTAATAAAATATATAGATGGAAAAAAGTTAACAAATATTTTGAAAAGTAATTAAGCTTTTTTTTTTTTTTTTTGTCTGTCCTATAGTTTGCTTGTAAATGGGGGCGAAATTGAAATAAGTTTCTCATTTTCGTTCAGTTAAATTAATTAATATATATCTTAGAATATTAGAAATATTCCCCTTTTTCTTTTTTAACAAAATATATTTTTCTTTTGCAAATCACTGTCACTAGTGCGGTGGCTGGTACTTTTCCATGTACATATGTGCCAGCTGTGTTGAAATCAAATTTATCCAATAAAATCCGAGAGAGGCTTAAATGGAGGCAACGAACGATGCTATTTAATTTTCGAGGGTCCGGCCTTGAAGGAATACTTGTCCTTATCATGCTAATAGTTCTTCGCTTAATTTGAATCTTTTATTATATAATTGTGATATATATATATTTTTTATTTATCAATATATACTATGTATACTGATGAATAATTAAGATAAATAAAGAAAATCTTTAAAATTTTATCCATATAATTAGTTATTCTATTTCTTTATCTCAACTGCTCACCAATATTCGTAGCATGTAGAGATAAGTGGAGGGGAAATGCAGTACAATTATATAATAGATGATCCAAATTGCTATCGATAATACAAATAATTTGGTCAAAAAAAAGGAGATGCATTGAACTATGATTAGGGTGTGCACTAGAGGATAATTAAAATAATATTTTAAATTTACCCATATATATGTATAATTTTAAAGTGAACCTTGAATCATACGTGACTCCATCATTAGTTATACTGAACTTTTTAAGTTTAGTTAACTACAAGACTGCATTCCCTTCAATTACGAACAAATCTATTGTTTTAGTTTTTGTGAGGGATTTCATTTATAACAAATCCGTTAGTAAATATCTTGTTACTAATTTGTTCTTTAGTTCTATTTATATTGAATCTTGTTACTAATTCAATGACAAATAACTTAAATTTGTGACATAATTTCTTTGTCGGACTTTTTTGTTATTAATGAAGGAGTTGCTTTCTTGTAATAGTTAACGGTAAAACTACTTTAGTGTTAATTAATGAAATATTCTAGGTTCCCTTTCCTCAATTAATAGGTAATTAAACAAGAGTATTAATGCTACTAGAAGTATAACCCAATGGTAGGGATTCAAATGTGGCATCATTGAAATTTTTGAGTTCAAACATTCTTTTCCTCTCCCCTTCACCCTGCTATGAGTGTATGTAATTACTAACTAGATCTACAACCTCATTTTGTTGGGTTTCCAATAGCTTGGGCAAATAGCTCATTGACACAATTCTGTAGAAGCATTTGACAAATTTCCATCTCGACCCCGCGGGTTGCGCTGGAGAAACCCCTCAAGTGTCGTCTACCTGAACGCATGAAATTTTCATTAATTTAAAAATAAAAATTAAATCATGAATTGCGAGGCGATTGCTCAGTGGAATATTTTGTTGAATTTTTTTTCCTTTTTCTTTTTAAATACTACAGTCCCTTTGGTGGAATCGTTGTTCAAATTTATTAAAAAAAATTAATTACAAAATCTAGTGCTAGAAATAGGAAAAATTACACTTAGACCCCCTAAGGTTCGGTCAAATTACAACTAAAACCCCATAGATATGTAAAATTACACATACATCCTTTGAGGTTTGGTTCCGGCTAATAGATAGCGCATTTCGGTCATTGATACACCGTATTTGCTTATGTAAGAAAACAATTATAGCGGAGCTCCATTTTTACCCTTTTCCAAAAATACAAACTTTTTCATAGACAATAAGACTTTTATTGGAATTGATAATTGTCATCAAAGAATGGATAAATTTGTCATTTTATATTTAATCTAAATTGTGGGATTTTTTTCATATATTTTCGTAATATTACAACAACGATAACAAAATTATTTCGTTATTTTTTTTCTTGGATTTTAGTTGGCCTCAAATCTCAAGGGAGGGATGTGTAATTTGCCATACCTAAGGAAGTCTAACTGTAATTTGATCGAACCTCATGGGGCCTAAGTGTAATTTTCCCGTTGGAATTTTTTATTTAATTTTATGTGGTATATATTTTATCAATAATTTAAACTATATAATTATGAGTTTATTAAATTCACTAATTGTTAGAAACACAATGATTTTTAATATCACCAAACAGATATTCACAGGGGCGCTCTATTTGAAAAATATAAATATAATGCAATGACAGTTTTGTACAAAACACGATAGCCAAAAGCAGTTAAACACAATGCCAAATACAGATAAATAAACAGAAAAGTTTAGTAAATTTATCAGTGTTTTAATTGCTACTGTAACTAATTGAATCACCTGGTTGAGCCGGTTTGCCTTAAAAAAATAATCGTCCCACTAACGGGTGTGATGGGCCAGCGATACTTCTTCCAGGATGAGACAGTTCAGATATTCATTCCAAGCCGCACTACTATTCCGAACCTCACTTCGAAAGCTAACAAACTTGAGTGTTTCCTATGCATGCAAAACACACAATATTCAAAAAACAGAATGATATTCTAAACTCACTTGATTAGAAGTGCGCATAGAGAAAACTATTTTTCCTCACATAGATCACTTTTTAGAGAATAATATATTCACTCGTATTTTCTGTTGTCTTGTGTCTTTGCAGGGAATCAGGGAACCTTTTATAGGAGGATGAGACATGCAGCATTAATCCAGACGCATTAACACCTGAAAACCGTCCTTCTTGCCAACGAAGACATACAATACACTTGGATGCAAAATAGGCAACACATGAAAACGTGTTGACAACCAGGCCAATGTGTCTGAAGTCAACCCAACGGTTTCAAATCGCATTAGTAAATCCTCTAACGATTAATTTAAAATTCAGATTTTAAATTGAACATTGCTCTAAGGCTAATTTAGTAAAAAGTAAACTTGAGACCGAGACAATTTGCCCAAATGCCCACGCCCGCACCGCGGTCCGAGGTAGGAGCTGGGTCGGGCAGGCAAGTGGGCGATTAATATGTTAAACAACATTAACTTAAATTTTATCTATAGATTTCCATTAAAAATGATTTAATTCTAAATTAACTACTTATAAATATCATCTTAAGAAGCTCATTTCTAACATTAACATACTTAATCGTGAGATTTTTGGGATACACTCATTCATTGAGTCTCTTCATAGGTTTATTAAGGCTTTAGTTCAAGCCAATGAAAAGAGCCCTACGTGTATATTGAACTACCTACCTAAAAAGGACTACAATACTTCAACCTTATACTACCAGGTATCACCCAACAATTCCACGTCACGAGACGATTGATATGGCGATGATTAGAAGCTTAGACTTAATTATAATTAAGACTGTTTAAATTTATTTTTATAAATTTAACATAAATTGATGCATGCTATTAGTACTTCTGATTTAAATATTGACACTAATGCGCTATTCATAATTTTCATTTCCCATTGTTGTTGATTTGGTGATATTCCATTGTTGAATTTTGTTATTGCAGCAAATAGGGGCATCAATATATATATTAAAAAATAAAAACAGAAAAAATAAAAAAGAATGAAAAAAATGGGGGAGGGGTTCGGCAGAATCTCAATTGAAAAGCTAATTGTAAAAAAACTATCAAGAGAATTTTTAGCAGAAATTTTCCCGAATATTTAATTGTAACTAAAATAAAGACAATTTTACAAAATTTCTTGCTGAAAATTTTAATTAAATATTAAAAAATACTTTGACAAAAATTCCTTCGAAACTCTTCCTCAAAGTTTTTCAAATTAAAAAAAAAAAAAAAAGGAGTCTGCTGAAATTTTGCTGAATTTCCGCCGGGGGTTGATTGGACAATTCTTCCTTAAAATCTCAACGGACGAAGTTTTCGACCAATTTTTCGTTGGAAAATAAATTGCGAGGAAGTTTTCCTGCTGAAATTCACCGGAATTCTGCCAATCTTCCCCCTACTAGCCGAAAACTTTTTTTTTTTTTGTAGTAGCTGTACTTGTATGCGCCAAGGTAAGATTTTGGAACTTCTTTTGGCCATTGTTGTTCTAATTTTGGAGCAAGTAAACTTGTTTTCAACATTAAAAATGATGGAAATTCTGCAGACAAAATGACAAAAATAAAAATAAAAAATTATAAAAAAATAAACAAATGAAGACTTAGAAATTAGATCATTGGTCAGTTGGTTATATTGAAATACGAACAAACGAAATTAATTGTTCTGGGGAAGCAATTAATTAAATTCGTGTTGTTCAAACTAGTCTGGGGACTTAAAAAAGTGGCATGACTTTGTGCTAATCATAACTTAATCAAAGATGTATTGCTCGTAAAAGGGATCATTAAGTGGAGCATTATGATTTGGCAATTAGGATGCAACTTTAAGCCACATCATAGTCTCTAATTAACGCATCAAAATTATTGCACTTTTTAGAGCAAATACGTTGTCTATATCAGATGAAAAAATAAGAACCGATCGTTATATTTAATTATTTCTAAGGCCCACGAGCTTGAAAAAGCTATGAATTTTCAACATCAATATAAATATGCATATTAATATTTTGAATTTATACGACTAATCTTCTTTGTCTGGTGACTATGTGATAAGTTTGAGGCTCTCAATTAATCGAGACATTTATGGTTGTTGTATTTTTTAATTTTTTAAAAAAAAGATGTCTTCTCAAATAACAAGTTCCAGGAAAGTTCATGGGATGGGACCATATTGATTTTAAGAAAAAGTTTCCACTAGGACTAGAAATTGAAAATGGACAGGAAGCACGACATGTCTTGGTCGTCCCTAAATTTGTATTTTAATATGACTCATGCCTTTTGATCATCTAATTCGAACTTAATAAATTAAATGGTCTTTTATGAGTAAATATATTTTAACACGCTGCCTTAAAATGACTCATGCCTTTGGATCCCCTAGTTTGGTCATCCCTATATTTGTATGTTGTATGACTCATGCGTTGTTTGATCATTTAATTCCAACTAATTAATGGATAGTTTTAGTACGAGATAATAACGCGCTATTCCATATTGGCTCTTGAAATGAACTCATAAGTACTTCAAAATATATTACTTACAATATTTTAAATAAAATAATAGGGACAATTACACCAACCTCCTTGAATAAGGGGAAATCATAAATGATCTCCTCTTATTTCAAAAATTACCAATACCTCCCTAATATTTTTCGTCGTATGACAAAAAAACACAGACTGACAATAACTTTTGAAATTATCGATAACTTTTCACACATCATAATAGTCAACCCAATCACCAACAGATGAGATTCGCTAAACCTGACAAAACCCCTCAATCAATTTTATGATTCCACCAACTTTCGCGATATAATTTCATTTTATATTACGACAATCACTACCGAACATCATCATATAATTCGACACCATCATTTCCTCTTCTTTTTTTTTTTTTTTTTTTTTCTAAAATTGACTCCATGTATAACTTTTACATCTTGACTTGTCAAGACCATGTAAATTTTGTCTCAAAACACCATAAAAAATATAAAAAATACAACTCGCAATTAGGTCCCGTCTTGAAGAAAGATGAATTTTGTAAAACTTACACATAGTTTAAAGGGATATTTGTAATATTTGGAACAAGAGGGTGTTATTTATAATTTCACTTAAATTTATAGAAAGTGGGTGTACTTATCCCTAAAACAATATTAGAAAGTCATGAACTCTTTCAGAAAAATAAAAGATTCTAAAATTATTTGTGGAACTTTAACAAACTCTTTTTAGTTTCGATTCCACTAGCTACAAGATTAAAACATTTTATAAACTTTATAATCATATTTTGTTTCCAACTAAGAGGGTGTTTGGCTAAGCTTATAAGCTATTTAAGGAAGGAGTTTATAAGGTCTTTTTTAAAAAGTAAGGAGGAGCTAATTTATTTTTTAAGATCCTACCAAACTTCATATTTTCAACCAAATTAGTTATAATTTTGCCATTACTAACACCTTATAAGTTACATACCATCTTAATTATCCAAACACATTGATAATTTATTTTGAAAATAAGATCCAACGTCTTTTAAACTTCTATAATATCTTATAAGATGTAAGAGCGTATAACATGTTTCTAATAAGCTTAGCCAAACACCCTCTAAGTCTACCCAAACACCCTCTAAATTCTTGAAACGATTTTTCTAACTACTCATCAATTGTGCATAAATTGGAATATAACTGTGCGAAAATAGAGACATCAAGAATTAGAGCAAAACATAAACTGAAATTTTAGGAACTATTTAGGTTATTAGCCATTTTTTATTCTCTTTTTTTTTTTTTGAGTTTCAAAAGTAAGCCATCCTTTTTTGGAGCCCGTTTGGATGAGCTTAAAAAAACTACTTTTCGAATTGTGCTTTTTCTAATAGAATTTTGTTTTATTTTTATTTTTATTTTTTAAACCGAACAGATTTATGTTGAGATGCAGAAATTAAAAATATTTTAAAATATTCATACAAATAATTTTTTGTTTCAATTTATTTTTTTTTTAAAAAAAATAAATACTTCTCTTTTTAAAAAAAAAAAATTATCGAACAGACTATTAAACAAGAAACGTGAACGGGGGACATGGCATTAATGATTAATGTTTCTATGGCCTTCTTAACAGTGTCGGTACTAGGAATACTTGTCAATCAAAAGGACAAAAAAAAAATGATGCTCTAACAAGTCCAAACATTAAATTAGAGGAAAAAAAGTTTCAAAATTTATTCAGATTATATATGTCTAGCTGCAAAATTTGTACAAGAGCCAAAAATTGGGACCATATCGTGAAAATTGTATGTTGTGTTCAAATGCTTTAATAATTAAAATAATAGCTCATTAATTAATATAATTTAATTAGTAATTTATTATCATAAATTGAACATGACAACCTCTATTTTAAAAGCTTGTACATTATCAAGTCCATTTTTTTAATTTTAATGGGCCACTTATATAAAATTTTAAAATTAAAAAGCACAACCAATAATTCATAAATTGAGTGTCAGATATACTTTTGAATTGTCATTGGGATTGTTTACTTGCTGCAAACACAAAATTCCTCCTTTTCGAATTCTCACCTCGTTACCGGTCGACATTTATGAAGTAAAATTTACTTTTTTTCCTTTTTTTTTTTCATAAGTTTACAATTGGTACATTAGTTGCCTTCCTTCATATTTTTATATTTTTGCCATTTAAATTGCAAAATAACTTTAGGATTTTATATATATATTTCAATTCTATATTTGTTAATTGGTGCAATTTTTATTGGAATTTTCATTAATTATTTTGATGTTTAGGCAAATACTTGAAGGTGATACAATTAATTTTACTAATTAAGAAAGCAAAATTATCAAGGATAAAAGAATTGATTTTTTTTTAAGAAAGCACTTTTAATAAAGTGGGCAAAAGAACGAATGGCAACACTCTCGATATAGTTAATATATAAGTCCTCATTACTTTATGCAACAATTTTTAGTATGATTATGGAGCACATGATATAATTTTCTTTTTAAATAAGTTTTACAATTAATTACTTTGCCCCCATAGAAAATTTTAATCAAAATTTGCCACTGATGGTACCTATATTCAGATGTTGCTTGCCTCTTATGTTATAAATTTGATAACGGGAGTTCGCTCTTCTTTGGTCGAAACCTACTTAGTCTTGTGATATTAGTGATACTAGCAGTTGGCCAAACTTGATGTGTGCAGGAAATTAGGGATCAAAATTGAAAAATGCCACTAAACTTTGGGACCATATTTGATATTATCCCAAGGAGGTCATTTGGGGCGAAAAAGGAACATCAAGAAGTCCTTAAGAGCCACATAAGTTAAAGGAAGTTTTGAAGTTCTTTCAAGTCAAGTTCAAGAAGATTCGCGGTGATCTAGGCGAAATCCTTAGTGTTTTTCGCGAAGATCATCAAATCAAAGCATTCAATTTGTGATTGAGGTGTTAAGCCCGCGTATTGGTGGTTTTTCCCAAGTCAAATCCAAAGCAATTAAGACGATGTTCAAGACATTTTTTGATAAAAATCAACCAGAGTTTGATTTGCACACAAGGTGTTAAACCAGCAAATCGATGCTTTTCTTTTCCAAAATCAATTTTAAGTGAATTCCACGGTGTGCACAACGTTCATCAAATTTTTCACCGTTTAATTTGTAATCAAGCTATGAATCGCTGTATTGAAGAACGAAACATTTTCGGAGAGACGACTCAGAGGATTAGTCTTTAGAAGATTATTTTACTTTCAAATGATATTATTTTTCTTAAAATTAAAAAAAATGTCATATATTAAATTTCATCTCGTAATTTGTATTTTATAGATTCGAAATTTGTGTGAACAATATGCAATTAATTTTAATTATGTCTTAAATTTTGGTAAAATAACATTATGATATTTATTAACTTTTCGTATGCGTATAAATTTTTTTAGTATTTATTAAATTTATGACGAGTTAACATAATTAAATTTTATCTTAATTAACTATATAGACCAATAGTTCTTATTTAATATTTTCTCAAACATATTGACACAGGGTGGGTGAATATAATTTATTTTCGTTAATTCTTTACATATAATTCACATGTATCATATTTAAATATAAAATTTTACATAGAGCAATTATATATGTGTTTGCATAGAAATAAATACATAATTAATATATTCTCTCTCTCTCTCTCTCTCTATATATATATATATATATATATATATGAAAAACAAATACATAGTTTATGTAAATGAATATGTATCTCCATACATCACATCATACATGAAATAGTCTATGGAAAATAAAAAAATTAAAAGAACAAAACACATAAAAAACGAAAAAGGTAAAAGTGTTACTTTGAAAAAAAGAAAACAAAAACAAAGCCAAAAATATCTTTGGTGTCAATTTTGTTAAAAGTATTCAAATTGATTGGGGTAAAAGGGCAATGAGGACTCGCTTCTTTGTGTCCTACGAATGTGAGCGTTAGTCAAATACTAGTTTGTATTTATTGTATAATGCTTACTTTATATTTATTGTATAATACTTATTTTATATGTCATAATTACCGATAATTAATGTATTAATTTGTTTTTAATTTAAAAGTGTCAAAGTAGTCCATTGATATATACTAAATTGCTTCCTATTAAGAAAAGAAATAAAGAAGGATGGGATAAAAGGTTATCTATCACATAAAAATGAACTCATACTCGCAACTAAGGCATTTTGAGCACCACACGCCAATTAAAAACTGATTCAGTATCCAACTTTTTAATTTTATAGGTTAGGTGAGTCTGCTGAAATGATTTACTAAACCCATTTAGTTGTTCCAAAAAATCAAAATGACCAATTATTAATGAAATTCCTTACCATAGAGGTCCATAAAATAGTTGTATTATAGTCATTTCCAATGAAATAAAGTTACAAAGTGTTTTTTTTTTGATAAAATAAAAGGGTATTTTCCATGACTTTGCCTTATAATACAACATTTTTTTGTACAATTAAATATGTTGCCACAGTTCCGCATAGGAAAACCATTCAATAAATACTATAGATTTATTGAAAAACATGAGTTGAAAAAGAAGGTAATATTATGAAAATTTGTATTCGAATTTAATTTGACCGCACTTAATAAATCACAAAGTAAGTGTAATTAATTATTGATGAGGCCTAGCTCAAGTGCCTCAGGACTGTTAAGATTTTAGATTTGATTCCCTACCGATATATATGTGAGTCTTTATTTCTAACTTAATGATAATATATTCTTCTACTTTAATACTAGTTTATATTGATTGATGTAATTGAATTATATATATATTTTTTAAAAAAAAGTAAATGTAATTAATTATACTGATTATATAATTAATCATTCTCTTTCCTTTTTTTTTTTGGATTGGGAATTAGTCATTCTCCTCCGAATATATAATAATTATATAATAAATATATTATACTTGCCACATAAATAGTTTCTATGAATAGAAATAAGATTTCCCGACATGGAAAATTAGACGGCGTAAGAAACCAGGTGCGGCATTGATATAAAGCATAAATGGCCAAAATTTGCTGGCACAACGTTCGAGTAAATATAGGCAATGGACCCATATGTTAATGCTTAATTGGTTATCATATATGTGAACCCAGCACATTATCCTTTGAAGATACGCTTTATGATTTGAAATCCATAGTTCCAGAAAATGGCAATCACAAATCAATAATTGCGTTCGAGTCATTAAATATGCATGCGTGGAAAGCAGGATTTGACCATATCCAATACCCTTTTCAGGACACTTTCCAGCATAATCACATGTAGTATGAATACTATGCTTGAGCTAACACTTTAGCTTCTTTACTAATATATATATATATATATATATATATAGACACATGTATATAAAAGAATAATAATGTATAATAGAACAAAAACTTGAGCAGGATAAGTAATTTTTCTCGAAACATAGAAGAAGCGGGAAGAGACAAAACTTTTGTTTCCTAAGATCGTATGTGGATTAATGAATTTGGATTATTCAATGGTTTACAAAACTCCAAGTTGTGTTTGAATTAATTAATTAGGAAGTAAAGATTTCGAATACATACCGACAAATTAATTGAACTATTTTCCATATAAATTCACGTTATAATGAATCCCAAATTCTTTAATTCTGATTGTGAACTATATTTTGAGGTAAATGCATTTTAGATGAGTGTCGGAGAATGTCACAAAAATGAAAATGTTTTTGACTGAAATATTGGAAAATCAATGGTGTGATGTATTTTCGTGTAAAATATATTTGGTCTGAGTGATTTGTTTCTCAACAATATTCAAAATGTGTATGCTGTTATGTTTTGGGTGAATTTTTTGTGGTAATTGGAATTTTGTAATGGTTTTTAATTTGATTGGTTATGCCATATCAATTTTGTAATGGTTTTTATACTATCTACATTATTACATAAATCACTAGTTTTTTTTGGTAATTCCTTTTGGTATCTTTGATCTGTCAAATTTACCTTCTCTCTCCTCTTTCCATTTTACTTTTCTTAATTTATTTTTTCACTTTCTCAAACTCTCTCTGTCTCTCTCTTCTTTTTCTCTCCTCTCTTATTCTTACCATTTAATTTTTTTTTTCAACTCTCTTTGTATTTATTTTCTTAATTTAATTTAATTTTAGTTTTAATTTTTTGCTTATCATTAATTTAATAAAATATAGCGAGTTAAAAGAAAATTATAGTCATACAAAAAAATTAATAACTGTTCGTAATTTATATTGTCTAAATTTAAGAATATAATGAAGTTTAATTATCTTTTTATTATGTATAGTTAGTGAGTGTGCCAAGACAACTAGTTAAATACAAAGTATCAAACTCATCTAATTACTACTTTTAGTGCCTTGGGTTTATTTAAACTAAGATATCCTCAATACTTGGTTAACATTAGGTATCTTAGTACTCTAACAAAATATGAGAGCATATATTACTTATGCAACATGTTGCAATTGCCTGCAACTTGTTGTTTAGGTTTTGATAGCCTGCTATATGTTAGTTATCTGTAAATCTAAATTTTATTTATATGTATGTTGTGTACTAAATCAGTCTTATCATATTCTTTCACTCAACTCTTTTGTATTTTTCTTTTTATCAAGTTGATGTATTTGTAAAAATAATAATCCATCATATGTTATTTAATTTATCAATATTACTCATCAAAATGACAATTTATATCTTTTTCTTAATTTATTATTGATGATAAGAGCATAAATTTAACTTGAAACTTAAACTTATATATTTATATTGATGAGCCAGATGCCATCTCATCACGCATTATTCAACAGGTGCCTCCAGACGGCCTGAGTGAGAAGCTGAAGCTGAAGCCCTCGATATGATAAATGGTCCTCAAGGGAGCTCGTAAGCTGACCGCTCTCGAAAGCGCCTCGAGGCACAAGTACGCTATCCGGGAGACTCTCGAAACGACCCACGACCCTCGAAAGCATCCCGCCCTGTTTTAAGGGCGCAAGGAGTGTTGGCATAAGAGGCTCTCGAATGCGCCCGTGTCGAGGATGAAATCCCATACTTGGGCATTGTACAAATTGGCGCATAACAAGGATGAATCCAGCTGGCGACCAATAGTTGGCCTTACCTACCGCCACCTAATGCGCCCCAGTGGCACATAGGTCCATTCCATCAGTTTCCAGCGCATTAAATGCCAAGTCATAAATACAATCCTTGGTCATAAATGCCAAAGATACACATTGACTGCCGATAAGACCCCTCATTAATGAGAAGTGAGAGCAGCTGCTAATAGGAATCATGAAGGGGACAAAAGGCACACACGAGTACGGCTTATGTCAGGAAATTGACCGGTCCCCACCAACCATGTCACGTCTGGGCTCCTCACTCCCATATATAAACCAAATCGGCTCTCCACCCAAGGGTAAGGAAATCATAAGATTCTCACACTTTTGATAAGCAATATAGCTTTTCATACACTATTCATCATCTTCTCCAAACACTGACTTGAGCATCGGAGAGCCGACGCCGGGGCAAAACTGGCTAGTCTCACATGCGTTCCTCCCTCTTTGACAGGTGGGCCACCGACACGTGGTCAAACCAGGAAACGACAGCATCATTTTGGCGCTAGAAGAAGGGCCTAATCTTGTCCAAGAGGTGATTTTTCAAAAAGAGAAGGAAAAAATGATGAATACACGATGAACTCATGTATCCGGAACTTTGTCGGAAAGGGCCAACCGTGACCCTCCCGAAGTGACTCAACGGGCAGGAGAAGCCGTCAATGTTATAAACAAGGGCAAGGGGCACGCTACCCCCGTGTCGCCAGCAGGGCCCGGGGTAGGTCCTTCCCACGACCCCCTACTGGCCCATGCAGTGGACACGCAGCAAGTGGATCATACGGTCACCATCCCCATCAGCCGCGTCAGGCAGTTGCTGTGGGCCTGCGATGACCAGACATTGATTCGACTGTTGTCCGGGGGACTATCTCCATCGCTGAATGAGGTAGGGGCCCCCACTGTCTCTCACCGCAGTGAACATCCCGCCCCCTCACGGAGAAGTTCCCTGCGCGAAGGGAGCCGCCGACATTCCCACCGGAAAGAGGTAGCAGAGTCTGGTAATCACGCCAACCACCAGGTCCCTCATAGACGTAATGCCGTGGACGCTCCCGCCAGGTCCAAGACTGGTGGTCACCGTCCACGCCCACGAAGAGAGGAGGGACCGGAGGAGTTGGTCCGTATGCGCCAGCAGGTCAGCGATTTGCACACTGAAATAGAGCGACTCTCAAGGCGACGTGAAGGGGAGAGGAGCGTAAGGGTGGATGCTATGCGATATATACTTCCTTATAACCACCGATTGGAGACGTCCCCTTTCGTCTTAGAGATCGCGGAATCGCGTTTAACCCCTGATGAGCGCATGCCGACTAGCCTATCCTGTTATGACGGCACTACGGACCCATTGGAACGTCTGACTCACTATGAGGACGTGGTGGGGGTAGCGACTAGCAACCTGCATGTATGTGCTTGCCTTTTCTCCACCACCCTCTAGGGAATTACCCTTACATGGTTTAAAAAGATGAAACCACAATCCATCTCCTCATACGAAGAATTGGTGGACCGGTTCTTGAACCACTTCGCTGCCAAGATATCTACCAAGTTGTCCCATACTCACTTATATGGGATCATCCAAAAAGAAGGAAAAAGCCTGTGGGCTTTCATGGAACGATTCAATAATGAACTCCTTAAAGTGGAGGATGTCGGAGTTGAGTTCGTAAGGCATGCACTCTATCAAGCTTTGAAGAATGAGAGCTGTGCGGAGGCCATCATTATGCAAGCCCCCTAAACCATTATCAGCATCCAGCAGCTCGCTTCCAAGTATATGGAAATGGAGGAACTCAACTTGATAAAGCACCCTCCTAAAGCCAAGAGTGAATAGGGCACCAAGCCCCAGGAAGAAAAATTGAGGAGCAAGGAAAACAAAGAGCCCACCAGGAAGTATAAGGATTATGCCACCCTCACCAAGACTCCGGCAGAAATTTTCACTCTTATCGGGTGCCACGCATTTTCGACGCCTAAGAGGATACTCGAGGGGAGGAGAGCCAGGAGAAGTGGGAAGTCTTGTGCTTACCACCGACAGTACGGGCACAATGCAGAGGATTGTTATACATTGCAAGATGAGATCGAAACTTTGATCCTGTGGCGGGAAGCTCCAAGAGTTCGTTAAAAAGTTGGAGTATTACGACGCTCAAGCCTTCCCGGTCCATCGAGAAAGGTCAAGGTCCCCCAGGAAGCAAAGCCCCCTAAGACATCCAGAATCCTCGAAGAAGGCGGGGAAGAGACCAATGAGTGGTAATCATCCCACCAAAAGCACGATCCTCATGATCGCCGGGGGATCAGCGGGGGGAGACACCCAGTCCACACGCAAAAGAGTAGGCAAGAAGCTTCGATATGACTGGTTTGCCCTCGAGGATTTGGGTCGCCCCAACTGGTCAACGCGATCGAGGGATGCTCGATAGAATTCAATGAGAATGATAGTGTCCCAATACAGAACCTGGAAGGTCTGGCCGAGCAACCCTACTATCCGATGGTGGTGACGACGGATGCAACCTAACTTCGCCGTCACCATAACGCTGATTGACAATAGCAGCTCGGCCAATGTCCTGTTCTACTCAACATTAAGGAAGATAGACATGGGCAAGATAGATATGGAGCCGGTGCGGATGCCCTTGGTAGGCTTCGGGGGGTCCCAAATCACCCCTTGGGGCAGATCAAGTTGTCGACATCCCTTGGCCTGGAGCCGAACAGAAGGAATCTGATAGTAAATTATCTGGTGGTGGATACCCCGTTCGCCTACAACATGATTTTGGGTCGTCCGGCGCTCAACGCATTTAGAGCGGTGGTATCAACCTACCACCTTATGATGAAATCCCCACTGAAGTTGGGATCGGGCAGGTGCGGTGCGATGTCATAGACGCATGGACTGTTACTCGATCTCGCTGGGAATGAAGCTTGGGTTCGAGAATAGGAAATCCCCCGAAGTAGGCTCTAATAGCGATTCTGGACGACCAGTAGGGACGTCCTCGAAAAATAGAAAACTCGAGGACAGCAGGATTGAGCCCACTGGAGAATCCAAAGCTATCAAGCTAGAACCGGGGAACCCCGAGAAGACTACCACGATTGGAGCTCAACTCGACAAGACCAAGGAAGTGATGCTCATCCTGTTCCTTCGAGAGAACAAGGACGTATTTGCATGGCATCCCTCGAATTTCCCTGGGATTGACTCCGAGGTTATCGTGCACCGCTTAAATGTTGACCCAACCTTTAAGCCTGTCAGATAAAGAAGAGAGTCTTAGGGGCTGAAAGGAATAGGATAATAGAGGGAGAAGTAAACAAATTATTGGAAGCCGAGTATATCACGCCAATACACTTCCCCGAGTGGCTATGCAATGTGGTAGTGGTCCCCAAGGGGCAGGACAAATGGAGAATGTGCAATGACTTCACAGATCCCAACAAGGCGTGCCCAAAAGACCCTTACCCACTCTCTCGAATTGATCAACTTTTGGATTCCACGGCGGGCTGTGAAATGATGAGCAAGATAGATCTTATCAGGGATACTATCAAATCTCAATGGCCCCAGAAGACCAGCCCAAAACCTCATTCGTGGTAGATATGGGGGTTTACTGCTTCCTGGTCATGCCCTTCGAACTTAAGAATACGAGGGCGACTTACCAAAGGTTATTAAGCCTCATCTTTAAAGAACTGATCGGGCGCATTATTGAAGTATATGCGGACGATATGATCGTCAAGAGCATAGAGGAGAAAGACCACCTCGAACATCTGAAAGAAATCTTTCAAGTGCTTAGAGAGTTTGGCCTCAAACTCAACCCCTCGAAATGCACATTCGGGGTTCGAGGGGGAAGTTCCTGGGGTACATGGTCAGCGAGAGGGGAATCGAGGCCAACCCCGAAAAAATCGAGGCACTACAAATTATTCGGACTCCCAAGTCCGTGAAGGAGCTTAGAGGCTCTACGGCCGGATCATTTCCCTTAACAGGTTTATATCTTTGTTGACAGACAGGAATATGCTTTTCTTCAAGAGGCTAAGGAAAGTTCTTGAATTTAAATGGACTCCCGAGTGCGAGCAGGCTTTGTGGGAG
>CM047882.1:13706322-13731322 GCA_026212405.1 Petrea volubilis
CAGTTAACCGACATCCTTACAAAACCGCTTCCACCTGCTACGTTTCAATCCATTACTTCCAAGTTGGGATTGAAGAACTTTCACTCTCTAACTTGCGAGGGGGTCTTACTAGGATGATTATGTTATTATGTTATTTTCCTTAATTATCTTTTAGATAGGTTTTTCTATTTATGTTATTTTCCTTTCATTATGTTATTTTCCTTAATTATCTTTTAGATAGGTTGGTGATTTACACTTTGCACCCTTAGAAAATAAAATTAGCAAATTGCACCCTGGAAGACTTTTAGTCTTGGCATTAATGCACCCTCACTATTTTCAAGTCAAAAAGTCTATCGGAGTTGACTTCATGTGAGGGTAAAATTGGCAGCCCAAAAAATATTAATTTTCCTAGGATTTTTGGCCAAATACAAAATCTATTTGAGGTATTTTACTTTTTCGCCATATGGAAAAACAAAGAGTAACAATCTAAAATAAGACTAGGATTTTTGGCAACTAAAATTCTTTATTTTTTAAGTAAAATATGGGGAAATTTCAAAAATAAATCCAAAGATTCAAGTGCAATTGGAACAATAGTATGACATTTGAGAGGAGTACCCCAAAGTTCTTCATTTAATAAGCATGAGTGTTAGACACCTTGTTATGACAAGAGAAAATTGCATTTGCAATTTATTGAATTAAATATATTTTTCAAAAAGTTTTTTTAGACATGATGAATAATAATTGTGGTAATCTATATTAAATGCCAAATTATGAATTTTTTTGAGACCATGATGAATAAGAATTGTGTTAATCTACTAATTATGCTCCTTTTTTTTTGTCTTTTTTCCTTAACTAATTCCACCTATTCTTTTTTCTTTTTAGTAAAGAACCCTCTCTATTTGTATTTTAACTCCATAAATTTATTCTTGAAAATTGTGGTCTAGTTTAACAATAGTCATGTTATTATAAAAGAATAAACTTCAATTGGCAAAAGTCAAATATCTAATATATTAGGAAGAATAAAAATGATGAGGGTGCATTGTTGCCAAAAGTGAAAATGTTCTATGGTGCAATCTACTATTTCTTCTTTCTAGGGCTGCAAAATGACTACTTAAGGTATTTTTAGGGTGCAAAATGTAAATTGCCCAGATAGGCTTTTCTATTTTAGTTAGGATATTGTACAGCTAGCAAATCAATTACGTATATCTCGTATCTCACATGTATATATACACGTATAGAGAATTAATAAAATTGGGATTTCATTTTCCCTCATTCATCCTTGTCTATCATTTTTAGTTGTAACATAAAATTGAGCCTGTAAGATCAACATTGTAGCTACAAAAATCATTGTATTACAAAATTATCTTATATTTTATTTGATTGGGTTTTGTTTTTTTTTCAAATCCCATTTTCCTTCCCTCAAAATGAAAAAACATATTTGGCATTTACACTGCCGGAAAATTGAAAAATTTCCCCCAGAAGAACCCAGGTTTATCGGCTGAAAAAGGGGATTTTAACTTTTTCATACATCCATGTCAATTTGCATGGGGGCTTTCAATATAAAGATCCCAATTTTTTAGGCGTTTTTATTAAATACAAATAATTTATGCTATCCATCTATCCTATTATATATTTAAGAGTGGTTATTATCTATGATATGACTAATTTTGACCAAATAGAATTTTTTCACATTTTTGAATTTTTTAATTAAAAAGAAAACTATGATTGATTGAATTTTATTTTATTTTGTTATCTACACAGAAATAAAAAGATAATTTTTTCCACCCATCTGCGCTTTTACTTATTCACTAACACTAATACATAACTTTCCATCTTCCAACTTTTGTACAATGTCCTATTATAAAATGTTTTACTCCATTCCTATATTAAACAAAATTGATGAAATCACGATGAAATTTGGTAGAAAATACCCTTTGACGACTTTGATTTCTTCTCAAAATCAATATAAGCTAATTATTTTTTAGTGAGCACTCGATCATCTCAAAATATAGAATTTTCCTATTAATTTTTTTCCTTACGTTATTATTGTTTTGTTTACTTTTTATACTTTTGTGGAATAGTGGTTAGTTTTCTATATTTTTGTTTGATTTTATTTTTTCAATTTTTATTTTTGTGTTTTTCCTGTTACTTTTGCTATTTTGAAGGGATGTTGGATATTATAGGTATATTTTCTATTTAACTATTGATAAAATACATCATGTTCTATTTATTTTTGTCTTAAGTGCTCTAGCTTTTTGGCCTTTTATCAATTTGTGCTATGAATTTAATTTAAGACATAACTCCACGAATAAATATATTTAGACAAGCATTATCATTGATGTAACTTCTCTTTGACTTCAATTGAGTTGACTTAAGATGTTATAATTTTTTAACAGAAAAATCATATAAAAACATTAAAACAAGTAGATTTATTGTAATTTTCTTTAAATGCTTTCATGAATTGCATGGGGGCATACGGTAGTTTATACATGTTTGACAATGGTCTTTGACTACGATTTGATTAATTTTGGCCAAATGGAATTCTCAAAATTTTGAAGTTTTTAATTAAAAAAAGAAATATTGGTTAGCCGATTCATTTTACGATTAATAATAAAAAAAAATTGGATAATTTCCCCACTCTTCTACTACTCCCTGCCATTCCCGCCCTTTTATAATATCTACAAGTTCTATCACCGTCAAATTCTTTGTGCTCTTGATCTCACGTGAAAAATCATGCAAGAAAGTTGCTCTAATTTATTGTCCTCTCGTTCATGTAATGATCTCCATCTTCCTATCAAAAGCTTGAGCTAATTGTGCTACATTTATTATGATTTTTTAGATATTTCTTTTTGTTGTTGATATACATATGTGTGTGTGTGTTATCTAGCTTTCATCATCCTACGTTTGTGATGAGTCAGGTGCCACCTAATCACGCCACGTCAGCAGAGACAACCCTAGCCAACCCAAGTGGGGTGTTGAAGCCCTCGATATGTCCGGCTGTCCTCGAACGAGCTCTTAAGTTGGTTGCCCTTGAGGTTGTGATAAGGCACAAGTACGCTGCCTGGGGACCCTCGAAATAACCCACGGCCCTTGAAGACGTCCAACCCAGGAAATGAGCCTCGGGGCGCTTCTCACGGAGAAGCAAGCTCCAGGTTTACCCAAGGGCACGAGGAGCCTAGTGGCGTAAGGTGCCCTCGAATGCGTCTGTGTCGAGGATGCAATCCCATACTTAATCGCTACTCAGCTTGATGCCCATCAGGGAGGAATCCAGCTGGCGACTAACGGCAGGTCTCACCTATTGCTACCTAACACGCCCCAATGGCATATGAGTTCATCCCATCGATCTCCAACGCATTAAATGCCAAATCATAAATACAATCCTTGGTCATAAATGCCAAAGTTGTACATTAAATGCCAATAAAGCCCCCCATTAATGAGACGTGAGAGCAGCCGCCAACGGGAGTTACAAAGGGAACAAAAAGCACATGCCCGTACGACTCATGTCAGTAAAGTTGACTGGCTCCCACCAACCATGTCACATCCTGGTACCTCACTCTCATATATATATCGAATCGGGTCTCCATCCAATGGTAAGGAAACATAAGATCTACTAACTTTTACACTCACTCTTGATAAGCAAGAGAACTTCTCGTTTATTGTTCATCATCTTCTCCAAGTACCCTACAACAGACTTGAGCGTCGAAGAGCCTATGCCGGGGCAAAACCGGCTAGTCTCGCGTGCATTCCTCCCTCTTTGATAGGTGGGCCATCAGCATTATTATCTGGAGCTCTTTGGATCCCAATGCGTGGTCGAACCAAAATCTGACCGCATCAGTTTGAATATTGAGATTCATTTTCTTTCCCTTTCTTTTTTAATATTTTCATTTTAACTTTCTTCTTCTTCTTTTGGTGTATGAAAAGACGAAGATTTAAATATTTTGTGGAAGATCCATTTGTCATCCATGGAATAATAGTGAGTTTGATGTTTATTTGTTTGATTTGTTTATTAGTTTTTAAATTTTATTATCTTGAAGAGATTTGTTGGATTTGCGCATTTCTCTTAACTATTGATAAAATATGTTATTCTCTTTGTTCTCTTTTTCGATCCTTTTTTTATATGTATATTTATATTACTTATTGTTTCATTACTCTTAATATTTCGTTTTTCTTTTTAAATTCTTTTTAATTCATATACTTTTTTATAGTACCAGAGATATTAATTGATTTTAATATTTCTTATGATTTAGTTTAGTTGATAATTTTTTACAATTTGAGATGGCAACTCATTCAATTTTTTATTTACATATAAAAATTTATTTCAATAATTGGATTACGAAAGGTCAATCAATTAATTTTTTATATTTGTTTGATTTCTTTTTTCAATTTTTATATTTAATTGCCCTTTTTTAACTTTTTTATTTTGAAGGTATTATTTGGAATTAAAGTTTTTTTTTCTTTTATCCATTATAGATATTTTTTCCTCTTTATTTTTGTTTTATCTTTTAATTTATTTTTTTTAACTCATTTTTCATTCAACCTATCAGTTTTTTTTATTTAATTTTTTCGTTCATCTATTTATGATTTTATTGGCGGGAGATTTGTTTCAATTTATTATTATTTACTAATTGAAAAGGCTAGTTCATTTAGGGGTGGCAATTTCTGACCCAACATAACAACCCAACACGAATCCAACACGAAAATAGCGGGTTAGGGTTGAGAGTTTATAAGTCGGGTTGAAAATGGGTCGAACCCGAAAGTGACTCGAAAAAGATGGGTTGGGTTGGGTTGACTCATGGGTTACCCAGATAACCCGATTCCTTTTATGGGTTAACCGACAATCCAACCCAACCCAACCCAACCCAACCCAAATCATTTTTTTTTTGTATTTTTATCTTTTTTTCTCATTTCCCTCTTGTTTATAAAAAAATATATTATAGACAAAATTTATGAAAAAGAGAATAGGGAATTTTTAAAATTTTTAAACATACAAAAACGTTTAAAGAGAAGAGATTGTTAAATCTTTTAAATAAGTTAAAAGTCAATTTGAATAAAAAAAACTATATTTATGTTAGTTATCATCTTCTTCTTCTCTCCAAAAAAGTATATCTTGATTATCTTGTTTCTTTAATTGTTTGTTTGAATTTGTTGAAGTTTTATACTAATTTATTTTAATATTGAATGAAATTTTTTTATCAAATATTTTTATAGTATATTCTTATAAATACAATTTAAATAAATTAAAGTAAGAAATGAACTCAATAATTTAAGAATGCAACGAACCAATTAAAATTTAGTTTTCTATGCTGGATTTCATCTATAACAAATTTGAAATTTGTTAGTAAATGCCTTGTTACTAATTATTTATTGGAAAAATTGCATATAACCCCCTTGTGGTTTCGAAATCATGCTAAAAACCCCCTTGTAGTTTAAAAATATAAAAAAAACCTTTCGTGTTTTCAAAAAACCTACACACTTGCCCACTCCATTAGTTCAAAGTTAACACCGTTAAAATTAAGCAAGAATGTCCGTTATGCCCCTTTTAATAGGAACCATTGGATCTTAATTTAATAAATGAATAGTCTAGATTGATGTTTGAATATAAAAATATAATATTTAAATAAAAAATAAAAAATAAATATATTTATATATAAAATGTACAAAATATATAAAATAACTGAAATAAAAATAATATAAACTTATAAATACACACAAAGAAAACACACACAATACACATACTAACACACACACAGCGCACACAAACTAATTCACAAACACACACACACACACTCTAATACACATAGCAGACATACACCAACACACACACACACAACACACAAACTAATTCACACACACACACACACACTAATACACACAGCAGAAACACACCAACACACACACACAACACACAAACTAATTCTCACACACACACACTAATACACACAGCAGACACACACTAAACACACACACAACATTCACAGCACACCCACGCAACACAGACGCACACACACACAACACTCATAGCACACATACACAGCACAGACGCACACACACACAGTAGACACACACGCACACGCACACACTAAACACACAAAGCGCACGGGCACGCGCACACACACACACACAAAACACACAAAACTGAATAGATTTGTAAGAAATCGGAGCTAAACAACACTCACAAAAACAACGAATAGATCTACAAAGAAAAACCTTTATTTTTTGAAGATCAAAAGGGGAAATCGAAGCTAAAGACGAGTTGAGTTTGAAGAGAAAAAACCTAAATTTCGGAGATCGAAAGGGAAAATCGGAGCTATGTGGTGGTGGAGAAATTAAAGGAAAAAGATTAATGAGTATTTTTAGTGGGTTTTAGAGTTTTTAATAGATTTTCTTTAAATAAATAAAAATTGTTCGAAATTTGGTAAAATTGATTGAGGGGTTTGATTAATCTTGGCAAGACGCATAGATTGGTGTTATTGGTTGTAACTCCGGAGACGGTGGCCGCTGCCGGTGGCGTGGAAGGGTGGTGGTGAGGAGGAAGGATGAAGAAGAAGAAGAGGGCAAATTGTAATTTTAATAAGTTAGAAGGGTTTATTTGTAATATTAGATAAATATATTTAAAATTATGAAAAAATGGTTATAAAAGTTAATATACTTGCATTTAAAGGTGGAAAAAGTTGCAATTTCGCATATCCAGCGCGTACGATGCACTCTCCGTTAACTCTGGGCGGAAAGGGGGTTTTGTGCAGGTTTTTTGAAAACACGAGGGGGTGTTTTCATATTTTTAAACCACGAGGGGATTTTTAGCAGGATTTTGAAACCACAGGGGGGTTATATGCAATTTTCTTATTTATGTATTTCTATGTACATTGAATTCTGTTATTAATCATCACATGATGTGATCATATACTAAAATTGTGACAAAATGTCAAAATCTTTCCGTCATAAAATTAGCGGTGCAATTTTAGTTTCTATGTTCTATGATTACTATTACTATTAAGAATTCGTTCTTCAAATTTGGAGATTAGAGTTTTGTTATTTTCTTTTAAGTACTCTGAATTTCTTATATAAGTTTTGGAGATTGGATTTTGATATAGATATTAGAGATTTTTTTTTCTTATGAGGCATATCAAACCATTTTATTGAATTATTTTCTATGCAACATCTTGCTACTTTCTCCTCCTTATTTACCAAGTGGAGATTGCAGTATTTCAATACTAAATTCTTGTAAGAAAAGATTTTGCAAAATGAAGAATGCAAAACAATTTTAAGTAATCAAGATGGGTTGGGTCATGGGTATTCAGGTTAATGGGTTAATCTAATTTGAAACAGGTCAACCCGGGTTGATACGAACCCATACAAATTGGGTTAGGGTTGAGCTCTCATGAGTTTGACAGGTCATGGATTGGGTTAGAGTTGTAAGATTTTGTGTTATACCCCTACCTCAACCCAACACAAACCCACCCGACGCACCCAAATTGCCACTCCTAAGTTCATTAGTTTATTTTCTTATCTATATATCTAAAATTTAATTCATTATTTAATTTTTTTGATTCCGAAAGATCAATTGTTTAGATAAAGATACCAGGCATTCGGTTTTTATTTTTTATTCATATATGTAATTTTGTGTGTAGATATGTATGGTCTGAGTGTTTTTATTTTTCCTAAAAGAAAGTTAATATATATATATATATATGATATTATTAACAGTTTAACATATACTTTTTCAATCTTTTTTATTAATTAGTCGGATATTAGTGTAAATGGATTATATCAATATTTAATAATCTTCTAATTTTTTGTGCCATGACCATCAACAATTTGAATACTTCAATGTTTATTGTGTTAATGACATATTTTAATTTGAACATTAGATTTTTAAAAAAAATTAATTAAAAATTCCTTATTGTGTTAATGACATATTTTAAAAATTCATGCATAGCACGTGAATAGATGCTAGTTATATTCATATTCTATGCTTAAGATATAATGATTTATATCTATACTATTATATATTTGACAGTGGTATTTCACTATAATTCGTTTAAATTTGATCAAAAGAATTTTTTTTTTCAAATTTTTGAATTTTCAATTAAAAGTAAAATTTTTGACTGGATGATTCTTAAAATAATTTCCACAAATAGAAAAATAAATAAAAAATAATATTCTTTCACTTATTCACAGCAAAGTGATTGTCCATCACTTCAAGACTCCTTAATTTTTTCACACTTAATTGCAATGTATGTCTCCGTCTCTCCAATCAATTGAAAATGCTAATTCATTAGTTTATTTTGATTCAATCTACATATCTAAAATTTAATTCAATCTTTAATTATTTTGATTCCAAAAGATCAATTGTTTAGATAAAGATGCCAGGCATTCAATTTCTATTTTTTATTCATGTAATTTTTTATGTAAATATGCATGGTTTGAGTCTTTTTATTTTTTCAAAAAGGAGTTAATAAATAATTTTATTAACATGTATTTTTTTCAATCTTTCTTAATCCGTCTGATATAATTAGTATAAATGGATGATATCAATTTAATAATCTCCTAATTTTTCTGTTTTGACCATGTGTCAACAATTTGAATAATTCAATTCTTATTTTTCATGAGGTTAAATATTCAATCTGACCATCAAGTCAATCTGTCATTTTGTTTTTGCGGAACTTCGGAATATAAATAATCTTCATTTGTCTATTTTTTATTTTTTACATTCCAATTTCTCCCTATCCTTTTATTGATTCATATTTTAAAATTAGTTTTTAACTATTCAACTTAATATATCGCGGCATTGTTTTGGCTTAAAGTAATTCCGTATTTTGGAGTAAATCTACGGATAATATAAATAGTTTACTTAATATTAATATCCATATTTTATAAAACTTGTTTTTCTTCTTTAAAAAACAAATGGTCATATTCCATGTATATGTTTAAAATAATTCGTAATGAATGTGATACATTTTTGAAATATGTTAAAACATTAAATTAAATGAAAATTTTTATCAACTAGTAACATCTATTCGAATTTTTGAGTTATAAAGCTATTTATTTTGGTATCAATTTAGTATTTTATTTTTTTTTCATGTTTTTCAATTAATTATACTTAAATTAAAAAATAAAAAAGTCATAATGAGTATCATGGTATTTACAATTAAAAATAAAAATAATGGTATCATGGTATTAAAATATAAAAAAATTATATAACAGATTATAATAGTACCACAATATTATAATGGTACCATGGCATTAAAAAATAAAAAATTATAATGAGTACCATAGTACTTTTTTAAACAAATCATAATATTGTACTTTTCCAATAAATTAAAAAGAATGAGTAATAATGATCTAATGGATCCAACGTCATTAAATTTTTAAGTTTGCTTTCTACATTAAAAAGAAAATTTTAATTGGTTAATATTTAGTGGGCCATAAATGATCTACTATAATAATCGTTGTATAAAAAATCCCTTGGCGACTTGTATAGAAGGTGACCCTTCCAATTTATCCATACAATAGGTTGCAGGTCATATAAAAATTAATGGTTTATATTAAATATTGCACATATAACGGCCAAAATTAAGGATGACTAATGTTAGTCACTTACGAACTGTGACTCATGATATAATTTCCCAACTTTCAATGCAATCATCTTTTAATTCTTTCTTTTTAAATTACTTTCTTACCATTCTAAAATGTGTTCTGTATTTTTTGCAATAGCCTCTAAAAAATTTTCTCCCAAGATGTTCTTCAAATTCCTTATGACAATATATGTATGCATATATATATATATACATATATATACCTGAACATGTATTTATATATTCAAGGCATTCAAAATATTTACTTAAATGTGGTATAGCAATATTTCATTTTCCTTTTGTTCAACATTATAATTTGAACAATAGATTTTCTTTAAAAACAAAATTATTTTATAGTTCGTTATATCATGTTAATGAGATATTTATAAAAATCCGTGGATACGATGAGACTAGATGCTAGTATTATTATATATTTGAGAGCGGTTTTTAATTGTAATTTGGTTAACTTTGATCAAATGGAATTTTCTCAAATTTTTGAGTTTTTTTAATTAAAAAAAATATTCGTTGGTTTTTTCTATCTAGATAAAAATAAAAAGATAACTTCTCAACTCATCCACTCTTTCACGTATGCACTAACACATAACATTCCATCTTCCCATTTTTCTGCAAAGCCTATTATTATCAATTTTTTCGCACCATTCCTATAACCAAGATTGATGAAATCACGATAAAATACGACAGATCGAAAAGACCCTTTGAAGAGTTTGATTTATTCTCAAATTCAATATAAGCTGATTATTTTTTTAGTGATTTCTCAATAATCTCAAGGAATGAAACTTTTCTATATCCTTTCCTCTTTAATTACATTATTTTCTTTTGGTTTTATTAATAGGGATAATTACAATTAACTACCCTAAAATATGGCCAAATTAAAAATAAAACTTTCAAATTTTGAAAATAACCAAAATAACCCTGAGTTATGCAGATGTTTTGCATATGTAAACCTCTATTTATTACCAGGTTTTTAATGAAAATTGTTAAATTTTAACATATTTTTCTATTTTACCCTTTTGTCAAATTTGACCAAAATTTTCAAATTATCAAGGCTTGATTTTGTAATATTTTGAAATACAAAAGGTCTTTTTTGTATTATTTTATACCAACTTAATGAACAAAATCACTCATAACCAAAAAAATAATAAAAATACAAACTCTAGAATCCGCATTAAAAAAATTGAGAATTTATGTTAATTAATTTTCATAATACAACTCATATATGATACCTTAAGTATCATTCTTGATGAAAATAGTAAACTATTAAAAAAGCATCATTTTTGATGGAAAAATCATGCATTACGAAAGATTTGGAGGAATTTTGTCTTCAAATCCTCGTTAACATTATAATTAGTATGCAAACTCTAGAGTTATTTAGGTAATTTTTCAAAATTGAGAGTTAAATCTGTAATTTTGTTATACTTCAAGATAGTTTACCGTAATTTATCCATTTTTCAATAGTAAAAGATTTGAGGGCAATTTTGTCTTTCTCACATCTCAGTTAGTATCACAATTTAGTATGCATACTTTAGGGTTATCTAGGTAATTTTTAAAAGTCTAGGGTTTAATTAATTTGTAATTCAGCCACACATTGAGATTATTTAGCATAATTATTCCTTATTATTATTATGCATTTGTGGAATAGCGGTCAATTTTTTACTTTTTTGTTGGATTTTATTTTGTCGATATTTATTTTAGTGTTGTTTTAGTTTACTTTTGCTGTTTTGAAGGGATATGTTGTATATAATATGTATATTTCTATTTAACTATTGAAAAAATATATCACATTTTATTTATTTTCATTTCAACCGCTCTATATTTTAAGTTATTTTATTCATAATTTCATTAAAATTATCAATTTTTTATTCAAAATTATCTGTTTTTGTTCATCTCCTTATAGGATGTGCAAAATTGATTAATTTTGATATTTGCTTAGAAATCAATTGTTTTTGTTTGATTTATTTTTTCAATTATTGTTGTTTTGTTTTTGTTTACTTTTGCTATTTTGAAGGCATATGTTGTATATGATAGGTATCTTTTCTATTTGACTATAGATAAAATATATAATGCCCTATTCATTTTTGTTTTAAGTATTCTAGCTTTTAAGTTGTTTTATTTATAATTTCATTATAATTATCAATTTTTTCATTCAAAATTATTTGTTTTTGTTCATTAGTTTTTGGGGTGGGCAGTATTAATTAGTTTTAATACTTACGTACTTTTCTACAAGTTATTTCATTTTGTATGTATTTACAATTTGTAAAAGAGACCAATCATTTAATTTTTATTTGTTTTCATTTTGACATCTAAAAATTGTTTCAATTTTGAATTATTTATGATTTTAGAATGCCAGCTATTATGATTTTTTTATAATTATTTGTTTTATATTGTTTTTTAGATTTTAAATTTTGTTCCTGTTTGTGTTTTATTTTGTTATCTTGAAGGGATAGGTTATTATAGTTTCATTTTTCTCTTTTAATAATCAATAAAATTCCTATTTCTATCTTCATTTCTATTTATAATTCTTCATTCAAATTATGAATTTTTTTCTCATTTTAAATTCTCTCTTCTTTTATTTAATTACTCATAGTTTTATATGATGGAATATATTCATCGATTTTAATATTTCCATAATTCATTTCAAGTTATACATTTATGATTGGAAAAGACCAGTCATTTTTGTTATGTACATCTTCAAAACTTATTTCGGTTTTGATTGTTTATTGAAAAGTCTTAGTCTTTTTTTACCCACATATATATTTTCTGTTTCTTTATTATATGTATTTTTTTTATTGTCTTTTATCAATTTAATATATACATTTAAATTAGGACATAATTCCATAAATAAATATATTTAGATGAGCATTGGAGTTGATTTAACTTCTCTTTCACTCCAATAGAATTAATTTTACAGAAAAACCATACAAAAACTTTATTACAAGTTGATTTACTGTAATTTTCTTTTAATTGCTTTCGCGCATTGCATGGAGCATATGCTAGCATATATCTATAGTAGTATTTGACTTGGATTTAGATAATTTTGACCAAATTGATTTTTTTCAAAATTTTGAGTTTTTTAATTAAAAAGAAATTTTTGATTGGTGTACTTTTGAAATAATTTCACTAATTAAAAAAGATAAATAAAAAATAACTCATCATCATCCACGATAACTTAATATCTTCTAAATCCGTGGCTCCTTTTCTACCCCATCACTTAGAATTTCTCTCTCTCAATAATCTATCAAATATCTCTTTTTATTTTTTATTTGTTCTTCTTTTGTGTTCAAGTATGATTTTTGTATTTGCACATGTAGGATAACACACACAAAAAAAAAACTCTTTTTGTAGGCATTGAAATTTTATTCAAAATATAAATTGACATATTTAAAATTTTATTTTTAAAAAAATAATCAATTATATTTTAATTTATGTTTTGGAATCTTTCAAATTAAATAAAATATTTAATTGCTGATTAAATTAAATATTTTCATGTTAAAAAATTTGACAATAAAAGTCATATTTTAAAAATAAAGAAGTCAGATATTGATATTTTAACAATTCAAATCACATATTGTGATCAATGTAGTAAATCGCTAGCAAATATTGAAGGGTCAATCAAATCGCGTCACCTCGTCAAGTGAATATGACAAGAGTTCATCTCCCATACCTATAAATAGGGGTCATCTCTACAAGCCAAAGACACACAATAAGAGGAACACAAGAAGGAGTTTTCATTCAACGAAATCCCACGACTCTCTGAAGTCAAATCCGCCGGCAATGCAAAGTTTCCGACTTTCCTCACAAAAATTATACAAAATCAAGGTGTTCGATCTGTAGATAATGTGCTAAACCAACAAATCAACATTCTTCTCAAATTTACATCCAATCAAGTCAACAGTATTCATGACGTTCATCCAAATTCTCGACGTTTGATTCATGATCAAGCCTACAAATCACGTTATTGAAGACCAAATCATGTCCCAAGAAAATCAAACCACCAAATCTGCTCCTGAAGTATTTGAATTTCAAAGTTCACAAATTCGTTAAGGAAGAATCATAAGATCAAATAGATATTGTAACTCAAATTCTTTTATTGAATTTTTGAAATTGAATTTGTATTATGTTTCTTGTCTTTTAGTTCAATAAACATAAGAATTTGTGTTACAGCTTTTTGGCATGCCTAGTGGGACCATCACTACCTCTCATCTCTTCATTTCATCAAATAGTTTTTCAAATATCAAGTGGTCACCTACAACAATGTAGAGTTTGAGGTCGCAACTTCACAATTTCCAAACACTGCAGTTGAAAGCTTTGGCTTCATTACAAGTAGTATTTCCAAAAGGCACAAATATTTTCTATTGCTCGGTCACTTGAAGGTGTTGAGAAGAATCCGCAATATCTTTCCAAGTCAGACGAAGATAATGTATATAAGTTAACGCCATCCACTCCTCACTTAACGACAAATTCTTCTGTGTAGCATACGCCATGGTGACAAGCATAACAATGTTGGAGAAACAAATAGCAAGCTTAATGAGAGTCATTGAATGACTTTACCGAGCATTTTCAAGAATAAGACTTCCAGATCTTAGAGTTGATGAACAAAGTTGACAATATTGAGGCTAGATACGACACAGGGAAGCAACCCGAGGCTCATGATGAAACTAAGACATCGATGAAGCAACAGGCAAATGCAAGGGAAAAGCCTTCAGCTAAAGAACTGTAAGTCTCATCAGATGAACTGATTCGCATTGACCAACTCAAGGAGTTCATCATAGGAACTCTCCAAGACAAGTTTGACGGAAATCCCAAGATAACTATGTCATATGCTAAGTCATACACCCAATGGATTGACAACCTGAAGATGCTAGCTGGCTATCAACCTCTCAAGTTTCAGTAATTTGATGGTAAAGGTAACCCGAATCAACACATGGGTTCGTCGAGACATACAACAACACCAAAACCTATGGATATCACTTGGTTGAGCAGTTGATTTGATCATGGCAAGGGAACACGTTTGACTGGCACACTCATTTAGAGGCTAACTCCATTGACAGTTGAGGGCAAATCGAGCACTAATTCTTTATTCGCTTTTACAGTACCCGACGGACAGTAAGTATGATTGAACCCACCAATTTCCATCAATAGAAGGAAGAGCCTATCATCGACTACATCAACCGTTGGAGAAATTTGAACCTCTAATTGGAATGACCGACTATTTGAGACTTCTGGTATTAAGATGTGCATCCAAGGAATGCATTGGGGCCTCTTGTACATCTTCCAGGGGATCCAACCTAAGACGTTTGAAGAGCTAGTTATTAGAGCCCATAACATGGAGTTGAGCGTGGTAACAAATGGAGTTGAATAGCCACCCATCCAAGAGCCTTGAAAGTTCAAAGACAGGCAATAAGTCAACAAAGTGAGCAAGTCTTTTCTTGAAGCTCAAATTGAAAAAGTAATAGCAGTGTACACAACACCTATTAATTCAAAGGAAAGATAAATGATAAGGTCGGCGAAAAGAAGGATGCCAACCAAGAAAGATGATGGAGAAAGTTTGACTTTGAAAGAGATGCAAGCCAAAGAGTATCCATTCATCAATTCAGGTGTCTCTGCCATATTTGAGAATTTGCTTGATGCAAACCTTATTGAATTGCCTGAAATGAAGCGGCCCAATGAAGCTGGAAGGACTGGTGATCAAAAAGTACTGCAAATACCGCCGCTTAGTAGGGCACTTGATTCATGATTGAATCGTATTCAAAGATAAAGTGATGCAATTAGCTTAGCAATGAAAAATCTCTCTCAAAGAAGACAATGTTGCAACAAACATAACCCCAACTAAATCTACAACAAGGATATCTAAACAAGGTCATGAAGCATGCAATCTGACGAGTGAAGAAGAACTTTTCACTGAGAAAATCATCTTGACGCCATGGTGGATGACTATATGTTGGCAATGCCAGTTACCCATAAAGATTTATTGCTATGCTCCAAGCCACAGAGCACTCCCAATAAAAAGCGAGGCAATGCTCCTTGATACGAGCATAAACTGTCTGAAATTACAAATAAAAAAAAAGAAAAAAATTGAAATGCTCCTTGGTAAGAGCATAAACTATAAAATACTCCCTAATTAGAGCATAACTATTAACAAAGTTCCTTGATAAGAGCATGAACTATCAACAAAGCTCTCAAATACGAGCATGAAATATTTAGAAGTTTGAAAAACAAAGATTATTCAACAAATCTCCTAGATACAAGCATAAACTATCTAAAATTTTGAAAAACAAAGATTATTTGAGAGCTCCTAGGTACAAGCATAAACTATGAAAACTTTTCAAAGTGAAGTTTTTCAAGCACTTATTGACAAGTATAAAAGCCCTAGAAATCCAATTCAAATGAATACTCCTTAACATGAGTATAAATTGTTTACAAATTCAAGTGATAACTCCTTGATATGAGTATAAATGATCTACAAAATCAAATAAAGGCTTCTTGATACGAGTTTAACCTATCTACATATTGATATTTAAATACTCCTTGATATAAATAAAACTATCTAGAAATTCAAATAAAGGCCTCGTGATACGAGTTTAGACTATCTACAAATTCAAATAAAGGCTCCTTGATACGAGTTTAAACTATCTACAAATTGATGTTTAAGTACTCCTTGATATAAATATAAACTATCTATAATTCAAATTAAACCTCGTTAATATGAGTTTAAACTATCTAAGTTTAAGCAAATACCTCAGATTGACCTTCCAAAAAATTGATTTCGAGATTTATTCACTTGTCCTCATCTGTCAAAGCAGATGAATGTGAACAAGTCTTGAGTGGTTAATTTTGTAGGCATTGAAATTTCATTGCAAATATAAATTGACATATGTAATATTTTATTTTTTCAAAAAAAAATTATATTCTGATATATATTTTAGCATCTTTCAAACTAAATTTCAAAATTAAATAAAATATGTAATTGGTAATTAAGTCAAATATTTTCATGTTAAAAAAATTGGCAATAAAAGTCATATCTTACAAATAAAGAAGCCAGATGTTGATATTTTAATAATTCAAATCACATTTTGTGATCAAGGTAGTAAATTACTAGCAAATATTAAACGGTCAATCAAATCTCACCACCTCGTCAAGTAAATTTGGCAAGAATACCTCGTGCACATATAAATAGGGATCCTCTATACAAGACAAAGACACACAACAAAAGAGACACAAGAAAGAGTCATAATTCAAGGAAGTTCCTCAATTCTCTCAAGTCAAATTCGCAATGATCAAGGTGAAGTTCCCGGTGTTCTTCGCAAAGATCATCCAAATCAAGACGTTCGATCTGTAGATAAGGTACTAAATCAAAAAATTAGCATTCTTTCCAAATTTACTTCAAATCAAGTCAGTAGTGTTCACAACATTGTTCGCGACATTAATTGAAATTCTCGGCGTTTAATTCGTAATCAAGTTGTAAAGTCTATGAATCATGTTATTGAAAATCAAATCTAATCTAAAGAAAATCAAACCACCAAATCCACTCCTAAAGTGTTTGAATTTCCAAATTCCCGAATTCATGAAGAAAGAATCAGAAGATCAAATAGAGATTGTAACCCGCATTCTTTAATTTAATTTTTAAAATTCAAGTTGTACTTTCTTTTTGTCTTTTAGTTTAATAAACATGAAATTTTATGTTATACTTTTTATTGTTTATTTAGATACGTTCAAGAATCCTTTTCAACTTAGTTCATATATGTGTACATGCAATATTTAATTCTTTTCAATTAAGTTTTATAATTACTCATATATGCTTTCTTTTCTCTCTCTCTCTCTCTCTCTGGCCTTGCTGCAACTTTTGATGTTTTGAAATCTCTTGCTCTCTCTCTCACACACAAAAAATGCAATTTTTTTTTAATTTTTATTGCTTGGTTTTGTTATTTGCTTTTTAAATTTCATTTTTATTTGTATAATTTTTACTATACTACTAGATTGATGATATTTTTTGAATTTAACAATTATAATTTTTTCTCCAGTCCTCCATGAAATTTGTTATACATTTTTTTTCAATTTTTTTTTCTCTTTTTTTGTTTTTACAAATTATTTTATTCAACTTATTGAATTGAACAATTATAGGTTTTTTTTCTTTATGCACTGATAAATTTTGATATTAACATTTTTTTGTGTGTGGTTATCTTTACCCTAATGCTTCAATTTATCCTCACAATCTCTCATTACCTTATGCTTATTATTATTATTATTATTATTATTATTATTATTATTATTATTGGTAAACCACCAGCTTTTTGATTCATTGACTGACTAATTTGAATTCGAATATTACAAAGTCCCAATATAGAAGCTTGCTCTCTCAATTTAATTTATTCATTCACAACTTTGAAGTTCGGTAGATATGTAAACATAAATAAGTGCACTTATTTTGCTTTTCGTTATTACTTTCTTTTTCAAATACTAGTTGCAACTAGCAATAAAGCAAGAATGATGTGATTTTGTTGAAGAAAAGGCTCAAATAGAAAAGCACAATTTTGAATTCTGTCCTCCTTCTCCACAGTCAAAATCCTTTATATTTTATAGTATAACTAACTAATTTTGTGTGGTCATGAATTAAGGATTGATAACACTCAATGATCGACTAAGTCAATTGTGGTCCATCTTATAGTTATGTCCATTTTGTGGAATTCAAAAGTTTATTATAAGTCAATGAATCTTTATGCCTGGTATATTTCTTTTTTCTTTGTTTCTTTCTTTTGTTTGTGTTTTGTTTTGAATAGATTCTCTTGCTATTTCCTTTTTTATTTCACTAAAGTATATCAACAATTAGATAGATTTCACGATAAATAATTTGTATATCATTAACTATCAATAAAGAACTATCATCTAATATAAAAGTAGATAAATATTCAATCTCAATAACTTTTACGCTATGTTTGGCTCTTGATTTAATGAGGAAAATAGGAAGGTAAATTTTTTCTTTACTTCAAATGATAGTACTCTTTGCTTTAATTTTTGATTATTTTCATTTTTCTTCTACATTTTTCACCAAAATTCTTGTTCCAAACACAGCATGGAGGAAATAACATTGGGATTTATAATGCACTGCAGGAAAAACGGGCAAAAGCGGGGGGAAAATCCGGCGGAAATCCGGGGGAATTTCCGCCGGAAAATCGTAAAACCGGCGGAAAACCGGCGGAACACCGGCGGAAACCGGTCCGCCGGTTTTTTTGGCACCAGAATACGCCCGGCCGCCGGTATTCCCCCGGTTTTTTCCGCCGGTTTAGGCGGGCGGGTTCGACCGGCGGAAAAACCGGCGGAATATTCCGCCGGATTCCAAACCGGCGGAATATTCCGCCGGTTTTTTCCGCCGGTTATTTAAAAAAATTTAAATTTGAAAAAACCGGGGGAAATTTCCCCCGATTTTTTCCGCCGGATAATAAAAAAAAATTTAATTTAAAAAAAACCGGGGGAAATTTCCCCTGGTTTTTTCCGCCGGATAATAAAAAAAAAATTTAATTTAAAAAAGTCGGGGGAAATTTCCCCCGGTTTTTTCCACCGGATAATTTAAAAAAAATTTAATTTGAAAAAACCTGGGGAAATTTCCCCCGGTTTTTCGCCGGATTATTTTAAAAAAAATTTAATTTTAAAAAACCGGGGGAAATTTCCCCCGGTTTTTTCCGCCGGTTTTTTAAAAAACAATTTAATTTTAAAAAATCGGGGGAAATTTCCCCCGGTTTTTCCCCCTGATACTTTTAAAAAAATCGAATTTTATTAAACCGGGGGAAATTTCCCCCGGTTTTCCCCCGCAAATATAGAATTTTTTTTTTTTATTAATTATAACCAATTTCTCCGATTTTTTTAAAATAATTATTTTAATTCGATCGCCAAAATCAGCTCATTAAAAATTTTTTATTTATAAATTTCATTTATAATATTCTAATAATGCAAAATGCTAATATTCACGAACAAGTAAAATAAATAAAAATACATAAAACTAAAATAAATTGACAAATATAAAATATTATCCTATATTGTTTGAAATATAATTTAAATATCAAATACGAATTCGTCCGGCAAATAAAAACATTGTTCATACGTCAAATTAAAGTATCAAATGTGTCTACTCGTCCTCCTCATTGTCATCCTCAAAATAGTTAATGTCATTTTCATTATCATCTCCGACATTCATGGGATTCGTATTTGGTTACGGTGCGAACATGTGTTGAGCGGGAAATCCTTGATCGAGATCATGACATGTGTCGTGGGACGTATTGCCTGTGGGATGACGCCGACGAAATGACTGGGGAGCTGCTCCGGAGGTGGACGGGCGATCGCTCACAAGTCCGGTGTACAGTTGTTGCATCATTGACATCATTGTGTTATTTTGAGACTTTAATTTGGTGATCTCTTCTTTTTGAGTTGAGATATAAGTCTGAATTTGATTTCTGAGATCCGTCAACTGCGCCTGTAAATGTGCTTCGGAATTAGAATGATCAGCACGCGATGAGGAACTTCCCAATGAGTGTTGCCCCCTCTTTTCCCGAGGAACGTAGTTCAGCCCAATTTGGTGACCCTTTCTGTTTGGGGGGCCGACCGCCTGCATAAACAACTCGTGTTGAGACTGTTGTGTAGCTTCATCGCTCAACCCTGCTGCTATTGATTGTTCCTGGGCTTGCAACAATTGTTGGTAGTTCTCCTACATGAAATTAAATAAATTAGATTAAACAATTGAAATTTAAGTCATGCAAGTATGTATAATTAGTTAATTAAATATGCAAATTAATATATTGTATACGTACGTGGACTTGTTTGGCATTTTGATTTAGCCAAACCACATTATTGGCCGTGCTCCCTTCATCCTCGTCACCCTGGGTTATCTCGTCGGGTCTAAGTGATCTCGTATAACACTTTTGAACAACCTCATGATAGCCGACCTCCCGTTCACACTCGGCCTCCTAGATAATTGACAAATAAAATTTGAATGAAAATAACAATAATAGTTATAATAAAATTGATAATAAATAACATACCATCTCAAGTTTTTTCGTCGCAAGTGACTTCGGCCCGCCACCATAACATGCTCCACCACCCGCTTCTCTATTTTTTTTATTCTGTTCGCTTTGTTTTTTGAATGTCTCTGAAGCCCAATAAGCGGTCAATTGGTCCCATATTTGGGGCACTATCCACGCCGGTCGCGTCCCAACTTTCCTAACATGCTCATATAGCTGCGACAGTTTTCTCGAACCACGACTTCGAAATGCCTTTTTCATATGATACTCATGCGCAGGATCCCACTCAACATATTTCTGTATATGTTATATTTTTAAAGATTACAATATGCATAAAAATTTATGTGTTACGTGTAACATATAATCAATATACAAAAGAAAATACGAACCTTCCACTCCTCAAACCACGTATCAAAAAGCTCTGTGCTAACATTTTTGAATGTAGGAACGAACTCAGTTATTCGGCTTTTCAATACGGTACCTATCGTGTTAGCTCCACGCTCGGCCGGGACGAAGCTACTGCACATACAAAATATATACACGTCATATCATGCTTAAATTAGTATAATACATTTAAACTCGACATATTAAACTCTCACTTACCAATTCGGAGCCGGCTCCAAGAAAAGCTTTTGTCCAGCTCGTCGTGTGGTTGGAGGATCCGGGATGCTATATGCATCCTGAGCAGATGGATTAGGTGACACAATCGGTGGACTATGTCCACCTACAGATGGAGTAGGCATAAATTGCAATGGAGCCGATGCAGCATGTTGGTATGTTGTGTTCATGTGTTCATTGATGATCGGAGGATCGTTTAAGTCATGTGATAAAGGACTAGTGGTGGGGACATATGATTGTGAAGAATTGATTCTACCCCGTATGGCATTACTTGATCCAGAGCGTTTCCGCGGTTGCATCTAAATTATTGTCGTTAATATAAATTAATAGATAAATTGCATACTAATATTAATTAGAAAGATACATATAAAATTTACATTAATATAAAGTATTACATAAGAATTCAATGATTAACAATCAACTATTACAAATCAAATGAACCCTAGTCACTGTCTCTATCATTATTTGAATCATCGTTCATTAACACCAAGTCTTCCTTATGATCCTCATCTCTCTCACTATATTCTTCATCGGTCGAGACATCGTTATTTTCCTCTTCATCCTCCTCGTGAACCTCAAGTTCGACGAGCTGAACACTATCTAAGTCAACATCTTCATCACACAAAGCGGGTACTCCATCATCACTAGAAGAGTTCATAACCTGGCACATATCATTTTGGTAAGCCTCCTCCATACCATCAGGAGTTTCAACTCTTCCTTTAGCTTTACTTTTAATTATAGCGAACCATTGGGTCTTGCCACGAATACGACCTGGATACACAACAAAATAAACTTGGCGCGCTTGTTGGGCGATTATGAAAGGGTCATATTTTCTGTATCTGTCTGTCTGTTTCACCTCAATAATACTACATTCTGGGTGTGCAATGCGCGTTCCTCTATGTGGAGTGGGGTCAAACCAATCACACTTGAATAACACCACTTTTTTTAATGGTTCCCCCGTATACTCCAATTCAAGAATTTCATTCAAAATTCCATAATAGTCATCTTCGCCGGAATCGCCATCGTAACCGCCTTTCACCCATACGCCACAATTCATTGTTTTTTTACCCTCACTCCATGATCGTGTGTGAAATTTGAATCCATTCACAATATATATCGGATATGTCCTGACAGAGAAATTAGGCCCCAGCGCAAGTTGTTTCAAAAATATTGACAACATTCCATTATTCAGTTCAAGGACCTATATAATGAAACGTATATAATTAACGTCAACAACAATGTTCATGCATCTTTTCACACTTGATTGTGCAATAATTTTATTTTATTTTTTTTAAATTAAAACTTACGTGCGAATTGAACCAGTCTGCGAATTCATTTTCGATCCGCTCGCTTGCGTCAACTTCTGTGATCCTATAATGTTGTCGAAAATAGCTACGTTTGACAAGATTTAATTCAGAATTTTTGATAATCATATAAAAGGCATAAAATAATTATAATTTATTAAATGTGATACTTACTTGATATATATTTCGACTTCATCACAATTTAACAGCACTTGTAATTTAGCGGAATTATACTCCTGCAAACTCTCAAAATAGCGTTCCTTACATGCTCCTAATGGACGACCTGGTTGATTGAAAACCGACAAAGTTGATGATACTGAAACATCAACACCACCATCATCGTTCCGTGGTACGCGCGTACTCATTGATCGCACGTGGGAATTAAAGTAGAAGGAACAAAAATTAGCAGTCTCACGTCTGAGATAGGCCTCACATATAGACCTTTCTACTTGAGCTTTTTGTTTGACTGTTTTTTTTATCTTGCCCAAATACCTATAACATTATTTAACGAAAATTTTTATGTAATTAATAACAATGCATAAGATAATTTAAGTTATGCAATGCAAAACCAAAAATAAATGATCTACCTTTCAAACGGATACATCCATCTAAATTGCACTGGACCACCATTCCGAGCTTCATCGATCAAGTAAACAGGTAAATGCTCCATTACATCAAAAAATGCAGGAGGAAATATTCGTTCTAATTTGCATAAAATTATTGGAATATTTTTCTCCATCTTGTCAAGATCATCGTGCCTCAATGTACTTGAACACAAATCTTTGAAAAATTGACTCAATTCAGCCAATGGCTTCCAAATATCATCGGGCAATTCCTTAAATGCAATAGGCAATAATTGTTCCATGAATATATGACAATCATGACTCTTCATGCCATGAATTTTGGCTGCTTGTGAGTCTACACAACGACTTAAATTTGAGGAATACCCATCTGGCATTTTTAGTTGTTTAATCCACACACATATTGCTCTCTTTTGGTCTAGCGTGAAGGAGTACTTAGCTTTTGGCTTTCCCCATTGCCCGCTTGACTTTTGAATCAATTCTAACTCACGCCGCCTACAAAGTTCGGCCATATCCATCCGTGCATTTGCATTGTCTTTAGTTTTTCCTATGAATTAAAACATCTTTCCAATACGGTAATTCTCCAAATACACTTTGTTTTGTCCAATTGTGCGTTATACAATACCTGGGTAACTTTTTCATATGCGGGTGCTCAGTAATTTTCGGTAACCATTGTACAAGTTCTGCCATTTGATGACCATCGACTTTCGGTGGTGGCGGGTCGAATTCAGTCTTATTTTTCTTGAAATTCATTTTGTTCCGTCGAAAAAGATGGTTCATTTCAAGAAATTGTCGATGGCAATCAAACCATGTATTTTTCCTTCCATGTTTCAATGTTACGGTCTTACTGTAACCCATGCAATACGGACATGCTAATTTACCAGCAGTCATCCAACCGGATAGCATTCCATACGCAGGAAAATCATTAATTGTCCACATTAACGCAGCTCTCATCAAAAAATTTTGTTTTTTTGATGCATCATACGTCTCAACACCCACATCCCAAAGTTCTTTCAACTCATCAATAAGTGGTTGCAAATACACGTCAATATTAACTTTCGAATTTTTTGGCCCAGGAATTATGCATGTCAAAAACATATAAGGCATTGACATACACATCTCAGGTGTTACAATTACCGGCCAACATGAATATGGCGATGCCGATTGAGAATACGGTGTGAATCCATCAGAACATAAAGCAAGTCTAACATTTCTAGGTTCAGCAGCGAAATCAGGATAAACTGCATCAAAATTTTTCCATGCATTCCCATCAGCTAGGTGACACATAACCCCATCCGGTCGGCGATGTTCAACATGCCATCGCATGTGTGGTGCTAAACTCAAAGATGCATACAAATGTTTTAGTCGTGGGATTAGTGGTAGGTAATGCATTCGTTTAACGGGGATGTATTTACGTCGGCCTTGACTCCTAGTCGGAATTTCTCGATATCTAGGAGCACTACAGAAACGGAGAATATGTTCCCTAACTTTAAACGGTTCTAGAACAGCCCACTTTTTAACGCATTTTGCACATGGACATCGAATCATTCGAAACTTTATAAACTCTTCACAAGCTTTAGCATGTTCAATAAATCCATCCACTACATCAATAAATGAGTTTGAAAGCCCCGAAGAATTAGCCTCAGTCCTTCTATACATCCACAATCTATGCGAGGGTATATCCATCTACATATTACAGATTAACTAATTATTATATGGTTTGTTTATTCTTAACTATATCATCTAACTTTTCATTGTCACAAATTTTACATTTTACAGAAATTCAAACACAAGCATCATATTACAGAACGTATACAAAAATTTCACGAAAGACAAAATAACTGCATCATATTACAGAATATATAAAGCATTATTATATTTTATTTACTAGTTATATATTGTCAAAAAATACGTAC
>CM047882.1:13731822-13763672 GCA_026212405.1 Petrea volubilis
GCAACTCACACATTAATAGCATTCTGTTTCTCCGCATCCATGTATGCATTGCTATAATATCTTTGCAGAGTACGAAAAAATTCCTGGGACTGTGTAGCTGCCTTCCACTGGCCTCTTCGCTCAGAGAAAATCTATGATAAATTTAAAATTCAGAAATGTTAACAGATGCATTATCAAAGTCTAAAATGAAAATATAAATTGGCTTTAAGAAAATAATGATTTGGGTTACTCCTTTATGTCTTTTTACCCCTTTAGTACCGACATACCCATAGTATAATTTAAGTTTGAAGAACACAATGTTGAAGATGAAACTATTAACAGTCAACCCAAACAGAACTATACAGATTCCATCAAGAAGGTACCAGTTCTTTAACTATCAAAAACCTGAGTACTACTACATATCTGCAATTGGATATTTAAAATGTCTCTGTTTGCATAACATCATCAGAAAGAATACTTCTGGCACTTCGGCACAGTTTCGTGGAAAAAGCTAGGTTCGGAATTGGTGTAAGTCAAAGGTTTTTCTTGCGTACAACCTTCACTGAACAAGCTACAAAATTAAAAAACATAGAGGACACATACCCCACCTAACAGTTGAAGTCACTAAATATGAAGCTCTTTCCAAGTATATAAACTTTTAGAGAGCCTTCAATTTTAATACAACCTGACAACTTGCGACCGTATAAAAGTTTTCAAGGCATAGGCTCCCATTATTGCATCAAATGACTTCTAAATACACCATTGAGCAGAAAATGCCAAAACATTAAACTTACCGAATCCATCAAAAATTAAAGAGATAATAACATATTAGCTTACCTTGTTGTGTGCAGCTGATCCACCATATTGGTGTGCAAGAGTATCACCCATTCTCTCATAGAAACCCATCAACTCTTCAGCCAAAGGATCATCAAGGTCCATCTTCGTCGAGGATGTTACTCCTAAGGCATGAAGCTGATACCCCAGTGCAGCCAAGCCATACGCATATTGTGCCACATTAGTGCGATCCAAACAATCTATGCAATTCGTTCGAAGCACTCCCTTTTGGACCATTGGTGGCTTGACAGAAGGATGACAGTTACCAATGCTATTGCCTCCACTAGATTTTCTGTCCGAGTTATCTGAATCCTCAGTCTCATCATGTTTTTCACTATCAGTTTGAGAATATGTTGAGGTGGGCATGCCAGGAGCAATAGAATTCCTGTGTCAGAAAAGCACTAAATTATGTTCATTTGTAATCACACAATATGTTAAATATCTTTCAGTCAGCGATCACTGCCAAACTAATCGATTTAGGATTAGGACTAGGAACTTCGTCTTCAGCACCCTCTGAACCAATAAAGAAAATCGTATTGTTATTTACAATTTTAAGTGCATCAAATCCACCGGGACAAGAAAAGGCACTGTAGACATTAGTTTGGCCAAAGTATTCCATTGAGTTCCCTTGTTCTATTTAGTTTTCCTTTTTTTTTTTTTTGGTATTCCTTTAACAAAATATGGCCACGTTGCCAGTAACCCAAAAGCTGACAAGCTGAAGATATCCTAGATTCCATTATTGTTATGACATTGCAATGATATATGCATGTGCTTGCTAAGCATTAAAAAATGTAAAAGGAAACAGCTCCAATCTGGTTCTACATGGAATAAATGACTCACTCAAAACTAGGCCATTTAAGGTGCCCCTCCGATAGCATCTCCACCGAGGCTTGACAATAGAAAAAACCAGTCAGCATCAAAGCATATGCGGCCACCCTTCCCAATAGTAGTAAAACATTTGTAGCTTTGCTGGTGAAAAATCAGGAACATGGAAACATAAATCAGATCATCTATAACCAAAATAAGGAGCAACATAAAAGATAACGATTTGATACCTCCGAGAATGTTTATGCAAATCCAAGTGGAGAAATTTAAGCCGGTTCTCCTCAGATAGATCTTTATTGATGACTTCAATGGCGTTAGCAAACTCGGCACGGAGAATGGATTCTCGAGGCTTCTTTTCATTTGTCTATTCATAAAAAAAATTGACGAGGTGATTAATATGATTGTCCTTTAGGGAGAAGTTTCCAGATAGCAAAGGTCAAAAAGAAACTTTTTTAAGTTAACTATGGAACTCCTTAATTTTTCTCTGGGCTTCATATATTACGAACAACTAAATAAGAATTTTATTTTGTCTAGAACACTTTGAACACAAAAGCAAAAACTACAAAGTCCACTTACCTTAATCAAATTCAAAATAATGATTGGATTCCCATATCTCTGCACAAGGTTTTCAAAATGAAGTCTGGTAGCCTCATATGTTTGGTCCCTTTTTGACACTGCAAACCAGGAGTACACGCTCACAACTAGGATGAACATATAACTTTTGTTGACATAAAATGAAGATACAATTACGTAAATGATGAAACATACATATAATATCTGGCTTAAGATTTAGGCGGGAAGTCTCCTGTGACCAGAACAATGGTATTGAGCCACGATTTTGGACCACGGAACTAATTTGAATGGGCAGACCTTCAGGAACATCCTCAATTAAAATCTGCTCAGTCTCAACATCATTGGCCACTCTGCCCTTCTCATTGACACCTCGTTTCAGATATCTACATTAGGAAAAAGGAAGAAAAGCTTACTTAAAACTCCAATCACCAATTCAGAAAAATAGACAGCCAAAATGACATAAAAAAAATATCTCGAATATCATTCAACCAAAACAAAAAGTGAATTTAAAGGTACATGCATCTGAGTTCTGCAACCAAGTCACAAAAATTATTAATATAGGTCTGATCATGCGAGTAATAAGACTTGAAAGGTCATTCCAGAATTCATTATGCTCATTGTATCTCAACTGCAACACTAATCCATTACATATACTCACACCATCATTTGAATGGACTTCCAGACATTTTAAGATTTCATCCACAACCAGCAGCAGGAAAATAAAAAAATAAATGTCCTTAAATCGGTTATGATATGTTGTAAAAACTCAAGAAACAACTTGACAGCATTAAATATTGCAGCTCAGCATGCAATCAAATCTTCAACCAGTTGTATCTCAAGTCTCAACCATAACACTAGTCAAGTAAATATACTCTTACTATCTTTTATGTGGACCTCAAGAATTTTTCTACAACCAACAGCAAGAAAGTAAAAAATAATGTTCCTAGTGCAGTTATTTATTTTGTAAAAGCTCAAAAAACAACTTTCTGGCATTAGATCTCCTGCTGCTAATGCTATCCATCATGCAACCAAACTAGGTGCATAAAAGTATCTTTCTGTATTTATTTGGACACCTCAAACAAAGGTTGCAAATGAAGACAATTTACAGGAAATGACATTTAAAGAATGAACAAGACTTTAGATCACGTGACCACCCAAAATGATAGGGATTTCAATATTTAGAACTAACTCAAAGATGAGCACTCATATTTTATATTCAAACATGTGGAAACTTGACCAAGTACCTAATCATTCTCTGCAGTCTGCCCTAAAAGACATGATTGCTTCAAAAAATAATTTTCTCTATTTTGTAATTCCTAAGCAAGACCCGGGGCTTATTCGTTAGCTTATCCTAAGCAAAACCCAGAACTTACTGGTTTCTTATTCTGAAGCAAAACCCAGAACTCACAATTGATCATGCAAAACTTTCATTATCGGCCGTAATATCACCGAACAAGAACTTCCATTCTCCTTCAGTTCAATACGAATGGCCTAGTTTGACTAAAGCTGCCAGTAAATCAAGCTCGCTCACAAACTATTTCAAGCTTCTCAAGTTAAGGTCAACTGCGTCCCAAGCTCGAGCTTTAAGGTAACTGCCTCTCAGCCTGTTGGTCAAGATATTAGTTGTCCGCAGACAATGTTTTCTTAAACTTTTCAGTGTTTGATTTTACTTTGTTTCAATTGTGGTGCATGCATGCCCTGTACATGACATTATTTTTTTCTGCAACAAGCTACAGTTATCAAGGAAAAATATTCCATTCTTAAATTTGAGCTCTTACTTTGTTTCAAAGCAGGGCAAGAAACTCAAAGCTGATGAAATTCAAGCCAAGATCAATGGGCCAAAGTCAACTTGCCATCAGCCTAAGACTTTCTGCAACTTTTTACCATGTTGGAAAAGGAAATTTAAGATGCCCCCAGAAGATATGAGTAAATTTCAGACAAGTGGAGTATATACGATGCCGAAGACCCAAAATTACTTATCTTATTTTAGCCAAGATGGAGTTTTAGATGAGCAATGAAGAAGTTTGTTTTGTGTACTTTATAGTATTGCACTTAAAACCAGTGGTTGACATGAGGTTCGTTTTTCCTTTTTGTTGGGGCTTTGGTTCCCCCCCCCCCCGGGGCGGGGGCGGGGGGGGGGGGGGGGGGGGGTTGTTTGTTGTTAATAAATGAATTCCTATTTTGGCGCAACAGAAAGGAAACTGGAGCCATAAATTTGGAAAGGCTGGAGAATTATAGCAATCATGTCTGGAGAGTGTCATCTCCTAAAATATTTAGGAACAATCAATGTAGGTCTAACACAAAGTATCACCTAAGAAGAGTATGTAAATTGGAGTTGATCCAAGAAATTACTCCAAATGTTTGTCACTCTTACAATGTTATCCATACCTGGTACCAGCATAATGTCGTGAACGCCTACCAAGTAGAGTCAGCTTGAGATCCCTCCCTGATATAGAAAATGTGGCCTGGGTTCATCAAGATAAAGCAATCAAGATTGTATCAGATTGTTACTGCTAACAGATATTATCCAGCTGACAATATTACAAATTATTTATCACACAATACATTTTGACAGATCAAGAGCATTAGCTGAATATTAATAGATAGCATTAACGAATCTTTTTTTCTATAATTGAGCAACCCACCTGCTTAAAATATCCATAGACCAATGCAACAGTCCACATAGTATTTTGAAGAATATTTCGTATTCCACGTGTAAGAAATTCATTCCAGACAAACATAGTTTCATACAAAACTTGCCCTGTCTCACTATCACACATGTTCTTCTGGAGGCTTCTCATCACATGGTAGGAGTAACTGAAGTAGAAGTCCTTTGTAAGATCCACCATGCACAAGAGCTTCTTGTATCTATGGGAACAACAAATAAGTAATACTTAATCAAGAGAAAATTCCTTGAGATGCAGATTGGCCAATAAAAATTGCAAAGAAAAACATTTTATAAGTTGCTTGACCGCCTTGTTTATCATTAGCTAAGAGATGCAAATATTATTTCTTAGTGAAAATATAAAACCATGAATAAACATGAAAAGTAAGAAGCTTTCTTCAGTCTTCACACAATTTGAAATGGCAAAGTTCCATTCGTAAATCACCTTAAACCAAAATTCACAGAGGAAGTTGCATAAGAACAAATTAATTACAAGAGATGTTTAATGTTGCATCATACTTCTCAAATAAATCAAATTAAACTTTATTGAAATGATAAGAGGAATTAAAATGGTAGAGAGTTCTTACTACTATTACTTCTTTTTGGGGCTGTGGGTACTTAATAAGAGCACATGCAATTGCATCTCATGGTCGAATAAATTAATAATAAGTTAACATGGATTGCGCCAAACAAGAAGCAGAGAAAATGTAATCCATGAAGTAGAGCATTATTTACAGGATTTCAAAACTTAAGATATGGGTCACACCCTCCGCATTTGGCTGCCCAGATTTCATTGCATGTGTGGCAGCTAACTTGTTTTGAGGTATCTTCAGCCTTTATTTCCAAGGTTTCGAGAAAAGTACCCACAGACGATGTTTGGGATCAGTAGATAGGGTCCTCTCATTGACAAAAATACGATACCGAAACCCCTTAGCATTCTTTCACCTATTAATTTCCATTGTACACTCATTAACAAAAAGCTGTCTCCTGATTGGCAAAAGTATGAGAAACAAAAATCCCCAGCATTCTTTCCAAATCAATTCCCACTACTCCCTCCCTCCCTCCCTCCCTCTCCATAACGTCAAATCTAAATCGAAAACCCATTGAAAGCCTGCTGGCTGCTACTCAAGTTCTTTAGCAACTCCGCAACTATCATCACATCACATCCCTCGTCCAATGTTTCAAAAGGGAGTGCTTCAAGAGGAAGGTGAATTGGCTTTCTCATGGTGATGAATTGGATAGAAGATAGAGAAGATAGATTCATAATAAAGTGACAGTGCAGATATTCCTGCTTTTAAGTGTCCAGAAAAATGCATGACAATTCTCCCCTTGACAACAAGAAGACCCAAATTAATGACAATCATTCTTGAAACAGAAACACAAAGAACACTAGCCGAATGGACCCTTTACTACATGAACTTTTTAACATTTTAATAAAAGATGATTAGAAAACAAAATATGAAAGAACTGTGCACTAATCTTTCCTTTAAACTCAAAAACTGACAAATGAAAAAGCACATCTCATATGCAGAAAGGCTGTAACCTGTTCTCATTCTTATAGTTAACCATGCTGGATCTAACTGCTGGATTTGGCAGGGGAATTATGTCACTTTTGGAGATAGCATATACATTGTGACCGCATATTGCACCAATCTGCCTCCTTTTAGTAATGAGCAACATGTAATATGGCCCTAGGAATTTAATAAATCCTGGAAAAAAGAAAGGGAAGGGAATGAGATCATCTGACCAACCAGTCTTTCTCTAAAAAGGACACAATCCACACCAAGTGACTAAGCGATAGACACACCAATAATGCCATAACATGTAGTAACGAACTTGAGTCCTCCTGTAGCCCTGTTTCCTTCATGTATCCTCCTCAATAGGTCAGAGCACTCCCTTTCAGTATAAATGGTAGAATCTTCACGAATGTTAAGCTCCGAGGGTTCCAGCCTGTCAATTTTCAAAATTTTCCAAAATGTTCTACTTTTGTCCCTTCCAACCATATAAAATTTCTGCAATAAAAAAGCAGATAAACAATCAAATACGGCAAAGAAATAACCTTTCCGGTAAAAATATTAAGGTAAGCAAACAAATTGTTGAATTTGTAAATGTGAACGCACAAATGAACATACTACGAACGTGGAATACTCTTATGTAAGTGCAGAAGAAGACAAACACAGTATATTCTATGTGGCGTGTACACCAAGGCAATAAATTTAGCATGTTTCGCAATAATTACACAGTTATTAAATGTGTAGTCAATTAAAACAATATTTTTTATCCAACCGTTCGTCAAACTTTTACACCTCAGTAAACGCACCTAGAAGTATAATGCATTTTCCATCTTATTTGATAAGATAGGCTTCAGCTGAAGGTTTTTGAGTATGAACGAATTTAAGTTCATTTTTTGTTAAAATCCAAATCCGCAATTTTATTAATCAAGTCAATCTTGAATTTTGATCACCGAATTATCAAATTCAAACTTGCCATGTATGGAAAGCGGAAACAAAGAACTCAAGCAGAAGCAGCCGCAGCAGCAGCAGCAACAACAACAACAACAAAACTGGCATATCTTGAATTAAAAAAGCATAAATCACAGGAATTTAAGAATAACAAAACACAAGCTTTGATCGTCAGAAGAGGTTAATCTAGAGACGTCTTAGGAACACAACATTTAGTATTCCTGAATCTATAAAAGAAAATTCACAGTTTTGACCAGTTATGACACTAAGAATGAACTGGAGAGATAATCTTATACCGATCGAGTTTCATAGAGTCTGAATTTCTGCATAACGGGCAACGGAGTAGGAGAATGTGGAGAACCAGGCTGCACTTCATGCTGTTGTTGTTGAACATCTTCCAACATATCTGCCATTGCTTCTGAATATTCTTCACGATCCCCGAGCCTCGGGCTCGGGAATCAATCACTCTGTCATTCAATTTTAACCCCAATTCTAGTTACTCTCTCTCCCAACTTCTAAACCCCATCACCACCACCACCACAGGTTGCTTCAGATATAGCATTCCCCAACAAAAAAATAAAATAAAATAAAATTCAAATTTCAAAAACTCTCAGAAGGCCTTTGACTTCCTCCCTTCGATTTTCCAATATCCAAACCCTAAATTCAACACTGTAGATACGTAAATTACAACGCGCAGCAACTGATCATCGATCAAAGCTGTCAAAGTTGAAAACTCGACTGGAAAAATTCAATGACAATCAATTATTATTCTCCCAAAACACAAAAGAAAATCCTAAAATAATGCAAAGCAGAAAAAATTGAATTCAAACGCGCCCGTGATAATTGGTATACACAAAACAGAGGTTTCCTCGAAAACAAAACAAAAAAAAAAATGGACGGAAAATAAGGAAAGGAGATGCAAATTTTTTTTCCCTGTTTGATGGAAATGATGATGATGATGCTGTATAGAGAGTGGTTTATAGATGTTGATTGATTTTATTAGATTTCAAGAGAGGGAGACAGAGGGAGAGGGAGAGGGGGAGAGGGAGAGAGAGAGAGGGAGGGACAGCTTGGATCCGCAGAGGCAGAATGAAAACCACAACTTAATTTTAGTTGATGAATAAAAGAAGCATATGCCCTCGCTCATATCCTATGGAAAACTCTGCTTCTAAGTTCCAACTACTAGTTTTTTTTTTTTTTTCCTTTTTCCTCTTTTGAGAAAATAATACTAAAATCACTTGTGGCAAGAGTTTAAAATGGTAAATCCACAATTCGGAAATAAGGGATGTGGTCAGAAATTTTTATTTAAGAGGGGTGACTTTGAACTCTTATAAATTACAAAATGATACTTTTGCAATTTTAGGTGAACAAAATTTCAAACTTTAATAAAAATACACACAATATAAAGATTTAAAGGGATTGCTGCACCTTTCAACTTCTTTTTAGCTCTGTATCTAGCAACAATCACAATATAAATAAATACGGTGTACTATTTTATTAAAATTGAAAAAATATATATATTTATATATTACGAGTTACAAATCACATATTTATGATTCGATTTTATTTAAAATAATTGAAACAGCTCCATTTGAATGATTGATATGGTAAAAATTTCTACTTGAGTTCATAATTGATGATAATTTAAGTAAATCAATAATGGAGATATTTTTGTGAAGTTGTTTATGACAGCATAAATGGCTTTAAATATCAATAACTGAGTTTGAGATGGTTTAGTTGCAATTACATGGCATCCATGGAGTAACAATTACATAAAGTAGATCTATTGTTTTTTTGTGGACAACGTGGGGCTTGTGACACTCTGCATCCTTTTAGCCACGAAACGGACTTACTTTGGGAAAAAAGGATTAAAAATAGCATTATAGCAATAGTTGGAAATAAGGCTTAAAATAAAAAATACTCCGTATTTGGTAGTGCCATTACTTTAACATTATAACATATCACTCAGTAAGACGATGAAGTCAGAAATTTTTATACGAAGAGAAATTACTCTTCGTTATATTTTATTTTTATCCGAAGACCATAAGTGCTTTTCCAATAATACCCACCAATAAAAGAAGAATTTTAAGTGAAGATCCATAATTACTTGGTCTATAAGTCTTTTGGCGGAAAAATATTTATATTTTCGAAGCATTATTATTATTATTAATTTACTATGTTTCTCGTGACAGCTCAAATCCCACAAAAACGTTTGTCAATTGTCATTGCAGGTATTATTATGAATTGGTCAGATGCGATTAATAAATTAATACAGGGAAACGTGCTAATAGTTCCAATTGATAATTGACCATTCAACTATTTTTGAAAATTCTTATAATCACAATCAAGCAAAAATAATAATAATTATTTGGAGGTCAAGGGCCGACCATATGCACTAGTCCTCCACGTACAATAGCAAACATAGGGTAAAATCAGGTTTTATTAGGTCAGACCTTATCAATTGTGATTCAAAAGGTTAAAAACAAAAGAAAAAAAAAAGGAAACAAAAGCAGTGTTCTCTTAGGTCCATGGATCATCAATATCCAATACTCTATTATAGTCTAACTAAATTCAAAACGAGCATCGTAGAGAATAGTATATGCGATTATTTCCAAATAATTATTTTTTACATATATAGAGTTATAATACATTTGACTTAAGTCATTTAATTAGATCCTAACAATTTGAAGCAACACCCATTGATGAAAGAAAATGTTTGTTCTTTTAGATCGATGAACCATCCTTTTTCCATCACCCATGTAGCTCGACTAAATTCGAGACAAGCGTCGTAAAGAATCATATTGCTGACTATTTTTTTGATAATTATTTTATATATATATATAATTCAAATACGATATCTTACTTAATTAAATAGTCCAAACCCTTAACAATTTGGACCAATAACCGGAGTCGGTCAAAGAAAAGACTTGTATGTTTAGGTTTGAAACAATAAAAAGTGTTTCAATGATTGAGAACAAGATCAAGAAGCGAACTTGAGCCCACGTCTAGAAAATAGAGAGCAACATGTTGGGATGGTTTACTGATATGCCTTTTTCCATGATGCTTGCGTTTTTCCAATCTTTGTCTTATTATATGATACCATTTATTTAACTCATCAAAAATAAATAAATAAACAATACTACCATTTATTTCATACATATTATTATATTGCAATTGTATTTTGAGTTTTGATTAAAAATGGATCCATAGTGTGAAAATTAATAAGATATGTTATTTATTTGTCATAAATAAATAAATAAATAAATATTAAATAACATACGTTCTCATAGAGTAAAATACAAATAAACTTTTGTGGGAGTAAAGGAACAATTTAATGCATGTATACTATTTGAACTCCTATTTTTAGATTATATAAAAGTTGTGTGCTATGGGACACTTTATAATTATGTATAATTAATACATAATGTAAACACAAATATTTAATTACTAAATTTTATTAATAATCATACAATAAATATTAGTGGTTATGAATAACATCCATAGTTTAAATTATGTATTATAGTCATAAAATAGTTATAAGTTGAAATCACTTTAACTGAACTAACATTATATGGTCTAGTATCAACAAATATTGAACTACTTTAATTTAATTTGATTACGGTACCCTTTCTTGTATATATAGTTTCACATTATCATGCTATATATATACATATATATATATAGATATTGTCTTGACAATCCGATTTCGACTCATTAGCCGACTAATCCAGATCGGGTACTGCAGAGGCCCATTATGGGAGCGACCCTCCCAACCCAGTTGCTCAATTCACAACACCAGAATTCGAACTCTAGACATTGTTTAAGGGATCTAACCCTTCATCCTGCTAGATCAACTGGTAGTTGGTCATTATCATGCTATATGATTAGTATAAGTTGTTCACAAATGTATTCGTTATTTCCTACATCACTACAAATATATATATATATATATATATATATATATATTAGTGATAAGATATAAAAGTGATAATATAAAAGTTATTACAAATAATTGAATTAAGTGACAATATATTATATCTTATCGCTAATTATGCTTTTTTGATGACGACAATTTTTATATTGTCACAATATCATTAAATGGTAACAATAATTAATATTTTAGTTGTCATCATTGATAATTAGTGACACACATATGATAACAACTCGGTAAAAAAAAATTTGTCACTAGGATATCGTGACGAAATTTCATTATCACTAAATTGCCGTTGTAGGTGTATAATCACTAACTATCAATTTATATTATATTATCACATTTTTACACTATGTTATCACAATTGATATTGTGCAAGCTATGTTTTGTGACAACATAATTTTGTTGTCACTAAATACATATAATTAATAACAATTTTTTTATCGTCACTTGTCATAATATTGTTATCAATTTACTCGTTTTTCTTATAGCGCATGAAAATGCATCAATATAAATAAGAGAAGAAAAAATAAAATTAATCATGAAGTGCTATTAACACAACAAGCATAATAAAGTGATACTCATATATAAATTAACTTATTAAATATTATTTTAAATCTACTAATCTAATTGCCTACTATTATACTCATTGTAATTTAGTGGTGAGCCTAAAATTTTAATTTGTCATTGTCTAACATGACTTATCCAAGAAAAGTAAGGATCAAGCAACTAGAGTTGGACTCGGCTTTATATCATACATGTGTGTATATATATTTATATACGAATTGCCTTGCTTGCGCCATTGTTTTGTGTAATTAAGTTGGAATAGTTGGCACAAGTTAGCCATTTTGAACCTTCTCATAATCAAGCAACTACATTCGCGTCAAAGTGACATCACATCTCTTCTATACAAAAAGAGATCTTAAATTTAAATTCAAACTCCCCCGACTCTCAACTTAAAAAGAGAAAAAAGCGAAGCTTTTAATATTAATTTATATATGAATATTTTAAAGAGAATACAACAACTAGATTCATGCAATACTTCATCATAGCAATTATATAATAATATTATATATAGTACAACGGAATTTCAAAATTGAAACATGAGAACGGATCTCGTATTTAGATTTAAGTAATGGAAGCAAAATACAAATTGCGGTTCATAATTAATATTCAGTTGATTGCACACATTGGTAATCAAATTCATGTGACGTAAAAAGAGTAAAACTAACAAAGTCATATCACGATTCATCACATGAACTATTTGACAATATTTTTTCAAATTTGAGATATTATCAGTATGGCTTTTGCATGCCTTGATGATGCATGCACACAACTTCTCCTTTAGCATATGCGAGTCATGTCTAACATGTTGTGCTAAAAAATATTGTTCACATTTTCAGTAAGTTTTATTTTATAGAAAGTATTCGTATAAAATAAAAAAGGATAAATTACATCTGCGCTCCTTGAGATAGAGTGTAATTATAAATTAATCCATGTGATTTTAAAAGTTACAATACCCCCATAAAGCTATGTATCAAGTTAACAAAATTCATCTAACTTCGATCATTGATGTGAGATATAATTGCAAGTTGTGTTTTTGGTGGAGTTCTGAGCTGGGATTTCAACGGTCTTGACATGTCCAAGATACAAAAGATATATATCAAGTCAAATTTTTTTTTCAAAAAAAATAGTGGCGGTATCAGATTATAATTAATAATGATGCTTAGTGGTGGTTGTAGTGATATAAGGTGAAATTATTTAACAAAAAATAGTGGAATAACAAAATTGAATGAGGGATTTTATGAGGTTCGGCAAATCGCATTTCAAGTGGCCCGATTAACTACTATAGTTGTAGAAATGTTATCATTTGGACATCTAGCTCCATTATTGTGTATAAGAAGGTTTTAATCCTCATTTGGGTATTTGTAATTTTTAAAACAAGAGAGTTTAATTTGTATTTACGCTATACATCCACATGTGTAACCATGTAGATGTAATTTACCTGAATTTTTTTTTTTTTCCAAAACATGTATTCCATAGTAATCTCTGCCGAGATAGCCCTCTTTTTTTTTTCTCTCTTATTCACTGCGGCACGAAATCATAAAGAAGCTGGAATAACCTAGAAAGAGAGTGGCCCCTAGCCTTTGAGAGTGTCTTTTTTCACACAAAACTAGAGGTAGTCAAACTACTAGGTCACATATATTGCCTTTGGGATTGCTTCTATCAGTTCTCATACTACTAATGCATAAAATATTGAATTTTCAATCTTTTTCTTTCAGTCTCAGTGCCGAGACATTCAACTATATTTTATACGATAATCACTAGTTTTTATGGAGCTAATGTAGGTATGGAGCTACTGAGCTAACCGACCTAATAGGCATCATATTAGTCCATGACTACGTCCTTTCTCTAAAAACATAAAAATAAAAAATAAAGTATATATATAGCTTGTGATCTTTATTATAAATATATAAGCAAGTGTCGATCAAGTGACCATAACCCTCGTATAAATGAATATTATTATGATGTTGATTTGATGCAGTCTGCAAAGTAGAAGTTTCCGATGAGTGACCATGACAATTACCCACTCATTTTCAAAGTCTACGTTTGTCATCATAAATAAGAATATATGACGATTATTTAATCAATGCTGTACAAATGGTTTTTTTTTTTCTCCAACGAATTATGATTATGATTAAAAATAATAATTAATTATTCCGATTTAGATTTGTTGCCCGGAAAGAGTACCATATTTTTCGCATATATATGTATTTGTATTAAATTTCATGAGCCACATTAATAGCAAATGACTAGACAAATACTTGTCCGACATTTTTTTCTTTGCCTAGAATGAGTTCAGTTTAATAAATCAATAGCACCTTATAAGACTATTGAACTAATAAAATTATTCAGAAAAAGTTAGGTCATGACATACATGACTAATGGCACGTATTAACTACAATAATTTTGTTTTAATTACACTATATGCATAACGTGTGACAAGATTTTGATGAAGATTATATTTAAAAATAACTCTCATCATTGTTTCCACTGGGCTTAGAGTCGAGTGGTGGGGATTCAACTGTGGTATCAGGGAAGTTCTGAATTTGAACCCTCTTGTCCTTTACCCCTTTCCCTTTAAGTGTGTGTGTGTGCTGTGTGTGGGGTATTTTTTAGTTGATATCTATAGAGTATCCCGAGATAATTGAATCAAAAAATAAAAAATAAAAATCTTATCATTGTTAAACTTTTGGCAATCATCATTATGATAAAAAAAATTAATTTGTCAGCTAATGAACAAAATTAGTGATAATTTACGATACTCACACGACATACATATTTTACATACATAATAGAACTTTTCTTGTACAAGCTATCAGTCACGAGCCGTTAACGTATGCCATTAGATAATCAAAAAATGAAGCATTCATTTATTAATATTGTCATTGCTTTAGATTATATGAATGAGTGATTCTCGTCTATTGCTTCTGTAATATTCATGTTTTGACCTAAAAAATTATAGAGGGGTCATATTTATGGAATAAAGTCTTAATCACCCCATTGGCCTAGCTTATTGTTCCTTAAAATAACATGGTTATCTCTAATATTATAGATATAATATCACATCCAAGGATGTAATTAATATATTTATGAGGATATATATATATTTTTTATAACTTGTTAAAAAAAAATACTTGCTTAAATATATAACTTTTAGTTGACTTGACTGGTGTTCAAAAAGACTACATACAAAAATGCTAAACAATAAATGTTTTACCAGACACTTGATGGAAAGGGAGAGATTATATTAATAATAAATTTAAAATGATAATACAAAATTTCCTCAATGCATTGAATGTAGAAAGAACTTTTATTTTATTTCACAATAGTGTATATATATAAATATATACTGTAATTCTCATTCAATAGGACAAAATCCATATGGTTTTATTTTATAGAAAGTATTCTTTAAAAATATAGTGGTGGTATCAGATTATAATTAATAGTGATGCATGGTGGTGGTTGTAGTGGTATAAGGTTATTTATTAAGAAAAAATTAGTGGAACAACAAAATTAAATGAGGGAATTTGTGACGTTTAGCGAAGCACATTTCTAGTGGCCCTATTGACTACGATAATTGCAGGAATGTTATCATTTGGACGTCTAGCTCTATTATTGTTTATAAGAAGGTTTTAAACCTCAATTGGGCATTTGTAATTTTTAAAACAAGAGAATTTAAATTTGGAGTTACACTATACATGCACAAGTGTAGCCATGCAGATGTAATTTGCTTGAATTTTTTTTTTCCCAAAACATGTATTTCATAGTAATCTCTGCCGAGACAACCCTACTTTTTTTTCCCCCTTGGTATTCATTGTTGCACGAAATCATAAAGAAGCTGGAATAACTCGGAAAGAGAGTGGCGCCTAGCCTTTGAGAGTGTCTGTTTTCACACAAACAAGAGGCAGTCAAACTACTAAGTCACATGTGTTGTCTTTTGGATTGCTTATATGAGTTCTCACTATTAATGCTGTCATGTGTGCTTACAATATTGAATTTTGAATCTTTTTCTTTCATTTTCAGTGCCGAGACATGCAATTATATTTTATACGACAATCATTAGTTTTTATGGAGCTACTGAGCTAACCGACCTCATAGGCATCATATTAGTCCATTACTATGTCCTTTCTCTAAAAAATAAAAATAAAAAATAAAGTATATATATATATATATATATATAGCCTGTGACCTTAATTATAAATATAAGCAAGTGTCGATCATTACCCTCGTATAAATGAATATTACTATGATGTTGAATTGACGCAGTTTGCGAAGTAGAAGTTTCCGATGAGCGACCATGACAATTACTCATTCAGTGTTGAAATAAATTGAACTCATTTTCAAAGCCTACGTTTGTCATCGTAAATAAGAATATATGAAGATTAATTGATAGATGCTGTACAATTTTTTTTTTTCCTCCAACGAATTATGATTGTGATTAGAAATAATAATTAATTATTATGTTTTATATTTTTTGCCCCGAAAGAGTACCATATTTTTCGCATATATATGTATTTGTATTAAATTTCATGCATGAGCTACATTAATAGCAAATGATTAGACAAATACTTGTCCGACATTTTTTTCTTTGCCTAGAATGAGTTCAGTTTATTAAATCAATAGCACCTTATAAGACTATGGAACTAATAAAATTATTGAGAAAAAAGTTAGGTCATGACATACATGACTAATGGCGTGTATTAACTACAATATATTTTTTTTTTATTACATTATATGCATAAAATGTCACAAGATTTTGATGAACATTATATTTAAATACAATTCTTATCACTGTTGCCACTGGACTTAGAGCCAAGTGGTGGGGATTCGACTGTGATATCAGGGAGGTCCTAAGTTCGAACTATTTTGTCATCTACCTCTTTCCCTTTGATTGAGTGTGTGCGTGTGTGGGGGTTGTTTTTCGATTAACATCTATAGGGTGTCCCGAGATGATTAAATTAAAAAATGAAAAATAAAAATCTTATCATTGTTAAACTTTTGGTATCAGTCACGAGCCGTTAACGTATGCCATTAGATAATCAAAAAATGAAACATTCATTTATTAATATTGTCATTGCTTTAGATTATATGAATGAGTGATTCTCGTCTATTGCTTCTGTAATATTCATGTTTTGACCTAAAAAATCATAGAGGGGTCATATTTATGGAATAAAGTCTTAATCACCCCATTGGCCTGGCTAATTGTTCCTTAAAATAACATGGTTATCTCTAATATTATAGATTTAATATCACATCCAAGGATGTAATTAATATATTTATGAGGATATATATATTTTATAACTTGTTAAAAAAAAATACTTGCTTAAATATATAACTTTTAGTTGACTTGACTTGTGTTTAAAATGACTACATACGAAAATGCTAAACAATAAATGTTTTACTAGACACTTGATGGAAAGGGAGAGATTATATTAATAATAAATTTAAAATGATAATGCAAAATTTCGTCAATGTATTGAATGTAGAAAGAACTTTTAGTTTATATGTCACAATACTGACAATAGTGTATATATATACGTAATTTTCATTCAACAGTGAAAGTATTTTATTTAAGTTTAAAAGCGACTTATGCATAGCAAAATGTTATTATGTCGAAATAATAATATTTGTCACTTAACACATAACTAATGACGGCTTCATAGTGGAAAATTCTTGTCCAAATCCGACTTTACTGCATCCAACTAATCATATAATAAGTGTTAATACACTTGTCATGTGATTGGTCACTCTCCCTAAATTTTACATCAATTACATGACAAGTGTAAAATACTAACCACGTCATTAGTCTTGGTGTGGCCGAACCCTGTGCGGGTAAAAATTTCCCCCTCATAGTATGATTTAAATTTTACCGATAATATGTACTTTTTTTCATGTTATGAATATCCCTTAAATGAAGTTAGTTTCCTTCAAGCTTCATTATTTCTATTGTTGGTTTTCTTTTAAACGGTTTTTTTTTTTTTTCAATTTCAAACAAATATTAAGAATCTCCACAAAATCATTACTCCAAAATTGAGTTTCAAGAAATCCATGTTGTTGGTTTCATGCAGGAAATAGTTTAGAGAATTTGTTGAATATGGAAATGCCGAAACACCGAAATCCATGTGGCATGTTATAATACTACTCTAAGTCAAACAATGCATGAACACGTTAGTTTACTTTCTCTTTCACTCCAATGTGATCATGTTAATAAATCTTTCTTGTTATCATCAACTTTAATTTTCACACTTTGTGTTCATATTAATCATTGAACAACGTCCTTACAACTGTCTTATTCCAAATGTATCTTAATAACTTTATAATTGATACAAGATATTTCATAGAATGTGATTGCTTCATTGTAGAGCACTTTCAACAAACACTCCAAATGTTGACGAGGGAGAAATCGAACGGCCACGTGTCAACAGACAACCTATCCCCGCAGGACTTCTTGCTTTGACCGGGGCTAGACACCGGAGACCCCGATCGGCTCGTGAGGGCCTACGACCCTGTGGGACCTGACAAAGACATTCTCAACTTTCTACCTTTAAAAGTTGATCTTTGATTTAAGTATTGAAGGGTCTTAATTAAGATTTATTACAATTAGTTCACTTTACTTTTTTTTTTTTGTTGCAGGTCATATAATTTCCCAATCTCATCCTTAATATACTAAATCGATCAAAGTGCTCAACCATGACTATCTTCACCAAATTCGACCTACGTCATATACATATATATATATATATATACTAGCAACAACATATAAAGGTGACAATGTAAAAGTTCTCATTAATAATGATATTAAAAAAAATAATACTTCCTATCTCTTATCACTAATTAATTGTATATAGTGATAATAATTTTTATTTTGTTATTACATCATTCAGTGATGATAAGAATTAATATTTTAATTATCATAATTAGCAATTAATAACACTCTTATAATGGTAATTTTGTGACAAAAAAGAATTATCACTGTGATTTTGCGACAATATTCCATTGTCACCAATTAGCTATTAAATTGTTACTAATTGACATTGTGCAAATTAATCTTGACAATAATTTTTATGTGACGATATATACATAATTAGTGATAATTTTTTATTATTATTTATTATATTGTTATCATTTTATTTATTTTCTTATAGTGAAACCGGGCTGGCTTGTACTGTGCACCATTTGACACGTTACAGGCTTACTGCATAGAAATATTACATTGCACCAACCAAATATATTGTGGTCGGAAATATACATATGCAGCCTCGATATGTCTACAATCTGAAATGACATCCGAAAACAAAAAAGGGGGGAAAAGTTCGGTTAAGAGTTTTTTTTGGGGCAAACAAACGTTATTAACTAAAGACGAAAAGCATTTCTTTTTCCCTTTTTTTGTCATTTATTATTTTTTTCTTCTCACCACATGCTTATCTTCGCATTTTGCATCAAAGAATAAGAATCAAATAAAAGGAGTTAGGTATTATTAAAGAGGGGAGAATCATTTATTTTTTCCCCCTCATCTTTTCCACCAAATAAAAGGAATCAAGGATAGGAGAGAATCAAGCAATGAAAATATGTTTTTTTTTTTCTTTTTGAGTGGGACAATTGAACGAAGTCTGAAATTCGAATTGAAATATTCAACGCTCCATAATGCAGATGAATTGATGTTGGAAAATTTAATTTATGAATGAAAATAATATTTTCAATTAATGGTTGAATTAGTGTGACTCTTCAACTAATCGTGTTTTTTAGTCAAATTAGTGTGATACTTCATTGACTTGGCATATGTCCAATCAGCCTACTCGTGCCACATGTCATTCCCAAAACTCATTCGATAAAGATTAGACCCCATTCTTCCGATCGGACTTATGCTTCTTCGATCAGGTCTGTCAGGTCAACTGTTAGAACTGAGGTCGAGTTGTATGATCAAGTTCCGTTTCAACCAAATCCATGCCGTGTCCTATCAACCCACGCTGGCATTAAATGCTCTGTCAACTCAAGGTGTGGGGCAATCACCTAAAACCCCATACCTCATTAATTGGAGCTAACTAATGACACTAGATCCAATCTTTAGGCTTATGGGTCACTCCGTATCATCACATGATGACCTACTAGAGCCCCATAGGGGAAGACCTACATGCAATACTATAAATACATCTACATTTACGGTAAAAAAGATATTAATTGCTTTTTTATCTATCCACTCTGCTCGAATATTCCTTCGACCCGATCACTGACTTAAGCATTGGAGGGTCTTAGCCTAGACCTATCTCGGCTAGCTCACGTTGTATTTCCCTTGTTGCAAGCTTCAAAGTTCTTGATCAACTTTACCTATCTTTTATTCGACTAGGAGCAACCAATCAGATCGACCGCTCCAAATTCGTCCCACATCATTCATAATCAATGATTATATCCTTTTTTGTTTAATATAATTTTCAAAAAGTTGCAATACTTTAAAGAGACTTCTTATTTTCTATAAATAAGATGTATGCAACCAAATTCATTCATTCGTTTATTAGCGTGTACATCAATGAAAATACAACAAAAATCATTTTGTAAGGTCTCTCGTGTCACTTATTCTCGAAAGTTCTAAAATACTTTAAATTCGATAGTTCTTAAAATTTGTAGCGCTGCTACTTCAAAAAAATCGGTCATCATGTATTGAAACACGATTATCGTTTAACCATAAACACCGTAGCGGGACAAATTCATCTTAAAAACAAAAAGTACAACTCTTGCTTCGATCTATTTATTAATTTTTGGAAATTTCACCTCTTACTATTTCCAACAATTGAAACTCTGAATTGTTGTCCTTATTAAGAATTTGTATTTGATTGATGTGAAACTGAATACATATTAGGACTCGGTTGAATGGGAATTTAGTTTGCTACGATCAAAGTTAAGGGATATTGCATCATTTATTTTTCTGGGCTTTTATGAAGTAACATTAATAAAAGCCTAAGAACGGCCCTAAAAGCTAAGTCCAGGAAGGGAGGGGTCCTTCCTAAAGCCATCACAGCCCTGGACTTAAGCTCAGGAGCGGTCCAAGAGCAGTCCTAGAAGCCAAGCCCAAGAGGAGGGGTCCTTCCCAAAACCCAACACAGCCCTAGACCTAAGTCCTACAAGGATACGTCCCTGAGCCCAAGCCCAGGAGGGGAGGCCTCAAGCCCTAGCCCATCTATCACCTGGGATAGAGATGAGCAACCCCAGACCCAAGTCAAAAGGCACATGGGGATAAGGAACTCAGATTCATCCACCGTTTTGGGGGAATCTCAACCAACGCACCTTCAACTGTCCTGATTTCGCGAACTACATCCTGATTTTAGGATAAGTAGGTTACTCCCCTGGCTCTATATAAAAACCAGACAAAGGGGGGGGGGGGGGGGAGGAAAATTTTCGGCATTAAAACCATTCTTTTGGTTCTTCAAAGCTCTTTAAAGCACTATAAGTCACCTTTAATCATTCTCACTTATAATCTTGATGATTTTTAGCATCATTTACATTTATTTCATTACTTTTTCATACTTTTCTCCATTTTTAAATGAATACTGACTTAATTCAGTGGAGTGCTAACTTTTTTTTTGTAGATTTTCTCTCCTCAAGTCGATTATTACTCATAAAGGACCAAGACTATATTCCCGCGTTATAAATTCTTGGTGCTCGGAAAAACCGGAAGCATCAATGAAGTTCCACAAATTAAGATTTTAGCCAAAGGAATCTTAATTCTATTTATAACTAATTATTAATTACAAAAAATTAATCAATAAATACAAATAAAGAAACTATTATGCAATAAATAAATACTTGTATTTATAAAAATTAAACTCACAATCTCTTTAGTTATAGGGTTCCTTGCTACGAAATAAAATCATAGTGCAAATTCACTCCGTATTTGGAAACCAAGCTAGTCATGCTAATTAAGTTCTACAAATAACAATATTAAATTAATTTACAAACATTTTTCGTACCCTGAAAAGTAGGCTACCTAAAGTTTTCGGTATAACATGAATCATGTAGGCTTGAAACTGACATGTATAATAAAAAAAGTTTTTACATTGAGAACGAACTGATATCAAAGAATTAAAAATTAACAAAATCATTATAAGAAATGACAAGAAATAAACCTAAACCTGATTGTAAAAGAAGCTAGAATTAAATTCATACATTTGTGAATTATTTCTCTCTTATTTAATTATTTTTAATCTTATATTTTAAATTATTATACAATTTATTTGTCATGATTTATTAAATATCCAAAAAAAATTATATTCATGTAAAAAATTTAATATTGTTTAGCATTTTATTCTATCAAAAGTTAACCCGACAATCAGATTCACTAAGAGACAATGAGTAAATTGATAACAATATAATAAATGATAATGAAAAAATTGTTACTACTTGTATACATTTAGTGATAACAAATTATTTTTATCACAAGAATAACTTTCGCAATATCCATACAAGAAAATTGGAATTTGCGATAGACATTTGCGACCAAAAATTTCTTTCACAATTTTTCGAGAATTGTGACCGACTTTACGATCGAAATTGAATATTATGAAAACTAGTTTACGACTAGTCAAATTGATTGAAAAAAACAAAAATATCGGTCACAAAGCAATGAAAGTATCATTTTCAAGTTTGTGACCGGCAATATCCATCGCAAAAATTTTGGAAAAAAAAAATAAAAACAAATATTTTTTTCGTTTACACTTGGCGATTGAAACTACAATCACAACATAATGAACTTATTTCCCTTCCCCCCCCCCCCCCCCCAACAAAAGCCCGTGATAGATAATCGATCGCAAAAATCTAAAATGTGAATTTTATAGGTTTTTTGACCAAAATTTCCTTTGCAAAAAACTAACTTAGATGAAAAAACTTTGTGACCAAATGTTAGTTGCAAATGTCTCAAAAATTGTCAAATATGTAAATTTTGCGATCAAAATTTTGGTCACAAAACCTTACAAATACAAAAAGAATAGTGAAGAGTAATTCGGTTGCAAAATTCTAAATGTGTGAAAATTTTGCAACCAATATTTCAATCACAAATTTTTTTTCCTGAAAAATAAAAAAAAATAATGGGCTCATTATTTTTGTGACCGAAGTATCATTCGCAAAAATCTCTAAATGTGTGACAATTTTGCGACCAATTATTTTTGCAACCAAATTATCAATTTCGCAAACTCTAAATGTGTGTCAATTTACGATCGATTTTTTGATCACAATACTTTATCAGAAAAATAAGCAAAATAAAGGGCTCGTCTGCAGCTGCAATTTGGGTTGCAAACGAGTAAGCGAAAAAAATCCCTACTCTTTTATTTCTTTTTCATTTTCGCAACTGGTTTTTTAGTTGCAAAAATAAACAATATCAAATTTTCTAATAAAATTCTCAAAGATTTTGCAATTGGTATTTTGGTCACAAAAATCACTGAATTTAAATAATTTGGGACGATAAGCGGTCACAAATCTCAAATTATTTTAAATTTGCTTTTGTGACTGATTTGTGTGTTTTTGCCACCAATTTTATCGGTCACAAATCAATTTTCATGGTGTTTGATTTCAATCACGATGTTGATCTCCATTTTCATAATTTTGTGACATAATTTTTTTGATTGTAAATTTCAATTTTTTTAGTAGTGATTTTTAATAAAAAAAATATAAGTAATATTATTGCCATTATCATTAAAATTAACTTTTTAATAAATTATAAAATATAAACTTAGCAATCCCATCTACTAATTATTTAAAATTATTCCTTTTTTAAATAATTTTTAAATATTCTAATCGCTTAATCATAATTTTTCCTATATTCTTTAAAGTTGCGCTTTCCATTAAGGCCATGAGTACGGTGATTAGTAATTTACTATTATATTCTTTACGTGAATCGAAGGGTGTTGATAAAAGATGCTAACAATCACATTTTTTAGGACCAAAACAACTTTGCTAGTTTTGAACCCGTGACTCTGCTTCGATACCAATATTTAGAAACGAGCTTTTACCACTACACAAAAAGTAATAGTCAATACTAAAATATGAATTAATTTAACTCATATAATGCGACTTTTTAAAAGTGTCTTAATTATATACCTATCGAGTCACTTTATAAAAGTATCTCAATAAATTATACTAAATTTAAAATAAAAAATATTTTTGTGACACAATAAAATGTCAAAAAAAAAAAAACTTGTTGTGATACTCAAATACATAATAAATTAGTTAGTGTCACCAAACCAAATTTGATTCTAGTGACACTAGGTAAAGAGTCGTGTATTTAAGTGTAGTGACGACCTATTTTAACACTTTATAATGTCACAATAAGTACATGATAGTTCAAATTTAGAAAAACTTATTGAAGCACTTCTTATGAGGTATCACAATAGATACACGAATGCGGCACTACCGTATTATGTATGTCAAATTAGATCATTATTTTTCTAATTGTGAGTTATTGCCAAATCCAGCGCAATATTATTTTCTTACACACATTATTCGTACTTAATTTGGATTAAATTTCTTGTTAAGCTTAAGACATAAACATGTAAAACAATACCAACACAAACAGCCTTTTTAATATAATCACAAATCTATAACACAAAATTATTTTTGACAATCCACAAATAATGAAATATGATCTGTTATTAAACTGGTGAGAACAACAAAGGCTATCGATCGATGGCTGATGCATGGGCTTCAAAACGTGTTTTCGTTTTCTGGGTTAACATCAACTACATCAGCAATGGTGAGCTTCTCGAAGAAGAGGTCCTTCAAGATTGTACGGGCCAACGGAGGCCCGAGGACCGTCCCAAAGAGCCTCCGCGAACTGTTGATGGATACTTTCAGTAGGATGAAATGAGTCCCACCATACATATTCATGGGCGTTTCTGCATAAGTCGTAAGTTTTTAATTTTTTTGTGCCTCCACATGTGTTAACTCCACCATAAGGCCCTGATCCACAACAGGCATTCACCCCTTCTTTGAAACCTATATCACAATCGATACGTGCTTAGTTTAGAAATTAATAGTTTCGGATCGGGTACTATAAATACTCATTATAAGGGTCGATCCTCCCAATCCAATTGTTCCATTCAAAATCTCAGGATTCTAACGGTTATATTTTCTATCCCATTGTATAGATACATACGAATGTAATGATCTCAAGCGAGATGTATATTTACGAATTTTTTTTTATACACATAATAGATGTATATTATGAAATAAAAGATGAAACACCAGTTGGAATGGAAGATGTTGACTGCAATTGTGCTTCTATAGGGGATGAATTCATGCTTAAGTAGTCAAAGTCGAGGTGTTAAATTTTGGGAAAAATTGTATCTTATAGATCTATATGGGTTTCTTAGTGGTGCAACCACATCTTAGCCAAGAGATGGACCAAAGGGGTTCCCGACAACTTTAACCCTTCATTTGATATTTGGAAATTGGCAAGGAAAATATGATGGAAATTTTGTTATTTACTTCAAATGAAAAGGTTAGATCCTACCCTATTGGGTATACACCCAACTAACATATATACCGTTTGATTGAACATGATGAAATTATAATTCCACATTTTGATATTATTATGCTTTGATCTGACGACTAATATACATATAACCACTTGGCCATACACCCAAGTGGATAGCATCTCATGTTTCCTTCAAATGATAGTACTCTATGCTTTCATTTTATCATTTTTATTTTTCTGCTGTTTTTACATTACTAAAACCCTTGTTCCAACATAGTTTAAGGGTAGCTTAATACGATTTTTTTTTTTTTTTTTGGTTACAGCTTAATACGATTACTTACCAAGAATTATGATTTGATATCCATTTTCCTTAAAATGTTAGTTTTGACCTTAAATTTTGAAAAAGTGATAATTCTAACAAAAGTTATGATTAGACACCTATTTTTCTATACATTACTTGGGCAAAAAATTAAACAAATTTATTAATTTATTTTCGTAAAATAACTTATTACATAAATTATAATATATATATATATAGTATAGATAAAGTATTACATTTCAAATAATTTTGACGGCATTCTAGTATTGTCATATTTTATATTTGCTCTACAAATAATAATTTTTATTTTGTTATAATTATTAAATTGCTTAATTTAATGACCTGTGGTTGTGCATAAATTGTCACTGCTAAAAATTAATGACAAAAATTTATATACAAAAATAGAAGAGCAATAAAATATTCATGAATTAATAGCGAGCATAGCAATTCTTGACGGCTACTTATGGAAACACCTAAAAAATAGTTTAATAATTTTATTTTCAATATAAAAATGGCTTCCTTTTTTCGATAGATATAGTTTTATTTATCTTGTTAGTGGGTATCATAAAAAGATAAAAATTCTATATGAATATATGTGTGTGTGTATACACACACACACACACACACACAATATATTTGTGGCAGCACTCAATCTCACAGTAATTTTTGAGAAATATTTGAGGCCATAATGAATTACCATATTTAGAGTCCTAATGTTAAGATACGAGCTGCAAGTGGCTGATTAGTAAAAGGGCAAGTTTCACGTTACCGCTTATACTTTAATTTAATGCTACTTTGCCCACTTGATACCTCTCAATTGCACCCCCCCATCACCCCCCCCCCCCCCCACTCCCCCCCCCCCCCCCAGCATCTTATTCTTTTACTTTTTACTTCAATGTTATGTTTATTTATTTATTTATATTAGTTAAAATTATATTAACAACCCCTAAACCTTTCTATTAGCAAACATTCCTGATGTTTAAAAAATGATATAAACCACCATTCTCGTTAGTTTTTTTTTTTAATAATTATTGCTAATGGCCATATTAGTATTACAAAAAGGTTAATTATCCGATTTGGTCCTATCATTTTTACATATCTTATGATTTTTATTTTCTAAAAGATTAATAATCTATATTTTTTAAATTTGTGATAGGTTTAACAATAAATGATCTCACACATATTTTAATAAATACCTCTTATTGCATTATTAAAGTTTATTATATATACATATCATAATTTAAAATTATTTATATTCATTTGTTATTTTGAGATTTTAATTATTCATTATAAAAATTGCTGCCATTAAAAATTCATTTGATGTACTATGGTTAATTTATCCGTTCAAGAAAATAATATTTATAAATTTGTGTGTGTATTTAAAAAAAAGAAATTAAAGACGATGAATTATTTCCAATGAATGAAAAGACAAAAACAAGTAACCAATGTTATTGGAAAAGTAAATATGAAGCAAAAAAAAAAAAAGAAAAGAAAAGAAAAGATAAAAAAGACAAAAAATAAAAAATATCAATAAAAGATTATGATCAAACTTATTTGAACTAAAGACATTAATGGTATATATTCATGAAAAAAATTACATATTATGCATATAAATATGCAGGAATCTAATATTTTCGTTTATCAATTAAAAATTACAAAAATCAAAATTCTTAAAAATTAAAAGATCACTAAATATACAAAATGATAGGTAAATGAAATAATGATCTTTTTATAATACAAATATGACCATGAGCAATTTATTGTACTTTTTTTTGAAAAAATTAAACTTTTAGGAAATGTTATTGGGAATGGGGCTTTAAAGTGGTGCAATTAACAGCGTAAGGGGATATAAGTGGGCAAATTCTAGTCAAGACCCGATTCAGTTGAATCAATGTAATCGGTGGTGAGTGTTTTACATTTGCTATGTGATTGGTTGATTAATTTAGGAAAAATGACCAATCACCTGTCAAGTTGCAATACACTTGTCAGGTGATTTATGAATTCCGCCAAATCAAATTCGCATTAGAATTTTTCTATAAAGTGAGATCGAGTCAAAGTATGGGGGGATAAAGTGGAATTTTGGCATTGCTAACCTAACAATCTTGATGTCGTTATATTTACTTTGTATTACTCCTATCATTTTTTTTAAGATATTGATTTTTAACTCAGTAACTTATCTTCTTTGTTCTCGTTTTCAAATCGACACTTTTTAAACAATCTTTTGACTTGAGAGAGAGAGAGAGGGGAGAGAGAGAGAGTACCATAGTTGTGAGGGATTGTTGATCGGATCAAGGAGCCAAGTGTAGAAATCGGAATTGCAATACTTGAAATCTTTGAATACGTATTCAAGACTTGTGAGCACAGTCTTGAGGGCATTGTTATGTGCTAAGGCAAGTGAATTGGCTTGTTCAAAACACCCTCCTTCAGCAGCCTTAGGCTTCCACGCTCTCAGAACAGGCAAGCACCCCAGTGGCGATAGACCTCAAAAACCCAAATTTCCTTGCCCCTTTCTCGTACCAATTCCTATATATATATAAAATATAAACCATCATAGTTGAATATTAATATTCAGATTATTATCATTAATCCCCACTAATTAATCAATGGTTCAAACAATTTTAAAAACTTAGGGCAAATGTGAATAAATTGTCTCAAAAGTTTTAGTCCAGAATCACTTTAGTCCCTTGTGTTCCGATCGTGACGGTCACTACAAGAAAATATATATTGACAATTTACCCTTTAATATCGCTCGTGCCCCTAGCATATGTACTCATTTCCATAAATATTCTATCGAAAATAGAGTTGAATGACCAATCTGAAATCAAAATTATAACATCACGATCAGAATATGAAAAACTAAAGTGACTCTACATAGGAACTATTATGTTATTTTTCCCAAAACTTATTAATTACTAATTGTTAGTTACTTGGATTGCAGCTGTCAAGTTGCCTATAACCATTCCCACATATTGCTCAGGAAGATGAAGTTGTTGCATGCTGGCATTGCCAAGAAAACCACCCAAGTAATCGTTGCTTCCCATGCTGAAGAAGTAGACAGTAGACCGCATTGATATGACTTGTTCTGCCTCTGAAGTTCCTAATTCTCCTTCAACTGTTCTCCACTTCTTTCAAAATACTTCATTGTGTCTTTAGATCAATGGCCTGTTACAATAGCATAAAAGAAAAAGAAACGAATTTCTTACTTTTAATTACAAGACATTTAAGAGCCAATGATTATAGGAGCTATGATGGAGTCGTAAATTTTTATTAGGGGAAGAGAGCTCAGTTTTCTATCAAATTAAATGTATTTCGTGTGATGGGGGGGCGGGGGAATCTGAAATTTCCAATATATATATATATATATATATATATATATATACACATATAAATTTTAGGCGATACAAATTTGGGGGGGGAGCCACTGCCCTCTTAGCTCCGCAGGCTACTTCATGTTAAGTTATATATATGGTAATTTTTGGACAAATGACCTTATAATAAATTCTGGCGCCAACTAGTCTCAATCGCACTAGCACTAATCATGTGGTGAACGAATTACACTTATCATCTAATGCACGGTCTTAAAAAGATGACCAATCACATAATAAATCTTATTATGTGATTGTTGGATCGGTTCGGATCTTCTGTTACATAATCATGTTCCATCTTCTGTTACACTCATCAATATACGCCACGTATATTGGTGAGTGATGGAGATAAGGAAAGAGAATCTTTATATTTTTTTCTATATCATTAGTTTTTTTTTTTTTTATCTCGACCGCTGACCAATACACGTGGCGTGTATTGATGAGTGTAACAGAAGATATAACATGGCTATGTAATAGAAGATCAAATTGAATCTGGATAAGATTTTTCCCAAACTTATAAAATGTTTAGAGTTTATCAAAATACTTTGACAACTTATAAACACAAAAGACATTTTAAAATTAGAAACTTACAAACTTTTAGAAAGAAGTTTGGCCAAACACCCTCTAAATACATCACTGTAGACTATGATACTCAAAGTCCTCAGTGAAGACATTAATGTAATTTATCGAAGAAAATAATGTTATATATCACCAGCAAGCAGTTTACACCACACACACACAACTTATACACTGACCTGACCCTCGTTGGTAGTAGAAAGAATTCCAGCTGCACCAGAGGCAAAGTGACTCCATGACTATAATCAGCAGACGGATCCAAATATGGTGGAATTATAGGCAACTTAGCATATTCAGCTGCATCATTTACATATAAAATAAACAAAATCAGATCCAAGAATATTATAACTTTTTTTTTTAAAAAATTTCAAAATATTATAGATCATTAAACTGTACCTAGAAAATCGACTATGATTCGTCCATCCGAGAATCGGCCGGTGGGGATCCTTGAAGAAGCCATTCTGACCATAAGGCTCGTAATTTGCTTGGTTTTCCGGTATGGTTTGGATGTAATTATTGTTGCCGGGATCAACAGAGGAGTCACCAAATATGAAGAATGCACTGTATTCTCTGCAAAAACAACCTTTGAACTGATCAAACATAGGATAAGGAAAGAGTAGGAAACGTACAGCTCATCATGGTCTGAAAGTTAGAATGGTTTAACTGGACTAGGATGTTAAGTTTTTCAGTCTATAGTAACTCCTTAAATAACAGGCGTGAGATTATAAAATTGGCGTTTCAACAATGCAATGCCGCAACGAATTGGTCATAGGGTTTGGTTTTTTTGGTTGGTTTAGTTTATGTCCGGAATAATTAGTGATGCTTTTATGTAGTTAGTCTGAGATGATACGACTTTGAAATTTTAGCAGGGGCCGGCAGTATATAATTTGTCCAAGCATCACCTAATCACCTAACACATCCCTCATTCATTTTAATAAAATTAAGCTAAGTAATTTAACAACTCAATTCATGCTATTGTAATGCAGAAAAAAATAAAATAAAATAAAACTAGTACATAATTATAACAATACTACATTGCGAAAATTCAAATTCACAAAGATCTAATTTCTTGTTGTTCGCCGTTCGCCGTAGCTCAATGGTAGAGCAGTTGGTTGTTTACCAATTGGACAAGCACAAATTCCACTTTGATAGGTCCAATTTTTTTTTTTTTTTTTCACAAAATAATCCATCTTTCTTTGGTTGCACCACAAGAAAAAATAATATAATGACAAGATATAAAAGTTGTTGCCAATGTTATATTAAATGGCAATAGTTATATCTTGTCACTAATTGAATTTCTTTTGTGGCAACAATTTTGTTTTGTCATAATATCATAATGTGGGACAATAATTAATGAGTTTAATTATCACCGTCGAAATTTAGTAACACACTTATAGTGACAACTTGGTGATAAAAGATATTGTCACTATGATTTATGTGTGTCACAAATATTATTGGTGACAATTAAAACTATATGTCACTAACTGACATTATTTTTGAACAAGATAATTTTTTAGTCACTATATGTATATAATTAGTGATAGCCTTTCATTTTTATTTATTATATTGCCACCAATTTACTAATTATCTTATAGTCTTTTGGTTTAATGGATTTTCTATGGAATGAAAAAGACATATAGTAGAATTTTAATTTTTAACACCACTACTAGAAAAAATTAGCTTCCGAGGCATATTAATTAACGGAGGCAACCATGAATAAATTGGTCTCAAAAAATAAGTTATGGAGGCATTGTACTTTTAATAGCCCTTGTAGGTGGGGGGGGGGGGACTTGATTTTATCAAATCCAACAAATTATATGGCAAGTATATTGTCATTGTCAAGTGATATGTCACTTCTCTAAATTATGCACTTATGAATTTTCCCTTGTGGAGATTGACAAATTTCTAGAGGCATACTATAAACCTTCAAATCTTTTAATTGCCTCTAAAGTTGTGTACGAAGACAATTTCACAATAAATGTCTCTATTGTTTCACTATTGTGACATTTTTAAAAAACCTACTTATATATCAATGCAGGCATTATGATTTTTTGAGGCAAATGAAATAGCCATAATGTCACATTTGTTGAATGCAAAAATATGATCATAATTGAAATGCATATATTGTTCATAGTATGGGATGATGAGAAGAGATATATTTACATATAAACCTCATCTTGACAACGAGCCAAAGTCTAGTAGTACCTCATAATTATCTTGTCTCAAAAATTTAATGGAAATATCAAAGTAGGTTTTATCCCAATTGATTAGAGAGATACAATTATCTCCAAAGTGCAA
>CM047882.1:13764172-13781630 GCA_026212405.1 Petrea volubilis
AATATTAAATTAATTTACAAACATTTTTCGTACCCTGAAAAGTAGGCTACCTAAAGTTTTCGGTATAACATGATCATGTAGGCTTGAAACTGACATGTATAATAAAAAAAGTTTTTACATTGAGAACGAACTGATATCAAAGAATTAAAAATAACAAAATCATTATAAGAAATGACAAGAAATAAACCTAAACCTGATTGTAAAAGAAGCTAGAATTAAATTCATACATTTGTGAATTATTTCTCTCTTATTAATTATTTTAATCTTATATTTTAAATTATTATACAATTTATTTGTCATGATTTATTAAATATCCAAAAAAATTATATTCATGTAAAAAATTTAATATTGTTTAGCATTTTATTCTATCAAAAGTTAACCCGACAATCAGATTCACTAAGAGACAATGAGTAAATTGATAACAATATAATAATGATAATGAAAAAATTGTTACTACTTGTATACATTTAGTGATAACAAATTATTTTTATCACAAGAATAACTTTCGCAATATCCATACAAGAAAATTGGAATTTGCGATAGACATTTGCGACCAAAAAATTTCTTTCACAATTTTTCGAGAATTGTGACCGACTTTACGATCGAAATTGAATATTATGAAAACTAGTTTACGACTAGTCAAATTGATTGAAAAAACAAAATATCGGTCACAAAGCAATGAAAGTATCATTTTCAAGTTTGTGACCGGCAATATCCATCGCAAAAATTTTGGAAAAAAAAATAAAACAAATATTTTTCGTTTACACTTGGCGATTGAAACTACAATCACAACATAATGAACTTATTTCCTTCCCCCCCCCCCCCCCCCCCAACAAAAGCCCGTGATAGATAATCGATCGCAAAAATCTAAAATGTGAATTTTATAGGTTTTTTGACCAAAATTTCCTTTGCAAAAAAACTAACTTAGATGAAAAAACTTTGTGACCAAATGTTTAGTTGCAAATGTCTCAAAAATTGTCAAAATATGTAAATTTTGCGATCAAATTTTGGTCACAAAAACCTTACAAATACAAAAAGAATAGTGAAGAGTAATTCGGTTGCAAAATTCTAAATGTGTGAAATTTTGCAACCAATATTTCAATCACAAATTTTTTTCCTGAAAAATAAAAAAAAATAATGGGCTCATTATTTTTGTGACCGAAGTATCATTCGCAAAAATCTCTAAATGTGTGACAATTTTGCGACCAATTATTTTTGCAACCAAATTATCAATTTCGCAAACTCTAAATGTGTGTCAATTTACGATCGATTTTTGATCACAAACTTTATCAGAAAAATAAGCAAAATAAAGGGCTCGTCTGCAGCTGCAATTTGGGTTGCAAACGAGTAAGCGAAAAAATCCCTACTCTTTTTATTTTTTTTCATTTTCGCAACTGGTTTTTTAGTTGCAAAAATAAACAATATCAAATTTTCTAATAAATTCTCAAAGATTTTGCATTGTATTGGTATTTGGTCACAAAAATCACTGAATTTAAATAATTTGGGGACGATAAGGCGGTCACAAATCTCAAAATTATTTTAAATTTGCTTTTGTGACTGATTTGTGTGTTTTTGCCACCAATTTTATCGGTCACAATCAATGTTCATGGTGTTTGATTTCAATCACGATGTTGATCTCCATTTTCATAATTTTGTGACATAATTTTTTGATTGTAAATTTCAATTTTTAGTAGTGATTTTTAATAAAAAAAATATAAGTAATATTATTGCCATTATCATTAAAATTAACTTTTTAATAAATTATAAAATATAAACTTAGCAATCCCATCTACTAATTATTTAAAATTATTCCTTTTTTAAATAATTTTTAAATATTCTAATCGCTTAATCATAATTTTTCCTATATTCTTTAAAGTTGCGCTTTCCATTAAGGCCATGAGTACGGTGATTAGTAATTTACTATTATAATTCTTTACGTTAATCGAGGGGTGTTGATAAAAGATGCTAACAATCACATTTTTTAGGACCAAAACAACTTTGCTAGTTTGAACCCGTGACTCTGCTTCGATACCATATTAGAAACGAGCTTTTACCACTACACAAAAGTAATGTCAATACTAAAAATATGAATTAATTTAACTCATATAATGCGCTTTGTAAAGTGTCTTAATTATATACCTATCGAGTCACTTATAAAAGTATCTCAATAAATTATAACTAAATTTAAAATAAAAATAATTTTTTGTGACACAATAAAATGTCAAAAAAAAAAACTTGTTGTGATACTCAAATACATAATAAATTAGTTAGGTCACCAAACCAATTGGATTCTAGTGACACTAGTAAAGAGTCGTGTATTTAAGTGTAGTGACGACCTATTTAACACTTTATAATGTCACAATAGTACATGATAGTTCAAATTTAGAAAAACTTATTGAAGCACTTCTTAGGAGGTATCACATAGATACACGAATGCGGCACTACCGTATTATGTATGTCAAATTAGATCATTATTTTTCTAATTGTGAGTTATTGCCAAATCCAGCGCAATATTATTTTCTTACACACATTATTCGTACTTAATTTGGATTAAAATTTCTTGTTAAGCTTAAGACATAAACATGTAAAACAATACCAACACAAACAGCCTTTTTAATATAATCACAAATCTATAACACAAATTATTTTTGACAATCCACAAAATAATGAAATATGATCTGTTATTAAACTGGTTGAGAACAACAAAGGCTATCGATCGATGGCTGATGCATGGGCTTCAAAACGTGGTTTCGTTTTCTGGGTTAACATCACTACATCAGCAATGGTGAGCTTCTCGAAGAAGAGGTCTTCAAGATTGTACGGGCCAACGGAGGCCCGAGGACCGTCCCAAAGAGCCTCCGCGAACTGTTGATGGATACTTTCAGTAGGATGAGATGAGTCCCACCATACATATTCATGGGCGTTTCTGCATAAGTCGTAAGTTTTTAATTTTTTTGTGCCTCCACATGTGTTAACTCCACCATAAGGCCCTGATCCACAACAGGCATTCACCCCTTCTTTGAACCTATATCACAATCGATACGTGCTTAGTTTAGAAATTATAGTTTCGGATCGGGTACTATAAATACTCATTATAAGGGTCGATCCTCCCCATCCAATTGTTCCATTCAAAATCTCAGGCTTCTAACGGTTATATTTCTATCCCATTGATAGATACATACGAATGTAATGATCTCAAGCGAGATGTATATTTACGAATTTTTTTTTATACACATAATAGATTGTATAGTATGAAATAAAGATGAAACACCAGTTGGAATGGAAGATGTTGACTGCAATGTGCTTCTATAGGGATGAATTCATGCTTAAGTAGTCAAAGTCGAGGTGTTAAATTTGGGAAAAATTGTATCTTATAGATCTATAGGGTTTCTTAGTGGTGCAACCACATCTTAGCCAGAGATGGACCAAAGGGGTTCCGACAACTTAACCCTTCATTGATATTTGGAATTGGCAAGGAAAATATGATGGAAATTTTGTTATTTACTTCAATGAAAAGGTTAGATCCTACCCTATTGGGTATACACCCAAACTAACATACTATACCGTTTGATTGAAACAGATGAAATTATAATTCCACATTTGATATTATTATGCTTTGATCTGACGACTAATATACATAATACCACTTGGCCATACACCCAAGTGGATAGCATCTCATGTTTCCTTCAAATGATAGTACTCTATGCTTTCATTTTTTAATCATTTTATTTTTCTGCTGTTTTTACTTACTAAAACCTTGTTCCAAACATAGTTTAAGGGTAGCTTAATACGATTTTTTTTTTTTTTTTTTTTGGTACAGCTTAATCGATTACTTATCCAAGAATTATGATTTGATATCCAATTTTTCCTTAAAATGTTAGTTTTGAACCTTAAATTTTGAAAAAGTGATAATTCTAACAAAAGTTATGATTAGACACCTATTTTTCTATACATTACTTGGGCAAAAATTAACAAATTTTATTAATTATTTTCGTAAAATAAACTTATTACATAAATTTAATATATATATATATATATAGATAAAGTATTAATTTCAAATAATTTTGACGGCATTCTAGTATTGTCATTTTATATTTGCTCTAAATAATAATTTTTATTTTGTTATATTATAAATTGCTTAATTTAATGACCTGTGGTTGTGCATAAATTGTCACTGCTAAAAATTAATGACAAAAATTTATATACAAAAATAGAAGAGCAATAAAATATTCATGAATTAATAGCGAGCATAGCATTCTTTGACGGCTACTTATGGAAACACCAAAAATAGTTTAATAATTTTTTTTTCAATATAAAAATGGCTTCCTTTTTTCGATAGATATAGTTTTATTTATTGTTAGTGGGTATCATAAAAAGATAAAAATTCTATATGAATTATGTGTGTGTGATACACACACACACACACAACACACACATATATTTGTGGCAGCACTCAATCTCACAGTAATTTTTGAGAAATATTTGAGGCCATAATGAATTACCATATATTTAGAGTCCTAATGTAAGATACGAGCTGCAAGTGGCTGATTAGTAAAAGGGCAAGTTTCACGTTACCGCTTATACTTTAATTTAATGCTACTTTGCCCACTTATACTCTCAATTGCATCACCCCCCCCCCCCCCCACCCCCCAGCATCTTATTCTTTTACTTTTACTTCAATTGTTATGTTTTATTTATTTATTTATATTAGTTAAAATTATATTAACAACCCCTAAACCTTTTCTATTAGCAAACATTCCTGATGTTAAAAAAAATGATATAAACCACCATTCTCGTATGTTTTGTTTTAATAATTATTGCTAATGGCCAATATTTAGTATTACAAAAAGGGTAATTATCCGATTTGTCCTATCATTTTTACATATCTTATGATTTTTATTTTCTAAAAGATTTAATAATCTATATTTTTTAATTTGATAGGTTTAACAATAAATGATCTCACACATATTTTAATAAATACCTCTTTATTGCATTATTAAAGTTTAATTATATATACATATTCATAATTTAAAATTATTTATATTCATTTGTTATTTTGAGATTTTAATTATTCATTAATAAAAATTGCTGCCATTAAAAATTCATTTGATGTACTATGGTTAATTTATCCGTTTCAAGAAAAATAATATTTATAAATTTGTGTGTGTATTTAAAAAAAAAGAAATTAAAGACGAGAATTATTTCCAATGAATGAAAAGACAAAAACAAGTAACCAATGTTATTGAAAAAGTTAAATATGAAGCAAAAAAAAAAAAAAGAAAAGAAAAGAAAAGAAAAAAGACAAAAAATAAAAAATATCAATAAAATGATTATTGATCAAAACTTATTTGAACTAAAGACATTAATGGTATATATTCATGAAAAAAATTACATATTATGCATATAAATATGCATGTAATCTAATATTTTCGTTTATCAATTAAAAAATTACAAAAATCAAAATTCTTAAAAATAAAAGATCACTAAATATACAAAAATGATAGGTTAAATGAAATAATTGATCTTTTTATAATACAAAATATTGACCATGAGCAATTTTATTGTACTTTTTTTGAAAAAATTAAACTTTAGGAAATGTTATTGGGAATGGGGCTTTAAAGTGGTGCAATTAACAGCGTAAGGGGATAAAGTGGGCAAATTCTAGTCAAGACCCGATTCAGTTGAATCAATGTTAATCGCGTGGTGAGTGTTTTACATTTGCTATGTGATTGGTTGATAATTTAGGAAAAATGACCAATCACCTGTCAAGTGCAATACACTTGTCAGGTGATTTATTGAATTCCGCCAAATCAAATTCGCATTAGAATTTTTCTATAAAGTGAGATCGAGTCAAAGTATGGGGGGATAAAGTGGAATTTGGCATTGCTAAAATAACAATCTTGATGTTCGTTATATTTAATTTGTATTACTCCTATCATTTTTTTTAAGATATTGATTTTTAACTCAGTAACTTATCCTTTCTTTGTTCTCGTTTTCAAATCGAACTTTATAAACAATCTTTTGACTTGAGAGAGAGAGAGAGGGAGAGAGAGAGAGTACCATAGTTGGAGGGATTGTTGATTCGATCAAGGAGCCAAGTGTAGAAATCGGAATTGCAATACTTGAAATCTTTGAATACGTATTCAAGACTTGTGAGCACAGTCTTGAGGGCATTGTTATGTGCTAAGGCAAGTGAATTGGCTTGTTCAAAACACCCTCCTTCAGCAGCCTTAGGATTCAAAGCTCTCAGAACAGGCAAGCACCCCAGTGGCGATAGACTCAAAAACCCAAATTTCCTTGCACCTTTCTCGTACAATTCCTATATATATATAAAATATAAACCATCATAGTTGAATATTAATATTCAGATTATTATCATTAATCCCCCACTAATTAATCAATGGTTCAAACAATTTTAAAAACTTAGGGCAAATGTGAATAAATTGTCTCAAAAGTTTTAGTCCAGAATCACTTTAGTCCCTTGTGTTCCGATCGTGACGGTCACTACAAGAAAATATATATTGACAATTTTACCCTTTAATATCGCTCGTGCCCCTAGCATATGTACTCATTTCCATAAATATTCTATCGAAAATAGAGTTGAATGACCAATCTGAAATCAAAATTATAACATCACGATCAGAATATGAAAAACTAAAGTGACTCTACATAGGAACTATTTATGTTATTTTCCCAAAAACTTATTTAATTACTAATTGTTAGTTACTTGGATTGCAGCTGTCAAGTTGCCTATAACCATTCCCACATATTGCTCAGGAAGATGAAGTTGTTGCATGCTGGCATTGCCAAGAAAACCACCCAAGTAATCGTTGCTTCCCATGCTGAAGAAGTAGACCGCATTTGATATGACTTGTTCTGCCTCTGAAGTTCCTAATTTCTCCTTCAACTGTTTCTCCACTTCTTCAAAATACTTCAATTGTGTCTTTAGATCAATGGCCTGTTACAATAGCATAAAAAGAAAAAGAAACGAATTTCTTACTTTTAATTACAAGACATTTAAGAGCCAATGATTATAGGAGCTATGATGGAGTCGTAAATTTTTATTAGGGGAAGAGAGCTCAGTTTTCTATCAAATTAAATGTATTTCTGTGATGGAGGGGCGGGGGAATCTGAAATTTCCAATATATATATATATATATACACATATAAATTTTAGATCGATACAAATTTGAGGGGGGAGCCACTGCCCTCTTTAGCTCCGCAGGCTACTTCATGTTAAGTTATATGTATATGGTAATTTTTTGGACAAATGACCTTATAATTAAATTCTGGCGCCAACTAGTCTCAATCGCACTAGCACTAATCATGTGGTGAACGAATTACACTTATCATCTAATTAATGCACGGTCTTAAAAAGATGACCAATCACATAATAAATCTTATTATGTGATTGTTGGATCGGTTCGGATCTTCTGTTACATAATCATGTTCCATCTTCTGTTACACTCATCAATATACGCCACGTATATTGGTGAGTGATGGAGATAAGGAAAGAGAATCTTTATATTTTTTTCTATATCATTAGTTTTTTTTTTTTTTTATCTCGACCGCTGACCAATACACGTGGCGTGTATTGATGAGTGTAACAGAAGATATAACATGGCTATGTAATAGAAGATCAAATTGAATCTGGATAAGAATTTTTCCCAAACTTATAAAATGTTTAGAGTTTATCAAAATACTTTGACAACTTATAAGCACAAAAGACATTTTATAAATTAGAAACTTACAAACTTTTAGAAAGAAGTTTGGCCAAACACCCTCTAAATACATCACTGTAGACTATGATACTCAAAGTCCTCAGTTGAAGACATTAATGTAATTTATCGAAGAAAATAATGTTATATATCACCAGCAAGCAGTTTACACACACACACACACAACTTATACACTGACCTGACCCTCGTTGGTAGTAGAAAGAATTCCAGCTGCACCAGAGGCAAAGTTGACTCCATGACTATAATCAGCAGACGGATCCAAATATGGTGGAATTATAGGCAACTTAGCATATTCAGCTGCATCATTTACATATAAAAATAAACAAAAATCAGATCCAAGAATATTATAACTTTTTTTTTAAAAAAAATTTCAAAATATTATAGATCATTAAACTGTACCTAGAAAATCGACTATGATTCGTCCATCCGAGAATCGGCCGGTGGGATCCTTGAAGAAGCCATTCTGACCATAAGGCTCGTAATTTGCTTGGTTTTCCGGTATGGTTTGGATGTAATTATTGTTGCCCGGATCAACAGAGGAGTCACCAAATATGAAGAATGCACTGTATTTCTCTGCAAAAACAACCTTTGAACTGATCAAACATAGGATAAGGAAAGAGTAGGAAACGTACAGCCTCATCATGGTCTGAAAGTTAGAATGGTTTAACTGGACTAGGATGTTAAGTTTTTCAGTCTATAGTAACTCCTTAAATAACAGCGTGAGATTATAAAATTGGCGTTTCAACCAATGCAATGCCGCAACGAATTGGTCATAGGGTTTGGTTTTTAGTTTGGTTTAGTTTAGTTTATGTCCGGAATAAATTAGTGATGAACTTTGTTATGTAAGTTAGTCTGAGATGATACGACTTTGAAATTTTCAGCAGGGGCCGGCAGTATTTAATTTGTCCAAGCATCACCTAATCACCTAACACATCCCATCATTCATTTTAATAAAATTAAGCTAAGTAATTTAACAACTCAATTCATGCTATTGTAATGCAGAAAAAAATAAAATAAAATAAAATAAAACTAGTACATAATTATAACAATACCTACATTTGCGAAAATTCAAATTCACAAAGATCTAATTTCTTGTTGTTCGCCGTTCGCCGTAGCTCAATGGTAGAGCAGTTGGTTGTTTACCAATTGGACAAGCACAAATTCCACTTTTGATAGGCCCAATTTTTTTTATTTTTTTTTCACAAAGTAATCCATCTTTCTTTGGTTGCACCATAAGAAAAAATAATATTAATGACAAGATATAAAAGTTGTTGCCAATATTTATATTAAATGGCAATACTTTATATCTTGTCACTAATTGAATTTCTTTTGTGGCAACAATTTTTGTTTTGTCATAATATCATTTAATGGTGACAATAATTAATGAGTTAATTATCACCGTCGAAATTTAGTAACACACTTATAGTGACAACTTGGTGATAAAAGATATTGTCACTATGATTTTATGTGTGTCACAAATTATTATTGGTGACAATTTAAAAACTATATGTCACTAACTGACATTATTTTTTGACAAGATAATTTTTTAGTCACTATATGTATATAATTAGTGATAGCCTTTTCATTTTTATTTATTATATTGCCACCAATTTACTAATTATCTTATAGTCTTTATTGGTTTAATGGATTTTCTATGGAATGAAAAAGACATAAATAGTAGAATTTTAACCACCACTACTAGAAAAAATTAGCTTCCGAGGCATATTAATTAATGGAGGCAACCATGAATAAATTGGTCTTCAAAAATAAGTTATGGAGGCATTGTACTTTTAATAGCCCTTGTAGGTGGGGGGGGGGGGGGCGACTTGATTTTGTTAAACCCAACAAATTATATGGCAAGTATATTGCCATTGTCAAGTGATATGTTACTTTCTCTAAATTATGCACTTATGAATTTTCCCTTGTGGAGATTGACAAATTTAATTTCTAGAGGCATACTTATAAACCTTCAAATCTTTTAAATTGCCTCTAAAGTTGTGTACGAAGACAATTTCAAATAAATGTCTCTATTGTTTCACGATTGTGACATTTTTTAAAAAACCTACTTATATATCAATGCAGGCATTTTATGATTTTTTGAGGCAAATGAAATAGCCATAATGTCACATTTGTTGAATGCATAAAATATGATCATAATTGAAATGCATATATTTGTCTCATAGCTATGGGATGATGAGAAGAGATATATTTTACATATAAACCTTCATCTTGACAACGAGCCAAAGTCTCGTTAGTACTCATAATTAATCTTGTCTCAAAATTTTAATGGAAATATCAAATTAGTTTTATCCAATTGATTAGAGAGATACAATTATCTCCAAAGTGCAACCAAGTACACCATTCTATTAATTAGGGTTAAGGATTGGATTTTAATACAAGTCAGAATAGGGTTTGAATTTTTAAAATATTTACTAATTGAAATACCAAATAAATCAGATCCAATCAAAGATTCATAACCTAAAACAGATGGATTGAATATAAAACTAAGCAGTCTGACAAAAAATTCGAATTTGAATATTAATAAAATTTTGTATCATTTAATATATAAATTTATGTGGCATTATAATTTATATTAACTAATTTTTATTGTGTAAAGTTCATAAAATAGAGTACTTTTTTAAATATTCTAGAATATTCATACAATTTTTTTTTTTAATTTTTAACTTTTTGTATGTGATATGTAAATTCTTTTATTTATTACTTGATTTTAGATATTTTCTATCTGACGTGGCAAATACTGACATGTCACATGTCACTGTCCTTGACGATTATGGGCCCATTGGATGGGCTCTACCATGCACGGGTTGAATTTTGTGGTCAACTGGGTTATCAAGGAGAACTCAAAACACCCATCCAACTTGGTACTTGAAATCTTAAAGGGGCTGGTCGAACAACGTGGTTGGTGCCCCTCGACATGACCTGATACCCACCATGTCTATTACAAGTCATATCAGACTCATGTTTGCATTTAATATGATGTCAGGTCAGTTATACTGTGTCACCTATCACCCTATGCCTCATTAATTTGGCCAACCTAATGGTGTCATATATCACCATATGATGGCCTAGTAAGTTTAGAGACCCAATTGGCAAATTGCAAGTTATTCCAAGAGCTTTTGGACTAAAACCTTCTTATTATAAATACCCTATCATTTATAGAAACAGACGAGCCTTCATTAAATACAATCCTCTATCATTTGTTATTGCTCATCGATTATTCATACCCACTCAATTTCCAATTTAAGTATCAGGAGAGTCTTAGCCGAAACTACCCTCAGCTAACTCACATTGCTTTTCTCTATTGCAGGTTTTCTCGTCTCATCCTCACCTCATTCGAGCACACTAAGGTCAATTAGGCCCTCAACTAGATCAATCTCACATCAAAATTCGGCCCACATCACTATCTGTACTATTATATTAAGTGATAAGACCCTTAATTTTTTCTCTAATGTGTGTAATTATGGAATTCAAAAATTATCCTTAATATATAACTACTCTCATTTCTTCTCATCCCCCCTCTATCTTCCGCGTATATATTATTTTAATTTATTTATTTTTTTAAGTTTCTTTTTTATCTCTCCACCAAATTCCCTATGTTTTTTTTTCTCTATTCTCAACCATGTATTCTTTTCAAAATTTTCTTCTACTTTATATTTTTATTTGTTTTCTATTCAAAATTTTTATTTTATTTTAATTTTTTTTCTCACTATAAATTTAATAAAATATATAAAAAAGTGAAAGATATAATATAAATAATAAAAGTAGTTAACAAGATGAATATGTTTGTATAGATAATTTAATCGAAAATTATTATTTTAATATCAAAATCTAACTATTTAATTAGATTATATTTTATTTTTGTTTTACGTACACATTGAATTTCATGTATTAGTTTTTATTATTATTTGAGTCGGGTTTCCTCTTTTCTCCGGATTCAATATTTATTGACACGAGTTTACAAGATTTTGGGGATTTGCCCAAATTTTACCCACAACCTAATCCATTGACATGTCCAAAAATTCGATTACCAGCCCAAAGCATTTCACCAAGAGAATATCATTGGGTCCGACCCGGCCAGTTTTCCTTCACTTTCTGTATATATAGGACCCGTTTGCTTTCCGAGATTAGCCAAGAAAATGCCTTCACATATCGGCTAATCTAGGCTAATTAATCGTTTGGTTGTCGAGATTATAATTGCGGGCTTTTACCTAATCTCACGCGGCCCGCAATGTGATGGGTCTAATCTCGAGATTATAATCTCAAGGGAGGGGTGAGATTGAGTCTTGGCTTCCCAAGATTAACTATTCCAACATTTTGAATTGACTATTTTATCCTTTATTTTGCCCTTACTTTTACAAACTTGTTATTATTAATTATTTTTATACTTTACAATATATAATTTTATTAAATAATTATTATTAATTATTTTTATATTTTACAATATTTAATTTTATTAAATAATAATAATAAATTATTATTATTATTATTTTTATCTTTTACAATATAATTTTATTGAATAATAATAATAATTTTTATTAAATAATAATAAATTATTATTATTATTCAATCAAATTAAATATTGTAAAGTATAAAAAATTAAAATTAAAATTAAAATATCAAAATTTCATTTCCTTCTTATAAAATAATTTAAATTATTGTTATTATTCTTGTCATTATTATTATTGTTATTATTCTTATCCTTATTATTATTATTATTATTATTATTATTATTATTATATTATTATTATTAGCGTTATTATTATTATTGTTATTATTCTTACTGTTATTATTATTATTGTTATTATTGTTATTGTTGTTGTTGTTGTTGTTGTTATTATTATTATTGTTATTATTGTTGTTGTTATTATTATTATATTGTTGTTGTTGTTGTTGTTGTTGTTGTTATTGTTATTATTATTGTTACTATTATTATTAGTGTTATTATTATTATTATTGTTGTTGTTGTTGTTGTTATTATTCTTATTGTTATTATTATTATTATTGTTATTGTTATTATTGTTATTATTATTATTATTAGTGTTATTATTATTATTATTGTTGTTGTTGTTGTTATTATTATTATTATTATTATTATTGTTATTGTTATTATTGTTATTGTTGTTATTGTTATTATTATTATTATTGTTATTATTATTATTATTATTATTATTATTATTATCGTTATTCTTATTATTGTTATTGTTATTGTTATTGTTATTGTTATTATTATTATTAGTGTTATTATTATTATTATTATTTTTATTATTATTGTTATTGTTATTGTTATTATTGTCATATATTATTATTATTATTATTATTGTTATTATTGTTGTTCTTGTTGTTATTATTATTATTGTTGTTGTTGCTATTATTATTGTTATTATTATTGTAATTTTGTTATTATTATTAAATTTATTATTGTTATTGTATTGTTGTTATTATTATTTTTATTATTGCAAGATGGCTAAGGCATAATTTTGAAAAATAAGCCTTGAAAAATTTTAACAATCGAGGGTAATAACGTAAATTGTATTTAATATTGGTTCAATCTTATTCAGTCTTGGATACTAAACCATCCTCTGCATAATACGTACGATCACCCTATTCAGTTAATCATGGCTACCAAACAACCAATCTAATTGGCTTGAATCTCGGCTAATCTTGAGCCAATACACAAGTTCCGATTAACCAATCTCGCGAAGCCAAACGGGTCCATAATATATTGAGGATTGATATATTTCTTCCCCCTGACGAATCTAGTAGCAAAATTTCCTATCAAAAGCCCTAACCGCGAAAAATCGATCAAATTGAACAGATAATTTCCTCTGTTATCGAGTAATTCTACTTTCGTACTTGTATAGTGATGTCGACGAAGCGTAATCACAAGGAGAAGGCCGTTCGCCGCCACTAGTACGTGTTTCCGGCAATATCTCCGCCGCAAGTTTAATGTTTATTATTTTTATTTTTTTCCCATTTTTATTCGGTTTGAATCGCTTCAAATACGGTTAATTGATGTTTTGATTATTTATTGGATGCGGGGAGGTGCTGGTTTTTTTTTGGTTTTAGTGTGGTATTTGTTTTTTTTTTTTTTACTGAGTGTGTTGTGTCAAACTTTCAGTAAGGAGGAGAAGCCGGAGGAGCCTGAGCAACCGAAATACAGGGACCGAGCGAAGGAACGGAGAGAAGATCAGAATCCTGACTATGAGATTGCGGAGTTGACGTCATTTCATGCTGTTGCTCCACCTGGAACTGTTGATCTCCTGTGAGATACTGCACCGTGCCTTTATCCTGGTATTTTGATACAATTTTGGTTATGTATCTAATTAAAGTTTTCTTCTGGTGTTCAATAGGTCTGCAGATGCCCACAAGTTATCTATTGAGAAGAGCAAATATCTTGGAGGTGGGTTGTCTTTGATGATTAGCTGCTTATTAATACTATCTGAAAATGAGTTCTTAAGGGCAATTGTGTAATCTAATTGTAGTGTTTTTTAGGCTTGATGAATTATGGGTTGTAACATCTGTAGACTAGGAAATGTGTTTCGTAAGTGCATTCTTTTTTAAGTTATTTTGGTTGAGATGATAATCTTAGCTCTCTCTGCACTGAATATAGGCATCATACAAATGGTTATGGATAGCCATTTCTTTACTCGAACTAGTTACCTTATGTGCAATCATGCATTCAAAACCAGAAACATTTTGTCTTTTACGATAATAGTAAATCCTATTTCGTTATTCTTGGCCATTATTGCACACAAGGTCTCAGCTCCTTAATTATGAAAACCCTTATCAACTGTATTCTTGGTAATGGTTGAATGATAATAAGCTGCTTTGGCTACCCTTTAATCCAATGAACTTCTCTTATGGGTTGCTGATTATGCCATTCAGGTGATGTTGAGCACACACATTTGGTTAAAGGATTGGATTATGCTTTGCTTCATAAAGTGCGAAGTGAAATAGGCAAGAAGCCCGATGCTGGAGTGGAGACTGATGGGAAATCTAAGTATGTAACTCTGTTTTGATACTAATTGTGTAGAAATCTGGTTGTACATGTTTTTTAATTTCTTTGTTGCTTGTTGGTGTGTCTTAGGAAGCCTCTTAGTTTAACAATATTAACTTTTTGAAATTTTTTGTCTTTTTTCTATTTATTTGAATTCTGGGAAAAAGTTAAGGTGTGGTATTGAAAGTAGATTATCCTTGTATATAGATGGATTTCCTGGGGAAGCCTTATATTGTGAAAATCTTGCAAACTTTACCCCACATGCTAAAGGAGTTTCCTTTTGATAAATGTGCTATATGTAAGTAATTGATGTGAATAAAGTTTTTCTTAGTCTTGTACATTAAGAACAGTCTCTTCTGCGAACAGAGGACAAAAGGATGACCAACCAGTGGCATTTCGCACTGCATTAGCCAAGGTATCTATCCTTCTTTCCCTGGAATTATGTGGCCCCTGCATGATATGTTTTTTCTGTCTTCTCTAAAATAATTGTAATATTGTTGTTACAGTCGATTTATCAGTGGATAGTCAAGCCACAAACTGTCATCAAAACCAATGAAATGTTCCTGCCTGGACGAATGGCCTTCATATTTAACATGGTGAGCTTTTCTAGTTTCTATGTTCCGGTCATTTCTAGCTTTTTTCTGTATAACATCAGCGCCAAATGTATCTTAAATCTCTTATTGGTTGACATATCTTTCACTAGGAACACTTAATTCCTGCCGCCAAACTTGTTAAACTTAAGAAAACATTTAGAATCAAGTGGTACTTAGATAAACAGTATCCTTATATTATGTGTGATTAATTGGGTTGAATCAATAATGGCCTATACATCCTGAACTGTGAGGTAGCATCTTTTGGGTGATTGTTGCTTATAGCAACAGATATGCACCTTCAGAGCTAAACTAGGTTTCCTTCTCCTCTTTCTGAAATAGTTGCTCTCTCAGCTATGTCTAATGAAAAATATAACATTACTTGCATGCCAGGAAAATGGGTTCTCTCATGATATTCCGACCACCGTCCATAGAAGTAAGGCTGATTGTCCTGTTCCTGAGGTATTCTTTTTTTGTTTTTTTCTCCTTGTTCCCTTCTGCCTTTTCTTATGTTATTTTTTTGTTATAATTATCCTTTATTGGTGGTTGTGTACAAGAATTACTTATTCTTTGTCTCTTTCCAGGAAATGGTTACTGTGAGCGTTGATGGCTTAGTTTTAGATCGAATAGCTAAAATTATGTCATATCTTCGCCTTGGGTCATCGGGGAAAGTTCTGAAAAAGAAGAAAAAAGACAAAGATGCAAAAGGTGCTTTTAGTAAGCATCTGCCGAACTTTGTCTCAGTTTATTAATTTTTATACATGTAATGTTCTAGTGCAAGTGTTTCTTCTACTTCAATATTGATCATTTAATTCTTGAATTGCTAATGACACTAATGAGCTATTTACACACTTAGCATAATTGCGACTAGTAGATCACTCACTGACTCCCTTAATAGGTGCAAGGAGGTAAGACATAATACTGGCACCATAATATAGGAATCAACTTATCATCTTTTAATTGTGTCACATTTTCCATTTATGTTACTGATGTATTATTGTTATTTTTCTGATTGTGATTCCCATTTTTGATGTCCTCTTGACCTTTTCATTTTCCATATACATTTTATGCTTGTTCTAATATGACATCTATTATACAGGAAAAACTATGTCCATATCTAATGGATATGATGAAGATGAGAGGGTTATGAAATCTGATTCCCTGAAGAATCAAAATGTTGGGGAAAACCTACCCCCACCTCCCCCGCTTCCCAAGAAGAATCACCCTGATCCAAAGGAGAAGCAGGGACCAACTGCTGTTAGGAACGACGAGGAGGATATTTTTGTGGGTGATGGTATAGATTACTCTATTCCTAGTAAAGATATGAGCCAAAGCCCAGTTTCAGAGGACATGGAAGAATCTCCTCGAAATAAAGAGAAAAATTCGTACTTTGCTGAACCTGCATATGGCCCAGTTCCACCCACTGAGCTCTCTCATGGTTGGCAACAAGCGGTAGGTGCATATTGGGTTTTAGCTTTAGACATAAATGATTTACTTCATTAATGGATCTTATGCCTGAATTTAAGTTCTCTGTAGAGTTGATCTCCTTTTTTTTTTTCATTTTTGTTTATACACATACACACACACACACACACACACACAATTTCATCTTACCACTTTAACCTCCATTACTTGTCATCATAATGCTTCAATTGTGTTGCTCCACATTTCTTAAATGATGTTTCCTTTTTTCACTTAGAATGGATATGATGCTTTGCAAGCACAAGCATTGGCTGCTGGCCATCAGGGAGAGTGGCAGAACTATCAATATGCGGAACAAGTGGCTTACCCCGAGCAATATGTCCAGCAAGACATTCAGGCTTATGAGATGCAGGCTGGTGGAAACGTCCTGCAGGACCCTCGCTTTATGACGCAAGAAGAGAAGGACAGGGGCTTGGGATCCGTGTTTAAGAGAGATGACCAGCGTCTTCAACAACTAAGGGAGAAGGATGCTCGGGAGAAAGACCCTAATTTTATATCTGAGAGTTACTCTGAATGCTATCCGGGTTACCAAGAATATAACCGTGAGATTGTCGACAGTGATGACGAAGATGATTTGTCCAAAATGGATATGGGTGGACGGGTGAGTATTTTCTCTGTTATTTCCGCAT
>CM047882.1:13782130-13807799 GCA_026212405.1 Petrea volubilis
GGTGAGTATTTTCTCTGTTATTTCCCGCATTTTAACGAAAATAGGCTTTTAAAGATGCCTAATGACAAGTGACAACTATATAAAGAATCTTGTAGCGATTATAGCCTTTCTTTTGAATTTTTAATTAGTGCGGTGATCACTTCATGATTCAGGCTAGTGCTTATGATCATTGATTTTGGGGTAAAAGTTTTTTTTATTTTACTCTGGGTTATGCCGTGTAATATTTCCAACAGGCAAAGGGAAAAGGCTTCACCGGTGGGATTTTGAGACAGAAGAGGAATGGGCTACATACAATGAGCAGAAGGAAGCATGCCAAAGCAAGCTTTCCAGTTCGGTGTGAAGATGCAAGGATGGTCGGAAGACACGCAAACAGAATAGAGAACAGAAGCTCAACAATGATCTGACACAAGATAAACAAAATACTTGCCAGAAAGAAGGCGAGAGTGGTGAGAAAAATGATGACAGCAGGATGTTTGACGATGAATCGCATCCTGGATAAGAAGCTGAGAATAGATCATCTGACTTGATCTTCATGTGACATGGTGCATTTACCTCCTAGGACTACTATGTATTTAAAAATTTTATCCTATTAGCCAGATTTGAGTTAATTATTTTCGAGGTTTGTAATTGTATTTGGATTTTTGGATACACGTATAAGGCGACTTTAAAGCCAAAGCATGCAATATGATTCCTAAGAATAGGAACTGGCCTGGTTGGGTTCAACCGTTCAAGTTTTGAGCTACAGAATTTTCTTCTATTCGCTAACTCTTTGGGAGCTGTTATTGACCTGTTGTAATGTAATTCGTTTCATAATTCCTCAATACTATAGTAGTATGTATTTTACTGCAGGGAGCTTATAACGTTGTTGAAATAACGATCAGTAATATTTAGCTTCACTGAAAATGACATTGGGCTCATCAAATATCTAAGGCTCTCATAGAATAATGGTTGGGACAATAGTCTATTACCAACGACTAACTCAAATGGCTTTACCTCTTCTTGTTACCTCTTTAGTTGGTTTTAAGGGTTTTGAGTTGAAATTCAGATTTCTCAACCACCATTAAGGGAGTCCTAAGTCAAGAGTTCTTCAACTCCCAAGTAAGAATAGAAGGCGTTTTGAATAATGTTTGGTCCTAAAAAAACCTTTGTACGTTCTTCTACTACTTCTTCTTCTTCTTCTTCTTTCTTTTTTTAACATTTATATCAAGACTTGTAAAGAGACTTTGAGTCAAATTCACACACACACACACACACACACACCACACATATATATATATATTCATATTTATCTGAAGAACTGTAAGAAAGATTTTGAGTTCAAATTTAGTGCCCTTTATCTTTAGTTAGTTAAATTCGAAAAATAGATCTTGCAACCGTCAATTAAAACAAAAGAAAATTGTTGTGAGCTATGTTTTGGTGCTAAAAAAACCTTGTTCATCCCCCAAATAAAAAACCTCTAGAGATGATTTAGCACCAATATAGCTCACAACAATTCAAATAGATTCACAAAATCTACAATATCATATGAAACCAAGGATTTCACTCTACCGAAAAAACAGAAAAAGGAGAAGAACGATTGCAGGTTGATGCCGTTAGTTTTTGTCTCTACTCTTTGGTCTTTACTGTATAGTTATATATTTGTTTAAATTATTACATATATATTTTATTATATTATATATTATTTTATTGTGTATATATAATGTAATGTAAAAATAAATATATAACAATATAAAACTAACTAGTAATAGCATAGTTACTTCTGAAAGGAAAAGTCTGAATGTAAAATGCTAAAACATGAAATTCTTGAAATATGAAACTCTAGTTCTAAATGGTTAAAAAAAAAGCTCACACTTGGTGGCAATCAATTCAGCTGATATACAATTAATAGAGTTAGAATAAGGAATTATTTCTATGTGTACAAAAGATAAAAGGAGAGTTGATTTTTTTTTTCTTTTCAATAATTTGTGCAAAGGAGAAAGTTAAAGATTTAAAGTATAATATTGTAAACAAGAAAAAGGTGGGGATTCCATCAAGTGGAAATTCTGACAAATACATTTTGGGGGCCTATAAATAGGGGAAACAAATAAAAATTCCAAATAATAATGTTGTGTCCATGTAAAAATAGGAAATAATATGATGAAAATATTTTTGATGGGGTAATAGTTTGAAAATTAGTTTTATTAGGATAATATTTTGGAAAAAAACTTGCAAAAAATTAAGAAAGCGTACAAACATAATGCATTAGAACTCGCTTGCTTGGCAAGTGTGATACTCCCCCAATCCCATGTTGTTAGTCCTCTTTAGAGAGTTTCTTGTCCTACAATACTTATTGTTTCGAGGAGTTTAATAGAGCATTTATTTATTCTTTTCAAATTTAACCTCAACCTTTTCAACTAAGAGGTGTTTGCCTAAATTTATTTTAAAAAGCTTATAAGCCCATAGAGCTTATAAAATATTTTTGGAGCTTATAAGCTCTTGCATCTTATTTTAAAAATAAGTTCATAAATATTTGGATAAATAAGACCATATAGCTTATAAATGTTTTGAAGTTTATAAGGTGTAATTTTGTTTGATAAAAATTAGAGTTTATATGTTTCTTTAACTGTAATGATGATCGAAAAATATAAAGTAAAATTAATTTCAAGTAAAAAATATTTTTTTGAGACAATAGACATGTAATCTTGAAAAAAATAAATATATTTATATTGTTTTATCTTTTAGCATGAGACAACTGATAAGCTGTTTGAAAAAAATTTGGGGAGCTTGCCTTTTTTTTAGAGCTTATAAGGCCCTTTACTATAAAAATTACAAAAATACTTTTAAAGAGCTTATAAGTTACCAAACAACTTATAAAAATTTTTTAGGAGCTTATAACCTCAGCCAAACACTCTCTAAAACACAATAACTATTCGATACGATTTCCTAGGAATGAGTATTTTGGTCAAATTATTGTAAACTTATGTAAAAATATACTTATTAATTAATTAAATTTAATTGGCTTGTGTATAAAATATCGTAAAGGAGTAATAATTATACCTTAGAAACCCTAAAATAAGATGAGATATTAATTTCTTTACCGAAGAAAATAAAAAAAAGACAAATATTAATTTTGTTTTATCAGGAAGTAATTGAAGCGCACGTAAACGAACAACAACGTGTCATTTCAGCTAAAATCACCCAGTCATTCTTATTTCTAGCAGCCCCTCCTCATCTTCACAAACGCATACATCAAATCAAAACCCCTAAAATACCAAATCCCTAATATAAACCTCAATTCAATTTCACGGTGTCTTTTCGAATATTCTTTTAGTCTCCTTTTAATTATCATCAATTTCCTGAATTTTTTTTTCTTATTGATCAATTTCTTAGTTGTACCCAGAATTTTCGTGGCATATCGGGAACCCCAGAACATCTGTGTTGCAATCACACGAATTCGCCTCTTTGCTTAGGTATTTGTGGTTTCAAATTCAGTTTTTAGTATTTCCAAACATGTGAATCTTTTTTTTTTTTTTAAAGGTTTTAATTTTTCTTGACGGTGTTGATTCTTGGCCTTGTGAATTTTGGATCGAGGCAACTTAATTTTTGTTTAGGGTTTCACAGGTTGATTATTTTTCTTTGATTATGATGGTCTGCAGTTTGTTTTATTTAGCTTGGTTATTGGGTGCTTTTTGTATGTGTCGTTTTGAATTCTTGATTTTGTATTACCGCCAGTGTTAATTCGACTTATTTGATTAAAATTCTTGGTTGGGTTTATATGGCTTTGCTTTATTTATTCTTTTTAGGTAGACAATGAATTAACATCTGACCATGCTTTGGATGTGTCTAAATGTATCGAGCTCTGTGAGCTTTCTTATTCTGGGTTATTTCTTTTGTGCCATCCTAGGTGTTCTCCCTTGTTATCTTCATTGTGTATTGAGTGGATCATGATTTATGGCGGCATCAGAAGGGAAAGTTGCGTATGCATCTCTCTCCAATGTGGAAAAAGAGAATAGAAAGTTTACCTACGTAGATGATTTAGATGACACTACTTGGACTGCTGAAGGTCAGGATTCAGAAGTACTGAATCAAAAGTATCATATCCATTACCTCTTGATCCTGAAGATTTTATGGATGGAGGGTACGACTCCGATGAGGATCAGTACTCCCCTGTCCCTCGAAATGGCCCACCTGAGGTGAACTTGAAAAATGTAATGAGTGGAATATTTGCTATTCTAACTGGGCGTAATAAAGATAACTCTGGTCTTGCTAGTCTTCCAAAATTGCCAAGTTCGAATGTGTCATTCCTAGGATCTGCAAAAAATGGGGAGACCTTTCTGCACTCTTCTGTTTACATACCGAGTGCTCCCCCACTTTTTGAGCCGAATGCTTTAAATTATAATGCTTACAAAGAGGTGTTGGAAGCTGAACCACCAGACTGGCTTCCAGACAGTTCAACATCGGTATGCATGCAGTGCAGCGCTCCCTTTACAGCTTTGACTCGTGGAAGACACCATTGCCGCTTTTGTGGGGGTATCTTTTGTAGGGTGTGCTCCAAAGGGAGGTGTTTGCTGCCCGCAAAGTTTAGGGAGAGAAATCCACAGAGGGTGTGTGACACCTGCTATGATAGGCTTGATCCACTACAAGGTGTATAATCAATACGGTCAGCAATGCTGTGCAAGTTGCAAAACATGATGTGATGGACTGGACTTGTTCGAGAGGGTGGTTGAATCTTCCTGTGGGCTTGTCCATGGAGCATGAAATTTACAAGTCGTCCAATACTTTGAGTAGCTATTCCCAGGTCCAACTCTTAACATTTTATTTAATTTCTCTTCTAATTCTCAGAAAAAGCATCCTTGGTTTGTTGCTTTGCTCATTATTTGATTTCAAGTGTTGTAAGGACTTGTAAAGGGTTTGCTCTTTGAGTCCTCTTCTACTCAGTCTTGATGAATGGAAACCTATACATTGCACAGGTAGCTAGGTTAACCCCGAGAAGTCCATCCCTGCTGCTGTTTTGAAAGGAGCCAGAGGTTTAGCAATCTTGACAGTTGCTAAAGCTGGGGTGCTGCTTTCTTACAAAGTTGGAACTGGCTTAGTTGTTGCCAGAAGATCAGACGGATCATGGTCTGCACCATCTGCCATAGCCTCTGTTGGTTTGGGATGGGGTGCCCAGGTATTCGCTGAGCTTTTAGGAATTTATGTTGCTTATTTGGTTTTACGTCTTACAGTACAACTTGTAAATCTGTTAATAAGACCATTTTCCAGTCAGTTTCGGGTGCCCCGCTCTTCTGCTGAAATATCTTGAGTCAAAAGGTTTTTGTGCTTCTGCCTTCTTGAAGTATACCGTACGAAAAGGAAGAAAAGTAGCATAGAGTAGATGAATTAATGCTGTTTTTTGTTAATTGGACTAACTTTGGGCTTATAATGTCAACATGTGGAAGATAAGATTGGCTAGATATTGGCAGTTTCCGTATTCTGTTCTTGATATGCTACCGATTGGCATTTAGCCTTGAATGTACTTTTGCTTTAAACTGACAGGTTGTTTAGCTGAATTTTTGTATTGTGTTACCTAATCACAGGTCGGGGGTGAACTCATGGATTTCATAATTGTGCTGCATGATGCAAAAGCTGTGAAAACATTTTGTAGTCGCATGCACTTTTCTCTTGGTGCTGGCTGCAGTGCTGCAGCTGGACCAATTGGGAGAGTTGTTGAGGCAGATATGCGAGCTGGAGAAAAAAGGGTCTGGCATGTGCTACACTTACAGTTGCAGTAAAGGTATGACGTTTGATAATATTTGTGTCGGTCTTTGATATAGCTACACTTTGAAATTGGTTAGTTTGTGGTTCGTTTAAGTAACAAGTAGCTGTAAATCTGGAATTTCTGAGAAATAACTTGTATTTTGGTAAGGCATGCCTGCTTGATGCTTTGAAACCTGTTTAAATATTGAAGGAGAAACAAACTGAATTTGTATACGTGTGACATATATGACACATAATGGCGGATGTGTTGGGTGGTTTGGTTTTTCTATGTATCCCAATCATCAAAAGCAATCTCTTCTGATCTTATTCAATGGAAATATTCAAGGCAGTGGTGGATCGGAGACATTTCTTAGTCGTTGGTTTTGTAAACTTTTCATTTTACATTCACTCTTAGTTTAAAACATAAATCCAAGTTGCTTCCATTTGTGAAGAGGAAATAACTGATGCATACATGATTGAGAATATTGGTTTAACATATTATCTACGGATGCTGTGATCAGCTTAGCATAAAAAGGATACTCCCAGTCAATAGTTATGATGCCAAGATGCTCACCGTAGTTTTGAGGGTTCAAAACTTTTAATTATTTGTTATCAATAGCAGGGATCGTAGATTTATTCTGTAGATTTTGTCGGGATACCCTAAACAGCATAGCCTTAGCACAAGAGAGGAAGGATAGGATGTTTGACTTTTGATTAAATTCTTTGTTCACATGAGCATTGATTTAATGCAAGATTAGAAGTCTCAAGGTGAGAGAGTTTATTCGAGGGATGATATACAAGGAAAAAGCACCCAATATATGTTCTTTTGACCACATATATGTGAAGAAGTGATTAAGGGAACAGTTTCCCATGATTTGTAGGGAATAAGCATTCTGATATAATGTTCATTTCGTTATGAGTCATTTATGTAACAAAGCAATTAAGGGACTAGTTCACCATGTAATTTTGTGGGATGTTCCAGGTGCATTTGTTGGGGTCTCACTGGAAAGTAACATTGTTGCCACAAGAATGGATACAAATCTTCGCTTTTATGGGGATCCGTACCTAACTACAGCTGATATCCTGCTCGGGAATGTGGATAGACCGAAGGCTGCTGAGCCATTGTATGCTGCTCTCAGAGACCTTTACTCCAAATGGGTGTTAGTTCTAACCGGCTCATGTAAATATCAGCTTTCTGGTGTCCTGTGAGCTGATCAGAAATGCAATACCCTTGGTTTGAATGGGGTGGGCAAAGTCTGTTGAACTCGCGACATACATCTGTATATTTCTGACGCTTCCATTTGATTTATGTGCATATTGATTACTGCCCTTGTGAAATCCTTAAAAGGTTACCTGGTGGATATGGCTTAATGAACTTGTATATAGACGTTTATATAAGTGACTACAACATCAATGTGGATTTTAAAAGGTAAGGATTTACGGGTAAAAAGCTTGTGCCGGGTCTCTCTTGTGCTCGGCAAATATTTTAGATAAATCTATTGCCATGTTTATATAATTCTAGTTGTGTTCTCTAACTATGCCCATTTTTACACTTTGTAATTGGCTTATTGTGTCACATTTTGCCATCTACTATATTTAGCCATATAGTATCATATCACGTAAGAAATTATTCGGCCTAGGGACACGTATGCTATATTCAATATGTAAGAATTTAAATTTTTTGCCTTTAATATTTTGTGAAATCTGAATGTCGCTGCCTTAAATAAAAATCTGCGTCTACTGTCAAACTCAACCGACTTATTACTTGACCACTTTTAATGTTTTTCATGGGGCTTACCTGATATCTAATCCAGCTAATTATTGAACAGGCTAAAGGCAAATTCGGATAATTCGAGACAAAGTGTAATAGAAAATAAAATGACAAATTAGTACAAAAATGGGAAGTATACCCAGGAGAACCATTGTTGTATGTGTATTTAAGTCATGTTGGTATACGGGGCTTTCTAATATTAAAATGATGGCATTTTAGTACCATATTGTTGGTAAATTTTGACATTATTTTTCTATTTTTTTTTATTACAATTACTCATATTACTTGACACACTAATAACATTACTTAACTGATTTGTTTAGTAAATGCCAAAATCCACATGTACGCGTTACCTTTTAGGACCCGTGATTTCATGCAACCAAGCATTCAATGTTCTTAATAAGATTTCGGCTCATTTGGATCAGGATGGACTTAAACAAAAAATACTTCTTAATGGAGTTTTCGTAGTTGGATGGATTGTATCAAATGTTTTGACCTGACTTTTTACTTATAAAAAAAATATCGCAAGTCAGAACCCACCAACGGCAGAACTAGAAAAGATCGAACTTTTGCAGAATTATAAACACTATACGTCATAATTTGACCACCCATATATTTAATAAGAACAATATTAAAGATTGAGAATATGGCATTGATTCAAAATTTTCTTTCATTTATATACCAAAAGCTACGTGTCATTTCCAAATGCCTCAAATTATTCAGGATCTCATTTATGTCAAAAAAAAAAAAAAAAACCAAAGGGAGAATAGAAAATTGGAGGTAGTGGAACAACGAAGGGGGAGTTGTGTAGTGGCAGTGGTTGTTCCGCTGCCTCTAGCCGTCTTCTCTCCCACTTTTTTAAATAAATGAAATTCTTTTGTTATGGGCAACCCAAATACGTAATTAATTTTGAGATTTGATAAAGTTACATTGATTAATTTTTAAGTATGTATTTTCATGTGTGCCACATTGGATTAAAATGTCCAACATAACATTTTTAGGTGACCCATGCCTGGCATGTAACCATTTCTGGCGAGTTTAATAACTTCCGCCAAAGAAAAAATATCATTTTTTTTGAAATTTTAGAATTTATAAAATGACATGAAACTCGAAATAGTAGTTTCTGTTTATTTTTTATTTTTATTTTTTGCTTTTCTCCCCTTTAGTATTAAATTTTCATACGATTTTTTTCTTAAAGTAGAATAGAATTCTCATGTCATCTTTGGAAATTAAATTTTGAAGGAAAAAGGGAAATAAAAATAACAAAAACTAAAATACAATGCCCTATTATTTGAACTGAAAATATATCTATACATAAAAAATATATGTCTTTCTTGAAAAGTCAATAATTAGACTTTTCCGAAAGAAAAAAAGTATTCAAAGGAAGAAAATATATATATGAAAGAAAAAAAGTATTCAAAGGAAGAAAATATATATATATATATATATATATATATATTTTCTTCCTTTGAATACTTCTTTTCTTTCGGAAAAGTCTCATTATTGACTTTTCAAGAAAGACAAAAAGGGGGAGAAAATGAAGAGTATGCAGCTTGGGCAAAATTTACAAAAATAAAACAATTAATTCGACGGTTATGTTCGTTTAGATGTCATAATGTTTCCCATTAACGCTAACTATGACAGTAACAACTCCATTTATATTTTTGACTTAAATTTAAAGAAAAGGACTTTAATATGTATTGACATAAACAATGGACAAATAAATAAAATTTTAAATTTGATACGCTAGAGAATTAAAGCTTCTTTCTTTTCCCACTATAAATCTTTATAAACATGCTCTTCATTATATAGTAGTCAATGGGACTCACTCGACAAAATAAAAAATTAAAATAGAATTAATGACTTATTTAAACCACTTATTACAATACAACTACATAGATTTCAACTCACGATACTAAATATGTAAAAGAAATGTAGCTGAAAAATCATTAATTTGGATGGAGAAATGAGGGAGGACCAAAATTACAAACATAAAGGATTACATTTATCAATCCGGGACCACATTTGTAGGGGTTCAGGACCAAATATACCAAAAATTAAAAATATATGGGGCTAAATGTGTAAAGACTAATGTATAGGACCAAATGTGCTAAAGGGCCTAAGTTGCAGGATTAATAGTGTAATTTTACCTAAAAAAAAAAAAAGAGATGTGCAAATATATATTGATAGGTGAGAGAGAATAAGAAAAGAAATACACTAAAAGCAGGTTAATAATGGGAAAAGAGAGAGGGGAGAGAATATAAATGAGAATGGAGAGATCAAAATGATTATTAGACTCCCCTAAACGCATTATTAATGGTATAAATAAGAATTAATCAAGTGGTTATTGAGATCCACTTTGTTAAGATGATAATGGTTGGGATAGAACATAGGTTTTAAACTATTTATTTATTTATTTTTCATCTTTTGCTGAATATGAAAAATGGAATTTTTGGAGAATTGAGCATAACATTTTTTATTTTGTAGACCTTGTCGTTCGTAATATTCTTTACGCCATGGACGAAGTATTTAGACAAATATATTAAAATATGCATTTCACCTTTATCTAAGTATTTATTTATTTCATACGTTTTAATTTTATCTTCTTTCAAATACTTTGAGTGTTTTATTTTTTTTTTTTTTTGTGAGAGAAGTATTTTGATTTGTTTTTCCTTTTGTTCTGGCATCTGGCCTCTTTCAGATAATATTCTAAATGGTTTTTGAATGTTTATAACTATTAATATTAAATACACTTTACCGCCTTTAATAATTTCTCTTGTATTATACACCCTTGTAAACAAAATTTTGTTTAATTTACACCCCTAAACAATATTATATAACAGTTATTTCTTTTTAATGTTTATTGAATTGTCTTTGATACTCTTCATCAAAAACATAAAAACTTGAATAATATTTTGAAACTTTAAAAAAGAAATAGTAAAGCTTAAAATTTTAATATAAATTTAAAGCCTAAAATTCTTTCAAATTCTATAGATTTTTAGTCAACTTTAAAGTGTACACTGACACTCCAATTTAAAAATTAATAATTATTTCACAAGTATTATGCGCATAGCCTCATACTAACAATTAACTCCATAATCTTAAATTAGTATAAAATTAAATTTAAATTAAATAACTATAAATTGAAATATTTAAGGTGCCTTTATTAGCCTAATTAAACAATAACTACAAAGCTCGAGCATATATGATAATTTTACAAAAAAATATATTAATAACCATTCACTATCCTAATTTAGAAAAAGTTTTAAAATTTAAAGTGAATCTCCAATTATATGTTAAAACAATAGGATTAATTATTAGCCATAAGCACAAATTATTAATTTACATTTTAAATTAACGGACGGGGAAAATGGCAACAAAGATGAAGAAAGAAAGATAGGAAAATGGTGAAGAATGTTAAATGAAAAAAAAAATTAACATAAAAAAAACATTGTTAAACGGGTATATGATCACTCATAAAAATAAAATGGAACCCTAGTCACATGACTTACTCAGGAAAAAAAAAAGAAAAAGAATAATTGCTACATGATATAATTTGGTAGGATAAATGGTATAACAAATTGTTTAGGGACGCTCAATAAAACAATGGCAAGAAGTGTGTTTTTATCCTAATTATTATTTGAAATTAATTGGACATACCAATAATTTTAGTTTGCCCCTTGAGACCCTAGTTATGTCAGCCTCACCCCAATTTGTGCTCTTGTGTGAATAATGCTTTTAAGATACAAAGACCAAGAAGAAGAAGAGTTTTTAAAAGAGAATTCTTTATTTACTTGAACTTGGTTAGTTTACAAGCAAAGTCCTATACCTATATACACTGTCACCTTCTCAAAAAACAGTGGGGATCATCTTGATATAAGAGCTATAATTTAGTTTATATAATATATATTCTGGTAAAATATCTATTTAGATATGTATAAGAGAATTCTAGCATACAAGCTTTACGAGGTTTTACATTATTCTACAATATATGAGAGAAATTTAGAACCGTAGACGGTATTTCTATGCACGTCCAATCTATTTACTTGATGCGTTGTCGGGTGTCTAACCTAGCTTCCGTGTGACAACATCTCTATATAGCCATTAAAAATTATTGACACCGTATATTTTGAGACTAAAATGCCCATTTTTTTTTCCAAAACCAAGTATAATTATATTTGTTTCTTCATAAATGCTCACATAAATGTTAGGGTCTAGGGGTGGACATATTTTAGAAAATTGAAATCCTAAGGTATGGTAACCATTAGGGCTCGTTCACTTGGGTCTTTGGGGCTAACCACCGTTATGTCTGTAAGTCGGTATACAATGGTTAAGCATGTGGACCCAATTTTCTTCAATGTCGTTTACTATGACCGTTAGCTTTTTAATTTTTGGGCATCAAAAGTAAGGCGTTATTTACTTCGTGCATCAATTGGGCTTGTTTGACAATGTATTTTTTGAAAATAACCCTCCAAAGTGAAACGACATCGCATGACCGTAGCTTTCTTCTTTTGTGATTGTGTATTCACAACTATGGGGACAATTAATCTCACCAGTATAAACCCTAGGCGCCGCGGTTGGAAAAAGGAAAGGGAGCGATTCAAAATCAGATGCAAGGATGAAGGGTTAAATTTATCACAATGGAAATTTGTCGTAATTACATACAACTTTTGTCCCTAGATGTCTTTTTACCAATCTTGTCAAAAAGCTAGCCAAATTAAACTCTCCCACCCCACAAGTTAAAACTGACCGGCGTAAGCACCTGTTATCTCGGGTCATTGCCAATTGCCGAAGTAAACGTGAGTTAACGTAGGTCGATTGGGCACAAACTCTCAGTGTCCATTGATGTGAATGAGCCCTAAGTTGATGGTTTCTATTTGTTCTTTCCAGCGTTTCAAACTGACAAATTATTCTTGTTGTATGCCATGTCCATCTCATATGAAATTTGAAGTACACACTTCAGTTAATCGAAATCAGCCTCTCTCTTGTTTTTATGTACTAGTAAGGGCTGTGCTTCGTGCATGATCTCTTTTAATTTTTTCAAAAAATATTAATTAAGGTACAATGTAAATACATTGATAATTTTTTAGCTTTCTAAAGAAATATTATGAATGGATAAAACCTAATAAAGTTATTAACTTTATCATTATTATTATTATTATTATTATTATTATTATTATCACAATGATAATTTTTAAATTTTTTATGGATTTTTGTATAAATTTTCCTTAATAGTAACTTTTTTTATGAGTAAGTTACTAAGATTAACCTATTAAAAGTTTAAGTTAGTGTAGCTCAAAATTTTTACATGATCAAATATATGTCTTTATGTTTTAAAAATGAATTTATAAATATTTGGCAGTAACTTTTACTTGCTTTTAATATTTAGAAATAAAGAGTTGTGCAAATGTACTATGAGAATATATATTTATTCAACATTTTTATTTACTTAAAGATATATAACTATTTGTTACATTTTTTTTGTCAGAATATTTCTAATAGTTCTTTCTTTCATTATTGATTTAAAGTATATTTAAAATATTTTTTAAAATTTCTATTAAAAATTACATACTAATTAAAATTTTTTGTACTTGCATACTTTAAAAAAAAAAGGATGTCTTTTATACCATTTCAAGATCAAATATATTGAAATTAAATATGTTAATATAGATTCTTTCGTTCATGTGTATATACTTTAAGATGATATTTAATTACTAACCATAAATCTTTATATCAAGTCTAAAGTTTGGTCAAATATGCTTTCTTGTAATAAAATTTAATTAAATTAGTTTTTAATTGTATTATAAGTCAATTTTTGTAAGGATAAATGATAAATAATTAATAAGTCAATTTTTGTAAGGATAAATGATAAATAATTATACTTCTCATTGTATTTGTGAAACTTTTAGTTTCTATTAGATTAAACATTATTGAGTGCATCATATTCTACTATGATTCTACTTTTCCATACCACTATTCTCTCTCATAGCACTATTACCGATTTATTGATTTTAACATAGTAAAGTCGAAAGGTTATGTTACTTGCATCATTTCAATCATATCCACCACTAATATAATGTCTATATTTTTTACTAGTTCCTTCATTATTTTCATCACAATCTCTACACCACTATCTTCACCATTGTTGTCATCTCCTTTACCAATGCTATTAAATACACCTTATCACGTTGTAGCCACTACTTTAACCACAACCTTCACTACCATCTTGATCTCTACCTTCACCTTCATTGTCGCCTCCTCTTCATTGCCTCATATAGAGTAACTCACACACCAAATTCATTACCTTATTGGAATACCTTTTAAAAAATATAAGGAAAATATACTATTATTTTTAAGTTAGGAAAAATTATACTTTGCCATTTGAACTATACGTGTTTTTATAGTTTTCAATCTCGACTTTTCGGTGTTATCTGTTGCCACTCAAACTTTGCGTCATTTTACAGTTTGCAACCTAATTGGATTTTCGATCAAAAATCCTAGCTGGATGTGAGTGCCACATATTCTCATTAAGGGTCATTTCATCTTTTCAAGTGAAAATTTAAGCTTTGCCACCCGAACTTTGTGGATTTTTGTACTTTGCAAGCTCGATTTTTTTGTCTAACTTTTTATATGAAATTCATATACCTTTAAATTTGTACTTATCTGAAATTCATATAAGTTTATTTAATTTTTCTTGTCTACACAAATTTTTGAAAATATATTTAATACAATAACTGGAACAATAGTGTAGATTTTTTCTACTTCATAAAAAGAATTTAGAAATTGTGAGATTCTTTACAATAAATTTTATTAAGAGTTTTTTTCAAGAACTAACTAGTTTTTTTTTTCTTTATTTAAAGGTTTCTTCATGTCCGATTTTTGGTTTTGTTATCTTTACTTCACTTTGTTGCATAGTATTTTTCTTTATAAAAGTTGCTATGTTTTTTTCCTTTCCTAATTTAGTACTCATTCAATGCAAAGTTTGTGGAACATAATTTCTACAATCATAATTTTTTATATTTATTTTGTTATGTACATATATTTAATCTTTCTATTTCTACATTATTATTTGTTAACTAAAATATGATCGATTTTTTTATCTCATTTTCTGAACTCAAAGTAATTAGTTAAATAATCAAAATTTTCTATTCATAAATCATCTCTGATGTAATTTGTGTATTAAATTTTTGCATTAAGAGAACAATTAAAATTTAAATTCTTAAGTTTTTCAATTTGATTACTTAAAAGATTTCAAAAAAACCTTTGATTTTTCATTAACTTAAACACACATGATATCTTGTTAAAAAGTTAAATCTTATTAACAATTAAAATAAATTACAATACGAAATAAATAAATGCAATACTTAATATATAAGAATACACAATGTTTGAGACCAAATTGGTTCCATGGTGTAGTGGTTAGCACTCTGGACTTTGAATCCAGCGACCTGGGTTCGACTCCCGGTGGGACCTTGTTTCTTTTGTGATGCAACAAACTGAAATCAACAATTATTTTAGAAGTAAACTTCATACATTATTAAAAGAAATTCAATAGTTTTAATTAATTTTATGAGTTCAAGTAAAAGTAAAATCCTTGAGTTTCTTGTTTTCTCAATGAATTTAATTAATTTTAAGAGTTCAATTAAGAGTAAATTTCTCAAATTTCTTAGTTTTTATAATTAATAAGTAATTACCAAAAAGATCCCTATAAAATATTCTCATTTTATATTTGATAGAAGGTTGTTTTAGTTTTTATAAAAAGAAAGAAATATAAATCACTGACAAGTTCTCTTATTTATTTATTTTTTCTATAACAAAAATTTAATATTCCAATTAGAAGTCTAACTCTTTATGCATATTTATGGATTTATGGTATTTATTTAAACTAATGTTCAATTTGAAGTTTAACTCTTAATTTTTAAATTACTAAAGATCATGCATAACTATTATTTACCATCACTTGCATAAGGTTGTTTTTGTTTTCAGAAAAAAAAGGAAAAAACATAAACACTGGTGAATTATTTACATTTTTATAATATAAATAGATAGATAGATAGAAAATTATTGTCGGTGGCTCTTCCAACACATAAAGAGTCCAATTTTAGATAAGTTTGAAAGAATATTATTCTAAATGTTACTCGTCGAATTTTACTTACCTGACTAATAAACTCCCATACATGGAATGAACATGAACTTTAGTGTATAGATCGAATTTGACCCCGTCGGATGGATGGATAAATAAAGTGAAAAATTTCCTTCCAATTAATTCATAAGAATATGATGATTATATTTTTTAGCTCAAAATGTTACTAATTGAATTCAATTATAATGTTTTACAACTGGTTAGAAGTTATTTATTTGGAGATATTTATTAAAATAAATTTAAAATATTTTGTACTTTTTATATTAATGAAGAAAACAATTTATTTTAATGTTATTAAGATAAAGTTTTACCAAAAAATTATTGTTTACGATCAGTTAGGCCCTTCCCCCTTCTTCACACAATCAGTCTTTTTGGATTGAAGGTCGTTTAAGGATGGGCCAATCAAGCCCTCTGATGAAAACTAAAGTGCAATAACAATAAAATAATATTATTTACGGATGACAATTCAACTAAAAATCTAATTTTATAAGTTGGTATGGTATAAGGATTAATGGGATGCTTGCAATAACTTAAAAAAAAATATTTATGAACTTTTTGCTATTTTTTGGCATTAGAGTAGTGTTTGATAAACCAACTTCTAAGTTTTTTTCTATAGAAAAAAACTAGAAATTGGAAGAAGTTATAAACGAACTTTTTTTTTCCTGTTTCTTGGAATTTTTGTAATTATTTGCATGTTGCGTCATACCGAAGTATTTCTCAGTTTTTTTTTTCAAACACTCAAATTACTCTTTTTTTTTTGTTATCTATTTTTTTTTTCAAACACCATTGACTTTTACAAATCAATTTTTTTTTCAACTTTCCCTACAACTTCTCTAAAAACAAAAGTTTTTACAAACACACTCTAAGTTGCAAAAATAAAAAATTTAATTGACGCAATTACCCTTGAAATTTCGTCTGAGGGACTATTGTGGAACTAACTTAAAAATTTAAGAATTAAGCCCTTGCTTTTGAAATACTAGCAATACTGTACATTCTATGTGTATGCACAATATAAAAAATATATATTTTAATTTAGTACTTAAATTTTCTTTTAGGATGAATATATATATATGTATATTATTAAATTTCTTTTATAAGATTACTTTTTTAAGAATTATTTGAAATAATTTATTAAATTATAATAATTTAAAAATAAAATAATTATATGAAATAAAATTACATGATAAAGAATAAAGACAAAAAGAAAAAAAAATTAAGTAATTATAATTAGAGAAAGTGGTTTGTGGGTTGAGAACATGGATTTTTAAATTGGATGTAATATTACAATATTGCCCTTTTTATTTGCTTATTTATTGCATGTGTTTATTAATTAAAAGGGTAAAATTGACATATTAAAATTTAGTATCCGAATTAAATTAGTTTTAAACACAATTTTATATATCTCTATTTTTTTCACATAAAATTGAAGAACAAATTTTGTAAAATCACAAAAATAATCGCTATTTATGAGATAAAAATGGTTTTTTTTTTTATAATAACTAGCAACACCGCATACTATACGTGTGTGCAAAATATAAAATATATATATTTCAATTTAGTACTTAATTTTTTTTAGGATGAAAATATAAGTATATTATTAAATTTCTTTTATAAGAATATTTTTTAAGAATTATTTGAAATAATTTATTATATTATAATAATTTAAAAATAAAATAATTATATGAAATAAAGTTACATGATAAAGAATAAATACAAAAAGAAAAAAAAATCAAGTAATTGTAATTAGAGAATGTGGTTAATGGGTTGAGAACATGGGTTTTTTAAATTGGATGTAATATTATAATATTGACCTTTTTATTTGATTATTTATTGCATGTGTTACTAATTAAAAGGGTAAAATTAGTACATCAAAATTTAGTATTCGAATTGAATCGATTTTATGTGAATTTTCAGTTTTAGCCACAATTTTACATATCTTTATTTTTTCCACATAAAATTGAAGGAAAATTTTGTAAAATGACATAAATAACCGCTATTTGCGAGACAAAAATGACTTTCTTTTTATAATAGTACTAGCAACTCCGCACACTCTACGTGTGTGCAAAATACAAAAAATATATATTTCAATTTAGTACTTTATTTTTTTTAGGATGAAAATATAAATATATTATTAAATTTCTTTTATAAGAATACTTTTTAAAAAACTATTTGAAATAATTTATTAAATTATAATAATTTAAAAATAAAATAATTATATGAAATAAAATTGCATGACAAAGAATAAAAACAAAAAGAAAAAAATCAAATAATTATAATTAGAGAAAGTGGTTTGTGGGTTGAGAACATGGATTTTTTAAATTGGACGTAATATTACAATATTGACCTTTTTATTTGTTTATTTATTACATGCGTTTACTAATTAAAAGGGTAAAATCGACACATTAAATTTTGGTATTCGAATTGAATCGATTTCATGTGAATTGTCAATTTTAGCCAAAATTTTATATATCTCTATTTATTCTATATAAAATTAAAGGGCAAAATTTATAAAATTACATAAATAATTGCTATCTATGAGATAAAAAAGACTTTTTTTTTTTTATAATAGTATAGATAAATATAGATTAAGGGCTAAATTAATTCTATTGTTAAATATTGGAAACCAAAAATGGCTGTTTGCCCTTGAAATGATTTGAACAAAACCGACAAACAATATGAATTGTGTAAGAATTATACATAATTAGTCTTAAACAAGTCATTCTAGTTGAGCATTTGCATTTGGACTTTCCCTTTCAGCTGTCCCTTTCCCCACTCATACGATTTTCGTGAGCATCCCACTGACCAATCTATCTCCATTTTCCATTTTCGTCGTTTCTCATCACAGATTCAGACAACTATTATGATTATTATAGTATCATCATTCATCAACAACTTCCAGCCACTGCTGCATAAAGTGCCAAATTTATCCTTAAAAAATTAAATCTAACTATTTTTTTTGTTTTTTGCTGAATCTAAGCCACAAATTTCCTTCATTAATTGCATTTTACATAGCTCAGAAATCTGTAATTTTGTTTTGTATCTGTAGAGATATGTATTTCTAGGTTTGCGTGAAGAGTTTGGCTGGATTTCAGGGTGAATAAATCAAGCAAAGTTGCGACGGCTTCAGATTAAGGTACTTAATTCTATTTTTTTTCCCCTGGGAGAAAAAGATAAAAAATTGCTGCTGAGTGTTTTGCTGTGGATTATCGTTTGTTGACAGTTCATAAGTTACTGACAGCTGCTGTTAGTGGAAATGGTGAATTCTATGATTTTGGGGCGTTATTGCTGGTTGAAAATTGAACTTTCAGTTTATTGGGTTTCAATTTGATTGTTTGAATCAGTGAAGAAGTGATGTGATTATTTTTAACTTAGTTTTGCTTTGCTTACCTCGTTGATTATGTATGGTTGTTATTGAGAATTTCCGTGAATGATTATTTCTGATGTTCTTGGATTGGGTTGTCATTTTCTTTCCCTTATGATGTTTGATGAATTTTGTAGCTAAGCGGGCAGGGGCTGATGATTGATTTGTAACCATGAGCTTTGAGTTTTGCATGCGTTCATGGGCAGTCCCGATAATAAGAAATTCTCTGAGATTGTTGACATAGTGAAATCATGGATACCAATGAAGTCAGAACCTGCAAATATGTCGAGAGATTTTTGGATGCCCGACGAGAGCTGCAGGGTGTGCTACGAGTGTGATTCCCAGTTCACTATTTTCAATCGCAAGCATCATTGTCGACTCTGCGGACGGGTTTTCTGTGCCAGGTGCACCACAAACTCTATTCCCGCACTTTCTGATGAGTCAAAGAGTGCGGGGGATGACAGGGATAGGATTAGGGTTTGTAATTACTGCTTCAAGCAATGGAAGCAACAGTCAGCTACTGGTAAAGACATGATGTTTGCGTCAAGTCCTGGCCTAAGTCCATCTCCGTCCACATCAAGTTTGATCAGCACTCATTCTAGTTGCACCTGCAACAGTGGCAGCAGTGCTGGCTCAGCTGGATATTCCACAGGGCCTTTCCAGCATGTTTCATGTGCTGGTGATCAGGGCCCTCGTGATTCCAAACAGATGGATACGAAGTCAGCCAAGCAAGATCAGGCAAAGAGCCCTGGGAAACTTGATTATTTTGATACTAGGGATACTAACAGTGACCAGTTTGGATCTTGCAGCAGGTATCTCAGAAAATCATTCTCATTTTTCGCATGAAATGATGAGAAAATATCATTACTGTGTTGTTTGTTCACTTGCTGCATCCTATCTATCCTGTGCAAATATCTTCTGTTTCAGGTCGTTTTCCTTGAATCAGTATTGTGCCGGTCTAATGCACCAGTGCAAAATTATGCTACTTAAAACCTCTTCATGGTTTACTGATATCCTTTGTGGCATGTGATAGGTACTTGATTGAGGACAGACATAGTTGTTTGTTTTTTTGGAGTAGCATTTTTGTTTCCGTACTGACACTAGTTTAGGTTTTGTGCGTTCATTAGTATATAGTATTGATCTTGCCAGAACTGAAGTCTAGTGCATAAGAATGGAACATTTTTCACATTTACCATTAGGTGCAGCCCCAGCTCTTCTTCTTCTTCTTCTTGTTTTTTTCCGTTTTTTGTTCCCACTTTGGGGGTGTGGGGTGTGGGTGGGTGGTCATATCTGAATAGCTGGTTGCAAGTGAAAGCTGCAGAATATATCTGTTTCTCACTCCTTAAAATGCATAAGCATTGAGTGTTTATATCACTTTCTTTCTTCTTCCTCTTCTTTTATTTTTTATTTTTTGTTATATTGTCCAACAATGCAGACAGGGAGGTAATAACAATTTTGAATCCTCAGTTTTGTCTGTGATTTCCTCATTAAATTTGCAACATCCCATTGAATAATATATCAAGAGGCCTTTTCTCCATTTACAATCCCATTTTCCTTTTCCCATCCATTGTAAAGCTTTGATATGCTTGTTGGGCTAATGAATAACAAACAAACTTCTAAATTAAGTCATATCATTAGAGTTTCACTTGGGAGATGTCCATACTGTGGCTTTTAAGATTCTTCTCTTATATTTTCTATCGTTGTTGCTGAAATGGATTTTTGAAATTATTTTGATGTTACCACACATTTCAATTTATTGGAAAGACTTCTCATGTAAGTTTGATTTGGAAGTTCATTTCGTTGATGGGTTTTCATTGAGCGAGTGGCGACAAAACTCTAACTCTATGCCCTCTCTTTGATTTTTAATCTGTGTAGGGTATGCATTGCTGCTTCACTTTGTTCGTAATGTGTGCATTTTTTGTTCAGAAAATAATACTTAAACAGTGGTTCTATGTCCTCTTACTGATTTTCAGTGTATCTGATTAGGTGATAAATTGTTGCTTCATTATTTTCATAAATTTTGTTTGCTATGTCCCTTGCCTCATGTTCAAAACTGATGTTTGTACATTGATGTCTACATGTTAATTGAAACTTTTACTTATTGCATAGTTCATGGACATATTTTTCCTACTGATTATCCTATCATGATATCATTTTCTGCCTGTTATGTCTTTGGTTATTCCAGGAGTGATGACGAGGATGATGAGTACCCTATATGTAGAACACATTCTGAAGCTACTAACATGAGTCCTCCTGACATGGGCTATGGTACTATCAACTATTGTCAGATTGGTCATATCTATGAGCCGCATGAAGTGCACCATAATGAAGAAAATACACACACAAGTTGTAATTCACCTCTGTTGCCTGGAACTTTCGAGACACGAGGATCGGACTATGCAACAAGGCTTGGGGAAGAAGCAGATCTACAGAATAATCATGTTCAATCTGGACCACCTTCTTTGAATGGTGTAAATGGTGCAGATGTTGAATCTGTGGATTATGAAAACAATGGTCTTATCTGGCTTCCTCCAGAGCCTGAAGATGAAGAGGATGAGAGGGAAGCCCTTATATCTGATAACGATGATGATGCCGGTGAGGATGCCACAGGAGAGTGGAGTTACCTACGCTCAAGAAGCTTCATAGTTGGGGAATGCCGAAGTAGGGATCGATCAAATGAGGAGCACCGGAATGCCATGAAAAGAGTTGTTGATGGACATTTCAGAGCTCTCATAAGTCAACTTTTGCAGGCTGAGAACCTGCTCGCAACTGAGCATGAGACCTGGTTGGATATAGTTACAACATTGTCCTGGGAAGCTGCTTCTCTTCTAAAGCCCGATACAAGCAAGGATGGAGGAATGGATCCTGGTGGATACGTCAAGGTTAAGTGCATAGCTTGTGGGCATCGAGATGAGAGGTACATTTATTTGACATTGCACATTGGTTTATTCACCTTGTTCAATGTATGTAACTAAAGATGATGTAAAAGTGGAAACTTTGGCACTTTACTTTTTTTAACCCAGAAACGGATATTCCTTTTGTGTTGACTATCATTACTGTTTTCACTTACGGGTATTTGCTCCACAATGTGAATGGCTGCTGACAATTGTGCTTGAATCCAGATATATTAGACTTCCATTGAAAGTGGCAAAGTTTTAATTTTGAGTACACCGGCATATTTATTTTGTGTTTCCTGATAGCTTTCCCTCCAATTGTTAAATATGCTAGATGGCATTCTTAGTGTAGATTATGTTGAAGGAGATAACTAGAACTTCTATTGAAGTCCAAAATGATTGAATGTATTCTGTATAATTTTGCCCTTCGTAGAGATGAACCTAATTATGGAAATAAATGATCCAGCTCTCTGATTCAACTCAAGAGGTCTAAGGTCATAGATTGCTTATCTATATCTAATATGTGCACTCAGTGCCATCTAGCATTCGCTATTCTGATGAAATTTTCACTGTTCTCTCACTAGTATGGTGGTTAAAGGGGTCGTTTGCAAGAAAAATGTGGCCCATCGGCGAATGACTTCAAAAATTGATAAGGCACGACTACTACTACTTGGTGGTGCCCTGGAGTACCAACGGGTTGCTAACCACTTATCGAGTTTTGATACTTTGCTACAACAGGTTGTTATTGTGACCTAACTCTATACTTTCAACGGTTTTTGTACATTACATCACCCAAGAGGCTCCTAAATTACATCCTTTTTTATTTTTTCCACGGAAGAAGAAATATCTCATTGATTATTGGGTAGCCATTCTGCTAGATACACAGGGATTAGTTGCCTATTGATCTTATGGGTCTTTTGCTGATGTTTTGGCTCTTGCAGGAAATGGACCATCTGAAAATGGCCGTCGCAAAAATTGATGCACACCACCCAAACATGCTTTTGGTAGAAAATTCAGTATCTAGATATGCGCAAGAATACCTTCTTGCCAAGAACATCTCTCTGGTTCTTAACATCAAGAGACCGCTTTTAGAGCGCATAGCTCGCTGCACTGGTGCACAAATAGTTCCTTCAATTGATAATCTTTCTGCACCAAAGCTAGGATACTGTGACTCGTTTCATGTGGAGAAGTTTCTAGAAGATCTTGGCAGTGCTGGCCAAAATGGAAAAAAGTTAACAAAGACACTGATGTTTTTTGAAGGTTGCCCTCGGCCACTGGGATGTACTGTAAGTCTTCAAGACTTTAGGAATCACAAGCACAGGTTCTTGTGAAAAATGTTTTGATTTGTTGCCATATTTAAAAAGGGAAAGTACCGCTTCAACGGTTTAGCTCTTGTAAGTTTCATGGACATGGGAACTGTTGGTGTAAACAAAACAATGCTTTTTGTTAGTATCCTGCACACCTTACACCATTTCTTTTAATGTTGAAATTATAAGGGGGGACAGCAATTTGTCTGTTCAGTGTATAGAATTTAATACAGCCACTTAATCTAGTTATATATGAAATAAACCAGTATATTAAACTTGATATGGTGATTGATTGAATGTGAAATGCAAGTTCAGTGTGCAAAATTTCTCAAGTTGTTTCTCAATTCTATGATTTTAACATCTATCGTAAAAAATATGGATGTCTCAAGCTTCTTTTTCACAATATTGCCTCTAATTGTCCAACTGACAAGCAGTTTTGTCAATTTGTATATGTACTGGAGTGATCTGTTTTTATACTGGACATCATAGTAACAATGAGGTCCCAGCTTTTCTGTATATTTGATTTAGTTACTGATCCTGAAACAGCAATTAAGGGTGGGATCTCAATTTTCTTCTTATATTTTTCTATCGGTAGTTTCTGCGAGGATTTTCTTTTTGTTTTCTCTTGTACTCTGACACCGGTGGAGGGAAGAGGGGAGGATCTTATCATGTCTGTTGGCTGCTTCTTGGAAACTTGCCTGGATTTACTTGTTATTGTGTGTTTAGAAATAGCAGCGCTTCGGTTTATCAGTGAAGTAGAATTCTTTCATTAGAACTTCAATTTCCCCCACGGCTCTTAGTGACTTTTGCCTTTCCCTTTTAATATACCAGCTAAGAAATTTTTGATCATGGATTAATAAAATAATATACTTAACAATCAACTGATTGATTATAAAACTGAATCTCTTGAGTTCTGTATCTATTTGTCGACCTGTTATTTAGTCTCACTTTTCAGTTGATTAGTAATTTTATTTCTTCTTGGGCATCAGATTCTACTGAAAGGTGCCAGCGGGGATGAGCTGAAGAAAGTTAAACATGTGGTTCATTACGGTGTTTTTGCTGCTTATCACTTAGCACTAGAGACCTCATTTCTTGCTGATGAAGGTGCTTCTCTGCCAGAACTACCTTTAATGTCTCCGATTAAAGTTGCACTGCCTGATAAGCCCTCAAGTATTGACCGGTCCATCTCTATGATACCTGGGTACGGTGCTCCTTCCATTAAAAACCCTCAAGCGTGGCAACAGCCCAGCAATGCATTACCATCTGGAAATGACCTGTTCCTCAATATTAGACGATCATCGGGAATAGTTCCAATGTCTGAGGCAGAGTCCTTTTTTTCTAAAGGTTGCATTGCTGAAACTCCAAATTGTCAATCTGCTATTGGGAATACCTTTGCTACCAATCCGGGTACTGACTTCTCAGCTCCTCAGTGGGAGCAGCTGTCTGCTGCTTCATTACTCAAAGGAGAAGAGTAGTGGGAGGCTGGGTCATGGTAGATTTGGTGTTGCTAAAACATCAGATTACTTTGATGAAGTGGATGGAAATGACAATTTAGCTACCAACAACTTTTTCAAGTTTAAGGTTTCAGAACAAGGCTTTAGTTCTTCTCCTGGTGATGGAAATAAACTACCTTCAAATTTATACAGTCCTGCATTGGGACCTTCAGGACAGCAGAACATTGATCGCTCTGGGGAGTTGGAAACAATGAAAGAAGAGTTTCCTCCCTCACCATCTGATCATCAGAGCATTTTGGTCTCTCTTTCAACAAGATGTGTGTGGAAAGGAAGTGTATGTGAGCGTGCACATATCTTTCGAATAAAATACTATGGAAATTTTGACAAACCTTTGGGCAGGTTTTTGCAGGAACATTTGTTTGACCAGGTATCAAAATTTTCTGTGCATGTATATGGATACTGATGACGTGGCTACTTATATATGAAGAATTTAGATATTGGTTTATACTTTTTGGCAGGGCTACTGTTGTCGTTCATGTGAAATGCCATCTGAAGCACATGTTCATTGCTATACTCATCAACAAGGCAGCCTTACAATTTCTGTAAGAAAGCTTCAAGAATTCCTTTTGCCAGGTGAAAGGGAAGGAAAAATTTGGATGTGGCATCGATGCCTACGATGTCCAAGGATCAATGGTTTTCCTTCTGCCACAAAAAGAGTTGTAATGTCAGATGCTGCCTGGGGTTTATCTTTTGGAAAATTTTTGGAACTCAGCTTTTCAAACCATGCTGCTGCAAGCAGGGTTGCAAGCTGCGGTCATTCCCTTCATAGAGATTGCCTTCGATTTTATGGGTACATGTTCTTTTATTTCAGGCAATGTGAAATTGTGATCTATTCTCTAGTTTCCATAGATGGCTTATGGATTTTCTTTTTAAATCACATTAAATTCTAGCTGGGATATCATGTCTGCTTGATTAATACGAAGGGAATTGAGTTGTGCTCTCTCTCTCTTACATGTTTTTTTTT
>CM047882.1:13808299-13962663 GCA_026212405.1 Petrea volubilis
GTCACTTTCTCTAGGTTTCCCAGGATCAGCTCGATAGTCTAAGGCTCTCCTATTGGCTCGATCTGGGACTATTCATTCTTCCGCTTATGAGAGATTGACCCTTCAAGGGTGTCGAGGTCGATTTCGGCCGGTGGGTTCACCGAAGGGGGACGAAGTGACTTTTCCTTTTTCTCATTTTCTAGGGAGATCGCGTAGCACTTCCATGCATCCCATACATTGCATTTGACCCCCCTGACCCCTGTCGGGGTGGGGAATTTGATCTGTAGGTGGAAAGTTGACACGACCGCTCAGAATTGGCTGAGGGTCGGTTTTCCCAAAATTAAGTTGTATGCAAATGGGGCGTCGATGACTAGGTAGTCGATGAGGAGGGTCCGTCTTTGGGGTGCTTCTCCCAGAGACATCACCATTCACACGACCCTGATTGGGATGATTTACGAACCCTCGAACCCGATCAGAGGAGTATGCATTGCTTGCATCTCTATATCGCCTAAGTTTATTTTTTGAAAAGTAGAGTAAAAAAGAACATTGGCTGAACTTCCATTATCAACTCATGTATGTGCTACAGCAAAATTCGACACGTCTGTTGTGATCACCATCGGGACTTCAGGTGACTCATCCCCTCCCGATGGGCGACTTACATCAATATCCTTATCGGTAAATACAACACTATTGGAGTCGATGCTATTGACTATGAGGGTTCGTCTTTCGGCTTGAGGACTCGATCTTCCTTGCTCCAATTTTCTCGATGTGAGCTTTTTGCTCGACTGAAAATCTCCTCCATTCAGTCCTCCGATGATCGTGTTAATGAACTCCATGTCGGGAGGTTGTGATCGATCGGCTCCTTCTCACTCCTCCTAGGAGAGGATTCTTTATGGCTCGCTTGGGGTGATTGCGGCAATTGGGGTCTCTCTCTCTAGGTCGAGGCTTCCAATGGGCGTCCACGAATTCTTTTAGAAGGCTCTTTCGAATGAGCCACTCGATTTCACTCTGGAGGGCGTAACAGTCGTCGGTGACCTGTCTATATTGTTTGTGAAAGGTGCAGTACTTTCACGACTTCTTAGCCCCTTTTCCCTTAGAGATGTTGCTTGGTGTCTTGAATAATTTTCAATCAGTGACTGAAAAGATGTGACCCCAGGAGGAGTTTAGTGGCATGAGGTTGGAGTATCGTTTGATCGGGGACTCCTTACCCTCCTGGTGCTCCTATTCCTTCTTGTGGCTCCCTTTTTCCTTCTTTTCTTTATGCTCTCTCTCTTTCTTGTCCCCATATTTAATATGGTGCATTTCTTCAGAGATCATGAACCTAGAGGTCAGCGTCTAGACTTCTCTCATGGATCGAGAGGGCTTGAGAACGATTGCTTTGGCACAGTCCTCGTGCCGGAGGGCAATATATAAAGCGAAGTTGACAAAATTGATTCGCGGGTCATCAACTCAAAGGACCTCGTTATTGAAACGGGTCATAATGTCACAAAGGGACTCCCCCTCCTGCTGGCGGATCCCATGAAGATAGGTTTGGGGAAGCTTGGTGTCTTTCTTAGCCGCAAAGTGGTGTAAAAACCAATCGGCTAGCTCTTCAAAAGAGTGAATCGAATCTGGTAAGAGGCGGGTGAACCACTGACGTGCTACACCAAAAAGGGTGGTGGCAAAGAATTTGGCCATCATTCCATTCGATAGTCTATAGACGTCGATAGCATTTTTGAACTGGAGTAGGTGGTCATCAGGGTCAATACTCCCGTCGTAGTGGCGAAGGCCCTTTGTCTTCGACCGTGGTAGCGGTCGGAGGAGGATCCTTGTCCATCGTAGGGCTCGATTCGATCCTAGGGATGCTCAAGGTCCGCAATCTTCTGGGTGAGCTGATAGAGCTGGTTCTTCATTTGCTTGAGTTCCCCATGAGCCAGTTGGCTCGAGAGTTCCCTGAAAAAGGGCCCCAAAGAGGGCAGCCTAAGTCCGAGTACTAGCGATGGGGAACTTTGCCGTGATAGCTTGACTCTACCTTTTCTTCCTCCAATCGGGACGATCGGTAGCTTGCTTCTTGACCGGAGTTCTGATGCAATGGGACTCAACAGTCAGCAGGAGCCGTCGCCCTGTTGGGGCCTGGTGGCGCTCAGACAACACTTTCTTTGAGCCTTGCAAAGGCTTGAAGATTACATTGCCCAACGAAGTCCCTCAGTCATTCGAGGGGAATAGTGATCATTTCCTTCGTTTTGGGCGAAAGTAGACCATTTCCCGTGGGTGGGATACGGGCCTTGCTCCTTCGGTCGATATTGGCAGGCACAAGCGGGCTATCACGTGTGCCCGGGACGAAACCACCAAGTTGGTCTGTGCAGGTGGAGGATTCGCTGCGGGCGGTGGCGGAGGCGGGAGGTCATGGGCCTAGTGTTGGTCCTCTCCCGCAACTGGGGTGTTTTGGGCACGTGGTAGAAAAGTATGTCGACCATAGGAGTTGAGAAGTCGGGTTCGAGGGGTCAAAAATCGAAATCAGATCGACTGAGGATCTACCGACTAGGATTGGTTAAAGGATTTTGGCTGATCGCCAACAGCTCGAGACCCGATGGGGCGGTCGGAGGACATGCTCATTGGTCTGAGCATTTGTAACAAGGTGGCGTGTGGCACGTAAGAGACGATCAAGAACTCCGATCGAAAATATGCCACGTCAAGTATAATTATTTGTGAAAATTTTTATATTACCACTTTCATGTAGTCACTAATATATATATATTTTTTTTGTAGTGATAATATGAAGGGTTAATTACAAAAATCCTCTTGCTTTTAGGTCTGTTTCACAAAATCCCTTGTATATATGAAAAATTACAAAACACTTCCATAACATTTGGTTCCATGTTGCATATGCTCCCCTTATGGCAGGTGGGATTTGTAATGTGGAATCAAATATTAGGGATGCAATTGTAATTTTGAAATTTTCATACCACATGAAATTTTGTAAAACAAAACAAACATCATGGGATGTTTTGTAATTAACCCTAACATGAATAGATTTCTTTTTATTCCTTTCTTTTCTTTTTTTTTCTTTTCATTTGATGTTCCATTATGAATTTAGTTTCTTTGGTGGTCCTTCAATTTTGTGTGCATGAAAACAAGTGCGAGCAAGAAATATCTCCTGAAAATCCCTATTGGCCTGCAGATACCAAATGAAGTGAGTCAGAACGGGAAAAAGTGTATATAGGGTCAAGACGTGCTTCTGGCTTTGAATATCTTGGAGAGTAGTTTCATATATTTTTCATTTTTGTAAGCCACACACTACTATTAAAGTTTTCTATTCGGAAAAAAAATATCATTTTTGGTGTTATAAGTAAGGTTTATTCAATTTTAGTATTGTAATTTTATTCTTTTTTAAAAAAAATTATTCCATTTTTTTTTGTCTAACTTTTAGTACATTTGTTAATTTCCGATAAATTGTTAATTGAAAACACATCAAAATCACGTGAGATGTTTAAGTTCGTACACGGGACAAAATCATTATTACAAATTTGACACAAAGCATAACATATGGGATGAAAATGTGATTAAAGACATAACATTTCACATAATCTTTACATTCGTCAGTAGGGAGGGGGGGGGGGGGGGAAGAAAAAAGAAAAACTTACGAGACGGAATTATAGATATTTTCAAATTATGAAACCAAAAATTAGATATGACATAAATTGTTGTATAAAAAATGAGACCTTTTCATTCTTTTCTATAAAAATATTATATTATAGGAAAAATTAGGATTATAGGATTAAGAAGTTTTGAAATTAATAAAGAGGGAATAATTTTGAGAGAATTACGATTAAGGGATACGGAAGTTTTAAAATAAATAAATAGGGAATAACTTTTATTTATTTAGAGACAAGTGACTGATCAAAATAAAAAATTATGATTAAGGGATTAGAGTCTTATTGAATTTTTAAAGAGCTAATAATTTTTAAATATTTTGAGATAAGGGATTAGTAAACTTTTTAAATTTCTATAAGGTTAATCATAATGCAAAAATCAGGTTTATTGTGGTTACTACTATTTTTTACTCAAAACATAATTGCTCCCTGTTTAAAAGATTTTAATATATTCTTAAATATTTATGTTAAATATTGAATTAAGAATTTTCAACATTTCATGTTCCTAATATAAGCCTCATGTGCAATTTGAATAAAATAAAGAAAGAAACAGATTTGATAATTTTCAATATAAATTTTGAATGTGTGGTCAAGATCACAAAATAAATAAATACATAATTGAGTTTTAGAAAAATAAATTACACCAATAATAAAACCAATCTAAAAAACTACACATTGAGAGAGTTTGGATAAAAAAAAAATTCTGAATGCGATGGAGAGAACTAGCAGAAAAACAACGAAACAATAGTAGAGAAAATCACGTTGAGAGAGTTAGTACATTTTTTGAAATCCTTTTCTATTTGCTTCCACCCCCAACCCCCCCACCCCCCATTTTCCATTATCTTTTAAATAAAATCTACCTTTAATTAGTCCCTTATCTCTAAATATCTAAAAATTATTATCTTTTTTTTAACTTTAAACTTCCTTATCCCTAAATCATAATTTTTAGAAAATTATTCCCTCTTTATTAATTTTAAGACTTCCTAATCCCCCAATCATAATTTTCGCTATAATATATCAGTCACCATGAAAAAAAAAATACTCGTGATTTGGTTGTTCAAAATAAATCTTGATTTAATAAATTCCTGTACATTATCTTGCGAAGATTGTAATCATTTTTAACGAGTATTTTGTCACAATATGTGACTTAAATATCTAGTAGTAAAGTGCACGGTAGAACGTCGAAATCAACAAGACATATATGGCTGAGAAACTAAAGGACATAGCATACCAAAAATGCCTTTGTACTCGAGTCAAGAGTTGGGAGTAGTCTCTAAGCAAAATCAAAAAGGAAATATATTGAATTCAAAGATTGGCAAGTATGTGGCCAATTCGAAGCACCAATAAGAACAAACAAAAAACCCGTGAAAATCTTTTCATTTCATTTTCTTATTTATTTATTTATTTTTTTTCTCTTCCCTAAAGTCAATGCAAGCCCTTGTCCTTTGGCAGAAGGGCGTCCTGTGAACCGTGTTGCAAGTTGCAATTACCAAACCCGAAAATAAATTAGCATCCTGTGAACTATGGTGCAAGTTGCAACCAAACTACAGAGCTTTTGGTGTTATTTGTTAGATTTCATGTGCCACAATTATTAATTTATTATAGGAAAAATTACACTGACCACCCCTGAAGTTTGGCTGATTTACGAAAAATCCCCTATTTTTTCAAAAATTACCAAAAACTCCCTAAGGTTTCAAAAATATTACAAACTTATTCGAATTTCTGAAAATACCCCTTCCCCTTTTTGGGTTATTTACATTGACCACCCTGAGATTAGGCTAATTTACGAGAAACCCCCTGTGGTTTTCAAAAATTACCAAAAATTCCCTGAGATTATACTAATATTACAACTAGCACCTACTTAGGTTGACTTATCAACAATATTAATTCTTTGTTTTTCCCTCTGTAATATTGTTATCATAAAATTTTAATTTAATAGATTTGGAAAAAAAAATATGATTACTTATTCAAATAAATATTCTGAATTTAATGTTATGAATTTATACTAAATATACGCACTATGTGCTAAATTTATATTTGAGAAAAATATAATTATATGCATCGTATATATCCATTATGTGAAATGAGAAATATAAACATTGATTGAAGTAAAAAATTGAAATTAAATAATGCACTTGAAAACTTTATTTAGCTTGAGGACTCTAACTCATTTCTCTTAAAGTTTACTCCGTATTAGCGATAATATAACATACTTGATGTGTTGGTAGATACCTTTAATTCATTAAATTCAGAATATTTATTTGAATAAATAACCACATTTTTTTTCAAATCTATTACATGAAAATTTTATGATAACAATATTACAAAGGGGAAAAAAAGATTTAATATTGTTAATAAGTCAACCTAAATAGATACTAGTTGTAATATTGGTATAACTTCGGGGGGGTTTTGGTAATTTTTGAAATCATAGGGGGTTTCTCGTAAATTAACCAAATCCAGGGTGGTCAATGTAAATCACCCAAAAAAAGGAAAGGGGTATTTTCGGAAATTTGAATAAGTTTGTAATATTTTTGAAACCTTAGGGGGTTTTTGATAATTTTTAAAAAAGTGGGGGATTTTTCGTAAATTAGTCAAACCTCAGGGGTAGTCAGTAGTAATTCGCCCTTTATTATATAACAATATTGGGATAAAAGCACTTTATCCTATGAATATGGACGTGCGTACATTTTGATCACTCAATTATTATTATTATTATTGTTGTTGTTGTCGTCGTTGTTGTTAAATTTTATTATATAAAAGTATATAGGATCTGCATGTTGCCCAATTAATTAAGCCACGTTTTGGCCAAAAGATTTGTCGAACTGTCTCGCCTCCATCCCCAAAAGGACTCCTCCAAAAACTTGTCTTAGATCCCCAAGCAGAAGTCCCAAATCAAATTCATAAATGTAGCTTTATACCAGTCAATTTACATGCAAGACAATGGCAGTACATCTAGGGCTGTGTATTCGGTAATATTGTGCCGAACCGAGAACTCCATGATATTGTACCCAAGCAAAAAGTCCCAAATCAAATTCATAAATTTAGTAGCTTCATACTAGTCAATTTTACCTGCAAGACAACTGCATTACCGCTAGGGCTGTGTATTCAGTAATATTGTACCGCACCAAGAACTCCATAATCCAACATTTTGGTACGGCAACAGCAAACCGAATTCCTAAGTTAGGTCCAGTTTTACGGAAGTTCTTGAACAAATCAACTACATAAAATAAACTAATTATATATACATAAATAAATTTGACATACGGTCCAGTAAACCAATGCAAAAAACTAATACCTAACGAAACACAACATATTTTGAGAAACTTATATCGAATTTTTTGGCACATACCAAATTATGGTTTCCATTCGATTCGATTGGTTTACCGAATTACAAACACTCTTAATTATTAATACCATTGTGGTTTTGTGTTCGGCACGTACCAAATTTATGATTTCGGTTAGATTCGATAGGTTCACCGAATTATGAACACTCGTGATTATTACTACCGTTGATCACTTTTTTGCAATTTTTTTTTGGAGAAAATTGACTTTAAGGGCCAAGTACAAATTCGGTGTACTTTGTATATATATATATATATGACAAAATACAAAGAAATTAATTCAATGATTAAAATATACAAATAATTATAATTTACGGAAGGTGTTTCTAGTGGAAGTGCCTTGGTATTAATTTCTTTAGTATTGTTTGTTAACAACGGGGTAATTTTAGTTTTAAAGATAATGAAAGTCTTTATAAATAAACTAAATTATCATAACCCTATTAATTAAAAAAAAGTAATTAACCCTGTTATTTACCGTACCATATTTGTAACTGTACTTTGTATATAATTTTTTTTTTTTTTTCCGTCTAGAATACTTTGTATATAGTTCAGTTTATGCTTTTTCGTATCCATCTTTAACGTCACTACGCGACTCTGACTTAACTATTTGTGAGTTTTAGGTTTTTCTCATGGACAAATCATGCCGCGGACTGCAGAGTTGACCGATCTTCTTACGTACCCCTAATTGGTCATATATTATGATTATTATTATTATTATTTTGTTTTTTTGGTTATGTCTACATATATATATATATATATATATATATAATTATTGACCCGGCTTAAAATTTGTGGACATATTATAATCATTAATACCCCTAAAAATTAGTCTATTGGGTCAAAACACTATGATTCGGCCCAAAAACAAAAGTCCATACAAAATGCTTGGAAGATGGGCTTAAGTCTCCAACTCAAACCCAAGATTCCTATGGTGGAAACAACCCATAACCACTTTCTCAAAAAATTTGGTATCCCTCCAAATCTAGATGAACAACCCCACGGATTCCTCGGGCTAACTTGTGCAAGGCCACCCCTTAGAAAAAAGCTACTACATGTCATTTGGTAGACACGTTTAGTATGCTCTCTAGGCTCGACTTTACACTCTCTAATCTGCATAATTCACTCTACTCAAGCTTTGCAATTGAGCATACTTTGAACATGAATCACTCATTTGCATGCAAGATTCCCCCTGTTATCTTTCCTTCCTTATTTACATTATATTGGAATTTACTTTTGCTTTATTTATTCATAAGGCATATACTTAATTCAGTAGAGTACTAATGCTTTTTGCAGATTAGCTCCCCCAATCGACAAGCCCTTCTTCACAAGGCAGGATTTCTAGGATATTCCCATGTTCAACGTCCCCTTCTATAAATTTCTGATTGTTCTAAAATCTAGTATGCATCAATCATAAATACAATCCAAACATTATTTAGATGCTATCCATGCAAAATATTACTCAAATTATTATATTCGTGGGTTTGCATTCAATTATTTATAAATTTACTAATTTAAACAATACCTAGGTAGATATATATCTACACACACAGGGAAGATATACTGGCGGCCCCCTATAATACGTCTACGTGAATTACCCTACAGTGAAAAATTCTCATAAAAAGTCCTGTATAATTTCTAACAAACTTAAAAAGCCCTAGAGTATTTCACATGCATATAATATGAATCAATTAGTATTATGGGATTGTGAAATTATCTATGTAACTCTTATCTCCCCCCGCCCCGCCTCTTATTTCGATAAGTGCCTTCCCTCTCAAATTTAATTGAGAGAACTAAACCCTGATTTCCCCTCTCATATTGGACGGCAATGCACTACAGGAAAAACATGCCTTTTTCGACGGAATACTTCCGCTATATGTTTCTAGCAAAATTCTGGCAAATTTTGTCCACCTAACGAATTCACCGAAATTTTAGCAGAAAATTTCTTCAAATTTTCACAAAAAAAAAATTAAAAAACCTAGCAAAAATATTTCGCCGAAATATTTAAAAACAAAAAAAAACTAATAATATAATAAGATTTTTATTTTAAAAAAAATATATATTAACAACTTTGTACATAGCCTAATGCAAAGCTTCTTTTTTTTTAATTAGATGGTACAAGATCAAGGTTCAAACCCCAACAAGTACAAAAATATCTTAATTTTTTTAGAATAAATAAACTAAAAAAATACCAGCAGAATTCCAATGAACTTTTCGGTAACCTTGAATATTTAAAAAAACATAATTATATTAGAAGTTAAAAAAAAAACCATATCACCAACTTGTTAAATTGCCTAATAGCAAAAACTTTTCTTATCATTGGTAGAGAAACAAAGTTGAAATCCCAACAAGTGTAAAAAAATATTTATTTATAAACACCATATTATACTTTTTTAATAGCCTAATGGCAGAGCTCTTCTCTTATTTTGTGAGGTATCAAGGTTCAAACCGCCAACAAGTGCAAAAATATCTTTTTATTTAAAATAAATAAATTAAAAACATTGCTTCAAAAGTTTCAAAATTATTTCGTTTACTTATTTACTACAAATTTAATTAATAATCTATCCTAGAAAATTTTCAATCATTGAGAATATCCTTTACATTAATGAAATACAAATACCAAATAATGATCCAAATTAAATTGGCAATAGAAATTATGGATCTAATTGTTTAATTAATGATATTCAGAAATTACAAAAATTAATAAATTATGTACGAACAAAAATAAATAAGTTACATAATTATAAAATATAAATCATTAAAAAATTAAAAAATAAGAAAATAATTAAATAAATATATAATAAGTAAAAAAAAAATCAACCAACAAGTGTTTACAATAGTTTGGCGGTTGAACCCATGACTTCTCAATTGGGAGAGTTAGGGCCTATTCTTCTCAGCAAGTAAAACATGTATATTTTGGGCAATGACGATGGTAGCTCTCAGGCGATGGTGGCAGAGGTTGGTTCTCAGGCGACAACAATGTTGGGTCTTCGATGACGACTTTGATGGTCATGGTGGCGGAGAATCCAATGGATGATTCTGTTGGACACATTTTCGACGAAATCCACATGTTTTCCCATAGTGATGGCGTCGCTCTCAACTTCTCGGCGAAGTAAGCGCTAGATTGACCTGGGGTTTAGATATCTATTTCATACCCCTTGTCCGTGTGAACTTATAACGACCATTAGGGTAGTAGAGTTGTACGCAAAGCCTTCAATCAAGAGGTTTGTGTTCTATCGTTGCCACAATCAGAAGTGTAAATTTTTTAAATGGTGCTAGTCCATTAAAGTTATGTGGAAGCCATCTAGTGGTGAATGTAGTAATTAGTTTGGAGGCTGCATATTTTGGAGGTAAAGACGAGGATGGAGACCATGTTGAGTTTGTTTAATTAAGGTAGATCCAAGGTGCATGTTAGAGCAATGAAGTTTGAAAAAAGTGAGTAATTTGAATGTTGCTTAGGTTGTTTGTGGAGCTCTTGTTGTTCTTGTTATCGTACTTTTGATGAAAAATTTATGAAATTATCAATCTATTAAAAAGGTGTTTTGGTGTTGTATTTGGGAAATTAGATAGTTATCCTATTAATATTACTATTAGCAATATGTGTTTCGGATCCTTCTTGTTTCTGTTTTTTTGGTTTTTTGGTTTTTTGGAGTGAACATGTTTGAATTTGTCTCTAACTTTGTTTGAGTTAGTTACAGATTCAATCCCATATTTTAAGAAAGTTACCAAAAGAAAATGAGGCAAACTAAATGCAATATCCTAATTTATTGGATATAGTATTTTGACAAACAATAAATCACAACATTTGGACAATACAAAGGGGCTCTGATCCTTTTTAAATTGTCTCACCATCATATCGTAAAAATGTTTAACAAATATAAATTATAAAAAAAAAAGAGTGTAAACATCTATCTCCACCAGTGCGTTCAAATATAGCCACAAACTATTACAAAATGGTACAGGAGGCCTAATGATGTTTAAAAAAAAAGGGAGAATTGTCTGATAACACATATAAAGATGATGCAATAAGCCATGATGAAATGCACAAAGCTAAAAGTACTAGCCCCAACAAAAGGGTATCATTATATGCCAACAAATTAGGACTTTGACATAAATTTTAAACAATAGTTCAAATTAGAATTCAACAGCAATGTTAAGAAGTCAAGTTTTGGTCATCATTCTCTTTAAATATGTTCCTAGTCTTGAGTAGGACTTCCCAAAACCTTTTTTTTTTTTTTGACCCTTTTCTTTCTTGTGTTTGAATAAGAAAGATCAACTACATTTGATGCTCGGGTTGCTGTTGATTCTTTACTTGTGTCATTGCAAATGTTTTTAGTGCTTGAAGTGGCATTGCAGTTGAGCTCTATCGTGAATGGCATCAGTTAGGAAGTTTCTTAGGGGGTAATCTTGGAGGTGCTTTAATTGGTGGTGCAGATAAGGCTCTAAGGCGTAATATTGATAATCTTCTAGGCAAAGGATTTAAAGTTGCCTGGGAAAAGAAAAATTCACAAAGTAAACCATGTCTTATAAAAATTTGCAAGGATTAAAATTTTTTTAAGTTTCCATACTTGTATGGTGTCACTCCTTTTAGAAAGCTTGTGCTTCTTTATGCAATTTCGGAACTTTGAAAAAGTTTAGAAATGAAGTTAAAAAAAAATTATTATAAGAGCACATATGTTGAAGTATATCTTATGGTAGGTATTAATTGTAGTTCCAACTTGTGTAGGTGTTGTAAACCCATGAGCAACATTTGATACCCTTTGCAGATCTTTGGGCAGACATACCAACCTATCAAATTATAAAAGTAAGTTTGATAAAATTGATAAGAAATAATAGTTTAACAAGTGCAAGAATTTAAGACTTGTATTGTGCCACCAATTCGTGCACTTTCTTCTTGATCTTGAGCTTGTCGCAGAACCTCGTAAAAAAATGTGCTAAAGTTGAAACTACCACCACATTTATTTGGAAAATGGATTAAAAATACTTAGATTTTACCTTTTTACTTGTTGTAGTTTGACCATTCTTATCTAGGTAACTTCTTTTGTTATTGGCCTTACCAACTTGATCTTATATTTTGGAGGTGCCAAAGGTTCAAAGGACTTTTATACGAAATGCTTCTTACTCGGCACATAATGTATCATCTTCTCATAAACCAATTTGTACCTTCCCATTCCACAACAAGAGTCAATAAAATCCTCTATTTTATATCTCCTTTTGTGCAATTCTCGCACACGCAAGATTTCAAGGATACTCACAAAGCTGAAATAAGCCACATGTACACGTTCTTTGGTCTAACTTGACCACAAACTTACCATCCCTAGTGTCCACTTCCAAATCTTGGTTACTACTAGAAAATCAGTGTCTAATCCGTGGCTATTAGCAACGGATAGTGTCTAATCTGTGGCTATTAGCAACGGATTAGACACAGATTAGCCACGGATTTAAAAAGAAAAAATCTTAGCCATGGATTGGCCGTGGCTATTTTTGGTGGCTAACATTGGCGCGAAATTTGCCACCAATTTTTAGCCACCAATCCGTGGCTAATTTAGCCACGGCCAATCCGTGGCTAATTTAGCCATGGTCAGGCCGTGGCTAACAGCCACGGATTAGCCACGGCCAGACCGTAGCTAAAAATCCGTGGCCAAGTTTTTTTTTTTTTTTTGGCACTAAGTATGGTTTGAACTCTTAACTTCTTAGTTGAAATTAGAGCATTAAACCACTATACCACTTTAACTTTTTATTTAATAATTAGTTTTTGCTATACTTAACTAATATATATATATATATTATATTGATATATATATATATATATATATAATAAATGATTCGATATATTACATACATATAAGATTAGATATACTTATATACATGTGTATTTATATATAATTAGATGTATATATATATATATCAGATATATATGAACATATATAACATATATTAGATATATAATACACTGATATATTTCAATCTTTATTTCAATACTAATTCCAATGACGAATGATCGTTTCAATTATTTGACGATATTATAATGTTCTATTGAGTTAATATACAACTTAACTTTCATAATTATTTCTTTAGATTTAATTTACCATTTTATTATAATATCACAATATCTGTTGGATTATACTACATATATAAGTATATAAGTACTCCTAATCGATCCATTTCATCGTTTATTATCAATTGTTTATATTTAAGAGTTAATTATCTGGTTTTGAAAGTTTATAATTGATCAATTGTCATAACTTATATTATAGTTTTATTAATAATTCAACAACGTATAATTATTATTGATAATTTACAATATTTAAGTGTAAAATAACTACGATAATAAGGCCAAAGTGGTTTAGCCACGGTCTAGCCATGGCTATTAGCCACGGGCTAGCCACGGTTAGACAGTGGCTAAATTAGACAGAATCGTACGATTGGAGCAATACAACTTCAACACTAATCAATCTGCTCTAAAGTCCATTTTTTTAATAGTTCTTACATAAGTTAATTGACGTTAGCGTACATTGACACCGGAGTACGAAGTCATTCGTATATATCACTAAAAAGAAAAACATATTCTCGTTGATCAAACTGCAATTTTCAACACATAAGAAGGGAAAATATAAAAACCGTGATGAAAATTTGATGATTTTGAAATGGCTCAAATCTTTTAATGCCCCGTAATATCGGGCCGCGCGATTTATGGGAGCCATTTAAAATTTTAAAAAAAATAAATTTATTCATTGGCCATGGATAAATCCGTGGCCAATACGTATTTTTTTTAAAAAAAATAATTTTATTTTTTGGCCACGGATAAATCTGTGGCCACTATACATTTAAATAAATAAATAAATTTATTTCTTGGCCACAGATTTATCCGTGACCAAGCCCAACTTTTTTTAAAAAAAAATTAATTTATTATTGCTAAAATGTAAGTTTAAAATATTTTTTTTAATTTATGGCCACGAATTTATCCGTGGCCAAAAACATTTATGTTTTTTTATTTAAAAAAATTATATAGCCACGGAATTTTGTGTATTTAGCCACGGAAAAATCCGTGGCCATTTCAGTAGCTACTGGCAACCGATTTCGTCCGTAGCTAAAAATCCGTGGTTAAATCGCTGTTTTCTGGTAGTGAATTTCTCAAAGCTTCAATCAAACCCTTTGGCCTATCAGAAATAAAGGCCCACCCCGCACACCCTTAATGTCAAGAAGCATTTCTATCAGAAAGTAGGTCCATTTCTCCATATTTTCATTTCTAACATAAGGTATAACAATAGTGATAAATTATCATTACCATGTCTCCCAACTGCACTAAGTAGCTGCCCACCATGGATGGTCTTAACAAAACAACCATTCAGGCCAATTATAGGCCTACAACCCTTCAGAAACCCATTCGTCATTGCAACTAGTGAGAAGTGTATTCTGTAAACCACTGGAGGATTTGAGTCTCTTCATGTTTCTTCAATAAAAGCTTGCCTCCAATGTTTGAAGCCCTTATAGATTCATAGTAGTTCCATAACATTGAATATTTCAAATCCTCTACAGATTTATCCTTTTGAATTCCATACTTCTTGTACCTCATTGCCACCCAATATCTAGCCTCCAACCCACATTTTCTCCTAATAATTGTTATCAATTTTTCAATAGTGATATTAAGATTGTCCTTTATGGTTGTCTCCAATCTCTTTACAAGATTGTTGTGGCTTCGTTGGTATCTATTTTCCTAGGATAAGTGTGTTATCCCTTGATTGTCTTGATTTGGAATATTGAACTTTTCTTGATCACAAAAGCATGAACACTCCATGTGCAACCTTCTGTTGCACGCTTTGCAATCACACTATTTTTTCACATATCCCAAATTGCACATGATACCCATTCTTGATGCTCCAGTCAATCAGGGTATGTTTGTATACTTTTCTATTATCAAACCTCATACCACAAAATAGCTTAAAATTCTTGATATTATCATTCTTATGCATGAAAATTAGTGGGCTCATTCTCATCGGAAGGTGGTTGGTCAAAGTTGGCATCATTTTCAAGGTCATTGTACCATTCCACCCCAGGCATCTCAACTGTCTTTTTCCCTTAAATTCCACCTTCCCTCATTTTCTTCTCTAACTAGTTTCTTATATTGTGCTTTCTTGGACTTTTTACTTCTGTTTGCTTTTGAAAAAAAAATTATATGTTATCATCATCCTTTAAGCCTTTAATGTCCTTATATACATCTAAAGGTGCACCATTCCCTAAGGAATCTATGTTCGGTTCAGGTTCATCACTTTCATCATAATCTAAATCACTCTTGTCTAACCCATCAGAAGGGTCTAGATCATGAGCTATTGAGCTAAAGGCATCTTTTCTTTATCTTATATTACCATATGTTCTGTATCTTTTGTCCCATCAAACCCAAAATCATTGTCATATTAATTTTCATTTTAGGTATCTGGCTCCATATCAATTGACCTATCTTCTTCATGCAGGTTGGGCACTTGTATAATACATTGATCTTAAGTGACACATTGCTCTTCAGTCACATGAGGCTCCTGGCCCAAACAATCATCTTGAGTGACATTTTGCTCTTGGGCCAAACAATCCTCTTGAGTTACATTTGGCTCTTGGTTGACTTATTCACTTGAGTCCACTCCATACATTAAGTGCTTCATTGAATGTTCAGACTCCTCATGTAGGTTTATCTCATTTCCCTCTAGATCAATTGTCATTATAGGCCCTTCCAACTCAATACAGTAAACAGTAATATCATCCAACTCCCCAAACATATTCTGCATGTCAACAATACTAGTCGACTCATGGATAATCCTTAGTCCTTCATTAAGTGATTTACAATGCATCAAGATATAAATTTGAAGATTGACTTTCTGTTGTCTTTATTGAAATTAACAAAGCCAAGCTCATTAATGTAATCTAGTTTATTGAAATTAACAAAGCCAAGCTCATTAATGTAATCTAGTTTGACCCCCTCAAATTAAATGCCTACCAATCCATATATGAATGTTATCAATAAAAAGGAAAACAACAAGAAAAAAAAAACCAACAAGTAAGACCACAAAATAAAAGAAAAAAGAAAAAAGAGAAGCACAAGAGGGACCACATCTACACACAAGTTTATAACCAAGTAAACTGTTACACACTTTTCAAACACTGGCACAAGTTTATAACCAAGTAAAAAGTCAAATCATATAAATGTCGTGCTCACCTTCCTCTAAATTAAGAAAAACACTTTATGGAACCCACAATACGCATATTCATAGTAGGACCATATACACACTAACATTCTAAATTTCAAAAGCCAAAACGACATTATGTATTTATCACTCACAAATTTGCTCCAAACTCTACTTAATCCTAAAATTAATCCAATAAATTAAGGAAGCATTTGGTTTCCTCAACTATATAATTACATCTTGTCATGAGATTGTAGATTACGTGCAACTGCTCCAATTTTTTTATACCGTTTGGTATGTGAGATGATATGCCAAGATAAGATTTGTTGTAGTTGTGTTTTCTTGTTTGGTTTTATAAATTGATGTTTTATGATGTGAGATGATATGCCAAGGCAAAAATTTCCCAACACTCCTCAATGAATTTCCATGATGATTAGTTAAATAAAAATGGAAAATTACCTAATTTCTTATCAAATTCACATTTTTTTGGTCAAGTACGGTCTCACTCATTTTTTAACAACCTTACAAAAGCTTGGTCATCAAACGAAACAACTGTCGTATTACATTTGTGATTTTCGTTGTTTTGTTGCTTAATGACTTCACCAAGTAATGATTATTTCGATTAAATGTAGTTGCTTTTATTCTCTACAGCACATCAGTTTGTTAGTAATTATCATGTATAGCAACTATATATTGAGGAGTTTTATTTTTAATTTTTCTTTAAAATCAAAAAATTGTTACTAACTTGAGAAACTTCATGTGCCCCCCAAACAAAATATGCACATGGCCCTCTCAAGGCAAATTAGCTCTACTAACCAGCATATTGATCTCACACTAAGACGAACAAATGTAAACCAATATCTAGCATGTATACTTATAATTACATTTGCCCTTTTACCATTATTTGCCAAATAACAATAACCTCTCAAACAAATTACTAAAATAACATAAGCCGCTTGCAACATTTGGAAATAATAGTAAACTCCCTTGCCAAGGGAAAAACACCAACTACTTCATATAATCTCAATAGCAAACTAATGCACACCACATTTTCATCACTAACAATAACAACATAAGTATCTAAATGGGAATTACAAGAGCACATTTATCGTTACGATGATAACTACTAGCCCCCAAGCACAAAAGCTCACCAGTAGCCTCATGAAAAACTAGTGCAATAATGAGCTAACAAGGTAAGTCAAAAGTTTCTAAAGTTGGGATATCCCCACCGATCCATCTTAAGTCATATATCATACTCGGAATATTAATAGTTTCCATCATAGCCGAATAAAACATCTAACATGCATGATTAGCCAGAAAACCACCACTAGTTCCTTTCCTAAGCAATGTGATAATAACCTCTGCATCCAGTTCAAGCCACGCACTTTGAACCCTCTCATCAAAACAATTTCGCGAATCGTAATGCACAATTGCCAATTCTGCACACAATATTGGTTTTACATCCCCAATGAGACTAATAATCCCAACAAACTCTACCTCTATAATTAATGGGTGTCGAATCCACCCAAAACAATTCCTACTCTTCTAAACACCAAATTAATTTGTAGATAAGGTGAATAGGGTCGATCCCACGTGGAATAACTTATTGATTAACTTCTAAGATAATTAAAATTTTCTAAAAAAAATTGTTAAAATGTGCTTTTTTTTCACACATAAACGAAACAACTTGTAACATATCACTAATTTCTGAAAAATAGTCCAAAAGCAATTTTAGGAATTCAATATGATACCATTTACATGGATAACATATGTTTTGTATGCTGATTATTGATAAATAGCATAAATATGTTGGTTGTAAAAGATGTGTACCCGCCTACCCAAGTCTCTGAAGTGTTCAATTGTGTCTATGGCATGAAATAACTCGCAATAGGGGTCTAGTTGATAATTACCGTAAGCTCTACATTAATCCATCTTTTTATTGACCGACAAAGCCCACTAAAGGATTATAATGTGCCATTGACAAACAAGATAAACAACCTTTACTAATCATAAAAAATTAGTACATATAACTTCACAACTTCTGTAACTACAAAGTACCTGCAATAAAACTAAAAGAGTTATTCATACCGAATTGTCCGAAATAAATGCCAAAGTTCGAAATGTTGTAGTGAGCTTGGCAACAAATGAATTACAATACACAAAAGGGAAAAAAAAAAAAAGAACACATTTGCATATACAATTTACCCATATAGCTAACAAAAAATTGCCACCATACAAATTGTTTGAGCCCAAAAATAAATTTTTGCATAAAATCGGAGTGGGCTGGTTTTGGCCCTTTTCGCCACACCGAAATGAATTAATTAGGCCCAGGCTACTTCGACGCGTTCACAAAACCCATGTTAGAGGTCCAGGCCGAAATGGAATAACGGCCCATGACCCAATCGGCCAAAATATAAAATAAAATAAATATAATAATATATTTAAAATCCCTCACAATTAGGGGTTGTTAGGAAATGGCTAAAAATAAGCATCTGCACATGCCTAAAATAAAGCCATGTGTTGCTGAAAGTTTAAAATTTAAATGAAATGGCATACTGCCATAGCAACAAATAAGGAGGTCCATCCATTTCAAATAATCAAGTCTTTTGAAGTCATCCAACTCCAAAAATAAAGGAATGTGGTTGCAGCTTGGAGCCTATAAAAGGGAGCTGGATTCATCATTTAGAGGGACAACGTCAATCAACAATCAACACAACAACAATTTCTCAATCAAGAAGTCCACACTTCTCTGATTTCTTAGTTTAAATGAACAAAGAATAGCTTTAGTTCAAGTAGGTAGAAAACTGCTACGGGTGTTTGTAGCCATACCTCATTCGGCTCGGAGTGAGGATATCAATGCACTCATTCCGTAACGTCACGAGGCCGTAGCCATCACTCACTCGGATTGGGCCCAGTTCGAGGTGAGATATCAATGCGACGGAGTGGTATCCAGCATTCATATCGAGCACATGCATGAAGAGGAGTACAGACGGAGTCAATCAATGCTCGTCGGAGTGAACAGTCTTTGAATACGCCCACAGGTAGATATGGCCAGAGTCATCAATGTGGCCGATTTGTAGTTAGAGTTCTTAGGGACTGCTCAATGCATCTCTGTCATAGATATGGCCCGAGCCATCAATGCGTGTGTTTGTTATCGAGTCCTGTAAATTCCATTTGGCGAGTAGCTATCGTCTTCGAATTTATTTTCTCTTCGATTTAGACTTTTCGACCCTTTTCGATTTCGGAGAGGGCCGAACAAATGGCCTCTATGTTAGAATCACTCCGAGTGACAGATCCACATTACGGAACGAACTTGCGTAGCGTGGCATCAAGAATGGACAACATTCCACCGGTGAGAGAACCTACACGACGAAATGAGGCTGAACAACGACACAGGCCTGACCTTGCCGATGCACGACTAGAACGATTAAATATTGGAGGTAATGATCGCCGTGGAAGATACCCCAACATAGATACTGGCAAAAGAGTAGCGTTTGAATCCAGGGGAATACTCTTGGAAGGAGAAGGATCAGGCTCCCGGGATCATTTTGATGGACCTGAAATCCCCTATGCAATGCCACACGTGGCGGAAAGACCCCAACCTGCCACCAATCGAAATGACAACACAGCCGTGTCTCGACAAGAGATACAGGAAATGTTGCGACAGGAGTTGGCAAGGCATAAACGATCTGCCTCGCCACCCAGGTATTCTCGCCCATATACCCCTCATATTGACGCGATTCCTTTTCCCCCAGGGTTTAGGGTCCCAGTTTTTACTTTGTTTAACAGGGATAGGTCACAAACCACAATTGAACATATTGCTAAATTCACCACACAATGTGGTGAGATCGGAATGGACGGAAATCTAAAATTACGTTTATTTCCGAATTCATTAACTGGAGAAGACTTAGACCTGGGTCTGTCCCTGACTGGCCAACTATAGAGAATCTTTTCCATAGTCATTTCTATCGACTACCCCTTGAGGTATCCATATCGGAGTTAACCAATATGAGACAAATGCCTGGGGAGTCAGCCGAGGAATACATGGAAAGATTCGTCAGGGCCAGACACTTTTGCCCAGTGATTATGGCCGAAGAAAGCTACATAAGTTTGGCCATAGGAGGCATGCACCTCGAATTAAAAAAGAAAATGTTTGGCCAACAATTTGCATCGATTTTTGACTTAATCAGGCATGTCACTGAGTATGAAAAACTTTTGAAAGAAGAAAATCGAAGAAGTCATCACGGCAAGGCCACTCATTATCAAGTAGGCCTAGCCGAAGACCAAGATGACTTGGTCAGTATCAAAAAAGAACAATGGGAGAACGAAGTGGGCCTAGCCCAAGTCGTTTGCCAAAATAACACGGTCTGCCCGGCTCTGATAAAACCAAGAGGCACTACAGCCTCACATCAAAATGCCTCCTGGCATGCTGAATAAACTAGAGTTTCGTTCTGAAATAGAGATGCGCTATGGGTTCGATGTGTCGAAAACCGAGGCTATTTTTGATCACTTATTGGCTGATGGCAAAATCAAAGTCCCTAATGACCATAGAATGCCAACGGCCAAAGAGCTGGAAGGCAAAGTGTACTGTAAATTTCATAATACATGGACTCATAACACCAATGATTGTTTGGTTTTCAGGTGGATGATACAAAGCTGCCTAGACAACGGCACGTTGTGTTTTCTGCCGGAATGGATGAATAAAAAAATGAAAATTGACAAAGAACCATTCCAGGCGAAGGGAGTAAACATGGTCAACATTCAGGATGACCCAACCAAAAAAGAAAACCAACAAACTAAGCAGGAAATGACACAGTCAGGATGGCAATTAGGCCTTTGTGCCAGGTGTCATTCCGAAATGGCAACAATACCATGGGTCTATCCAGCGGGAGCTTACTATCCTTGGGCCAATCCCATGGCCGGTTTTTCCATGATTCCACAGCCGCCTATGGTGCCATATCCCCCTCACATGCTCAAGGGGCATTGTGCCAATGGCGGTCTATTGCGAGAAAATCGGGATAAGAGAAATCGAAGTCCTCCCCAAAGGACTGACAGACGTGATAAAAGGAGGGCACCCTCTAGCCCACCTCGAAGACATGAATCAACTCAAGAATCGGTTCATTCCAGGTTCATTAAACCACCAGCAGTCCAGAAAGTACGTTGGACGGCAGTAAGACATCCTAAGTTTCCTAACGGAAGAAGTCCTCGTGAGATGACGAGAACACAGTACCGAAGACATTTGAGGCAGCGCAAGGAAGCTGAAATGCTCAAAAGGGAAACAACAAAACCCATCAAGGGTAAGACAGTGATGTCAACAGAGCTAAGAAGCCAGAAAATCACCCCGGCCGACATTCAGTCGAAGAGAAAGATTGCTGGCCCAATGATACTAGAAAGTGATGAATCAAAGAACGGTGTCCCAAGCAGACCAGACAATATCGGAGAGGACGATCTGAGTGAATGTATCGTAAAGATGGAAGAGTTAAACCAGATCGACAAAGAGTTGACAATGGAAACCACAGACGTACCGTCATCCAGTGGTGATGCTATCAACATGGAGTGTAACATGGTATGGGCATTCCTTTCTGATACTAATGCTAACGGTGATTCTCAGGGCAACACAGGTGAAAGCAATGAAGTCTGGGATGACGGTGAGCCGGTAGCTTTCTTTGTAAATAATGCCGAACAGACAGTCCAGAAGAGTAAGACAGTCAAAGAGATCAAGGCTTTGTTCCAGAAGCCGCCGCCAAGCATGGCAAAGCATGTAAAACCTCTCTTCGTAGCTGGCCATCTCGATGGCAAGCCTAATGGAAGAATGTTGGTTGACAATAGAGCCGCAATGAATATCATGCCTCTCCAAACCATGAAACGAATTGGAAAGGAGAAGTTTGATCTTCTTAAGACAGATGTGGTGATCAGCAATTTCGCAGGAGGAAAAGCAGACATCATGGGGATACTGCCAATCGAAGTAAGTATTGGGAGTCAGACAGTCGCTTCTACCTTTTTCGTTATAGATGCGAAGACTTCCTACAATGCCTTGCTAGGAAGGGATTGGATCCATTCCGCCATGTGCATTCCTTTGACATTACACCAATTTTTGGTATTTTTGGGAGATGGCGAGAACGAACCAGAGATAGTGAAGGCAGAAGAGAGGCCGTTCACGGCCAATGTGAATGTAGTAGAGGCTAGGTACTATTCCGACAATGTTGGACCATACAGGTTTATCGGACAGGACAAATATGGTCGTCCGCTTTGTGCCACTTCGTCTGTGGCACCAGTAAGTTTAGAAGTAGCAATGACTAAGGAAATTAGCAGGTCTTGCAACATCGAAGAAAGACCGCTTTCTACTTTTCCAAATATTGACCATGAATAACGTCGATTTAGACGAAATTGTAATAATTCCAGATAGCACAGGATCATTAATAATAAATAACACTTTGGCTTATTGGCCAAGGATCTTTCCGATTACTATAGTTGTAATGCGGATGTAATCTATGAGCATGATCAGGATCTCACTTCGACGGATGGGATCACCTTAAAGGAATTGAATGCCGCTCCGGCAAAACTCGATGACATCAGAATTCAGGTTTAAGATCCTGTCATCGAAGTGGAGCTTGGCAATGAAAATGATCATAGGCCCACATACATTAGTGCTTTGCTAAGCCCTGAAAATAAAGAGGCCATGATCAACATATTTAAAAAATACAAAGACTGTTTTGTATGGAACTATGATAAAATGCCCGGTCTCAACAGAGACTTGGTGGAACATCGTGTACCCATTTTGCCTGGGTTTAAGCCACGCAAACAACTTCTTAGGGGCATGTCCGAAGAAGTCTGTGTATTGATTAAAGAAGAGATTCAAAGGCTTCTTAAAGTAGATTTCATCGAAGTGGCCAGATACCCTGAATGGGTGGCCAATGTCGTGCCAGTTATCAAAAAGAATGGCAAACTGAGAATTTGCATAGACTTCAGGGATTTAAATTTGGCATCTCCGAAAGATGAGTATACAATGCCAATGGCCGACATGATGATAGATGCCGTCGCAGGACATGAATACTTAACCCTTGTCGATGGCAATGCAGGGTACAATCAAATCTTCGTAGCCGAAGAGGATATCCCGAAACTGGCGTTCCAATGCCCGGGGGGCATTGGTACCTTTCAATGGAAGGTTATGCCGTTTGGCCTTAACAATGCTGGAGCTACATACCAGCGAGCTATGAATTGCATCTTTCATGACTACATGAATGACTTCGTCAAGGTCTATATCGACGATCTCATCATTAAGTCTACCAGCTTTGCTCAGCATTTAGAGCACCTGGTCAAGGCCTTTGACAAGATGAGAAAATTTCAGTTGAAGTTGAACCCGCTAAAATGCGTGTTCGGAGTGGCCGCAGGTCATTTTCTTGGATTCTTAGTGCATAAGAAAGGAATCGAAGTGGAAGCGAACAAGGCAAAGGCCATCTTGGCCGCCCAACCACCTCGAACCAAGAAAGAACTTCAACAATTTCTTGGAAAAGTCAATTATTTGAGAAGGTTCATTTCGAACCTTGCAGGCAAAACCAAGATTTTCTCACCCTTATTAAAGTTAAAAGACCATGAATACTTCGAATGGTTAGAAGAACATGGGCAGGCATTCGATAAAATCAAGGAAGCTCTAACTTCCCCTCCCGTGATGATGCCGCCACGAAAAGGCGAACCACTTAAGCTTTACATTTCGGCAGCTGGCGAGACTATTGGAGCCTTTTTGGCTCAAGACGACAAAAATGGTCTCGAACGAGCTGTGTACTACTTAAGCAAGCATTTGAGCGACACAGAACAAAGATACCATCCGATCGAAAAGGTGTGTTTGACCTTGTACTTCACATGTATCAAACTACGACACTATTTACTACCAGTAAAGGTCCTTGTAATCAGTAGCGTCGATGTGATCAAATACATGCTTTCGAGATCAGTAGTACGTGGTCGGATAGGCCGTTGGGCCATCCACCTGATAGAGTATCAGCTACAATTTGTTCCACAAAAAGCTGTGAAGGGCCAAGCCCTGGCTGACTTTCTTACCGACCACCCCAGTGTTGAAATAGATGACGAAGTAACCCAGCAAATCGAGATGCTATCAGTATTCGTGAAATCCTGGACCCTTCAATTCGATGGATCGCGAACAGACAAAGCATCTGGGGTTGGCGTTGTGGTCACTTCACCATCAGGAATCAAGACTGGCATGTCAGTCCAGTTCGATTTTCCATGCACCAACAACTAGGCCGAATATGAGGCCTTGATCCTTGGATTGGAATTACTACATGAGTTAGGAACATCCAGTATCAGCGTAATTGGAGATTCCCAACTCGTTATTAAACAGATCCAGGGTACATTCCAATGCTGAAATCCCATGCTAGAAAGGTATATCTCCACGGTAAATGCTTTACTAATGGGCTTCGATGAAGTAACGTTTCAGCATGTGGCTAGGAACTCCAATTTCGAAGCCAATGAATTGGCTCAGATAGCCACTGGAGCAGAGTTCCCCAAAAATTGTATGGCCTCCAGTTATACCATCACTAGGCAGGCCTATCCCTCTCATTTCGAAAGAATCAATGTTTGTGCCATAAAAAGCACCATGAAGCAAGTTGAGGATTAGCGCGAACCAATATTAAGGTATTTGAATGATCCTTCCCAACGAGCACCTCGACAGGACAAGATGAGAGCCGCCAACTACGTGGTCCTAAGAGATAGCTCGTTATACCGACGAGGTCATGATGACGTGCTCTTACAATGTGTCGGACAAGATGAGGCAATGAAAATCATGATGGAAGTCCATGAAGGAGTATGCGGGGTCCATCAAAGTGGCCGCAAAATGGCATGGTTAATCAAGAGATATGGCTATTTCTAGCCAAAAATGGTGCAAGATTGCCATTGACTGGCCAAAGGGTGTGAAAAATGCCAGTTACATGGTCCAATTCAAAGAGTGCCGGCGGAGGAAATGAATTTAATAATTAAGCCATGGCCATTTCGATGTTGGGCTATCGATTTAATAGGGGCCATTTTCCTCCCTCTTTGAAGCAGCATACCCACATTATCACCGCAACAGACTATTTCACTAAGTGGGTAGAAGCCATTCCCCTCAAGCAAACAGATTAAGGAACGATAATAAGGTTTATCAGAGAACACCTGGTGCATAGATTTGGAATTCCTCAAACTATCGTAACAGACAGGGGAACCATGTTCACAGGGTCCGAAATTCAGGCTTTTGCCACTGAATATGGCATCCAACTCACACATTCTACGCCATATTATGCATAAGAGAATGGCCAAGCTGAATCCACCAATAAAACCTTAAGAGGTATCATTTCGAAAATGGTGGAAGGAAATCCTAGAGCATGGCATTTGTTGCTTTCCGAGGCATTGTGGGCCTATCGAACAAGTAAACGCACCGGTACAGGGACTACCCCATTCCGACTCACTTATGGCCACCATGCAGCCCTACCCATGGAAATCAATGTGAGATCTGCATGGATAGCTCATCAAAATAATCTCACCATCGAAGAGTATCATCACAAGATGATGGACGAATTAGACGCAGTAGAAAACATCAGGATACAGGCGCTAGACTCCATCGAGGTTCAAAAAAAATAAGTTGCCAGAGCTTACGATAGAAAGGTCAAAGCCAAAAAGTTTCAAATTGGCGACCTCGTGTGGAAGGTTGTTTTCCCCTTGGAAAAAAGGGACGCTGTGTTTGGAAAATGGAGCCCTAATTGGGAAGGGCCCTTTTCGATCCGTTCGATAACCAAGGGAAAAGCTTATTTATTAGAGAGCATGGATGGAAACTTGCTCAAAGATCCGATAAATGGAAAATATCTTAAGAAATATATCCCTACGTTGTGGGAAACATTGCCATTGGAACGCCAAAATAATCTAAGTCAAATGGCCACTAGGCCAAATCAAACTTAGAGTCAGTTTCTATTTCGAACGAATCATGTTATCGATGCGCTTAAGGGATTTCTTTCCCACATTTAAAATATTTTTTGAAGGAATCTTAACGCAAGCAAATCAGATAACTTGATAGATCGAAAGAAAAAGAATGTGTTCAAAAATGAGCCAAAGTATGGCTTAAAATATCCCAAAACAAAGAGAAGATGAACCTAGATAGGGGAGCTGCCAACGAAACGGGGTTCAGGTAACTTAGTTTTATTTTTATTTTATTAATATGGCTTGATTACCAAATTTTATTATGGCAATTGGTGATGTGATAGCCATTGCTTAAATAAATATTTCTTTTTTCATTCTGTTCGTGCCTATGGAGAGAGCGAAGTTGCCAAATCGTACATGGCGACATGAATAAAGAAGCCGCCAAATCAATGGCACAAGGTAGGAGGAGTTTTAACCAAGTTATGATCAAATCTTGCAATTGATCACAACTTGCGGGGGGCATTGTTTGAGCCCAAAAATAAATTTTTGCATAAAATCGGAGTGGGCTGGTTTTGGCCCTTTTCGTCACGCCAAAATGAATTAATTAGGCCCAGGCCACTTCGACGCGTTCACAAAACCCATGTTGGAGGTCCAGGCCGAAATGGAATAACGGCCCATGCCCCAATCGGCCAAAATATAAAATAAAATAAATATAATAATATATTTAAAATCCCTCACAATTAGGGGTTGTTAAGAAATGGCTAAAAATAGGTATCTGCACATGCCTAAAATAAAGTCATGTGTTGCTGAAAGTTTAAAATTCAAATGATATGGCATAACTGCCATAGCAACAAATATGGAGGTCCATCCATTTCAAATAATCAAGTCTTTTGAAGTCATCCAACTCCCAAAATAAAGGAATGTGGTTGCAGCTTGGAGCCTATAAAAGGGAGTTGGATTCATCATTTAGAGGGACAACGTCAATCAACAATCAACACAACAACAATTTCTCAATCAAGAAGTCCACACTTCTCTGATTTCTTAGCTTAAATGAACAAAGAATAGCGTTAGTTCAAGTAGGTATAAAACAGCTACGGGTGTTTGTAGCCATACCTCATTCGGCTCGAAGTGAGGAGATCAATGCACTCATTCCGTAACGTCACGAGGTCGTAGCCATCACTCACTCGGATTGGGCCCGGTTCAAGGTGAGATATCAATGCGACGGAGTGGTATCCAGCATTCATATCGAGCACATGCATGAAGAGGAGTACAGATGGAGTCAATCAATGCTCGTCGGAGTGAACAGCCTTTGAATACGCCCACAGGTAGATATGGCCGGAGTCATCAATGTGGCCGATTTGTAGCTAGAGTTCTTAGGGACTGCTCAATGCATCTCTGTCATAGATATGGCCCGAGTCATCAATGCGTGTGTTTGTAATCGAGTCTTGTAAAGTCCATTTGGCGAGTAGCTATCGTCTTCGAATTTATTTTCTCTTCGATTTAGACTTTTCGACCCTTTTCGATTTCGAGAGTGCTGAATGGTTAAGTCCTACATTAAGTTGTAGGCAAGTAGAACCTCAGGGGTAGTGTTTTCCTACTCCGATTCAGTCATTTTTTAGATAGAAGTCTTAGGCGCGTTACATTTTCATTTTGAATTGCATTACATCTTTGTTTTCAGTTCGAACTGCACTTTTTCATTTCGAAACACAAGACTTCCACTTGCGTGCTCCTGCACACTGGCACGCCCGCACTCGAACACGAGAGAGCTCACTTCGAATTGGCTGTTTTCCAATCGAACTTAGCCGGTTCGAACTCTGAGCGGCCACTTCGGCGCGGCCGGAGAAAATTTATGCAAACACAAATGTTGTCAATTTTAATGAACTCATCAAAAATTACCTCAACCTTGCCGATTTCGTGATTAATGGATGCAGTGTGCTCTTCTCTTACAAGGCCCAAAATGTGGACATAAAGAACCCGACACGAGGTCACATATGAAAGAAGAATCAACAAAATCATTCAAAAATTTAAAATTTAATAAAAAACTTGATGGGATAGATTTGAGCCTATCGAAAACATTGGAGACCAATTGTGTAGCTAAGTTTTCACCCAATCAAAAGGAAGATGGTAACAGTAGTTATACGCCACAGAGTTTTTTCTGTTTGATAATTAATATGACACAAAAATTTAATCCTGCCAAAAACCGCAATCAACATAAGAAGCTGATGGTATCAAGCAAGGGAAAAAATGCTTTAATTACACCAGCAATGGAACAAACTATAGTACAGTGAAATATTCTAGGATTCACCTGCACATCTCCTATATTTTGAGAGGGTGAGTATGGTAAAGAAGCAAGACTAAATTAGGAATACAGTCGTAAAATTACATGCCACTAAATCCCAATCTCAAAGACACGAGATCTAATCACAGCCTCCCCCCCCCCCCCCCCCCCCCCCCCCCTCTCCCCAAAAAATAAAATTAGTATCACATGATTGAAGAGCTCCAGTGGAAGGTCACCCCCACGAGCCCCAAACCCAGCTGAGTTAGTCATGGAAACCAAACAAAAAACTACCCACAATGAAAGCAACATATTTGGCCAAGTCTTACAAACCAAACACTTCCTAAGCTAATAAAATAAGATAACAAAAATTTTTTCACATATTCACCACATTTCATAAAGGTAAAAAGAAAAACAAAATTATGGCGAATTAAAGAATTTGTACCTAATAAAAACTTGTAACAAAAAACCTAAATCAGGCAATCCCTTCTCAAAATCAGTTGAAAACTAGCCTTGCAACAACCTAAAAAGCAATGCATTTGAAAATCACTTCCAAACACTCGATTATTTGTTTGGAGTAGCTGCATTCTAGAGTATAGGATTTTTGTTCAAGAGTTTTCTTCAATTTCAATTTATGGGAGCAGGGAATATGCAGAATGGTGAAAAATTTTGGGTTATGTTTCAATTTAAATTAGAGCACAATTGTCCCATTACGTGATTTTTATGTTAAATCAGCCACAGGAGACGGTGAGCGAAATTATAAAACACATGGGTTTTTAATGTAATTTTTTTTTTCACAAAGTTTTTTTTACTCTTTTTTTTATAACATAGGGTAGTAAAATGTTATTCATATATATATATATATAGTATTATAGCATATATATATATATATATAGTATTGAAATTTAATTACCTCATATAGGAGATTTGTGTATCGAATGAACAATCATTCAGTAATGCTACCTATATCACTACAACAAAAAATAATATTAGTAATAAGATATAAAAGTGACAATATAAAATTTGTCAATAGTAATTGTTTTAAGTGACAGTACCTTCGTCTATTTTGTCACTGGTTGCGTTTTTTTTTCTTTGTGACAACAACTTTTATTTTATTAGAATATCACTCAATTTTGACAAGAATTAATATTTTAGTTGTCACTATTAACAATTAGTAAACACACCTATAGTAATAACTTGATGACAAAAGAAAATTGTCATTAGGATTTCATAATAAAATTTAAGTTTGTCACCGTATGTATATCACTAATTATTAATCTTGCACTATGTTGTCACTATTGATATTGTGCAAACTACATTTTATAACGATATAATTTTATTGTCACTAAATGTATATAACTAATAACAATTTTTTTATTATGATTTATTATATTATCAACACTGGACTTATTTTCCTACAATATATCATTACTCTGTACCCTTCTCCATGCCGTAAAGGCTAACTTCATGAATCCATAACATCCATGGATAGGCGTCACCGGCTGCAAGCAAACATATTGTAATCAAATCATTAAAATTATATAGTTTCCATTCATTTGCATGCGACAATTTTATGGAAAAACTTTGTGTAAGTGTTCTAAGAAACTCCTTCCATTTTGTTTTTTTTTTTTTGTTTAAAAGCGAAAATGAATTGCAAAAGTTGTAGCAATTTGAGTTGATATATTGTCTTGCTACTTCATTTTAGGAAAGCATATCTAGTTTATTTTGGAAGACATATAATACATTACTTCGTAGTTAGGACCAAAAAGGAAGTAAAAAAGGTGAAAAATGCCATTAATTACTAATGAATTACAAGCCACCTCCACATTGCATAAAAAAATAAAAATTTAGAAGGAAAGAGAAAAAAGAAAAAAAAGAAAGAATTAAAAAGATACTATCTCTCCATCCATCACATCGATTTTCAAATTTTTATTAACCTCATACACATGTAAATTAACCAATGAATATTAGCTTATAAAATTTTTGATCTCAAACAGTCAAACCAGCCGTGTACCTTACCCCAGTCGAAGGCAACCATGTATTCCCAATAATTAACTGAGCCACCGTGAAATTATTGGCCTCAGCCGAATTATTGAACACATGATACCCGGGCCATTGAACCCGGGCCCCCAATCTAGCTCCCGGCCCGTAATTCATATACTCGCCATAAAACAGAGTATCAAGCGCGATACTCCCATTCCACTCGAGCCACCCCTCGGGCCTGATGGCACTGCTGATGTACGACTGCATAATAACGGCCCGTGAATACAGTTTCCAGGGCCTGCCGAGGTACGTTGGCGTCGAATTCAATGAAGCGAAGACATTGGGCTCAGCTGAGATGTTGCAGAATTGGATAGAAAAGCCCGTGTCTTCGATGCGCTCCTTTCGGCCCTGAGCTGTTATGGTGTTCTTTTGGTTCGGGAGGCCTTTTCGGGCCAGGATCTCGCAGTTCTGGAACACGACCGTGCCATCGCCGAAAATGAAGTCGATGGTGCCCGTGATTATGCATTCCCGGTAGAACTGGCGGAGGGAATGTGCGTAGAGTGTGTCTTGGTATCCTTTGATGGCACAACGGTATATTACGGAAAGGTCGGAGTCGGACCGGAACGCCACGGCTTGGTGCTTTTCCGGGCCGGCCGTGTTCTCGAATGTTATGTCCCGGGCTATGAATCCTTTCCCTCTAACGGCTGCATTTGTCACATCATTAGGAAAACATATTGTGATCGTAAAATGCGACTTGACATGCTTTTAAACTGCAAGATGATGTTCATTTTTGTATGATATGTTTAGATCAAATTATTATATTTAGGATAATAAAATATTCATTTTTAACAATGAAGGCCTTGATTCAAACCGGTTCGGATCCTCATCAATACACGCCATGTGTATTGGTAAGCAGTTGAGATAAGGAAAAAGAAAAATTTATGATATGGAAAAAATTTTATATATTCTCTTTCCTTGTTTCAATCGTTCACCAATATACCTGACGTGTATTGATGAGTGAAGAAGAAGATGTAATACTTTTTATAGTAGAGGATCCGAAATGGATTTAACATGTCCGATACCAAATCGTAAAAATATATTTGATAAGTAATCCACTTTGATATATAAATTTGGATCTTCTTACAGGGTTACTCTTAAAAAAAACTCTAAATATATATATATATATATAATCAATTTAAATACTCAAGTTTACTAAAGCGTACCATCAATGTATTTTAGGTTTTGTGCATCTTAAACAATTTTACTAAAATGATTAACTAATAATAACTAATTAATAACATACTTTCCTTTATCCTTATGAATGGTTGCGCACATTGCCTCAAATAAAGTGAACATGTCTTGAATATCAAACAAATGATTTGAACAGAGAAACACAGAGGCATGGAGCCCCATGTTACATGCATGGATAGAGCACTAAGAAGTCATGTACCTATGCACATGTAATAATTTTGCTTTTTTGCAATTTCAGGAATGTTTAAAAGTATAGCCTCTAAAAAGAAAAGGGATAGCCTAATAGCCCTAGGATGAAGAATTATAGTATCATAGACTAGTCATGGCCAACATGCCACAAGACATGTCCCAATTGCTATATGGGACAGTCGTAGTGGGATGCACCGAAAACATGTTTTTAAATCTTATCTCCCATTAAATGTCACCTAAGATTTATGATTTTCTTTATGCCTAACCCCTACGGCATAGCGATGAAGAATGTCACAACTTTATGCAATTACAATTACTATATCCTAAAGAGATTCTTTAATAATTAAAAGAGCAATTTATGATTTAAATCTTTATGAATTATATATTACACAAATTATACGATGAATATAATTTAAAGAACTTTAGAAAAAGTTATTCTTTCTTACCAAATGTTGCAGAGCGGTACGTGGTCCAGCCACCAATAAAGCTGCGGTTACCAGAAATAACCGTAACATCCTTGCCATCTCCAATCATCATTATATTCTTTTTCTTCTTATTGATCTCAACATACTCATTGTACACGCCTCTCTTGATGTAAATTACATATCTTTTGCTACTATATTCCGGTGCAGCATGAATAGCCTCCTCAATGGTAGTGAAATTTCCCGTCCCATCGGCTGCCACCACTATGTCCGCCACCATGCCACTGGCGGCTTGGAGGAGTTTCTGGTCATGGGATCGAAGCCAATCCGGAAATCGGTGATCATCGGTTAAAAGTTTTCGGCCACCACCGCTGCCGCCACCGGCACCCCCCTTGCTGCGGCTGGAACCGGCAGCACCGCCCTTAGACGAGGCTGTGGGGTTCGGGTTTACCATTGAAAGAAGCTTGTGGACTAATGAGGTGACTTGGTCTAGGCTGCCGGAGATTAAATTTTTGACAGCGTTGTTTGTACCTTCAAAGCCTTCTTTGCAAGTGTCTTGATTTATCAGAGCTCCACTCAGCCATGCCTTCATGTCAGCACTCGCATTTCCAGTGCCATTATCTTTGCCTGTATTAACAATTAAACCCAATTTCATAACCGTATAGACTTGTATGCGTATTAAATTTTACCTTTTCAATTTTTTTTATTTGTATTTCTAGCCTAGCTAGATTAGACATTTTATGTACTAAGACCTGTCACATTACGTTTGGGACAGAGGTCTTTTCTATCATGAGAAATCATTTTGAGATGGTACTAATGGGAAACTGCCTATATCACCAACCAACTATTTTGTCGATTGTTAGGCCTTTCCAAGTGCAATAGTTGTTACATGTATGCTTTCTTCGACAAAATGGAAAATTCTAATCAAAAATAGGTTTGGCCCTGCTCAACTGATCAAGTTTCAAATATTATTAAATTTCACATATTACTAATCGCTTGTCCTAAAATATAGTCAGGTCATATAATAACTATAGTTTATTATAATTCATTTGTAATGTGATTAAAATTTTATAATCTAATCCAATCTAAATGCAGATAGGATCCCCTATTCTAGAATAATATTTCATCTCCTATTCCATAATTCACATTCATGTCATGTGTATAAAATTACTCCCTTAATTAAACACTTGATTTGAGATCTTTACACTTGGTGCATATCCATAAATTGAAATAGGAGATAAAACATGATGTAAAATAGAGGATCTCGTATGGTCTAAACTAGTATTTTTCCATGGAAAAAGAAAACATCAAGATCTCATCATCCCACGCAAAGATAAAAAAGTACCACATTATAATGCCACCCTGTTTTCCCGTTTTTTTCCCCATTCAAATTTCTTAATTTCCATCAACATATGAGACGATTATTAAATAACACTATCTTTTATAATTAATCTTCAACTTTTAGGAAAATTCTTATGTGATCCAATAAATTATATAATAAGTGTAATGCACTTGTCAAATGAGTGGTCTTTCTTCCTAAATTATAGACCAATCATATGACAAGTGTAAAACACTCACCGCGTGGTTAGTATTGATTCGACCGAATCTAATTTGAGCTAGTAGCATGAAAAAAAAAAGGGGAAAAAAAAGTAGTACCATTTGGATTCAGAGAAGCAGAGAGGGTCCAGCTCAATTCGTCGACAGAGAGGTCCATGAGATCAAGACAGTCACAAACGGCATTACCAAGCCGGAAATCGCCATGTCCGCCAGAGAACTTCGACACGGCGGAGCTCACCTGCCGGACGACTCCGATCGTGGACCTCACCGTCCCGGCAAATTCCGACGCCGGCACTTTCAAACATTTCGACACTCTGAACTCCGAACTCCCGCAGCTAACCGTACACAAAAGCATCATCACCGGAAACAGAATTTTCAAGAAACAAGAACACGGCTCCATGTGGCTGTTTTTAAGAACAATCGTCACTAGTTTGTTAGTCGCAACGTCACACAGTTGAAAAAAATGAGATAAACTTTAAAGGGTGCTACACAATAATCTTGATTTTTAAATTTCAAAGCATGTATGAGCATGGGAAGAGAAGATTGAAGTAAATTGCATGAGAGCAGGGCCCCGGAGAGATGTATATATGGATTTGTAAAAGAGGAGTGGTATTAATAAATAGGAGGTGGAATAAGGGGACTGGTGGGAGCATTAAAATTGCATCAGCTAAATCTGCATGGATTTTCTCTTTCTTCTGTTTACTCCACACTTTGGGGGTGGGGGTATATATTTTAGATTTGGGGGTGGCGCCCGGGCAGGGACCGGTTTGGATCTTATGTTATATAATTGTATTATATTTTCTGTTATACTCATCAATATACGCCACGTGTATTAGTGAGCGGTCGAGATAAGAAAAGAAAAAAAAATTGATGATATGAAAAGAAATATAAAAATTCTCTTTCTTTATCTCGACCGCTCACCAATACAAGTTGTGTATATTGATGAATATAACAGAAAATATAACATGATTATGTAAAAAAAAATCCAAACTGAACGAGGACAGGGGGTGGCGGAGCCAAATTCTAAATTAGGGGTGTATTTGACTAGTTATGTATTACTTGAGTCAGGGTGCACATGACGAATTACGTACTATTAATAATACAAATAATTCAATAACTAAAAAAAAATAGGAAGTGCATTGAAAAATGATTAAATAATACACTAAATGATAATAATTAGCTTTTTTATTCAAATTTAACGATGTATATATTGAATAATTTTAAATTTAAGTATGCACGTGCACCCTTGAGTGATATGTGCGTAAGAAATCAAAAAAATGTGTAATTTTAAAATAGTAATAGATAGGTCGAGACAAGAGTCACTATAAAAAGGCATCTCATTCACTAAAAAAATTTGTGATAGAGAAATTCTATCATAGATTTAAGGTCTTTTGTGATGAATTAACGACAAAATTCAATGTAAACAGAATTAATTAAATAAACAATCAATTATGAGGCCTTAATAGCGAAGTTGTTATAAATTAAATCCGTCATAAAAACTAAATTTATAATGTATTAGTTTCATCACTAAATGGTATGCACTATGCATTCTTGTAGTGGGTCATACTCTTTGTCTTTTAAGACGAATTTGCCTCGCCCTAATGCATGCTTACGGTTAAACAGCAATCGTCTCTCAAGATACAACAATCGATTTTTTTGAGATAACGGCACTATAAATCTCAAGAACTATTGAGCTTAAAGCATTTAGACCTCTCGAAACTAAATGAGATGAGGTAAATTATAAAATAATTTTTCGTTATTGTTAGTATATATACATACTAAAAAAACCAAATGAATGAATTTTAATTGTATGCATTCTTATTCATAAAAAATAAAAGGCTCTTTAAATGGTTGTAGCTCTTCATAAAATTGTTTTAAGTGAAAAGACGCAATCATTGATTATCAAGAATCATATTGATTTGGCTAAAAGATGCATTCATTTGAAATGTCGCACCAATTCAATCATTAATTTAAATTATTAATTTCATTTATCAATTAAAATTTTCAACAATATGTGGCTTTGAAGGTGGTTGGGGGGGGGTTTGGGGTTGTCGGCGGTCACCGGCTAAGCGTAAATTATTTGTGTGGATTTTTATTTTTTTTCCCCTGCTTTTTTGCAGCTCAAAACCGCGCGCATGTTGGGAGAGGCCCACGTAAATTCTTTTTCTTTTGTTTTGTTTTCTTTTTGGCTTTCCAGGTTCGAGGATTTCTTGGGGCTCTTCTGTTTCCTTCTTCTCTAAGCATTCTATTAAATATTTCAATTTTTTTTTTTCACAAATTTTCTATTTCTGATTTCTGACTTGATTTTAAACATTTTTTATATATGCTTTTTAGAATTTGAAGTTCTGCGGATGGGTACAGGTATAAATGAATCATGTTCAAGTTGAGTTCTTGAAAATTTTATAGCTCGTGAACTCAAGCTCCGCTCATTCTTCAAACATTGAATAAAAAAATTGATAATTAAAGATATCAATTAATTTTAATATTTTTTCTTCATTTTAAATAATATAAATATTCTTTCATCATAAACATCATTTAATGTTTTATGTTATTAATTAAATTTATATATTTAAATCATCTTCAATAATTTTTGTAAATAATATGATTATTTTGAATTTGAATAAGGATTATTAATGTATATAATTATAAATTAATTTCACTTAATTTTTAATAAAAACTATAACGTTTTAATATTATTTACTATTCATAATAATTCTATTAATTCTAAATAAAACTAAAAATAAAAAAGTTCAAAAGTTTGTTCATTAGCTTTCGAACAATTATATTTGTGTCAAACTGAACTCATTAAAAAGCTCGAATTTGATATGTTCAATAAACTCGAACTCGAAAAATTCAAACTTCAATCAAGCTTTAATCGGGCATGCTCACTGAGCACAAGAGTTTGTTCTAGTCATGTTACACCCCTTGGGATAAGTGGTGGCCCGATTCAGGCATTTCAATTGTTGTTCAATTCAATTTTTATAGAATATAGTTGTATTTAGCATTTCTACTAAACTCATTAACGTGCGATATTGGTAGGTGGTTGAAGAAAAAAATAAATAATATAAATCTTTTAAAATTTTTATTTACATCATATATGAACATCAACATTTCTCAGATTTTCTATTTGATTGGATATTTTGTCTCCTATTAAAATGGAAAAAAAAAAAAAAAAAGAAGAAAAAATTGAAATGAGAATATCATTAGTCATTATCACTGATCCACTCTTTTCATTGGCTCACCGACAAATCACGTAACACTTTTTTCATTGTAAATTGTGCACTACGGCCTTCCGTAATTTTGTTGTAACTTGTAGGTGACGAATTTTTGTTGAAAAAAGTGCCAAGACTTAGATCCCATTTGTACCATTCTATTTATTTTATTATTATTTTTATAAAAAAATGAAAAGATTAAAATTACAGTATAGAGAGTGCGAAATTTTTATATATATCTAATTTAGATCGTGCATATATATCAAATAATTCAAATTACGGCACATCTTATTTCACTTAGAAAATTCAATGTTCATGCTCATGCTACAAGACACTACGAGAATGTATATCCTCTAGTGACGAATCAATACATTATAAATTTAGTTTTTGTGACGGATTTAGTTTATAAAAATTTCATTAGTAAATATCTTGTCACTGATTGTTTATTTAATTCTATTTACATTGAATTCTATCACTAATTCATCACAGATTTTTTAAATTTGTAACAGAATCTCTCCATCACAAAATTTCCGTTAGTGAAAGGGGTGGTTTCTTGTAGTGAGAATTTAGGAACACTCGCTTGCACATAGAAAAGATTCAATTCTGTTTTTTAGGCTCATGCTCAATATGCTAACAATATTTGAATCTTTTTAGTATCAATTTCACTGGCTCACCTTAAAGTTCGTTGTTAGAATCGCATTAATCCTTAAAATTTAAAATTTTACTTTTAAATTTTTTATGTTATAAATAAGTAACACTTGTGTCTTTTTGACTTATCTTTTTCTACCACGTTTCATTAAAAAACAAATACCAATTCGAAAAGAGGCAATTTTTGTCAACTGTAGTTTACAATTAATTTAAAAAAAATAAGTTGGTTGGTGAAAAATGATTAAGAAAAAAGCCCTTCAAATAAGTATTTTTAGTTGAAATTTGGTAAGAGAATTTATATGTGGAACTAAACTGTTACTAATTTATGATATAATGACTAAAACATGACAATTTAAACTTTATGTAGCGAAGTAATTCTAATTTTTAACTTTAGGAATCATTAATTAGTGGCATTTTAACCCCTTTCTTTATTTCTATTTTGTAAAAGGAATATGAACAGTGTTGATTGAAGATTTATTAAATTTTTCTGTACTTGAATGTGTCTTTCCCTTTACTTTTTCGCGCTAAATTACCGGTACATGTTGATTGAACCGGACCTTTCGGGGTATGGTAATAGATTTTTGTGTACCTTAATTTGCATTATTTCTTGACTAAAATGACAAGTACAAATTAAAGTTTAAAAATAATTTGGTGTATTTATTAATTTTACAAGAAATGAAAAAAAAATAATTTGAAATAGGATAAAGTTATATCATGACTAAAATCACAAGTACAAATTAAAGTTTGAAAAATATTGATGGAGGTGGTAGAGGAGGGAAAGCAGGAAAAAAAAGGGAGAGAGAGAGAGAGAGAGAGAGAGAGAGAGAGAGAGAGAGAGAGAAAACGTTAAGATGAGCGGGGGAAAAATAATAGAGAAGAAAGGACGGAAACAAAAACACAAAAAAATCAAAAGACATCAAATAAAATATTACATCATTAATAATGAATTATCAAATACCACCAAACAAAGAAGGTAATAAAATTAGTGACCATAGTTTTGGAGTCCGTTTGAATAGGATATTTTATAGAAGAAGAACTATTATTTTTTTTTACAATAAAAAAGCACTCCAAAGAAAAAAAAACAAAAATTGTATTTGGATGAGGCTTTTAAAAAAAAAGTAGAAGTCAGGAAAAAAAAATACTAAAAATGACTTTTTTTAGAAGCAATCTTAGGGTAGTTTTAAATAGAAATATTTTTAATTATTGTATTTAAACACAAAATTAATTAAATTTTTTTAAAAAAATTCTATCATAAAAATATCGTTTGAGAAACATTTTTTCTTTAGATCCATTCGAACGGCACCTTAATTAGTAGATTTTAGGAACGACTTCAATTCTATATTTGTCTTCGGTGTCGAGTGTTTCTATAGGAAACGAGTGATGGAGATATATATATATATATATATATATATATATATGAATTTCATTTTTATCTATTCTCATGACAATTGATGGATTTTTGATAATTAATTACTATTAACGATTCTTATCATAGAATATTGATCCTATAATGAAATAATGTACCTATCAAAATTTGACTGCCCACACTTCACATTTGATTGATTCACTTGCTAAAGACAATGCTACAATACTAATTAGTTAAACATTCCGTGCTGATTTGAGATGTAACGAGTTTCAAGAATAATCTGAAAGTTTGCATAGGTTGATAGAGGATAATAAATAATGACAAGTTATAAAGACGTACATTACAAGAAAAAATAGAAACAACGCCAATATATCAAATATAATGTAAAATTTGTCATTACATTGAAATGACGATAAAGTTTTATTTGATCATAAATATAATTTTCACAATATTAATAGTGATTAACATTGTATCTAGTTAGTTGTTGCCATTAATATTAGTAACACTAATATGGTGACAATTTGGTGTTACAAAAATGTAGTTATAGAATCATAATGATTAATTTATCGTTAAAAATTAAGTTTTTTTTTTTTTTTTTTTTTTAATTTTGAAATCATATGAACTGATACATGATCAACATTAGAAAAGACTAGATCAAATACAAGCATACTAACACTAACCAGCCAATATCCATACACACTAGGAGTTAACAGAAAAGAACAACCAAATCCAAACACTAAAACACACACACTAACATGCAAAACCAATAGCACCTTCACACACACACACACACACACACAGAGACTAACATGCGAAATCAACTGCACCTTAACTAACACACACACACACACACACACACACACACACACATATATATATATATATATCAAACTTTCTAGCAATGTGCAGTTTGATTGGGGTCACATTTGGAAGGCAGCTCCATGGCCCTAGTAGCATTGATCCCAAACATGGGCAAGTACTTGTTGTTCTTGAAGGTGCAAAAGCACGTGAGATTCGCGTGCCCGAGTGCTGCGCAACAGGCGGCGGTGGGCGGCGGAGGGGTGGCGGTGCCGGTGGCCACCGCCGGCTTGCATTCCAACAACTCGTTGTCGCTCATGCCGCAGAGGGTACCGTCGTCATTTCGCTTTGCGGCCTCGCCGGAGATGGCTAATACAACCACCATTAGTGCCACAATTAGTGGCCTAATACTAAAATGTGAGGCCTCCATTTTGATCAAAAACTAGGTTGTTTGTTTAAGATTACTAGAAGTGATATTATAACAAGTGATAATGAAAAAATTGTTATTAATTACATACGTTAAACAATAAAAAATTATCTTGTCACAAATATAATTTGCACAATGTCAATTAGTGACAACATAGTGTCTAACTCGTCACCAATAATACTTAGTGATACACTTATAGTGACAATTTTATGACAATGAAATTTTGTAATAAAATTATAATAACAATTTTTTTTATAATCAAGTTGTCACTATGGAAATATTATTAATTATCAATGGTGATAACTAAAACATTAGTTGTCATCACTATTAAGTAATATTATGATAAAATAAAAATAATTGTTATTCAATAAATTTACTTAATTACAAAATAAAAGATACTATTGATAATAATTTTTATATTATTATTTTATGAATTGTGGCAAATACTATTTTTGTCGCAGCGTGTGATGTGACATCCACATTGTCGGTGTGCTTAAACAATTTAATGAAAATAATTTAATTTCAGGCTGAATCCCGCACGGCTCACTTTGTCAAAGTAAAGGATGGTCCTGTTTGGTTTGCGTCTTCATCAATCCGATGGGCCTATTTTATCCGGGAAGTTATTATCACTATAAGAAAATAAATAAATTTATAATAATATAATAAGTGATAATAAAAAAATAATCATTAATTATATATATTTAGTGACAATAAATTTATATTATCATAAAATATAGTTTACACAATATTAATGGTGACAATATATTGTAAAAAGATGACAACATAGTGTAAAATTAACAATTAGTGACATACCTATTGTGACAACTTAGTGACAATGACCAATTATCAGTTGGTCTAGTGGGATGAGGCGTTATATCTCTTAAGCAACGTTCAGAATTCGAATTCTAGTGTTGTGAATGGAGCAATTGGGTTGGAAGGATCCTCCCTCATAATGGGCCTCTGCAGTACCTGATATGGATTAATCGGCCATTGAGTTGGAACCAGATGTTTAAGATCAAAAAAGCAAAAAAAAAAAAACTTAGTGACAATAGAATCTTGTCGCAAAATTCTAAGAGCAATTTTTGTTATCACAAAATTGTCACTATATATGTGTCATTAATTGTTAATAGTGACAACTAAAATATGAATTCTTGTCATCAATAAGTAATATTGTGATAACATAAAAATTGTTGTCAATATAAAAAAATTAATTAGTGACAACATAGAATGTATTGTCACTTAATACAAATATTAGTAACAACTAGACATGCTTGCTAGCTTCTATAAATTGTAAATGGAAAAAATATATGAAAATCAGGTGAAGTATTATGATCCTTAAATAATAGGTTGGACTTTGGTGTATTTGGTCCTAGGTTCTTTAAATTCTTTATATTAAAGTTGGTCCTAGATTAAGGTTCTTAATTCGGGGTGTTAGCATTTCCTTTTCTTTTTCCAAGAAGTCCCCAAAAATCATGCATCTTATATTGAAAGTTTATAAACTTATTTTATATAACTTTTACCATACATTCTTACATATTTTTATATATCAGAATCATATCATACGTCCATGTGACATACTCACAGCTAGGGAAAAAATTTAGTATTTGAACCATGTATTCCACAAGCCAATAAATTACACATTATTTTCCTTGTTAGCACATTCTTAAGAAAAATATATTAATTTCAAATGAAGGAAAGGACGCAGTTAGAAATTTTTGCTGGGCATTCCTAAAAAATATTAAAGGCGTTTCTATTATTTTACAGAGATAAATTTTATTGTTTTTTTTTAAAGTATAAAATTTAGCTCAATATGAACTTGAAGCGTGGACGATCGCATCCTCCACCCTTGACTCGGCCACGATTGCAACTTGAAAATATAAGAATTATTTTTTAATAGAAATGACAACGGATCAAACTCTTAGAAAGTTAAGATATCTAACGAACACACTACTCGTAAAAAAATACTTTAGGGAGCATATTAATTAGGGCACTCATAACAGATTAACCCATAGAAATAAGTTAAGATGCCTTTATTTTGAGGAATTCTTGAAATGCGCATGTTTCCTTTCAAACTTAGCGCGCGTATTTAAAACTTAACAGAAATTCGACGGGGGATAGAAGAATTCTTGTGCAAATGCAAGTACTGAGGAAAAGTTGGACAAGATTTAATTTATAGAACAAAAAAATGATACTTTTTTCGAATATGCATGAGCATCATCCGTTCGATAAATTATTTATGGTAAATATCCTCTCAAGAATGTGTTCATATTTGAACTTATAGTAGGGTGCATATACTCTCCATACAAGAAAATGAGTAAATTGATAATAATATGACAAATGATAATAAAAAAATTATCAATAATTATATATATTCGGTGACAAAAAAATTATATTGTCATAGAATAATGTTAATTAGTGACAATATATTATCTAAGTTGTCATCAAGGATATTTAGTTGCACACCTATGGTGATAACTTAATGATAATGAAATCTAGTCATAAAATCATAGGGACAATTTCTTTTATCATCAAATTGTCGTTATAGATATGTTACTAATTGTTGATTTTGACAATTAAAACATTTATTATTGTTACCATTGAATGATATTGTGACAAAATAAAAATTGATGTCGCTAAATGAATTCAGTTAGTAATAAGTAATAAGATAGAAGATATTGTCACTTAATATAAATATTAACTTTATACTATTATTTTTATATTTTGTTACTAATATTTCTTTTTATTGTAGAATCCATAGGTCTTATTCTTCTCATCACAGAAAATTGACAACTCCAATGAATTTGAGATATAGCAAACAAAACCAACATATAGTAAAATTATATATCTGATGGGATATATAAAATATTAAACACAACAGCTTTGAATTACTTTATGTACATCATGCATAAAAGATAAAACTTGACTTCCTCATATATATATATATATATATATATGATTCACAATGACTCATATTCTCACACACATGACTATTCACTAAGGTATCTAGATCAAAATATAATGAGTTCAAATTCATTTGTTGTGTCCCCTATCGTTCCTCATCCTCCCTCATGAAGGAACCGCCTATTCAAACTTTCACGGATCGGAGAACGAAATCGACACCCAATCCCGAATAGTTTTTTTGAATTTAGTTTAATATATAACAAGAATAAGCTAAGGGAGTTGGATCGCAAGAATTGAGAACTCCTCCATTGCATTGAATTGAATACGGTGAGCAAGACAAGTTCGGAAATGGTCGGATTAGCAGGACGAAGGTTTTTTAAAGCCCTTCTCTATTTTTAAGGGTTCGAACAAAAGATCGAAAGGTGAGGTAATGTACTATAAAGAGTTTAAGTATAGAGATAGACTGTATACCCGTATGAATAGTATAAACCTATTTATAGCATCAAACTTAGAATGGATAGAATTAGGGCCAAGGTGGCCCTTCTCCGGCATTCCGTACAAGAAATATTCTCCTAACATAGAGTAGTGAAACTTTCGGGTGCAGCGGAATTCCCCTCTGAGACCAACTTACATTGAGGAGACCATTGACTGGTAAGCAATTTGGCTTGGTGGGCCTAGCCTAAGGAGGATGTCCTCCTCAAAATCGAGGGTGGCCTTTGAGTAGCTCTAGATTTGACCGGTGCCAAGTGTCTCGCTCGGATGAGGCCATGTGGAGGGCGAGGTGCCCCACATCAACTAGATTCTCTTTCGGATAGGCCGTGAAAGGAGAAGGAAAGTCGGGTCTATAACAACTAATTCTCTTCCTCCAAGCATTAAAGGTATAGCACATGGAAAAAAAAGGCATATTGGTCCAACTACCCCTAAAATCAGGATTAAATGTTGAAATCGGGCAAATATGGATTAGGGTGGTAAGGGGAGTTGCCCTCGTGCTCTGACATGGTTTGATGCAAAATTGCATTAGTGGTCCGGGGGTTCTCTTATCCTACAAATACCGTGCCCTCAAGCTCTTCCTTAATCTAGTATGGTAGTGTCCTTATTCCACTCCGTCAGTTCCTTCCAGAATGTGGGCTCAATATCTTGGCATCAGGCATGGCTAAACAGATAATGCATAGGAGGATTTGAAAGTCATTATGACATTAAGATTTCCAAAGTTTAGCCAAGGGTTAGCTGAGGACCCCACTACTTGTCATATTTGGTCTGGTATTACTACCGCACATGACTATTTCACAGCCATCCATTTTTAAAGCTTAAAATACCGCAAATACCTTAAGTTTGAATTTCACCATCATCTATTTACAAAAAAAAAAAAATCAATAATTTGAGAAATCAGCTTCATACTAAAAGTATTGTTTGCACATATTAATAATATTAAATAGTTAATAAATTAAAAATTCTAAATCATTATTTACTGTAATTATTTTGTTGTGTTTGTAATTTTATATGCGTCGGAGAGTAGGCTAGATATCATTGTTACCGGATTAGGAATGTAATTGAACCAAAGTTTTGGATACTCAAGTTAGAAGATTGAATCAAATAAATAGACCTCAAGCTCAAAGCTTAATGAGCCAATATATATATATAGAGAGAGTTTGAGCTAGGCTCGAGTCTTATTCAAGTTCAATTACATTATGTAATTGAAAAAAGAAAGCTCGCAACCTCGAAAGCTTGCAAGTAAAAATTATTTAATTCGAATTTGGCTCAAAACCTATAAAAGTTTGGCTTGAGTTTGAACTTTTGTTGACATGATTAATCCATCTTACTAACAAGTTTGGTTCCTTCGCATCCTTCCATTACAAGAATGCATTCCCTTTAATACAAATTAATACATTATAAATTTAATTTTATAACCGATTTCATTTATAATAAATTCGTCAATTGATGTCTTATCGCTGATTGTTTCATTAGTTCTATTTAAATTGAATTTTATCACTAATTCATCTCAAATACCTTAAATTTTTGATAAAATTTATCTGTCACAAATATTTATTAATGAAGAGAGTGCTTTCGCGTGGTTTTATATAGACGGGAGATTAGTAGCTATTTCCAACCAAATTTTACTAGTGTACCTCATGTTCGACATGAACGTTTTAGTGAAAATACTATTAAACTTGATTTGAAGTTATATTATATAAGCAACTTTCGGTAGCACTGCTTTTTTGCCAAGTCCAATTACAGAGCACCCAAGACTGGAAAAAGTATAATTATTGACCATTAATTAAAATGAAAAGAATTAGATAATGAAGGGGGATAAGGACTCGCATGCAAACGGAAACGCGGAGACATTAATAAAGGCTAGTCTCATTCCAAAGTGAATATAACGGGGCCCATAAAACGCGTTTACAGTTTGTTTTGAGAGAAATAGTTGTAAGCGTGTTTCAGTATCAAAAAAATTGCGTCTTTTTCTTTTGTTCTTTTTTGTCCCCTTTTATTGCTAAAAGTTTTGTTCATTATTTAGGGAAAACGTCATTAATTTAATTGCTTTTTGATACACTTATGTCTCGAATTATTGCGTCTTTTGGCACATTATTATAAACTCAGCTATTTAATATTTGAATCATTATATTTGTTTTTTTTTTCTTTAATCGTGACAAAGAAAAATAGTATTGGTGATAAAAAGATAAAGTGATTTGTAGTAGTTATCACTAATAATAAGCACAAGTGATAACACATTTTATGTTGTCATTAATTTCACTTTAGTGACAATAATTTTTATATTGCTACTGTATCATTCGAAGGTGACAATATTTAGTGTTTCTAGTTATCACTATTTATGATTGGTGACACCTTTATAGTCAACTAAATTGCAATTCTGTAGAACGATTTTGTAAAATGCATTTTTGAGTTCTAAAAATGCAAAAGGTTGTTTGGATAGTTGTTTTGAAAATAATCATCAAATTAATACTTGTGGAATATGTTTGGATGAAATTGTTTTGAAACATAAATAACACAAAAAAAAAATTACGTATGGAGGGATAGTTTTTATAATTGAGAAAAATTAGTTTTAGAATTTAAAATTGAATGAGATAATTATATATTAATTACATATTTCTAGCTAAAATTATATTTTAAAATTTTAAATAAAACATTATTTTTTATTTTATATATTATTTTCTTATATTTATTTTTCCTTTATTTTCCTAACCTTTATCTATGGTAAGTTTAGGTGTACAATGAATTGTACTCTTTCTTTCATTTGAATTGAGGAAACACAAAACTGTTACTGAAAATACCCTATTATGAAGAAAGAGGTGTTTTTCAAAAATAGTTGAACCGAGGCTAAATTCAGCTTTCTATTTTTTTTTTGAAAAAAAAGACACGATGATTTGAAAAACAGTGGGTCAAAGAGCTCCTAATAAGGTTAACACAACTTTTGTCACTGTTGAAACATATTGCAAAAATAATTTTGTGACAACATAATAATTTTTTAACTAAATATATAAAATTGAGACAACTTTACATCGTAACTTGATATATTGTTGCTTGTTTTATATTTTTTTTTAATAGTGTTTTTTTATTTTTTGATGGAAGAGTCGCAAGAGCAAAGCTCTTGGAAAATTTATATCTTTGCATGTAACTTTTCATGATACAGAATTGCACTAATGCACTCAGGGGCAGCTCCCCCCCACTGCTCAAAAGCAACTAAGTTACAGCAAGAATGTTTAGCAAGCACATGTGCCGCATTATTCGCTGTCCGGCGAACCTGGTTAAAGGTAATGTTTTCAGCTTATTTGGCTACTTCCAAGATCATTTCCACGATTGCTTGATGGAGTGATATGCAGTAGGTAGGCTGGTTTCTGAACATAATCGCCAGCAGGCAGTCCCCCTCCACTGCGAGCTTTTTGACACCCTTTCTGAAGATCCATCTTAGCCCCTCTTCAATTGCCTTGAGCTCCCCCATCGTTGGCTCCATCAGGCCCCATGTATACTTTGAAAAAGCACCCACAAACTCCCCATTTCCATCCCTCACCACAGCCCCAAACCCCGTATAGCCCTTCACCACGTCGAAACCGGCGTCAACATTAAGTTTGAGGGTGCCCGCTGTTGGTTTGCACCAAATCTCCGGTATTGGGTGTGCTCGGATAAAAGAGAAGTCCTCCGCCGCAACCTCATCCAGCTCTTGCATGTAATTGAGAACCCAAAATTGTGTGTGGATGAAATGTGGCATTTTCCCTTCCATGTAGAGCTTATTTCGTATCCCCCAAATTTTCCAGCACTTGATAAGCAAGCGTCGCATCCGTGCCTCGTCCTCTTTTTTCCGGACTCCCCAAAAGAGCTCCGCAATGCTGTCAGGTCTGGAAGTCGGCTCAAAGTGGAACACGCCAGCAGGGAACGCATCTGCTGTGACATTACAGCGGCAGAAAAGGTGGACAGCTGTCTCAGCCCCGTGGCCACACATTTCGCACCCATCATTTTCAGTAATGTTCCTCTGATGTAAGTTAGCTCTCGTTGGGAGTCTATTCCTAAGAAACCTCCATCCCCACACTTTGATTTTTGAGGGTATCTTTAAACGCCAAAGAGCTTTAAATAATTGGCAGCAGCGGTGATCAACAGGTGATCCAGCCTCACTTAGTCTCCAAGGGTGAAAGGCGTGATATGATGATTTTACCGTAAACCGACCTGAAGCATCCCTTGTCCAGAATGGGTGATCGGACTGATGTAAGTTCGGCTTGATGTTTTTGATAACCTCCCAACCATGCACTCCAGCCAAAGTTTGCACGATCTCCTCCTCCCACTCTCCAGAGTTACGGTCTAGGCACACAGAGACCCTTGGCTCATCCCCAAAGACCCGGGGCCATGGCCGTATTCTCTCAAGAGGGCGAGATGTCCATTTGTCTTCAAAGAGTCTAATAGTCTGACCATTCCCCACACGCCATCCCAATCCAGTTTGTAAAAAATTTTTCCCCGCGATTATACTTCTCCACACAAAGGAATGGTGCGACCTTGCGGTGCTCTCGAGGAAACTTCCATGGGTGCAATATCAGCTAAGCAAGATCCTACTACAAAACCCATCAGGCTGTGTTAAAATGCGCCAAGCTACTTTCGCTAAGAGGGCCTGATTGAACACCGTGAGGTCCCGAAATCCCATGCCGCCTCCAGCTTTTGGGGTGCACATTCTAGACCAGTTCTCCCACGCTATACGCCTCTGCCCATTCCTCTCCCCCCACCAGAAGTGACTGCACATCCTATTAATGTCATGACAGAAATTGACCGGGAGAGCAAATATACTCATCGCGTACGTGGGGATAGCCAGTGCTACTGATTTCAACAGGATTTCCTTACCGCCTAAAGAAAGGGATTTCTCCTTCCATCCCTGGATTGCCTTCCAAATCCGATCTTTTAGGCGTCGGAAATCATTTCTCTTGGACCTTCCAAAGTTCACCGGAAGGCCAAGGTACGACTCCAGCACAGCTTCTGAGCAGCCCAACATGTGACACACAGTTGCTCGAGTTTCTGGTCTGGAATTAGAGCTAAAAAAGAATGAAGTTTTCCCCAAGTTTACTTGCTGTCCCGATAGGTTTTCATATCTTTCAAGGATGTTCAATAAGCACTGGACTTCTAGCCGTGTAGCGCGAAGAAAGATCAATGAGTCATCCGCAAAGAAAAGGTGAGTTAATTTTGGGCAGCCCCTAGCTAATCGCAGCCCATTCATCATCGAGTTTGAATACGCGCGCTGCAACAGAATTGACAGGCCTTCGGAGCACAAGAGAAATAGATATGGTGAGATAGGATCCCCTTGTCTAAGTCCTCGGGAGGGCTGGAACATTTTCGAAAGCTTGCCATTAACGCAAACTTGGAAACGGACTGAAGATAGACACATACGTATCCACCCGATCCATCGACTGTGGAAGTTCATCCGTCGCATCATAAAGAAAAGAAATTCCCACTCCACACGATCATACGCTTTTGACATGTCAAGTTTGATCGCTACTTCTTCGCGTCGACCGGTTCTCGTTGTCTTGAGTGTATGGAAAGCTTCATTTGCGATGATAGCGTTATCCTGAATTAGACGCCCCGGGATAAAGGCACTTTGGGTTTCCGAAATGATTCCGTTTAGGACCCCCTTCAGACGGTTCGCAAGCACCTTGGCCACGATTTTATAGACCACATTGCAGAGGCTAATAGGCCTGAAATCCGTGACGCTATTAGCCCCTTCTTTCTTCGGGATAAGCACCAGGGTTGTTTGGTTGATGCTATGCAGCGGATTAACCTCGCCACTCCCATCAACATGATTCAAAAACTCGTTGCACGCCGCGACCACTTCATCTCCGATAAAGTGCCAATATTTTTGATAAAAGCCTGCTGTGAAACAATCGGGGCCTGGGGCTTTCGATGCATGCATGCTCTTAACCGCCCCTACAATTTCATCTATACGTAGAGGAGCAATTAGAGCCTGGCGATCCTCCTCGGAAATCTGTTTGGTTTGAAAGTCCCCCAAATCCATACTGAAATGTGGTGATGATGTTGTGAACAGCGTTGAGAAGTAATCCACAAAAGTGTTCTCGATGCCCGTTTGTGTTGTGAAACGGTTACCATTGCCATCTTCGAGAGAAAAAATAGCATTCCGCCGTCGTCGACTGGAGGCTTGGTGATGGAAAAAACTTGTATTTTTGTCTCCAGATTGTAGCCAATTTATTCGTGACCTTTGGTGCCAGATGCGTGCTTCGTCGTCTTGGAGGGATATGATCCTTTTCTCTAGAGCTGAAATTTGACGGTTCCGCCACTCAGAAGGTTGTGCATGATGTAGGTCCATAAGATTTTCCCGAGCAACCTCTATCTGTCTAGGAATGTTGCCTACCGTCTCCCGATTCCATCGTCTCAACCCGTCCGCACATACCCGTAATTTCCTGCTGATACAAGCAAAAGAGCCGCTGCTTGTGTCATCCGATGGCTGCCACACTCTCTGGATAATGGCCTGTGGTTCTGCTCGCTTAGCCCAAAAATTTTCAAATCTAAATGGTCTCGGGCCTCTATGAAAGCGCGTTTGTGTATTTATGAGAAGTACTGTGTGGTCCGAAACGGCCATCGGAAGGTGGCGTACGCATGCATTCTGATGGATATTCAGCCATCCTGTTGTCGCGAGGGCCCTATCTAGGTGGGCCTCTTTTCGGTGCTCCCCCTCCCTTTTATTCGACCAAGTAAAGGGGCCCCCCATGAACCCCAAATCAACTAGTCCGCACGAGTCGATTAGGTTTCAAAATGCATTGAGTTGTCGTTGGGGCCTGTCATTTATGTTGAAGAGCTCATCTCGGCTTACCACCTCATTGAAATCCCCCATAAGAACCCACGACTGGTGTCCCGACTGCCTCAGTTGTTTCAAAATTGCCCATGTTTCATGTCTTTTATGGGCTTTAGGGTGCCCGTAGACCCCCGTGAGAAACCATCCTCCCTCAACTCCTTGCTTCTTAACCTTCACGTCAATATGATGCTTAGATTTTGACAGCAAATGTAGCTGGAACGGCTGTTTCCAGAACATCACCAAGCCACCCCCTCCTCTGCCAATATGATTAATATGGCAATCGACTGCCGTAAAGTACTCGTACCCAATTTCTCGTCCAAGGTTTGCCATGTCTGTCTCTCTTAGTCTAGTCTCAGTGATAAAAATAATATGTGGGTCCTTTTGTCGGATGATTGTTCGTAAATGTCGAATGGTGCGGGGGTTCCCAAGCCTTCGCCCGTTCCAAGCCATAAAAGACATTAAGCTTCGCGGGGTTGGGCCTCCCGCCCAACCTCCGCTTGTTGATTGGTGTCCATTGGATAGTCCATTCGACCCCTCTTGCATGTAACGGCAATCTCGGTTGCGTCGTCCTCACGTCCCCTGATATGGCCCCTCGCTTCTTTTTTGAGTTCTCGGAGGGTGGTGCTCTGCGTCATCTTGTCTCTGTTTAGTCTTTTGAAGGTTCCTCTTTTTTGCGTGTTGTTCTCCCTTACTGTTTGGTGTTGGGCATGTGGAAGTTGTGTTTCTGGCACACATTGTGCTAAAGTCGTGCTTTCCACCAACCCATTTTTTATTGCTCTTAAGTTGGTCAACTCAATTAGGCTCCCGTTTGTGTCATTAAGTTGCCCCCAAATCAGCGGCTGACTCAACTCCCCTACGAGATTGTGTTTCCCTCTATAATCGTGATTTTGGTTCGCGGTTTGTGCAATATGCGTATCCAAAGTTTCCATTTGTGACTCCCGCACATCCCGATTTTCACGTTGGGTATATCCATCAGCCGAGAAAGATGTCATATTTCCATTTGTGTCATCCGTTGGTTCCGACCGCTGCACCGGCAAGGCTGCAACCATCCCTGACCCTTTTTCGGTTGGTTTCGTCCCACCTGCATTGCCCTGGTTTGTGTATCTGTGGCCCACGCCCACCATGTTGTGATTATAGCACCCTGTGGGAATGAAGCCCCTTCCAGATCCAAAGTGCAAGGAACTTCCATATGGTCTAGAGGAATTTTCTGCTGCTTCCTTCTCTTTCGCCTGGCAGTCCTTTGCGGTGTGTCCAATTCGTCCACAGATTTGGCAAAAAGTTCCCAGGCGTTCATATTGAAACCACACCCAATGGTCTCCTAGCCCTTCTAGACTGATAAATCTTCCCCTTGAAAGTGGTTTAGTGAGGTTTAGTGTTGCTCGGATTCGTAGGCCCCCCGTCGTGGCTTCAGATTTTAGACTACCCCCAACAGATTCGCTGATTTTTTCCGCAACATCTTGCTTGTCGCATATGTCAGGAATGTTGCCCACTCTAATCCAGTACGGGGTGTGTGACAGATCGATGGAATCGATGGATTCGTAAGCCGCAAAGTCCTCCATCACCACAACTTGGTCTTCAAAGAGCCACGGTCGCCCTTCAAGTATCTTCTCCTTGTCCTCCTCCTTTTCAAAGCGGATGAGATATAAGTTTGGTCCCATGTCCATGAAAGTAAATTTGTCCTGGAGCTTCCAGATTCTCTTCCAAGAATTCTTAAACTTGTCCTTGGCATAGGTTTTAAACGCCCATACTGAGCATATAAGGGCATGTGTGCATGACTCCTTGAGATCAGCAAATGGCCGCGATCTCACTGTAAGTTTCGATAGTTCTTCTTCTAGCAAGTCAACAGCGTCTTCTGCCATTTCCTCCCACTCGTCCCCTCTCCAGTTCTGCTCGCAAGGTCTAGGTCAGCCCTAGTTCTTGTAGCACTCACTTGAGAGACTCGGAGAGCACTCGGAGGCGCAATTGGTTAATTTTAATAGTGTTTGACAATTAATATCATCGTAATTCTTTAAATTTCAATATCCTGTATTATACATTTAATTTCGACTCACTATCAAGAAAGCAATTTAATTTGACACATATTATGACTTTTTTTTTCAAAAAAAAAAAATCTCAATTATATATTAATCGTAACGCTTCTTGAAAATGTATTAATAAGTTATATCCATTTTTTTTAATAATGTATTTTTTTTGTGATATTTAAAGTGTTGCTTCCAAAATAATAATTGACTTGATTAATTAACAAACGGATCTATGAACTTTTGAAACAGGATTTTGGGTGGGCAATATAATTTTTGATTACGTACAAAATGCATGTGCATTAATTGTCCTTTTGAACTGTTCATTTCATTTTCTCGCACTAATTATTAATTGAATCTGTGTTTTTGTTAGGTGAAGTGGATAAAGTGTCGGAAATTATGGACTTTGGAGCATTCTTTAATATACAATATATTCATGATTTTAAATTGTTTGGACAAAGATTGAAAAAGACAATATATTCATGATTTTAAATTGATAACATTAAAATGACATTTTAGTCAATTAAATAAAATATAATCCTAACTACTCCACTTATTAAAGGGTATATTATAAAACAATAATAAATATAGTCTTGAACAATGTTTTTAAATTGGGCCGGACAAAGAATATGTGATTTTATTGGTTACTAAGCCGATCGATTCAATTAATTCGACCTCTAATTCAACCGGTATGATGTCATAATAATGTAATAATTATATTGAATTATATACTCATATTATAAATATCCAATAATATAAAAAAATCTTTAAATCTTTTTTTTTTAGTTTTTGGTCATATTTTAAATTAGTCTAAAAGAATAAAATTTCACAATTGATTCACTTACAAATATCTAATTTAACTCAACAAGGAGTAATGCTTAGGATATGTTAAAAGATTATTTCATATTAATTCAAGTAATTATTCTCTACAAATCTAATATTTTTAAAATAATACAATAATTTCAATCATTAATCTATATCCATCAAGACATACATAAACTTAATAAATAATTAGAAGATGGTAAAACCTTAACAACATCAAGCAAGCTCTGAACAAATTTAACACAAGAAATCAGTTTGCCCTTTATTTCAACTATTCCAATTCCGGTGTCGTCACCAAACATACAAAGACATATTGAGGAGTGCGAAATTACTAATAAAATAAAATAAAATAAAATAAATGAATAAATAAAAGCTCACAAAAAATACAGAGATATAAAAAAATGTATATATGTATGAGTAGTTATAGTCACAATTATATATATACACACATATATGTATATATAATTAGGAGAGAAAGAAAACAAGGGCAAGGATTCATGACATTAGCCATTTACCAAACCCATGAAAAGAACACAAAATGGAGGCAAAAAAAAGGAAATAAAGAAAGGAGACAACAAATTAAATTTAATGACTTTTTGTCAATTACTCTCTGTGGGTTATCTTTCCAGATCTACTCTCCTTTTGATGCTTTGATGCATCTTTATCTTCAGATTTACCACAAAGAAACGCAGTAGCACTACAGGGAAGAAGAATGCGAGAAGGACGTTTGAACTGCTGGTGCATTTGGGACGTGGATGCTACCTATTTGTATATATGTCGAACTGATGTATATATCGTTGGATCAAAACATAATAATGTCAAAAGGTGTGTTGGAAAAGGGCTTGTTAAGATGACCTTTATAAGAGGATTAATCTAGGATTAAACCATTTTAAATGTAACTCCATAGATAAAGTTTAAGGTAATGTTGTCTCAAAGTAGTTAAAGTTGGTTAAAATATCCCACATCGGATATATTAGCCTTGACAATGCTAGTATTTATGTGGTTAAGTGTTATTATAGTGTAAACTAAATAACTAAATACTGCATATGAGCATACCCCACACGTGCGCACCACCCGCCCAACCCGGCTCCGGCTACGAGCCAGGATGAGGATGAGGACGAGGACGAGGTCAAGGTTGCGGGTGCGGGCTCGGGCTCGAGCGTTTGGGCGAATTGTCTCTGTCTGATTTTTGAATTCCGTTACCATATTTAATTCGCGGTTTGAAACCGCCCAACACGTTACCTAGTCAAACAATACGTTTTCGAATGTTGTCTGTTTTTGCGTCCAGGTGTATCGCATATCCATTGGCATGCGGGTGGTTTCAACCGTGCATTAATGTGCCAGCATTTAACTCTGGTTGTCTCCTCCCCCCTATATAAGCTACCTCCTGGTTCCCTGCAAAACACACAAATGAAACAAGAGACAATAGAAAGTATATTGTTTTAAGAAATTGCAGTCTTAAAGAGCGTATACACTTTTAACTTTCGGGTGTGTGTTTTGAATTGCATACACAACCACTTGAGCTGTTAAGCTTTCAACGTGAGGTTCAAAGTAGCAATGTGGCTTGGAACGGACCTCTGCACTGTCTTATCTTAGAAGAAATATGGCAGGCCTATCGCACCGGTCAGTGGAGCGAATATTTCTTTAAGGCAAACTGGCTCAACTCGGTGATTCAATCGTACCCTTTTCAAATAAATACTGATAAGTCTACTGTATTTTCTTGTTTATTTATTTGTTTACGGCATCGTTTAATTTGCTTTTGGCTATATTGTTTTTACTGTAAAAACTATTATTGCATTATATTTATATTATCGAATAAATCCACCCACGAGAATATCAAATTTTAGATATTCTGTTTAATTATTTCCAACAATCTTAAAGAAATATTCGGGGCTTATTCATTTAATATATTTATAATTGCGTCGAGTTCAACTGCTGGTTCATTTGGTTTCTCAAAAATTGACTTGAGCGGTTTCCCTGAACTATTTGCCAGTCAATTTTTTAAACGTTGACAACAACGAATGGAGATTTGGTTCACAATAAAGGGGCTCTTGTCTATAATTCAGACTGACAAACCAATACCTACTGATACTGACCCAAAGACTAATGAAATCGAAATATGGATTGAACGAGACCAAATAGGCAGAAGGATCATTTTGTCAGGTGTGTCAAATGTTCTCTTCGATGTCTATTACTCATACTCCTATACTGCGAAGTCGTTTTAGGAAGCATTGGATAAAAAATACAATACTGAGGAGCAAGGGCTCGAAAAGTATTCTGTTTCTAAATTTCTGAAGTATCAAATGGTTGAAGGTAAGTCAGTGCCTGAACAAACCCATGATCTGATTAATCTGGAACATTCACTGGCTGATGCTGAAATGAAACTTCCAGAAAAGTTCATGGTTATGGTAATTATTGAAAAATTTCCTCGTTCTTGGGAAAGTTTCGGAATGTCTTTAAAACATCAAAAAGAAAACTAATCCCTCAATGATTTAATGATTGCCATAAGTATAGAAGAGGAACATAGGAATCAGATCCACTCGGTACCAGTTGAATTCCAGTCAAAAGCAAATATTTTGACTATTGGAAAGAAAAACCCTAAGCTGAAAAATGTCAATTCGAATTCTGAAACCATTGATAAAGGAAAAGTCAAAGTCAAAAAGCCAAAAGCAAACAAATCATGCTGGACTTGTAGACAGGTTGGTCATTATGCCAGGGATTGTCCCAACAAGGTAGAAAAAGGAAAGACTAAACCAAAACCCTCAAGACCAGTAGTCAACATGGTTAAGGCTGACACTGCTAGTTCTTATGGACACGTTGACGGGTATGTTTCTTTTAAACTCGAACTTTTGACTATCTATGAACCGTTCAATTGGCTTATTGATACTGGAGCAAATGTGCACGTTTGGGCTGATAAGTCTCTATTTGTGTCATACCAGCCAATTGATGGACAATCCGTGAGGATGGAAAATGCAAGTGTTACACCAATACTTGGGATAGAACGCGTGGACCTAAGATTTCCTTCAGGGCGTATACTATCTCTGCAACGAGTGCATCACGTCCCTTATGTTAGACAAAACATTATAAGTGGTTCAATGTTAGTCAAAGAGGGTTGTGAGCTTTCATTTAAGCTGAATAAAGTTGTAATTTTACATTACAAAACTTTTATTGGCAAAGGCTATTTATTTGAACGTTTATTTAAAGTACGGATTGAATATGCTAGTGTTTCTAATTCTAATAGTTCGAATTTTTATAATTCTATTATTATTATTAATAATATAGAAAATTTCATTGTTTAGCATGCATGGTTGGGTCATTTAAATTTCGATTTTATTAAAAGAATGATGAATTTAAATCTGATTCCAATGCATGACTTTGGAAAAAATCAAAAATGTAAAGTGTGTGTAGAAGCTAAACAAGTAAGAAAACCTTATCAAACAATTGAAAGGAATACTGAAATACTTGATTTAATACACACAAATATTTGTGAGTTCAATTGAAAGGAATACTGAAATACTTGATTTAACACGAGACCAAAATAGATATTTTATCACCTTTATAGATGATTGCAGTAAATATTGTTATGTTTATTTTATGAAGCATAAAGATGAAGCATTTGAAAAGTTTATCATTTTTAAGAATGAAGCTGAAAATCAAACTGGCAAGAAACTTAAAAGAGTACGATCAGATAGAGGTCGTGAATATGAGTCAAACTCATTTGTTGAATATTGTCAAAAGATTGGTATTATTAATGAAAAGACTTCTCCATATTCACCTTTCTCGAATGGTGTAGCAGAACGTAAAAATAGAACATTCAAAGACATGATTAACAGTCTGCTTTTGAATTCTGGATTGCTGAAATATATGTGGGGAGAGGCTTTGAATACGGTTTGCCATATTCTGAATAGAGTCCATCTGAAAAACAAAGAACACGCTCCATTCGAATTCTGGAAAGGCAGAAAATCAAGCTTAAAATATTTTCGTGTGTAGGGATGTCGTGCAAAATTCCTAGTCCCAGAACACAAACAGAAGAAGCTTGGTCCAAAAATTGTTGATGTAGTCTTTTTGGGCTATGCGGAAACAAGTTATGCCATGAGATTCTTAGTCATTAAGTCTGAGATTTCTGGCATAGAGGTTAACACAATAGTCGAATTACGTGATACTACGTTCTTTGAAAATGTATTCCCTTTGAAACAAGGAATACCCCAAGATGTTTCGATTTTAGATTCTGCCCTCGCATCTGATTCCATTCTCGAACATGTGGAAAGGATGAAAAATGGGGGGGGGGGGGGTAAATCCAAGTAGTTCAGGTTCTACTTTTGATGAGGCTAATAAACCTCGCCGTAGTAAGCGAGCTAGGATCCCTAAAGATTTTGGAAGTGACTTTGTCATCTACAATATCAAAGATGATCCTGTGACTTTCAAAGATGCTATGGCTTTTTCTTATGCTAAGCATTGGAAAGTAGCTATCAAAAGCGAAATTGACTCTATTGTCTCCAACGGGACATGGGAACTAGTCGATTTACCTCCAGGATGTACTACTATTGGATATAAATGGATCTTTAAGCAGTAATTGAAAGTTGATGGTACTATTGATAAGTACAAAGCTAAATTGGCTGGCAAAGGATTTAGGCAAAAAGAGGGGATTGACTACTTTGATACGTAGTCCCTTATAGCTCGATTAACTACAATTCGCGTGCCGATTGCACTGGCTTCCATATATAACTTTTCTATCGATCAGATGGATGTGAAAACAACCTTTTTGTATTGTGATCTAGAGGAAGATATATATATGAAACAACCAGAGGAATTTGTAGCAATTAGGAATGAAAACAAAGTTTGTAAGCTTGTCAAATCTCTTTATGGGTTGAAACAAGAGCCTAAACAGTGGCATGAAAAGTTTGATAAAACTATATTGAGCTTTGGCTTTGTTGTAAATGATAATGATAAGTGTGTATACTGCAAAATAAAAGGTGATTCATGTATTATTTTATGCCTATATGTGGCTGATATATTATTAATAGGGTCAAATCTTGAGATTATTAATGAGACGAAAGAATTCTTGAAAAGTAAGTTTGAAATGAAAGACATGGGTGAAGCTAGTGTGGTTCTAGGACTCAAGTTGATTTGGTCAACTAAGGGTATAATGATTTTTCAATCTCATTATGTTGAGAAGATGATTGAGAAGTTTGGTTATACAAACGTTAGAATCCTGAAAATGCCTTATGATCCTTCTGTGACTCTTTTCATGAATAAGTTTGGTACTCTAGTGTCTCAATTAAGATATTCTCAAATAATTGGAAGCTTACAATATTTAGCTAGTGGTACGAGACCAGATATTTTATTTGCAGTCTCTAAGTTGGTTAGATATACAAGATGTCCTGATCGTACTCACTTGGAAGCTTTGGATAGGATAATGAGATACCTTAAAGGTACAAGTTCCCGTGGGCTGCATTACGGAAAATTCCCTGAAGTTCTTGAAGGATTTAGTGATGCGAGTTGGATTGTCCAAAACTCTGGAAGTAATGGATGTACACGGTATATATTTACTCTGGGAGGAGGCACTATCTCCTGAAAGTCTGCAAAATAGACGATCATAACTCGGTCTACGTTTGAGGCTGAGTTGTGTGCTTTAGATACTACTGGAACTGAGGTTGATTGGCTGCATGGGTTAATGTGTAGGTTACCCATGATGGGTAAACTTGTCCCTGCCATTGCCTTGCATTGTGATAATCAAACCACAATTGCAAAAATATGGAGTTCCAAGTATAATCAAAAGACTAAGAGACACATCCAAGTTAGACTGAAGTCTATAAGGGAGATAGTGTTTGAAAGAATTGTAGCCATTGATTTTGTTGGTACCAAAGATAATGTGGTTGATTCTTTAATAAAAGGACTTGAATTTAACTCATTCCAAAAAGCCAGGTTGAGGATGGGACTTGTAACCCATTGAGTTTACACCAACAGTAGCAACCCAACCTACCAAGGGGAGATCCCACAAGGAAGGTTCAACGTGATATAAACAAGCTGTTGAATGTAAACGTTAGCACCTAAATTTAGACTGGTACTATGTACCTGAAGTCTGTCCTCTGGTATACCTGGGAGGTGTTGTATTACTGCTAGTATAGTAAGAGCCCTACTCTGAATGAGGTCAAGGTCTTAAGTGACAAGATGTGAGCAGTACATCTTCGGAGATGCCCAACTAATGAATATTATCATGTGGCTGCGATTAGAGGAGATGGGTTACTCCTTGAAAAATATTCATGAAACAGGATCAGGACGCATGGTCATTAATGTGTCACCCCTGAAGATTGCTAAGCTCGATGTAATGTGTTGTTTCCAATAGACGTCATCACAACCAAGGTTCAAATTCAAGACATATGTCCATTTGTTCATGTAATGACATAAGTTAGATAACTAGATAGTGGTTCAAACCGGACGGTACTATTATTGAAAGCATGTTACGAGTATGCAGCCAGGACTTTATACTATGGATTTAGGGGGGATTGTTGGAGAAGGGCTTGTTAAAATGAGTATTACAAGGAGATTAATATAGGATTAAACCATTTCAAATCGAAATCCATAGATAAAGCCTAAGGTAATATTGTCTCAACGTGGTTAAAGTTGTGTAAAATATCCCACATCGGATATATTAGCCTTGACAAAGCTAGTATTTATGTGGTTAAGTATTGTTATAGTATAAACTAAACAACTAAGTACTGCATATGGGCAGACCCCACACGCGCGCGCCGCCCGCCTGCCCGACTGACCCGATTCCGGCTCCAGCTGCAGTTCCGGGCATGAGCCACGAGCTACGGACCAGAAACCACGATCAGGTCGAGGTCAAGGTCGTGGGTGCGGGTGCGAGCTAGGGCTCGGGCGTTTGGGCGAATTGTCTCGGTCTGATTTTTGAATTCCATTACTATATTTAATTAAGGTGGTTTGAAACCGCCAGACACGTTACCTGGTCAAACAACACATTTTCAAATGTTGTCTATTTTTGCGTCCAAGTGCATTGCGTATCCGTTGGCATGCAGGCGGTTTCAATCGTGCATTAATGTGCCAGCATTTAACTTTGGCTATCTCCTCTCCCCTATATAAGCTGTCTTCTGGTTCCCTGCAAAACTCACAAACGAAACAAGAGAAAATAGAAAGTATACTGTTTTAAGAAATTGTTGAGTCTTAAAGAGTGTATATACTTTTAACTTTCGGGTATGTGTTTTGAGTTGCATATACAACCACTTGAGCTGTTTAGCTTTTGAAGTGAGGTTCAAAGTAGTAGTGCGGCTTGGAACGGACCTTTGGACTGTCTTATCCTGAAAGGAGTATTGTAGGCCTATTGCATTGGTCAATGGGGCGAATATTTCTTTAAGGCAAACCGGCTCAACCCAGTGATTCAGTCGTACCCTTTTCAAATAAATACTGATAAGTTTACTGTACTTTCTTGTTTATTTATTTGTTTACGACATCGTTTAGTTTGCTTTTGGCTATAGTGTTTTTACTGTAAAAACTGTTATTGCATTATATTTATATTATCGAATAAATCCACCCACGAGAATATCGAATTTTAGATATTTTGTTCAATTGTTTCCAACAATGTGGAATTGTGATGTCATCATGTTTAATCCAACAATATATATACCAATTGGATATATACCCAAATGGGTAACATCTCATGTCCCGATGCATTTGATCAGAACTAAATGGTGCTACCTACTTATATGATAGTATCTATATTCTTATATTGAGTATGAGAGGTTTTAACTTTTTATTTGACGTGTATAACTATAGTATTTCTAAAATATATTTTAACTACTCTTCTTTATCATCTATCCTTTTTGTTACACTCTCAAACAACAGTGTATTTCTTTTGCTTTACCATTGTCACATTTCTCCCCTTTTTCCTCTCACATCCTTTTTGTTTCAAAATTTTGTTCTACTTTATTTTTTATTTAATTTTTAATCAAGAAATAATTTTATTTGAAATTTATTTGTTAACTTTCATAAACTTAAATTACATATTATAAATAATAAAAAAGATAGTATTAATGATAATAGTTAAAAAAGATGTGTATTTGTATATAAAATTTAGTAGAAAATTCATAACTCATTTTTATTGTACACACGTATCAAGTGTACTCGATACACTAGTAGATAATAAAGTGTGAGACTTTTCTTTGATCCATTTAATTGTAAACTTGCTAAAATATCCTTAGTGGTCTTTAACTGCTCTTATCTCTCCATTCTCTCTTCTCTCCAACATCGTGATTAATTTTCAACCTTTCCTATTTTCATTCTAACCCCTCCTCTCATTCCTCTTTTGAATTTTTTGACTTTATGTTTTTATCAAAATAAATAATTTTATTTTAAATTTATTGACATGCAAAAATTTTAACAAATACATTATAAATAACTAATAAGGTAGGAGGAATAATAAAAATAGTCAAAAGGATAAATATTCAATAGAAAATTAAAAAAGAATTAATTGTATGCTATTAAAATTTAACTGTTTAATTATATATATATATAGATATATTTGCATACACATCGAGCGTGTCGGATATACTAGTAATTAATTATCAACGAAGAAATGGACAAGTAATTAATTGAATCAAGGAAATGGTATGAAAATATCAATTCTGAGGCAAAACCAGAATAGTAAATTTGTCCGCTATCCAAAAAAAAATAGTAAATTTGTCGAAATATAAACTGTAAAAGTAGAAAAAAACAAAACTTGATTTTATAATGCAAAATAATGCAACTTAAATTTAAAATTGTAAGCAAACAGAACCCAGAATACTGTCTTCACGTTATTTTCTTTTTATTTAAATAACTTGATCAATCTCTATAAACATTAAAAAAATTATAAAAAACAAAACAAAAATTCTTCAGAAGTAGGGCCCAATTAAAAAGATTGGACTTTGGCCCGACACATTTGATGGGTTCATGGACATGGTGGCCCAATGGGTAAATCTTTGCACCCATCAAAATTGAGCTTACAAGCATACCTACAAGCCTTGGTGATAAGTCATTATTTATTGGCATACGTGCACTTGCATGTTAGAAAATGCCACAATAACTGCAACAAGTTTCCTGATCTCTATCACTAGTTATGCAAGTGCAATATGACTCTCGGTTGATTTGGAAAAGATATTTTCATAACTCCTCCGATGGTGGGAAATTCTTTCCACAGACTGGGTGTATGTACTCTGCAGTTCAGAGTCAACCACGTGTTATATATTATTTTTTTTATAAAATATATATAATACGTGATTGAATTTAAATAGTAGGATGCATAGATGGAATCCATATACCCTGTCCATATCAAAATTTTTCTTCCACGGTAGCCTCAACAGTGCAATGCTAGTTACCACGATTAGCATAATCACCATGATAATGAACGAAGCATTTTTGCTAGTACGAATAGCCATTTTAAGTGTTTTATGTTGTAAGTTATAAATATGCTATTTAATCTAACGGACGATGATATTTATAATAGGAGAAGACTTAAGAGGAATGCATAATGTAAAAATGTCTAGATATGCCTATAAATGGGAAATTAACTATAATATAATAAATATGGATATTGTGAGTTTTTTTTTTTTTTGGGACATTTGTGTTGGGTGGATGGTGTTGGGACTTGCGCAAGTGCACGCAGTCGTACAAGTAATATAAAGTGAGTCGAGTGTCGAATCCACAGGGATTGTGATTTGGTCCGTGAAATTGACTAGTGTTTTTTATCTAAATTGATCAAACTGAGTGGTGGTTTTGATTTTTCTAAATAATTCCTAATTTCTTAATAAAAACGACTAGCGAAAAAAAACAATAATAACAAATAATCAAAGCGAGAAAAGCAAGTGCAAGGTGGTTTCATTCACGTAATTTGCTATTCTACTCCAATCCCTAAGTTGAGTGGTTTCGTGATTGTGTGAAGCCTAGGAACAAATATATCCACAATCTCTCTCGAGCATTGCGGAATTAATTCATACAATTCCTCTAAGCCTAAAACTAACCAATTCTCATTCAATTAATCCCAACTTTAGAAGTATTTGTATGAATTTTTGAACACTGCCTTAAGGCTCAATCAAAGTTAAATTCATTCTCATGCAACTTTAACCCAATTGATCTCGTCTAATTAGAGCTAATATCGCGAATCGTCTCTCGACCTCATCACGATTCTCAAATTCGATAATTAGGGGTGATCAAACCCTAACCACGTATTAAACCATTAAACAAGAATCACACAACAAGAAAATATACGAAAACAAATTCAAACTGATGGGATTTTCATAGAATAGCAAACACGATGAACTACACCATCCTTACACTTAATTGAAATTAGTTCATAATGAAAATAAACATAAAATCGAAATATGGAAGAGAATTCATGAAAAGAGAAGAATGAAATTAATTGTTGGAAATTTCAGGCGCAAAACTCTTTTCGTTCAGTTGTTCTTCCTTTCAATCTTGATTTCTCCCTTCTTCCGTTCTTCACAAGGATCCCCAAAAGATGAAAATCAATGAAAGAAAAAAAAGTTCTAAAGTCTAAAGCCTAACTGAAAAACGTGAACAGTGGCCGCACTCTTGTTTCTGGACTTAAAAAGGGAAGAAAAACCCTAAAGACACATTCCAAAAATAGAGTCCTAATCGCACTAGGAAAGTTGTAAATTTTTGCCGCGGATTTTGGGTACGTGCCCAAAATATTTTGGGTAAGTACCCAAATTTACGGATTCGTCCAACACTCCACTGACTGAAGTTGGGTACATACCCGAAATATTCTGGGTACGTACCCAAATTTACAGATTCGTTTCTTCTCAAAATATCTGAAAATCTCTGAAATTGGGTTGGTACCTGAAATATCTGCGTAGGTACCCAACTCTTGATTCCACTTTTTCGTCTCCTTTATAGTATTTTTGCCATCTCACCTACAAAACACGATTTATCTCAAATTTAGGCAAAAAGAAGTTCAAATGGGAAAAAGTGCATGATAAGTCCGTCAAAATAACATAAAAACCAAGTAGAATTACGGACTTATCAGATGGCTATAAAATATAAATTTTGGAACGACTTATAATGTTAGGTACATGTTAAAAATAATAGGCATTTTAGTCATTTTTTTAATTAAAAAAAATAAAAATAGAATGCAATAACAATTTTTTCAGTGCCAATTCCAGTTTCCTTTAGTAAATAATTGGTTGTTTGTGAATCAACGAATAATTTAAATGTGGATTGCAAAAGAAAATTAATTAGCTAAAGAAAATTAATTAGCTAGTGATGTAAACTTAGAATCCCGGTACATGTCAGATTCATGAAGGGACTAAAAATCTTTTTAATATTTAAAACTTAAAGGGATATATCATATTCCTTCTCAAATTATCATTCAGAATACGAAAAAAATGTTTCGATCAAAATTTTTGAATTTCGATGAACAAATATACGGAGCTATGCTAATATATGTTAGACGATAAGACGAACTAAAGTTAGCTTCCAAGGCCAATTTCGGGGTGTTTGTAAAGATTTTAACCTCTTCAAAATTACTAGAACAGGAGTAAATGTGGAGGTTCTTTTAGATTTTGTACTCCATATATTTTTAACAACTTCGAAAGTTTAAGTTGTGAAATAAAATTTAAAAAAAAAACTTTTGCAAACACTCTCTTAAAGATTATCAAGTGGACTTGTTCTAAGATGTTAGAAAAATAATGGACTAGAATATCAAAAACAGGATATTCATGTAGGTGAATTTATTTGATAATATAAGTATAATATAATAACAGTTTTACAAAAAATACTTATAAACAAGACCAAATTAAAAATGTCGTAAACAAATAAATAAATAAGAAAGTTCAGAAAACTTATCAATATTTATTTGATATTTTAACGACTAAATCACCGAGTTTAGTCGATTAGCCTTAAAGAAATATTTGCCCTACTAACTTGTGCGATGAGCTTGCGATACTCTTTCCAGGATAAGACAGTCCAGAGGTCCTGTCCAAGCGCACTGCTATGTTAAACCTCACTTCGAAAGCTAATCAACACAAGTGTTTTATATGCAAACAAGAACACACACACACACTACGTCCAAAGAACAAAACGTACACTCTATCTCACTTGTTCAGAGGAGCGCTTAGAGAAATCTAAAATTTCTCACACCGATCAACTATTGTTTTCTAGAAAACAATACACTTATTATTTCTGTATTCTGATTTTCATTGTGTGTCTTGTAGGGAATTAGGAGATATCTATTTATAGGGCGAGAGACAAGCAACGTTAATGCTAACACATTAACACCTGGTCGAAACCGTCCTCATTGCCAACGGACAAGCTACGAACCTAGATGCTAAAGTGGACAACACGTGAAAATGTGTTGACAATTAGGTAGCATATCTGAAGTCAACCCAACGGTTTCAAACTGCGTTAATTGATCCTATAACAATTGATTTTAAAATTCAGATTTTAAATTGAACCGTTACTTGGATGACAATTCAGTAAAAAGTAAGTTCGAGACAGAGACAATTTGCCTGAGCCCAAGCCAGCAGTTAAACCTGAGGTGGGTGGTGCGCCTATGTGGGGCTGCCCATATGTGGTACTTAGTTGTTTAATTTACACTGCAACAACACTTAACCACATAAATACTAGAACTGTCAAGGCCAAATATCCAATGTTGAATATTTAACAATTAATTTTTAACACGTTAGACAACATTGCCTTAGACTTTATTTATGAATTTTCATTAAAAATGGTTCAATCCTAAAATAACCACTCGTGAATGTCAACTTAACAATCCCATTTCTAATAATATTAAATCATAAAACAAGGCAACCACACATGTAGAATGTCGTATTCTGAATATAATCACATTGAAAATAACAATAAAGAAATAAATAGTGAAAAAAAAAATGGAAAAGGTGTGATTAGGCAGAACAATGGAAGTTTGTAACTCTTTTTAAGGAATAATAATCATGTCTATTTAAGTTAAAATTTAGTGGCAAATTTGACTCCTTTAACCATTTTTTTTTTTTTTCGGTTCTCTATTTAGTTTTAACTTTTTGTAGCCCGTGTGCCTCTTGAATCACAAACTTATTCGTATAGTAATTTCAGCTTCGGGAATGCATACTAGGAGGCTTATATTGAGAAATTCAATTTGAATAGTTTATATATAATTATATTATATGTGTATTAAATGAGAAATTTAATTTGAATAATTTTTTAGAGAACTAATTATTAATTCGATAAAAAAACAAACCCAAAAATTTGATTTATACATTTAACGAAAAATCACTAATTTGATTAGCTATTCGGAGAACGAATAACTAATTCAATAAAATAAATTCAAACATTTGGCTTATGTGTTTAAATTGATTGAGGACTATTGTTCATTTTATTCAATAGGGTAATAAAATTAGTAATTTGAAATTGTTGAAATACAAAGAGCAATCAAAAAAAAAAAAAATACAGGACTTAGCTACAGATTTTTTGTAGCTATTTAAAAAAATAAATAATATTTAGGGATTTTTCATAGTTAATCCTAGCCACAGATTTAGCTACGAAAAATCCGTAGCTAAATTGCCCCCAAGTTTCGTGTCAATTTAGCTACCAAATTTAGCTACGGAATTTCCATAACTAATTTAGCTATGGATTGACTACGGAGTTTTTTTTTAGCTAAAATTCGTGACTAAATTCCATTTTTCTGTGGTCAAAAACTGACAATATTTGGAAGGAACTACTTTATTTGAGTAAACAGACTAAAATTATTTTTTTAAAATTTTTTTTTCATAACAACGATGACAATATTTGGAAGGATCTACTTGATTTGAGTAACAAGATCAAATTTATTTATTTTATTCTTTTTTTCATAACAACGAGTAGTTGAGTGTATTCAAATCAATTATATCACTACATCAAATTAAATACAAATTATTTTATCCAATCTAACCAATTATTAAGTATAGAAAGCTATTAACTATGATACAAACCATCATTTTGTGGAAAATAACCTAAATCCGTAGACTCAAAATCTTGATCTTTTTCATCAAATTCAGAAGAAGAAGAAACCTAACCGATCACTCATTTGGATTTTGGATGGTCCTTGATCGATTTGGATTTTGGATGGCCCGTGGGCTATGTCTCCAGCTAACGAAGCCAACCCCACTTTTTATTAATCATTTAAAGAAATTTTCTAAATGGGCCTTGGAGGAAGTACCAAGAATTCGTTAATTTGATCCAATAAACTTTCAAACCGCCAAAATTTATTGGTAGGCCCATTATAGAGGTCATAGCAAGGCTTTTTTTTTATTTTTTATTTTAAATAAAGTAGTTTTACGTTTGGATATAATAATTAAGAACATATTTGAATAAGCTTAAAGCAAATAGTGCTTTTCGAACTTATTTTGTACTCTCTCTGTCTCACTCTCTCTCTTCTAAAAAGCAGATCCAAAAGGGCTTTGAAGTGTTTTAAATTTTTTTTTTTTCCCAAAGATATTTTCAATAGCTTAGGGAACAAGCCAATTTTGGGTGTTTTTTTTCCTGGTACGTTTTCAAAAAAGTTCAATCAAACATAATTTTTATTATTATTATTATTATTAAAGAGTTTTTTTTTAAAAAAAATTAAGTACTTTTCCTCCGGAAAAAAAAGTCCATTCAAAGTGCACAAAATGTCTTTGGATGTTTCACATTACCATAGGCAATTATATATACTAGTTGTTTTCACACACTCGATGTGTGTGCAGAGTACAAAAAAAAAGTAAAACGTAATTATATTATTAAATTTAGATTGTATAAATTATAAATATTTATTAATTTTTTCGTATGAGTATAATTTTCTCTTAAATATTTTCAATATATTGATTAAATTAATGATAGATGGAAAAAATAATTTCAAATTAAATAAAATTAAGAAAAGAAATACCAAAAGAGTTAAAAATATGTTGATAAGTGGAATATGAGATGAGAGAGAAAAAGTAGAAAATTTGAGAAAGTTAGAAAATATGAAAGAGTAGGTGTAATGCTCCGGAACTTCCTAGTATTTTATTTTCAAATTAATTATATATATATATATATATATTTTAATGTTTTATGCAATATTCATTATATATATTGTTTAATGTGACTCTTATTTTATATGTGTGAATTATGTGATATTTTAGATTATGAAATAGGTGTAATAACTATTGATTTTATTTTAGATATATATATATATATATATATTTATATACGTGAATTTTCAAGAATTACAACTTAATAATTTATTTGTAATAAAGTCATATATATATATATATATTATTTTTTTATATTTTGAAATATATATTTTAGTATATATATTTATATTATTTTTATAAACTTTCAAAATTATATATATATATATATATATATAATATAATATAATATGATTATTTTAGTATCACATGTATAATATATACTCGTCATTTTCACTAATAAATGCTATCATGCACTTGTTAGAGATAAGATTGGATACGATTCACTAAGATATACTACAATCTTAGATAAGATATGCTCTTTTGATTGCAAGACATTTGTAATAATTCCCTTTAAGTAAGAAGCCACTTGTATGGTTTATTTTGAAGAGACCAACATTTGTATTCATCATATTAAAATAGGATAAATTATGACACAAATCATCTAATTCAGGGTAACACTTGTACAACTCTATTATAACACTTGTAGTGATCATTTTCAATTAGCTCAACACTTGTATTAATCATCTTCACTTAGGGTAACAACAAGCACATTAGGGCAACACATATGAAAAACTAGGGTTAACACTTGGGCAATATATGTTAACACTTGTATGTGAATTTACTTATTAACTAAGGTTAGTTGGAAGAAAACATTTAATGATAGATAAACCCTAATAAAATAATGAGATAATTATGGATTCCTCCCCCCCCCCCCCAATTATGTGAATTTTTTCACTTTACAACCTAAAGTGTGTCACGTTATCGATTGCCACCCGATTTATGCAAATTTTTGCAGGTTGCATCCTAAATAGGTTTTCAGATCAAAAATCATCATTGGACCGGCGACATGTGAGGTGCACATGCTTTAGTAAGGGTATTTTTATCTTTTCATTATAATTTTGTACTTCAGTATTTACACATATTATATATATATTTTTTAATATTTACCCCTATCTCACCCACCCACCCCCAACTACCTACCTCTCCCTCTCCCTCTCCCTCTCCTTCTCTCTCTCTCTCTCTCTCTCTCTCTCTCTGCCCCCCTTCCCCCTGCTCCCCCACCTTTGTCCCCCCAACACCACCATGCTATCGCCATACCCACCACCAACCGCTGCCTCCCCCACCCCACCCCCACCTACCTCTCTCTCTCTCTCTCTCTTTGCGGCCTCCTGGCCTGCGCTCGCCCACCCTCCTCCTTCCTCCGCCACTACCACACCACGCTGCCACCCCACTCCTTTCTTTCTCTTTCTCTACGCTCTGGATCTCTCTCTCACCTCTTCTCTCTCTCGATCTCTCTGCTCTGGATCTAGTTGGTGGTTGGTGGTGGAAGTGGGGAGACGAGGGTGGGGGAGCAGGGGGAGGGGGTGAGAGAGAGAGGCAGGTTGTAGTAGGGGGCAGGGGTGGCAATGGTTGGCGGTTGGTGGTGGGGGTGGTAGCAGCGTGGTAGTGGTGTTGGGACAAAGGTGGGGGAGCAGGGAGAGCGAGAGAGAGAGGTTGGTGGTGGTAGGGGTTGGGGGCGGGGGTGAATGAAGATGGAGAAGATGGGGAGGATAAAAAAAAAGGGAAAAAGAAAAAACAATTGCATGAAGAAGATGGAAAGATAAAAAAAAATACCCTTATTAAAGCATGTGCACCTCACATGTCGCCGGTCCGGTGACGATTTTTGATCGAAAAACCCATTTAGATTGCAACATGCAAAAAATTGCATAGATCGCGTGGCAATCGATAACGCGACACACTTTAGATTGTAAAGTGAAAAAATCCATATAGTTGGGGTGGGAATCTGTAATTATCTCTAAAATAATCCAATTTCTAAGACAAAACACTATAAATAGAGGCCTTCACTTCCATTTTCAACACATAAACATACAATCACACACATACACGGTCACACACACACACACGAGCACACACATGCACACTCACTTACAAACACTCTCAAAATATTTGCATATATATAAATAGTCTACTTCACTAGATAATATGTTTTAGTACATATATATATGTTGTTTTATGAATACTATGTTTTATCATTTATGCTTTATGTTTTGTGCATATAAGCTTAGGATCTCTAGGATTAAGTATGTTTTATTATGATTCATCTTGAAGTTATGATTTTCCACATATATGTTATATGCTATTTAACATTATGCTTTAGCTATGATCAAGCATGCTCGTTTGTGTCAATATGTATTATTTGAAAATTTGTTGCGCATGCTCGGGGCCAAATATGTTCGGAGTGGATCGAGTAGAGTTCGGCCGGCCGGCAACGGGACTGCAGGTCTTAAAATAAGTTTTCGCCATCCATCGTCCTAATCCCTCCTTACATGGACGGAGTGTTCCATGTATGAAGTGAGTCTAGGTTTCGGCATATTCTCGAGATATGACCACGATGAATAAAGTAGGAAATTGTGTTATGGAGAATAAGGTAGGAAAGGGGAATACGATTGGGAGTTATAAGGAATTGTGATCACAAAGTGTGATCTAAAGGTAGAAATGTGAATTATGTGCTTTATTGTGCGAAACTATATGTCTACATGCACTTATATCACACACTAGCACCTTTTGTTATTAAGTAAATTTCCTATTCAACCGTCGCGTTGACATATGTTATGATCACTTTTTAGGCGAAGATGATACAATCTTTTAAGGGAGAAAGGCATTGCTGGGCATTACAAAGCTTTAATTAGCAAGATTTTATTATTGTCGCTTGTATACCAACTTTTGACTTTAGTATGTTGCACTAAATTTCGTTGCAAAGTTGTTATGTACTCTTATTAAAATAGTAGGGTATTTCGGGTCATTACAATAGGGAAGAGAGAAGAGATAGAAGATAAACTCAAATAATAGACTAGATATACTGAAACAATTTTTAGAGGGGTTAGTACTTTATATAATAGAAGGTATATATATATATATATATATATTAACTACCAGTTAGTCTAGCAGGATGAGGCGCTAGATCCCTTAAGCAACGTTGATGAGCCAGGTACCACCTCATCATGCCATGTCAGCGAGCTCCTCCAGACGGCCCAAGTGGGAAGTTAAAGCCCTCGATATGGCGGACTATCCTCGAGCGAGCCGGTCCCCACCAACCATGTCACATCCGGGTGCCTCACTCTCACATATATAGCAAATCGGCCCTCCACCCAAAGGTAAGAAAACACAAGATTCTCACATTCTTGATAAGCAAGATAACTTTTCATTCATTATTCATCATCTTCTCCAAACACTGACTTGAGCATCGGAGAGCCTACGCCAGGGCAAAATCGGCTAGTCTCAAGCGCGTTCCTCCCTCTTTGACAGGTGGGCCACCAGCATTATCATTCGGAGCTCTTCGGATCGCGACACGTGGTCGAACCAAAAACCAACCGCATCAAACGTCTAGAATTCAAATCCTGGTGTTGTGAATGGAGCAAATGGGTTGGGAGGATCGCCCCCAGAATGAGTCTCCGCAGTACCGGATCCAGATTAATCGACTAATGAGTTGAAACCAAGTGGTTAAAACAAAAAAAAATGTGTGTGTATATATATATATTGAAAACCACATTGGAATTTTGAATCAACTTTTAGAGGAGAGATTCTTCAAATAAACTCAACAAGAAGAGTTGCATGCCAAAGCCGTAGCCTTTGGGAAAAAAAAAAGAAGAAAAAAAGATTTGAATGTTAATATATCCATTCTTGTGTGTATTTGTCAGTTGAATTCTTTTAATTTATTTTATTAACATTTTAAACTTACAAATGCAAATAATGATAATTATATTATTCATAATGAAAACATCAATAATTATTGATGTGGCATATTTCCAACTAATCCTTTTTGGGTCACGTGTCACTCACATGACCCATTGACCAGCACGCTTCTTGAGTGATTGGTCAAACGACTGGCTCTTCGACCGGTCGCTCGGGCAGACCAGGCTGTTTGAAAGCGGGTCACATGGTCGAGCCCATATCTGACCAGGTCCACGCTGTGTCTTGTCACCCCATGCTGGTCTAAAAATAATTCAGAAGGAGGAAAGTGTGAATCTTGTATGTTTCGTATAACAAGATGTAATAAAAAAATTTAGTTATAAAAGTATAAAAGCAATCAACAATTGGATGGCAAAGTTTGTTTGTTTCAAGTATTAATTTAATGAGACGGGCCATCTTAAATTATTTGACCTGAAAAGGTTTAATCTTTTTATTTTTAACACCAAAATTTGATTTTATGTCAAAATAACTTAAGGTGATAACTGTGTTGGCAACTTCAATCGACTTCATATAAAAAATTAATATTTTTTAACTATTTTCCAAATAGCTGAAAAGAAATTAAGTTAATATTTTTTGAATAAAAGTCGACAACAATGTTATCTACCTTTTTTCATTTTTGCTGCTAATGAAATAAATTTAATATTTTTTAATAAAAATAGATAATACTGTTTTCGACTTCTATTAATTTTTTTTTGTTTTTTATTTGTATAAAATAATATATAATCCAACAATTATTTTGAACAGAAGTCTGACACTAGTTCGACTTCTCGACTTCTGTTCAATTTTATTTCGTTCAAATATCAAAGAAAAAAAGTGAGAATGGGGATATCTCCAATCAATTCAAAAGCTCGGAGATGATGCTATTTTGAACGCCATTGAGAAACGACAAAACGCTGAAAATTGTGGGTGTGTATGTGTGCTGATAATTCATAGTTTCACGCCGTTAAATATTTTTTTTATCAAAAAAATTACAAAACAAGTAAAAATTAATTTTTTTTAACTAAAGTCAACAACTTGATTTTTAATAAAATATAATTAAATTAATTTATTTTTAAAAATTTTGAAAATCATTAAGAAAATAATTTTTTTTGTTGACCCTGAAGTTGACAATGATAATATCAACTCAGATTATTTTAATAAAGAATCAATTATATGTGTTAAATTTATAATAAAAAAAAACTTTTTTAGGTTAAAATGTTAAAAAGTCCTCTTCCTTTAGTGAAAAAAGTCAAGGAAAAAAAAAAGAAAAGGACCTGAAAAGATTAGAAGTTCTGACTCACATGATGGGTTACTAGGGATTTGGGCTAGTACAAAAGCATGGGTTTATCAAGACTACGGGCCAAATAATTTAATTATTTTCCTAAAATTAATAAATATCAATATTTTTAAATTTAGTCGAGTAGCGTTGAAATTGTCTGAAAATTGACATCATTTGCGTGTAATTTTGGGACAAATAAAATAAAACTTTTATAAAATTAATTCTTAAAGAGTCGTGCATGATTAGAATATATAATATACAGAAGATCCAATAGCTAGAATTATGGAAATACTCCACGTGTATCCAACTAACTAATTGAATTGGCAGTACATTACATCAAAGTCCCTATAGTAGCTATATTAAATTTGATTTTATTCCATACTTGCAAACATTTGGCAATGCCATATGTAAGAGAATAGTTGGAGTCGTTGTCTTAAATAAAATCATATTTATAGAAGAAAAATGTATAAAGTTTAGATTATTTATTTACTCTTCTTCTTCTTCAAAAAAAAAAAGTTATTTTCTCAAAAAAATTGAAAAGCATTTCTATATAAACTCTAATTTCAAATCTTACATCTCAAACTTTCAACCCTATCTTTAGTATTCACGTCATATTTTCTTGAAAACGCTACACACTACTCTCAAAAAAAAGAAAGAAAGAAAGAAAGAAAGTAAAGGATACACATTGTTTTGAAAAATCCCCTCTTTTTTAGACATAAAAACTAAACATATTAAAGTACATCTTTACTTTTTGAAATGAAATGTCAAGTTAATATTTCATTTTAATTAGTTGGGCTTCATTATTCACTTATTCTTATCATTGTTGATGTTTAATTTAATAATATATTTTATTAATTTTATATCAACGATCAGTTGAGAGGATCGTTATGACTTTCTCAACTAAAATAATCTATTCTTTGTATGATGTTCTTCTCATCAAAATTTGTTATGAAATAATTACAAACTCATATGTCAAAAAGTAAATTAGAATTAAACAAAAAGTAGACATATAGTGCCTCCACCATCCATGTCACTATCATGGAGCTAAATTATTTTTCGTGTATATATAAATATACACACACATATGTATCACAGTTCGATAAGATCATTACAAATAAGTAAGAACAAGAATTCAAGAACTTATCAAAAGAAAAAAAGAACAAGAATTCAAGAAAGTGGTTGGTTGAACTCAACCCTTTGAGCTTCCCACGTCACGTCTTCATCTGAATTCTCTTATCATACGCCAATATTGATATTGCCCGTGATGGACAACCCAATTCCGTGCTCCACCCAATCTACCACTCCACTATTTCTTGCATTACATCAATCCCATAAATGCTCGATCACAAAATCCAACACTCTAGCCAATTCTTTAATCATATTTTTAATTTACTCAAAACTTTCACGTGTTAAGTTTGTGGGGAGCCCTTCTCTTCCACCTTGCGAGTGATTGACACACACATTTTGCAGAGGAATACTTGTACGGACTTAGAGACTGTAATCAGAGCCCAAAAGGGGTTTCACTTTTTCGAGAAAAGCGATATTTACAACGAAAAGGCGAGTTCTTTTTTTCTTCTTGTTGTTGCCCATGATCAACCCTTCTGTTTTCTTGGGTCAATTTACCATCTTGGCAGTAAAAAAAAGAGATTTTTTTTTTCTAATGGTAGTTTTCTCTAATGGGTTTACTTTGGGCTGGCTTGCTAGTGTTTTTATGCTTGAATTTTGTTATTGGTGATGGCCACTGAATAAAACACAGAAGACTATTGCTTGAAAATGCTTGCATGTTCAAAGTTCAAACAGAGTTAAGCCTGTGAATTTATTGTAGTGTGTGTTTGTTTTAGTAGTTTGATGCTCCTTGATTAGTCTTCATTTGTGTCCATGCATGTGCAATTGATTGGTGCGTTGTGTTATATGTATAATATAATTATATTTAGTGATTCTGTAATCCGTATCTCTGTTCTATGATTATGATGATGATCTGTTTCCGCTGACTTTATTCTTGTATCTATTTATGGTGGGTCATCAGGTGTTGCGGTGCTCTGAGTAATGGATGAACTTTAAAAAGCATATGTCAATTATTTAGTAGCTATGATTAATATATCATTTGCTGCTAAATGTGATTTGGAACTTTGTTTGGATTCAGTTTGTTTCAGAATCAACAGGGTCTTCTTGTAATTTCCGCATATCACGACCAATTTCTTTTTTTTTTTTTTTTTTGTTTGGGTAGGGGGTGGTGCTCGAAGGCGCTGTCGTACCTCCCCTCAAGTTTACAAAAAGCCTGATTTTTTAATTTATTTTCTTGAAATTCAAAATTTTGCTTCTACCCATTGCCTCGAGTTAAAATATCTTGTTGTGTCCTGACCCATAGAATTAGCAAAATGAGCTAGAATTTATTCCTTGTTTGCCGCAGGTTAAGATACACCATGCTTGGTAACGGAGTTGTTGGGATCCTCTCCGAGTCGACAAATATATGGGAGAGGAGGGTTCCTCTAACCCCTGCACACTGTGCACGTCTGCTGCATGGAGGCCATGGGAAAACTGGAGTAGCCCGCATCATTGTGCAACCATCTACAAAGCGTATTCATCATGACGCACTCTATGAGGATGTTGGCTGTGAGATATCAGAGGACTTGTCAGAATGTGGTTTCATTTTGGGTATCAAACAACCAAAGGTGTTTAGATTGGTATTGCTTTTGATTTCTTTCTTGACACTCGTTACGTGCTCTAAGGTAGTTAATTTGCTATCATTGCGTGGTGCAGTTAGAGTTGATACTTCCGGAAAGGGCCTATGCATTTTTCTCCCATACTCACAAGGCACAAAGAGAAAATATGCCTCTTCTTGATAAGGTGTGTTATTTTCTTTTCATGCAATACATGAGATAAGCTTTTGGAAAGAACTATTGCTTTTAGCTAATGTTCCTGTTTTGTTTAGGTGTTAGCTGAGAGGGCTACTTTATTTGATTATGAGCTTATAACTGGAGACCATGGTAAAAGATTGCTTGCGTTTGGAAAATTTGCTGGAAGAGCTGGAATGATTGATTTCTTGTGTGGCCTAGGACAGCGTATGCAATAATCTCTTTCTGGATGGATTGCTTTTTGGAGTTACATTTTGTTTTATGTCGGTTTTTGGCTGAATTAATTCAATTGAAATCGTCTAATACATTAGTTGTTCTGTTCTCAGGGTTTCTTAATCTTGGATATTCGACACCCTTTCTTTCGTTGGGTGCTTCTTACATGTATTCTTCATTGGCTTCTGCAAAGGCTGCAATAATTTCTGTGGGGGAAGAAATAGCTACAATGGGACTTCCATCAGGAATATGTCCCCTTGTCTTTGTTTTCACTGGTGAAGGAAATGGTATGATAAACTAATTGCTGGTATGGTTTTAGCCAACCAATTTCTTTATATATGAAAACTCCTGATATGACTATGCATTCCTATTATAGGTAGTCTATTTTCGATGCAGCTAGTCTGGTTTCCAATGTTATATAACAAAATTAAAAACTTTTTGAATGATGAAATACTTAATTTTTACAAGCACATTGAATTCATTTATGCAGTCTCTCAAGGAGCACGAGAAATATTTAAGCTTCTTCCTCACTCTTTCATGGACCCAAGCAGACTTCCAGAACTATTTGAGACGGTAATTTCACTGAATATCCACTCCAGACCCCTTACTTGGTTTACTTGCAGCTCTTATTTTGTGTTTCTTTGTGACCAATTCTTTGTGACTTGTATTTCATGCAATTAGTTTGCAGTTGATTGTTAGTTATTTGTATTCATGTGGCAGGAAATGTTCACATGTGGTTAGCTCCGAGAATGACGTTCTATGCATAAAATCCTTCTAGCACAGAAAATGAACTTCACATTCGCATTATGTGCCTGTGTGTGTGTGTGTTTGTTTGTTTTTGGTTTTGGTTTTTCGGTTTCCTTTAATGCTCTTTCAGCAAGCTTTCTGTCTTATTGTAACTTTTATTCCATTACCCAAGGATTATTTCATATATTCTTTGCCATCTTTATTTTCTGTTCTTTTTCTTATCTCCTTCCTTATCATAACTTCTTATGTTCTCGCTTGTTGGTTTGGATATTGTGCCTAATATTCTTATTTGTAATAATAACATAAACTTACTCATTTTTCTAGGCCAAAGAACTTGGTCCAGCAGGACAAACTTCAAAGAGAGTCTTTCAAGTATATGGTTGTGTCGTAACCTGTCAAGATATGGTGGAACCCAAAGACCCTTCCAAATTCTTTGATAGGGTGAGTTCTTCAGCTGCTGGTCTATCATTCTTTGATTTTTTTGGTGATGGAAAATTATCTTTATATGAGTAGGAATAAAACACACATACACACATTCACAAAAATAAAAAAAAGAAAAAATTACGAAAGTATAATCTGAAATTTTGTGCTGAGAAAAAATTTAAGGACAATGTTGACTTGTCCCCAATGAAATGATGAAACCAATCTAGACACCGGAGTACCCGGATAGCAACTGAGGACTCGTATCTCACTAATTGATATTGTTTCAATCCCACCGTCTTATTTGTCCCACTTTTCTTTTGTAATTCTTTTTGTAACTTTCATCTTCTTATAAAGTATAAAAGTAACCCTTGACAGAGGACAGATAATGATATTAAGGAGCAATATGACATACAGATTTATGGAAAAGACCCATAGTCATTTCATTCATGGATCATGGCTCTAGAAAAGGGATATTTAGATTCTACATTGGGACCGCACCTCTTTAAAAGTTCTTTCATTTCATTTGAGTGCTCTCTACTTGATAAAAGTCTATTACCAAAAGAGTCAAACAATTGTTTTCTTATCTTCTTTCATATTATCAAGCTTTGATAGTTGATACACCCTATGTTGTCGGAGATTTCTATTTGTAGAAACTAACGTATTTAAGTTTCTTAATCAACTATCTACATTTTTTTGTTTACCTGCTAGTGAAGTAAAGATCTGGCCGTCTGGGTATCTTACCTTATGTTTTTAATCTTCAAAGAGTGCTTGTTAACAGTCAACATTTTTCATTTCTTATCAGGCTGACTACTATGCACATCCAGAAAAATATAGACCTGTTTTCCATGAAAAGATAGCCCCATATACATCTGTAATAGGTCAGTATCATTTATTCTAGTGCATGGATTGCCATTTGCTTCTTCAAAAGGCTAATTCCCTTGTGTTTTTTACCTAATATTGCTTCCATAGATGTTCTCTGAGTAATTGGGACTATTATATTTCCTCTGACAGTCAATTGTATGTATTGGGAAAAAAGATATCCTCAGCTATTGAATACCACACAGCTCCAAGATCTGATGAGGAAAGGATGCCCACTTGTCGGAATCTCAGATATAACTTGCGATGTAGGTGGCTCGATAGAATTTGTAAAGCAAACTACTTCCATTGACTCACCTTTCGTTAGGTAATATATAGTGGTGTTGCATCTCTCAAGATTGAACTGTCTTATCCTGCATTTTGGTTTTCTTGAACAAAACTTTTGCTGATTGTTGGTTCTTAAAGCAAAGATGTACCCGCCTTGTGCGTATTCATAGTATGTGCGCAAGTCTAACTTTGTTTCCAGATGGCCAGTTTCACTTGATATTTCTAATTCATGTTGGCATTTAGATACGACCCTCATGATAACTCATATCATCATGACATGGAGGGTGACGGTGTTATCTTCTCAGCCGTTGACATTCTTCCGACGGAGTTTGCAAGAGAGGTGAAGTAACCTATCTTTGTAGCTTTCATCAATCTCATTTGCTAAATTTCTCATATTTTTATACACTGTCTTTACATAAGTTATTCTAATTTATGTTTCATTACAACACAGGCTTCCCAACACTTCGGTGATATTCTATCCAAGTTTATTGGGAGCATAGCTTCTTCGAGATCTCTTGATGAATTACCTGCACACTTAAAGAGAGCTTGCATAGCTCACACTGGAGCATTGACGCCGTTATTTGAATACATTCCTAGAATGAGGAACTCTGATATTGAGTAAGTTGTCTATTGACGCCTTCCTTTGATTTGATTACTATTGCTCATACTGCTTTGTTGAGGCTTGAGCCTTAGAAGGGCATAACTTATGTATCTGATGTATCTCAGATTTAGACGGTTGTTTCTTTTGTTATTTCTCTTTCCTTGGCAGGGATTCTTCACAAAATTTACAACCTTTGCAGACTGGAAAAGGGAAATACACTACATTGGTATATATTCTCCCGATTACGCATCTGTGATTGTCATTTTTGTTTTTAATATACTTTTGTTTCACCGCTAGGAAATGGTTCAACCTCTTAAAATAAAAGGAAGACCTGATCCTTGAACAAAGATGATGTTCAACAAACATCCCATGAACACCAAAATTTTTAGATATTTATAGTTATTACTGAATTCAAGGAAATTTGTAAATTATCATTCTAATTTACTCTTGACTAACATCACCTTTTGCTAATGTGATCCTGTAGATTTCTTTAAGTGGGCATTTGTTCGATCAATTCCTAATAAATGAGGCTTTGGATATCATCGAAGCAGCAGGTGGCTCATTCCATCTGGTGAAATGTCAAGTGGGTCAAAGCACAGATGTGACGTCTTACTCAGAACTTGAAGTAAGTAGGAATTCAGTGAAATATTATGTAGAGATAGTGGAAGTCATGGTGTGAACTTCTTGCATAGAAATGATTCACGAAAAAGAATGCATTTTTATCCATCATGTAAAATCGTACCTAAATTTCATCACATCATCTGGTACATTGCTATGATCTTCTTCCCACATGTAGATCCTATATTTTTCTTTGCATTCCTTATTTACGGTTATTTAATGTTCGCCACAGATTGGTGCGGATGATAAAACAGTCCTGGATAAAATTATTGATTCTCTGACTTCACTTGCTAATCCAAGTGAAGGTCACGCAGACAGTAGAGACAATATTATATCTCTAAAGGTTGGCAAGTTAAACAAAGAGACTGAAAATCAGAAGGAAAATGGGGTAAAAAGCGAAGCTGTCGTCCTGATTTTAGGTGCTGGCCGGGTTTGCCGACCTGCTGCAGAGTTTCTAACATCAATCGGTCGTGGTTCGTCAAGGAAATGGTTGAACCCATACATGACGGATGACTCAAAAGAGAAGGCCGCTGTTCATGTTATTGTCGCTTCTCTTTACCTGAAAGATGCAGAGGAGGTTCGTCATAACATATCTAACTTTCAACTCTTCGGTTTGATGTTTTCAATCTGCTTAAAGATGAAGAGAAATCTAACTTCATTACATGGAGCAGCTCACTGAGGGACTTCCAAATGCAACTGCTGTTCAGCTTGATATTATGAATAAGGACCACCTCTGTACTTATATTTCAAAGGTTATCTTACGCACCAATTATCCTGATGGACGCAATAGTCTATTGAAAGATTGTTCATAAATGAAATTTCTTATTGTAGTTTTTGTTTTGTAATTTGTAAAGGATGATCAAGCTTTCTGGCTGTTTGCAGGTTGATGTAGTCATCAGTTTACTGCCTCCAAGTTGCCACAGTATCATAGCAAGTGCATGTATACAGGTCAGATTCTTATTTCATAGATCTAATCGATATACTTCTCATGCGGCAGATAAAACTAGTAAAGTAATTCAATAGAAAAGTGCACGCGCGTTGCCCCTGAATTATATATATGTTTTTCCTGATGTATTAGATGACACGTCTATTTTCCACCATGCTTATATATGAATCCATGAAAGATAGATATCAGGGAAAATTCCTAGCCAAATGAGGTTTAAAAGAAGTTGCCATATCGGTCGCTTCATCTATTTTTAATTACTGAGACTTTGACAACCCATTGCTTATCTCTTTTACGTAATCTATGTAATGTACAAATAATTTGCAATAACTTCAATTACCTTTTTATGGCTTTCAAATTCCATCTAACTTCTTTATTTCGTTTTTAAAAACGTAATATTATGCCCCATGTTGCAGTTCAAGAAACATCTTGTCACTGCTAGCTATGTGGATGATGCCATGTCCAAGTTGGACGAATCAGCGAAAAGTTCTGGCGTTACTATTCTGTGTGAGATGGGGTTGGACCCTGGAATAGGTAAGTTTTGGCTCTCAACCATCGATGTTTCTGGGACAAGAATTGCATACTGTTTGAAATATCAAAATTATCTTAGATATTACCTCATATTTTATGCAAGAGTAGACAAATAAGAATATTAGATGCATTGATCATCTGATATGACTTTTATTCAGACCACATGATGGCAATGAAGATGATCAACGAAGCCCACGTACGAGGGGGGAAGATCAAATCTTTCACTTCTTATTGTGGTGGTCTTCCATCTCCAGATGCTGCAAACAATCCATTAGCTTACAAATTTAGGTATGATTTTTTACAAATAAACTTCAATTTCTTCTGAACTTGCTATGTTTTTTGGTATTACAAAATCCATGCAGATATTCCTCGGACTTGGATTGTCCTCTGTTAATTCCCGAAATGCTGCTGATGTTGCACCGTTGCATTATGCTTGGAAATTGATTAGAATAGATTGAGCTTGTTAATAATTTAGTAAAACGAAAGAGTGCATTTCACGTAATGAAATTCAACTGATAGGAGTTAACTGAAATGTTTTTCCTGTAAATTTCAGTTGGAGTCCAGCAGGAGCTATTCGAGCTGGACGCAATCCAGCCACATACAAATATAATGGAGAGATTGTGCGCGTTGATGGTGAGTCGAGAGGAGCATCATACTAGTATGTATATCATGATCAATAGGATGACAAATCAATCTTTGATCCCCTAGTACAACATATTCATAAATCTATAAACTATTTTCATCTGCTAAATATGCACACTCTTCCTTTCTTACATAACGTCTTTATAATTCCATTTGGTTAATTTCAATCCTTCCAGTTTAGCAGATGAGAATAATATTTCTACTTGTTTGGCAAAATTCCATCATCTTTATATGCAATTCTTGGTAATAATTATCTGCAAATGCAGGGGACAAGCTTTACGATTCTGCTTCAAGGCTTCGGATACCAGATTTCCCAGCTTTTGCATTGGAATGTCTTCCAAATCGAAATTCCCTGGTCTATGGAGACCTCTATGGAATACAAAATGAAGCGTCAACCATATTCCGTGGAACCCTAAGATACGAAGGCAATGATCTCTTGTTTCTTTTTTAGCATAATTCATTTTCAGACAAAACTTAATGGTTCTTGGTGCATATGTTTTGAGAAATCATCACCATCAACCATACAATCGTTTGCAGGTTTCGGAGAAATAATGGGAACACTAGCTAGGATCGGTTTCTTCAATACCGAAGCAACCCCCATTCTCAAGGATGAGACAAGGCCAACATATAGAGCCTTTCTACTAGCGCTTCTCGATTGTAATACTAAAAACTTGGACGATGAATCAATCATCGGTGAGAAATGGATAGCAGATTGGATCTTTGCCAGGGGGCTATGCAAGGAGAGAGAAGCAGCACTAAAGACTGCCAAAACTATTTTGTAAGTTCAAATGATATAGTTAAGATGACTAGGCTACTCATGCCACATGGTATATTGACCATTTATACGAGTTTTCTAATTGAGAATGTTAATTACATTTAATTTTGTGTACAAAATTAGATTTTTGGGTTTCCATGAGAAGTGGGAAATACCAATATCATGCCATTCTGCCTTTGATGTTACCTGCCTGAGAATGGAAGAAAGGTTGCAATATTCTGGCAAAGAACAGGTGACTTTTCCAAGTTTGGTCTTCGAAATCGATTTACAGTTATTCATGGTTCGCTAAGAGGATAACAACACTCCCCACCCCACCTTTTTTTGTATTTATTTATTGTTTTTTGGTGGCTAGGATATGGTGCTTTTGCATCACGAAGTTGAAGTGGAATTCCCAAATGGGCAACCCACTGAAAACCACAGAGCAACCCTACTGGAACTAGGAAGGACCGACGGTGTGAGGCAGTACAGTGCTATGGCTTTAACAGTTGGTATTCCTGTTGCCATCGCAGCTCTGGTATGTTCTTGTTCACTCCACAGTTGTATACATTAACTCAAATCTACTCGGGTAAGTATTTCATAAACGTTGCTTCATTTTCTCAGCTCTTGCTCTGGAGAAACATCAAAACAACGGGCGTGCTGAGGCCTATAGATCCTGAAATTTATGGACCCGGTGAGTTATGTTTGGCTCATACTCTCTACATCGATATTTCTTGTTCAAACCAAACTCTAGGGCGGGGCAATCTGTAAGATAATTCCCGTTTATCATACATTTATTAATCTATGTGCTATCTCTTGCAGCCCTGGATATCCTCGAGGCTTATGGTTTCAAGCTGGTGGAGAAATTTGATTAACTTAAGACAATGCTGCACTAAAGCCTCTGCATCTGGCGAATACACTACTCGCAGACTAGTCTCAACTGTCCAAGCTAGATATTCAAATAGTAGAAAATCAATGTACAGGCATAATCTGAATTTGTAGAGAACTATTCCAAGAATGAATGTGGCATGTGTTTATATAATTCTCCCCTAAAGTAAAATGACGAAATACATATCCAACAATTGAAAGAATAAAAATGTATGTGAAGTTGATAAACCATCAACAAAATATGCTACACACAAAAGTGATATTCTAAGGAGGAAAAAACATAAAAAAAGAAAAAAACTTAGTAGATGATAACAAATTGCTTGATTGAAAATCAGAACACAGGACCGTCCGTCCTCCTTTAGCACACTTAGTAAACTACTAAATACGATATTACGAAGGCCGGCGTCCCTTGTAAAATTTTCAAGTTCTTGAGCTCCAAGTTTCTAAAGCAAGGCGTGCATTCCTGCTCGAATTGCAGTAATAAAATTACAACACTAAGCCCATCACCCCATCCCTCAAGATAAAAAACTAATAGTACCTGCAACTAAAAATGTAACATCTCTGCAATTGCCTTTATAGCACAACAACTAAGTAATCAGATGTTGAATGAGCCCATTAAAAAAAAGACAAAAAACAAAACACTGCTCTGCATGGAAATCAAAAAGGTACCCTCATGCTGACTGAAGTTTTCCCTACAAAATTTCGAGAAAATTGATGCATAATACCCTACAAAAAATCTATATTAATTTTTCTTTTTTCTTTTGCCTGTACAATAAAATGAAAGCAGGTTGAACAGAACATGCCATCTTAGAACGAGCAACCTTAAGATTGCATGGGCAGCAATTTTCTGAAAGACCCATATCAATTGTGGCTTCCTGAAAGTTAACATTAACTGCCTTCCAAACTTTTGATTCAAAACCCTTCCCTGGCTTTTCCCACCATCACTATCTTTTCAAATGACATGATTCTTTTCACAATTTGATGGTCCCGGAAACAAGAATTAGATGGCAGAAAAAAAAAAAAAAAAAAGAAATGAAAATCCTGAATAAGTACTCAGGAAACAACCCACGAGGCTAATTGATCTTCAACCTCTTCCCAATTGTGGACCTTAGTTACAAGAGGATGTTGGGAAACACTATCCATCTTGCACCAAGGATAAGAATTCTCGTAATCAAAAAGAAGAACCTTTATCCCTACTTCAGCACACTCAATCGCATATCTTGGATTGTCATCTATCAATACCTTTGCTCCCACAGACCTGCCAAAACAGGTCATTATACTGAGATAGCCAACTAAAACAAACGGGGTAAATGTGGTATTCATATCTAACTTTCTCTACCCACTGATGCGGGAAAAGAACCAAGATATAACAATTGCAGCCAGTATAGTTACACATCAGTGCAAAATGCAAATTAATAACCTACTTGTGTTGATATCAACTTTGAAAATAGTTTCACTTATATGGTCACGTAAGGGTAAAAATGTGAGATGCAGAAATGAATTCAACCACCAAAAGAAAGAAACAGTTGAAGAATGTGTACTTGCAAATCTCCGATTTAGGTCTTGACTTCCCATCTAAAGCAAAGTGATTGCCGAAATGAATCTCCTGAAAGAGCCCTGGATAATATTTCTCTATCCATTCAATTGTGTGCTCTTTAATAGCATTCTGTCGGGACCTATGCAGAAGGAAACAAACCTTATGTATGCTAACGCATAATGTGAGTCAATTACAGAGGGGGCCAGGATAAGATTACGTACGTTACGATGGACAAGTTGTAAAATTCAGATAACTTTTGAAGAGCCTTTTGAGCACCGGGAATAGGATATATCCCTTTCTTGAAATAATGTGTCTTAAAGAACTCATGAACACGAATATCAGCTGCCACAAGAAAAGCAACAACTAATGGATCAAGTTGCTTTTATGAAATTTGAAATGCCAAAAAAGGTGTAGGTTTATGGCTCCTATTAATCAGCTACACTTGACACAATATTTTCATATATTTCCACATTATATGCAAATAGTGGATAAAACGAAATAAATTCAATCAGACTGTGGAGGAACGTAGTATTGTGGGAGCACAGCTTACAACTAGTAATCTCTCAGTCTTGACATCAAAGATATAACCAATAATCCACCTTTAACAATTAGCAATGAGGGTGCACGAATATCAATGATGGTGAAGCCAATATTGGGATTTTTCCAATGTATAAACCAAAGAAATAAGAGATATAGATTTTTATGGTGTAAAAGAAAAAAAAATATATGTATAAATATAAAGGGGTGTGGGTGTGGGTGTGTGTGTGCGTGTGTGCAAAGAAAGAAAAAATAAACATTTTACTTCAGGCTTACAGTAAGGGTAAAATAGAACAAAGCATAAAATTGCATGCAAATGTCTATAAAGCCTAGAAGAACTGGATGACAAAAGCATAGGAATGTAAATTCTGCATAGGACAAACTAAGCATGATCACAGATGAATAAATCAATGACAGATTCTGATCAAGGAATCATCGGTACCTTCATCACGCGAACAGTTCCATATCTGCAAGAATATAAGAAGTGAATCAGAAACTGCATTAATGCAATCCCATTGCTCCAGATGTATAAATTTTGGTAGCAGTTCCAAGATTTCAACCAAAATTTTGGATCTCCTAAGTATCCAACACAAATTCTAATTTCAGTGCAGAATATCCTCTCATTACTTATTTAGCTGAACATAGTCAATCCAACATACTAAATCAAGGTTACTCATCTACGCCCAGGAAGTAAAATACAATCTGATAGATCGCCACAGATGCAAATATTTACTTGCTTGGTTTGAGAAGTGGAAAGAAATAAATTTCTATTATATTACAAGTGAAATCTGTTAGATAATGTTCGGCTATACCTTAAAAAATTCATAGACGTGATATTCAGAAACAGAGTGGTTTAGGGAGTAACGATCTGCAATAAACTGATTGAGAGCTGATACAAAGTTCCCAAGAACTGCCAACACATCCAAAAACAAAGGACAGAATCATACAACCATAAGAAAGTGATCATCTTGGCAGGAATAAAGTATTTCAACACTCATGAAGAAAACAGAATCACACAAACATAAAAAAGTGACCACATTGGCTGGAATAAAGTATTTCAACACTCATGAAGACAACAGATGAGCTACAGGCTTGATAGAAATTCAGCAAGTTAAACCGAAAGTACACGATGCAATATGAGACCACCACCATTTAGAAAGAAACCTAAGGGACTGGAATAGCCTTTAACAATTACGACAAGAAGAAAGGCAATGAAAAATGCTCTGCAGTTGACCTAATGACCAGGTAATATTCAGATGAAGAGGATTCTTCAATGCAAGCAACCAAAGAGATCGACTGTTTCATAGAAAATATTGTCATCAATAAGACCTCCGCCAACTACTATGTAGCCAACGCAAGTTATCGACATTAATCAAACACATGAATAACAAGTACACGCGCGCGCGCGCGCACATATATAAATATATATAACATCTCCACGTTGAGTAAAATCAAATACCCTCATCAACATCAACCGCAACCATGAGTTTCTGCGGCGAGGGCTTGTTCAGAGCCCCAGTGGAATTTCCTCTATTAGGAGCACGGCCGCCATTAATAGCCCTAGAACCAAGACCATTTTGAGGATCCGCCACCTTAAGAACATCCTCAGAAACACGCAGCAACGGCGGGCCGCAAGGGGCATACGCCCTGGCTTTCTGCAACCCATTAACACTACCTCGATCGTTCACGAAATCATTACTATTATTACTATTCCGCAAGATATTGCCATAGTTCTCAGAGCAGCCCTTGAGACTGAACGCATTCGTAAAGAGCCTTCCATTACCGACATCAATGGCAGCAGACGTAGAGGCGTTGGAGGATAGCCTTCTGAGAGACAGTATCTGGAAATCCCTTTGGCCCAGCATAAAATTCGATGCCGCCGCCATAAAGCAACCCCCCAAATGGCGGAATCGATGATATGCACAATTACTGTTCGACGAAATTGCTAACCAAGAACGCCTCTTTATCATGCCGATTCTTCACGGATTCATCGATAAATCCCCCTTCATTATGTATGAATTCGCAATGGGTCGTTCGAAAAGGAACAAGAGATTATGTATAACAACGGAAAAATGAAAATGGCAAATCAAACTCCGCAACAATTTAACAAGAAATCTATATATGCATTTTAGGGCAGTACAGAATCTGAAAAACACGAATTCCTATCATTAAAGAACACTGGGGATTGCAATCAATGGCCGTGGCCGATCATTTTCATACGCTTTTTCAATAACAAAAATTGTGAGAAGAACACAAAAATTATAATAAATTTGGAGGGTGTGAAAAAAACAAATGGTTTTCGAGCCCCGAGACACAGGAAAGAACCGACTATAATTTAATGGGGGGTAGAAAATGAATAGCAATTTCTCTTTTTTATATGGTTGATATTGTTGGATCTTTTCTTCTTTTTTTCACCTACTAATGGGTTTTTTGTGACTTCATATATTTTGTAATTGTTTTCATTGCACACAGCCATTTTCAGAGTTAGAAAAACATATATAGATAGATCTCCATCAACCTGTGCCCTATTTTGAAATTAGCAAAACACATAAATTTATATTTATTAAATATTTTCTTCCAAATAAAATTCAGACGTGAATAAATCTGATACTTGTCCTTTAGACACAAGAGATGTAAGGATTTTTAATTTTACGTCTACCTCTATCCTTCTCTTGTGTCTAATGGATAAGTATTAGATTCAAACAAAGTCTTGGAACCCATTAATTATATTTTAGAAAGAAAAAAAAATTAAAAAAAAAATCTTCATTTGCGAAAAGGGAATTTTTTTTTTTATAAAAATTATGTTCAAATTCAAGCTCCCTCAATTCCTAATAAAAAATTAAAAAAAAAATAAGAAATTCATTTCAAAAGAACTTCATAAATTTAATAGGGTTCCCTCATTCGGATTCAAGAACTTAGCACATCAACATAGTGCAAAGTTCAAAAAGAATTATTGTTTATGGGGCAAGAGATGAGGGCGAATCTGTAGTGGATATCCTTGGCATTCATAGAAGAAGAAAATATATACTTCCTTATGTAAATTAATGTGACATTTGTAATTATAAGCATATGCCAACACTACGAGTATATGTATCGAATCACTCAAACAAAACTTCTATGGATAATTTTTTAGTCATTGAAATTCCCTAAATAATGTCCTATTGAGGTTGCAATTAGTTCATCATAAGTTGAAATGTCATAACTTAACGCAATATTAACTCTTTTTTGTTTTATTCATAGGACACATGCACACCACCATATACACACGATCAGGTTTCGAACATTGACGTTAGCTCCCCGTACCTTTAAAGACATTGTATATATCTATTCGATCAAAGGTCCGCAGACTTATGTAGTATAAACTTTTAATCACATCGTAAAAGTTAAAGGATTAAATACGCTTTTCCCCTATTTATACCATTTATATTTTTATTCTCTAAACTATGAAATGTAACATTTAACTCATTCAATTAAATATTTAGAGAAAAATATTGTTAAGTTCTCATGCTTACTCCACATAAAAATTACACAAATATTTAGAATAACTAGTCCTTTAAATGTCTGAAAACTTTTTTTTTTGGATTATAATACAGAAAGGAAGTGAATAATTATGATTCAAATATTAAAACAAAAAGTAATAAACTTATGGTAAACATTAACCAATTATTATTTAAAATTAAAATAAGTTATTTATTGTAAAGTCAAAATAAATTTTAGAATCTTTAAAAAAAACGAATCATGTCTATATTTTCATTAACTTAAATTTATGTATAATCCTTTTCTAAAAGTAAAATGATACATATATTTATTTTTATTCAAAAGAATCCGTTGTTTAAATATATCATAGTTCAATAAGAGAACATATTTAATTTGTAGTTAACTATGATATATATATATATATATCAAACAGATTAATTAAAAGCTAATTTTAAATAAATTCATTAAGTTCAAATAATTAGAATAATTATTTTCATAGTTTAGGTATTAATATATACTTAATATTGTTTTCAAATATATAGTTTATAGTAAATAAAAAATTTGAAGTTTAATTTAAGGTGCTAAATACTAAAAATATGATGAAAATATATAAATAGACGCGACACTAGGGCAATTTTTTTCCAGATTTTTAATCAAGGGGGTAAGTAATTTATAGCTTGGGAGTAAATGATAAAAGTGGTACAATTCAAGTGGCAAAGTGTATTTAATCCAAAGTTAATATATATATATATATACATATATGTATGTATATGTACATATGTACATGTATATATTCATATATACTATTACTAACACACTCAATGCGCATGCATAATAGAAAAATAAGAGTTTATTTTATTTTTTGTTCAAGATTAGGGTTGTAAATGGATAACCGAAAATTCGATTACCGTTCGCATCCGTATTCAATTATAGGGCAAAATATCCGTATCCGTTTAAAACGGATATTATCTGTATCTGATTGTAGATACTCGATTATAAACGGATACGGATATGGTAATTAGATATCCAATCCATTTAATATCCGCTCCGAATGCATATCCATTTATATGTTCAATTATTTGTAATTTAGTTGTAATTATTAATTATACCCAATAAATAATGTTTGGCAAAAATAATGTATATGTATACCAAAGTTTTTATGTTTTTTTAATAATATTTCATTTTTAAAATTAATTGATTTATTTATTGATACAATTTTGTAAAATTCATTTCATGGTTAATACTTTTTAAAAATTATATTTTTAATAATCATATGCATTATATTTAATATAGTATAAGATATATAGAAATAAAAAAATAAATAGTTTGTATTATATGAATGATACATAATAAATTGTTATTTCAAATAAAATACATGATTTTTTTTTAATGGAAATCATATTTTTTTAAGTTACAAATATATAAAAGGAATAAATAAATAAATATATATGAACTTTAGGTGTTATTAATGAAAGTGTATGATATCTATGTGTGTATATATATACATATGTAATATTTTGTAAATAAGTGAATAATACATAAAAATATGACTAAATTGTATATGCAAATCCAAATATTCAATTAATTACAGTTGAATATCAATTATGTACAATTGAACAAGATACTTAAATATTCTTAATGGGACACGGATAGTCAAATATTTATAATTGAATTTAATTTTTAACAATTACAACCAGATATGGATATATCCAATATATGTCCGATATCCAGTGGATGCGGATATGGATACTAACTTTAGATATCCGTCAATATCCGTATATGTACCGATATCCGATAAAATTAAATGGATACAGGTATGAAACGACATATCCGATTTGTTTAACATCCGTTTACACCCCTATTCATAACGTTAGACTCAAATTCGATTTTGGTCCCATACGTATAGACGCTTTCAATTTTAGTCCCGGACGTTGTTTATGTTATACAATGTCATCCTTCGGTCAAAATTTCTATTAAAACATCAAGGTGAAATGCAATTTTGACCCATGTAAAATAGATAAGTAGCAAAATACTCCCCCCATCCCCTGCCCCACAAAAAAAGCCAAAAAGCCGTGCAGTCGCCAATGATGCCGTCAGAAAAATTTTCCCCATTGCACCCTGGTGTGCCTCAACCCGACAAGCTCGATCCCCCTATTGATTTCATTATTCGACCAATACCCATCACTTAATTTTACTTTGTCCACTGTGAAACGACTACGCCATCAATACCTCTGATTCACCACCACCACAAAGATTTCTCCAAATTGATAGAACAAGTAGTCTTTTCAACACCATCCCATCAATTCCTGGCCAAGCCCAAGCCAAAACAACCTCGTTTTCATTAGAACCCGCCACCATCGTCGCCTCTCCGCCACTCCACTACCGATTCACCACCAACCCTGGTTGTTTCTCCCGATTTCAACCATCAATAGATTCATCTTGATGAACCCGGCATTTTTTGACCAAGTTCTGCTCGAGCCAATTTCCATTTCACCAAAAATCGAGGCTTCCTGCCATGCCTCTTGCCACTGCTATCGGGCTCCATTATTTCGCCATTGGTTTTAGGGTTTGAAACCATCACCAAGCTCCCCTCATCATGTGGATCACAAATCTATGCTTATATTTCGATTTCATCAAGTATAGGCAAAGATAGAGTTTTAGTGTGCGAGGAAAGTGTGTGATAGTGTGTTTGAATGTGTCTAATATATATGCACACACACGTATTCATGTTTTATGAAAGCTCAGGGTTCTTTAGCTACTTTTTTTTTTTGTGTAGAGAGCTTTCAGTTATTTAACTAATTTATAGGAGGCAAAATGCCTCTAATTTGTTGAAATACGTGGGACCCACATAACAAACCCATTAGTTTCTAATGAAAATTTTGACGAAATGATGACATTGTGTAACATAAACTAACATTGGGGACTAAAATTGAAAGTGCCTATACGTGTGGAACAATAATCGAATGGGGGCCAAATCTTAGGGGTCAAAAATAAAATAAACCCGAAAAATAATATAATTTGATGACATACTAAATTTTTTAATGTATCTATACTATCAAAATATTTTTAACTATTTTTAATAATGAAATTAGTGACAACTAAAAAAATCATAATTTAAAATAAAAAACAAAGAAAACAAGAAGTAAAAAATAATAATATTGAAGAATATTGGAAGATGACAAAGGAGGGAGGGAGAGAGAGAGAGAGAGAGGATAGAAGGGAGGGAACAAAAAAAAAGTTAAAAAAAAAGCAGAAAAAGGAGAGAGCAATGGTGCCTTAAGTATTAACATAGGCTATTTTCTTGACCTACATAAAAAAAAATTATGTGTTATTTTGATTCTATCGCACGTTACTCTTTATTGTTAATACGTTGGTATAATATGTTTGAATTCCTAATGAAGTAAATCCCGCTCTAAATCATAATGGCTTTCATTGCATCCAACCGTTTTTAGAGTTAGAAAAACATATATTTTTTGTGATGTGATAATTTTACTAAGACTAAGAGAGTCAACTGCAGTTAAGATTATTCCCATAAATATTGGATCTTCCTTCCAATACAAATAAACTATTATAAAGTATTATATGTTGTATGTTCTAACAAATTTAGAACACTAATTTAGCCCAATTCAATTTTAGAATTGGAATATAACAATTTTTGACACATTTAGGACTCTTGACCCTCGAAATTAACAAAATTTGCCGAAAAATTTACAAAATTAATTGGAATTTTTGATTGGTGGCGAAACAATTAGAGATAGTTTACAAGTCAGTAAATATATAGATGGCACTCATTTGGCATTTAAAATGAAATGGTATGTCATATAGAATGATTTGGGAGCAAATCTATCAAAACATCTGGTCTTGTGAGTATCATGTGACTTAAGTAAACATTTTTTACCAATTGTAATCTATTAACACAAAGAAATTCGAACAATTTCCAAATTCCATTCGAAAAAATCCCAAGTTTTTCTCTCTCAAATTTCAATGCCTCAACTCAAGGAGAAAGAACTTAATTTTTTACCCCCACTATGCTACAGTAAGTTTTTAAGGTTTCTATGTTTTTTGCTCTTTTCTCTCTGTGTGTGTGTGTTTTGTGGTTTTTGAGTTGTTAATTGGGCATAGGGTTTTGTAAACTAATGGTGGGATTGAGTTTTGATCAATTGGTTTGTGTGACTTATAATTTTGTTGGTTTGTACTTCATGAACACTCTAAAAAGCGTGTTGTTATTCTTGTTTGTGGTTCCATTGTTGTTTACTTTCTTGTGATGTTTATATGTCAAGTTGTGTAGGATTATTATTTGGTTAGTGGACCATTGTTTGATATTACTTATTTTTTGTCAATAAATGTTGGAGGTCCATGTTAGGTCCTGATATGTTTTTGTGTTTCTTCTTTGGATTTTCTTTTTTTTTTTTTATCTTGCAAATCCTAGATCAATTAATTTTAGGGACTGATTATGACAGTAGTGAGGAGAAGAAATTTGATAGGTTGTATATTTTTCTATGTGCTATAAAAAGGGCTTTATCATCAAGATGTAGAGCTCTGATTGGTGTGGATGGTTGTCATTTGAAAGACCTGCATCAGGGAGTAATCTTAACTGCTATAGGAATTGATCCTAATAACAATATATTGCACTTGCCTACGTAGTTGTGCTGAAAGAAAATAAAGAAATATGGTATTGGTTTTTAACACTGCTAAAGGTTGGCTTGAGAATTGAGAGAGACTATGAGTACACTTTTATGAGTCATAAATAGAAATGCTTGATCCATGCTTTTCATGAAGTGTTTCCCAATGCAGAACATATGTTTTGTATTAGATATATGTTAAATAACTTTGTGAATGTCAAATTCAAAGTAGAATCATTTAAAATTGCATTATGGAGGCCAGCAAAGGCAAGCACTATTAATGAGTTTGGCAGAAGGATAGATAACACAAATGGTTGGATAGAAAAGTTGTAGATGGCTTAATGACAAGCCTCTCCAACAATACAGCAAGTCACACTTTTCCTGCATTTTAAAGTGTGACCTAATATTTAATAGTGTATGTGAAATGTTCAACACTATCTTTCTTAAGCACAGGGAGCTACCAATATTGAGTATGTTAGAAAAATAATGGAATACTTGTTGAAGATGATGCAAGATAATAGGGATATGACAAAAAAGAAGGTTTGGTAAAGGGGGTTGTGTCCATGAATCAAAGAACAGATTAAGAAGCCAATTAAAATAATAGGTAAGCGTGTGATGGTTAAATCTAATGATACCTTGATAAGTCCGTAATTATACTTGATTTTGGTGTTCATTTCATTGGACTTATCACTTATTTTTGCCTATTTAAGCTTTATTGTGCACAAATTTGAGTTAAATTGTTGTTTGCATGATAGAAAGAAAAAATATGATAAAGGACACAAAAAAAATTAAAGTCAGGAGTTGAATATTTACACAAGACATTTTGAGTATCTACTCAGGTTCAGCTATCTAGAGGAGAAACGAATATGGAAGAATGTGTTGGTACACAAGATATTTTTAATACTTACCCAATTTCAGCCATCCAAAGGAGAATAGAGTCTGTAAGATTTTGTATATATGCAAAATATTTTGCGTATGTACACAAAGGTTCTTGTCAGCAGTTAAGACTTTCCTTCCTCGCGTAGGATTTTGATTAGGAAGGAGACTTTGGACGATTTTCTGCCTCTTTAAAGTTAAGAATCAGGGCACAACAGGGGGGACGTCTTTTCATAGGTCTTAGACATCATAAAAAAAATAATCTTTCAATTGGAGATCTAGTTTTTATCTTTAACGGAGATCGAAGAGGGGCTGAAGGGCGAATCAAGAACACTATTGGGGGGAAGCTCCTACCCAAAATTTTTCGCTATTCTAGTTCTTATTTCTTCCCTTTATGAACTCTTTTACACTCTTCATTGTTGTTTTTAAATTCAGCATGAACTAATTTATTTGTCAAGTTTAAGGGATGGTGTAATTTCCTTAGTCCCTATTCTATGAAAATCTCTTAAATGTCAATGATTTCTTGTGCTTTATGTGTGAATCTTGTTTAATGATCGTAATATTTGATTAGGGTTTGATCACCTCTCATCATTGAATTTGAGAATTTATGATGAGGTCGAGAGACGAGTCATGATTATTGCTCTTTAAACAAGATCGATTAATATTAGATTGAATGAGAATTGGATTAATACTAATTGATCCTTTACGGTGGTGTCGAATCTTATGCAAATATTTTATAATTCTTGGGTTGATTGGGTGAGAACTAATTAATTTTAGGCCTAGAGAGGATTGTATGAGACAATTCTGTGATGCTTGAGAGAGATCATGGATATATTAGTTCCTTGCTTTGCACAATAACAAAATCATTGAGTCTAGGGATCAGGATAGAATAGGGATTAGGTTGATGAACCTACCTTGCACCAGAGTTTACTCATATTGAATATTTGTTAGAATCTTGAATTGCTAGAGGTAAATAAATATATTTTATTACTTAATTTGATATTAGTCTTAATTTAGAAAAAACCACTCCATAATCAGTCAATTTAGCTAAATAATACAAGTCACTTTCACGAGTTGAATTACAATCTCTGTGGGATCGACACTCTACTCATCATATATTACTTGTGGGATTGTGTGCACATGCTCAGCCCCAACATACCCATGACTGGGTTTCCTGCTTGGATAGTTCACAATTTGCTGTGGACTTGGAGTTCACATTAGTGGATGCAAGAAATGGCAGTTGATAGAATTTTCTTGTAAACATGCCCTAAGTGCAATTTCTTACTAGAAACTCTACTATGAAGACTTTATAGATAGATGCTACGATGTTGAGACATATAAAATGTTTACAAATTTGTGATATATCGTATTGATAGAATAACATAGTGGATACTTGCACATTATCTAGACCTATTGCCACCCCTCTATTAAAAAACCTGTAGAGAGTACTAAAAGGGCTAGAAGAAGAGAGCCTGAAAAAGTTCAACAAAAAAGCAAGAAAAAGGGAAGGGGAAAACCACTTAACATAACAATAGACAATAGATTGGAAAGACAATAAATGATAGTAAAATACAACAAATATGGCATAGAGAGACACAATAAAAATGGCTGCAAAAGTGTTGAAATCGATCCCCAACAATATTGAGCAAGGGTCCATCTAAGCCACAAGAGACAATACACATGTCCCAAGGTGCCCCACTAAATGTGACACAAGAGATCTTTTACCCAATTGGTCAATGTAAATGATTATGAAATAAGGGTTTATTTGTAATTACGATATTATTTTTTTTTAACAATCTGTTATTAATTGTGCCTTGTCCATTATTTTGCAGGTATGTATGTAGATCTGCAAGTTTGAAACTATCATTTGATCAAAACCAAACAAACACATGTTTCTCAGCCTACAACGTATGAGCAGTTGCAAGAGGGTTAGTTTTTGCCAACGACAAGTCATTCAAGAATTAACATAGGGGTAAGAAGTGAGCTGGCAATAGAAAAATCTATTAGTCTTAGTGAATTGACATTAGTAGTGAGCAAATAAGAGAAATTATGATAGCAATGCAAAAGAGAAGAGAAAGAAGCCCTGGAAGTATTGACATCAGTTACTCCTTTGGCATGTTTGTTTTGATTGAAAAATTTCATTGAATGTGGTCTGAATGTATTTTGGTCTTTTAAACTATTATGTAGACACTATGAATGTGGTTTGTGGTTTGAAGGTATTTTGGTTATGTAAACTTCATTGACTATGCTTTTGTAATCTAAGATTGTCATACTTCTTGAGACCCCAGACTCAGTTCATGTGCTTAATTGTTCGAGTTTTTGACAAGTGCCATGTGTGTTAATTTCTAATGAAAATGATATCATCATTTTAAGTTTCAAAGTGATGTGCCTTCCTCTTAATTGTGCTAAGTGTAAATTTTTGTTTATGGTTTATTTATCTTTTTAAGGGTTCATTTTAACGCTTAATTTATAAGTATTTGATATATTGATCACATTCAATATACATCTCCTTGGAATACACTTGTATATTGTATAGTCATATAAAATAGTATGGAACTCCTTGGAAATTTCTATCTAGAACATTCCTTTGTAAATATTTTGTAGAAGAGCGTAGAAGCTGAGTTTCAACTACTAGATCGAATTGATCCCTACCATCTATTAGAGCGTTGGTAAGTATAAATAGGATAGGACCTTATTTTTAATCCTCAAGCAAGTTTGAGTGAATAAACTTATCATTCTAAGTATTTCCCTTGCATTCTCTTTGCTCTCTTGTGTATGTGCCTTCTTCTTAAGTTCTTGACATACTAACACTTCGAGGTAGGTTGATTTAGTTAATTTCGCAAGGAACAAACGAGGAGTTAAGTACTACACAATGAGCTTATCTGAAATAGAAATAGGATTGGGCCCTTGTGGTGAATTACGCTATCCCTCCAATGTTGCGACATATGGCTGGAAGTATTCAAGCATAGGTGAATTTCAAGTAATGCGTTATATCAACTCGAATTTTATTTATTTTTATGTAATAGGAATGCATGAACAAGAATTCTAATGCATTTTCAATTCTGTTAAGTGCTATGATAAATACCTCCTCAATAGCTTGAGTGGGGGCAGCAAAAGTGTGGGGCGATCTGTATTCTGGTAGAGTACCTGAAAATGCTAGTTTTTACAATTCGAAGTTCTTTCGTAATGGAGGTGACTTCAATGGGTTCTACGATTGGTTACTCCTAAATTGGTACTCTAAAGTACTAATCAACCAAGGTGATCGCGTGCTAGGTTTAGCACGCCAGATAGAAGATTCAACATGATTATACAATAGAAGATCCGAACTGCAATAAACGTAGTACACTCTCAAAGAAATGAAAAATTCTTTCATTAACCAAAAAAAATAATGAAAAATAAAATAAAATAAAATACAACAAGAACCACTGCACAAAAGCAATGGAGATTATCCAACTCCGTTGATTCAGTTCAGACAACCATCAACAATCACGGCCACCACAACCGCCCAGAAAACAATAAAACCACCACCAATCTTCCCCGCCGCAGGTGAAGTCTCTGGTTTATTTCTCGCCCTCTCATGTTTTCCGGTATCTATCATGATCTCGTACTTACAGGGACTCCCACGAAAGCCCGGATCGATCTTCGTGATCACCGACAGCTGATGGAACTGTTCGCACGCCCCTTTCCGTTGATTCATCGTTTGATAATACATATTAAACGCATAAGATGCATTATGCCTAACATCCAGCCCCCCACACGATGAGCCATACCCGAGACTCGTGCAGTCTGCGTAGGTGCATGCCAAGTTTATGCTCTGCGGCAAGTTCGGGTCCGACGGGTCCGCATCCGGCGACATCACGCACCACTGCCGGTCCAGATAACGCACCCCCTTCGCCGCCGTGAGGTTCCTCCCGCGGCCGATGTCGAGCTGGTATTTGATAGTCCCGTCGAAGAAGAAAACCCCCCAGTGGCGCTCGAAGTTACCGGGATCGATGCTTTTCGCATCCTCATCGATCAACGAGAAGAAGTAGATATCCGGCAGGGTTGGGCGTTTCGGTGTGCCCTGCCTCCGGTTGATTTTGTTGAGCAAACCTTGGTTGAATCTGCGGGCGAGCTGCGGGTTGGCGTTGGGGTCGCCATCAGTGGGCCAGCCGACTTCGCCGATGATGATGGGGATTGATGAGAAGCCATTCTTGTCCAGGGCGGCGATGAGGGTGTCGTAATTGGCGTCGAAGACGTTGGTGTAGGTGAAGGAGCCGTCGACGATGGGGGTGGCGCCGCCGTCAAAGAAGGCGAAGTTGACGGGGAAGTGGGGGTCGGCGTAGAGGCTAAGGAAGGGGTAGATGTTGATGGTGAGAGGGGCGCCGTTGTTGTGGAGGAACTTGACCAAGGAGACCATGAGGTCGTGGATGTCGGTCCGGAAGTTGCCGGCGGAGGGGAGGCCGGAGTCAGATTGGTAGACGTCGGCATTTAAGGGGACGGTGGCCTTGACGTCACGGCCGAGGCCAGCCTTGATCAGGGCGGCTTGAATGTTTTGCAGCGCCGGCAAGGTTGTTTGTGTGAATCTGTTGTTGTAGGTCTTGAGGAATGGTTCATTTCCAACAGCAACGTATCTGAAAATAGCGTAAAGTGTTTTATCATAAATTTCATTATTCGTAAATGTTATATGTGTCATATATCGGGAAAAGTTAGAAAATTGAACGTGACATTTAGGATTCTTATTATTTTTTATGCTTTTTTTTTTTTTTTTTTTGTTAGTATTGGTACCTTTTTTGATAAAAACAGAGTACATTTCAATTATATATCAAATTAATTAACTGCAAACTATTATATCAAATTCCATCAAATTAATTATGAAGTACAAATTAACTAATATTTAATAGAAATATACAAGCTAATACTCACTAGACAAATGAGTGAATAACCCACATTCGTGGAATCTGAACTCTTGGCCTAATTGGTAAAGGGTTTTTCGCTTTAATATTAAGGCAAAATTTTATTGGTTTATTACTAGTAATTTCGTATACGTCTTGTAACTTCAAAAGAATGGCATGTTTAACTTGATATATTAATCAAAAAGAAATCTTAATTTTACCAATAACTGTCACGGGCGGGACGCATGACATGAAAAGTTAAGCGTTTTTCAATTTTGGAGTAAAAATTGATGACTTGGCACCATGATATGCTCACTGAAATTAAAAAAATTAATATACTAGTTTTCTAAAAAGTTAAGCTACTAAATTGCTGATGGTACAAAAGAAAGAATCAAAATGATAACGAGCATAACTTATCGGACGAACTTTGCATTTTTTCCGCCTAAGTTCAGCAATGCTTTCAAAATGAAAGAAGGAGCACTTGTACATATTCACTCGAAATCCTATATATAACTTACTTTATGTTGACTCCCCTCCGGGACAAATAATACGACACGTTGCGCGCGACCCATTCTTCAGCAGCACGCACACTGCCAGCCAAGTCCGCCAACATGTCATTAGGTATCCCGACCATGACCTCTATACCGGACCTGCCGAGAGCCTCCATGGCCCCAGCATCGGCTTCGAACAGCTTAACTTTATTGAACCCATTATCCTTCATTAATTGCACGACTATATCGGGTGGGAGAGGGTGGTTCGCGCGCGTCCCCCAGTTGCACCCGAGCCCATCGACCGACACTAAGTGCTCGCCAACCATTAAGAACAACAATGTGAAGGTGGTGATCAACGAGCTGAACTGAGAATCCATGATGTGGGGGGGATTTTGGTTAGTTTGTTTTTGTGTTAATGGTTGATATGTGATTGGAATATAAACAAGGAGATGATAAGACTTTTTGGGGTGTCAGTTAATTTATTATTAATAGAAAAGTTTTGTCCTTTATGGGAGGGTAAAGGAAGGGATTGCACGTCGCCGAGGGTTCAACAAGGAACTGGATTCCCAGTTATATGGACAGATTGAGTGCGTGTTTGTATGTGTTTTTGTTGAGGTTTGTGAAGAAACGAATATTACAGGAGACATTGTGATGAATCATGGTTTCTGGAGAAGTAAAGCACCTTTTAGTTTCTAAATGGAACCTTTTAGTTTATTTGTTATTTTTTAGAATTATTTTAAATAAATTATATTTTATTTTTTTAATATTGTGTCATGTCAATATTAATTGTCTTCAGATTCTGGCTAAACAATTGTGCCACGTAAGCAATTTTTGTGTCATGGAAGCAAATTTGATCAACTCACCAAGAGTTCTAAATATATCAAAAATTGTTAAATTGATATTTTAAAATTGAAATTGAGCTCATTAAAGTCCTAAATATCAAATTTGAACAACATAGTGTCTTAAAATGAAAAGTTTTCTATTTTTAGAAGATACGATGACCTTTCAAATGTTTAAAGCCCTTAGGAGTTTTGATAGACTCCATTCAAAAAAGCTACTGTTTTCCTATAGGATTTGGGATGAAGAGCAAGATTTAAAATTTATAAGATTGTACATGTAATATTTTCCCAATATAATTTTGTTTTATTTCATTTCCAAAGTTATAACAATTACATATGTAATAGTTTATTAAATTTAAACAACTTAAATATATTTCAAAAATTATTTATTTAAATGAACTTAGAAATATTTGTGATAAAAAATAGAAAAAACTACGTCTACACCCCATGAGGTATCGTGTACTTATAAAATTAATTCTATGGTTTAAAAATTACAAATACTCCCTTGAGGTATGAATTATTTTAAAATATTATTTCATAATCTTATATGGTATGATATTTTAAATAGTCTATTATATTAAATATAAAAATAAAATATTTATATGTAGAACAAAAAAAATTATATAATTACTTCTATTTTTAATTTCTTATTACCCCCCCCCCCCCCCCCCCCCGCGTTAGACAAAACTGTGAGGGAGCATTGCCATATTTCTAGTATTTCTTTTTTTTTCCTCCCAATTTGATGTTGTTCTTTTGAATGTTATGTTTTTTTTATTGTTACTGCAATTTTTATGTTGTTCTTGAATGCTATGCGTTGTTATTATTGTTTTATTTTTTATTTTTTATTTTTAGTTTTTTTTCTTGTTCTTGTTATTTATATTGTTGCAATATTATTCATTTCAGTTATCAATTACACACAATGTCTAATGATGATAACTTTAATCTAGACACTACTTTAGTTGATAAGTTGCGGCACTTCGAGAGGAAGAAGAAAGACAGAACATCTTCAAGTGATGATGCTGAAAGGGATGAAGATAGAGGACCTCCTCCTCCTTGACTAAAGAAGTTCTGGACTTTTATTGTTGATTTTCATTTTGCTTGTCTTTGGGAAGTGTAAAAGATGGATTGACTCTTAGCATGGATTATTTGGTGCACAACTTTTTTTTTTTTTTTTTGTTTTTTTTTTGGTTTTTGGTGTTGATTGAGCACAATTTATATAGGATTATAAATATTCTGTAAGTGGTTAGATTAGGCAATGAGACCTAACATAATAGTATTTTGTATGTAATATTCACAAAATTTGGGTGGCTATTTTTTAAGTACGCAAAAATTGTCTAGGGGCTAAAATACAATGTTTTCAATTTCTTGTTCTACACTTCTATTTGTAGGAGCCGTTATTTTCTTTCAAATATTATCATGTTCATGTTCATAAAGCCATTAAAAGTACATAAAAATGAATTACAAATAATAAAACCATTAAAAATGTACCAAAATTCATTGTGTACGTATAACCTACGTATGAATCCACACATTACTAGAAAAACAGCTAATAGCCACGGATTTTAGCTATTAAAAAAATCCGTGTGTAATCCGTGGCTATTAGCCAGGGATTAGACATGGATTGAATAGCCACGGATTAGCCACAGATTAAAAAAAAAAAAAAGAAAAAAACTTAGCCACGGATTGGCCGTGGCTAAATTAGCCACGGCCTAGTCGTGGCTATTTTTGGTGGCTAAAATTGGCGCGAAATTTGCCGCCAATTTTTAGCCACAGATTAACCACGATCTGACCGTGGCCAAATCAGCCACAGTTTGGCCGTGACTAACAGTCACAGTTTAGCCACGGCCAATCCGTGGACAAGTTTTTTTTTTTTTTTTGGCACTAAGTATGATTTGAACTCTTGACTTCTTAGTTAAAATTAGAGCATTAAACCACTACACCACTTTAACTTTTTATTTAATAATTAGTTTTTTCTATACTTAACTAATCTATGTATATTATATATATATATATATATATATATATTGATATACATATATATATTAAATGATTCGATATATTACATACATATAAGATTAGATATACTTATATACATGTGTATTTATATATAATTAGATGTATATATATCAGATATATATGTACATATATAACATATATTAGATATATAATACACTGATATATAGATGATTGATATATTTCATTGTTTATTTCAATATCAATTCCAATGACGAATGATCGTTTCAATTATTTGACGATATTATAATGTTCTATTGAGTTAATATACAACTTAACTTTCATAATTATTTCTTTAGATTTAATTTACCATTTTATTATAATATCACAATATATGTTGGATTATACTACATATATAAGTATGCTCCTAATCAGTCCATTTCATCATTTATTGTCAATTGTTTATATATAAGAGTTAATTATCTAATTTTGAAAGTTTATAATTGATCAATTGTTATAACTTATATTATAGTTTTATTAATAATTCAACAACATATAATTGTTATTGATAATTTACAATATTTAAGTGTAAAATAACTAGGATAATAAAATCAAAGTGGTTTAGCCAAGGTCCACGGTCTAACCGTGGCTAGCCCGTGGCTAATAGCCACGGTCTGACCATGGCTAGTTGTTAGTCCATAGAATAAATTTTTTTTATTTTTTCAGTCTGATGTAGTTCGAATTTTTAACCTCTTGGTTGAAATTAAAGTATCAAACCACTGGACCACTTAATTTTTGATTGAAGAATTAGTTTTTGTTGTACTTAACTAATATAAATTATGCGAAATTCTTAATATAAATTATCTAAATAAATTTTTCTGATAATTTTTGTTTTTGCTATTAATTTATTAAATATTTTTTATAATTAATAAATTACTTGTTCAATCACTAAATACTTTTCAATAACAAAACAAGAAAAGCCAAAGATTAGTAAAAAAAAAAGAAAGAAATACTTTTCATAATGTGGATTTATGCTATAGAACTATGTGTTTCAAATTATTTTGTTAATTATATACTTAATTTAAAATATTTAAAATTGATGTATATTCATGTAATAAAGTAGATTCAACACCAATGATTTCATTAAATTATGAAAGTTATCCCACAATATAAAGATAGAGCTATACTTAAATACATATATGAACAAAAAAAGTAAAGCGGGTTTGATTTAACTAGTGATCAAAAATCATTTGATATAACTTGTCAAAAAATAATTTAAATAACTAATTCAATAAAATAAATTCAAATATTTGATTTGTTTAGTTAAATTGATTTAGGATTATTATTCATTTTACTCGATAGGAAAATAAAATTAGTATTTGAAATTGTTGAAATAAATATTTTACCTACATATTTGAAATAAAAAATAAAAAATAGTTAATAAATCAAAAATTAGTAAAACTAATAAATTATAAAAATAGATAATTTATTTAGATAATTTAAATTTAAAATATAACATAGATATATGTTTAATATAAGACAAATCGTTTCACAACCAAAAATATCAAGTGGCTTAGTGGTTTTGATGTCACAATTACAACCATGAGGTCCATGGTTCAAACCCCATAGAGTGCAAAAATGTTAAAATTATCTATATGGCTCTTTGAGGGGTGGGCTTGGTTCGGGGGTGGGGGGGGGGGGGGTACCTGGGTTGGGTGGCTAATAGCCACGGATTGGCCGTAGCTAAATGGTTGTGGCTAACGTTAGTCATGCCACTTTTAGTCACGGATAAAATCCGTGGCTAATTTTCTGGACCACGAATTTTTGCCAAAATTCGTGACTAAAATTCGTGGCTAAATCCGTTTTTTCTAGTAGTGACAATTGTAAAACATAAGTAAAATATATATCTATTACAACCTCAAAATTCTGAAAATTTTGCAAATAGGTATAAGTGTAAATTGGTAAAATATGCCATTAAAATAATGAAAAAAAACATTTTGAATGCGAAATTTAAACTTGAAGACATATCTATCATACACGATTCTAATACGTCAACTACAACCTAAAATTTTCAAAAAGTTTACAAATAGGTCAAAAGGTAAATTTGTCAACTCAATTTTGTTGAACAGTAACACAAGGGTAAAATGGGATATTCATTGAATTTTTTAGTTGATATCATCATTTTCTGAGTTGAACTAACAATGGGTGAAGATTGTAAAAAAGTTCAAAAATGTAGGGTGCAAAATGTAATTTTCAGGACCACAATGTGTTTTTTTTAATTCAGTCCAAACCTCAGAGGATTTTTCATAATTATCCATTTTTAGAAAAATACAATTGAAGGAGTAATATAAGTATGATTTTAGCTTAAGATTATTATTTTTAGTAATTTATAAAGTTTAACCATTCCTTCTCCTTAATAGTTAAAAGTTATTGAGGAGAGAGAAATTAAAAGCAACATCTAAGACATGAAATAATTATTAGAATGTGTTGGTACTTTATACTATTATAAAAAGAAAATTATTTTTATCTCACAAATAGCAATTATTTATGTGATTTTACAAAATTTGCCCTTCAATTTTACGTGAAATAAATAGAGATATGTAAAATTATGGCCAAAATTGAAAATTCACATGAAATCGATTCAATTTGGATACCAAATTCTGATGTGTCAATTTTACCCTTTTAATTAGTAAACACATGTAATAAATAAACAAATAAAAAAATTAATATTGTAATATTACATTCAATTTAAAAAAAACTCATGTTCTCAACCAACAAACCACTTTCTCTAATTGCAATTATTTGGAATTTTTTTTCTATTTATGTTTATTCTTTATCTTGTAATTTTATTTCATATAATTATTTTATTTTTAAATTATTATAATTTAATAAATTATTTCAAATAATTCTTAAAAAAGTATTCTTATTAAAGAAATTTAATAACATATTTATATTTTCATCCTAAAAAAAATTTAACTACTAAATTGAAATATATATTTTTTATATCTTTCACACATAGTAGAGTATACAGTGCTGCTAGTAGATAGATAAGGAAATAAATATTTCTCAGTACAACCAATGTGGGACAAAAAAACTCTAATTTTTGTCAAAAAATCATATACCTTTGGCAATTGGGTGGGTTGGTTGGGTTGGTTTATATTAGATTGGATTGAAAATAGGTTCAAATAATGGATTGGAGATGGGCAAGGTTAGAAATGGGATGAAGGCAGGTTCGAGATGGGTTGAAGTGGGTTGTAAATGGGTCTGAAATGGTTTCTAACAGGTAAAATGCATCATTCTTAGGTGTTACTCAAAGCTAAAAAAAAAAGAAAGATAAATTAGAATTACTAATTCCTACACGCTTTAGATAATTTTAAATTACTAAACTGAATTGCAATCAAATAAAAGAAATATATATTTTTTTGTTTATGAGATAACCCATCTAGCACTTAATATCAACACCAATCATATTAAACTCAATCCAATCTAGCTCATTTTAAAATATATTGAATCCAACCCAACTCAACCCAACCCAAAATCCTATATGTTGGATACCCATTTATACTAAAAAGTATGCACCAACAAATAACGTTGAAAATATTTGAAATTATTATGATTGTACACCATTTGTTTTTTTTTTAATAAAATGACAATGGACTTGCTATTCATATGAGACTAAGCGCAAAACATTCCGTATACACAAAAACTTCTTAAAACGAAAAAACTGTTCAAAACAATTCCCGCATGCGAAAGGATGCTGTCGTAAAATAATTTGATGTTTGGGCTTATCTTAGTTGAAGACTCTTAACGACAGTTATCCGAAATGTTATGCATTGCCTTGCGCCGGTAAGTTAAAAACAAAGACTATTTCAATTATGAACCTCCATGGATTCACCTATATCAGCCATGGAATCAACGATACGAAAATCTTGTTAGAAATATCCTTTTTCGTTTGGGGTTCGGGACTAAAGCAATGACGGGAGGCTCGTTATTTTAACTAGTCCCTGTATTTCTTGAATGGATAAATATCGAACGGATGAAAGATATGTAATTAAGGATATAATTTTCTTAATAGTAATGAAAAAAAATATTTTTAATTAATTTTCAGGAAGTATGCACGCAAACACGCTATCAACTCTAACTTGGATTATTAATAATCAACTTTTAAACAACTTATTTGAAATCTTCTCTTTTTATTTTATAATAATAATAATAATTCTTAGTCTCGAAGGCGATCACCCAACTTTGAACCACCTTAAAATATTCTTCTTTTCCTCAATAATTCACCTTCTTTGGAGCACATGCTCTCATGTGCCTATGTTATTGGCTTTTTCCTTTTCCATACTAATTCTATCCAATGGTCTGCATTCCCATGAAACAATTTGGCCAAGAGCATAAATCCAACTAAAGTCCTTCTTTTGACTCATCGCCTTTTGCTATGATAGTGAAATCCATTTTCTTTCTTTTCTTTCTCTTTTTTTCTTGTTCCCTTGCCCACCACCCCCACCCCCAAACACAGAGAGAGAGAGAGAGGGAGAGAGGGAGGAGAAGCAGAAGAATCAAGAAAAATTGGATAAAGAATTGCTGTTCTGCTTGATGTTACAAAATGCATCGGTTCCCAATAGATAAAATGTTTTAGAATGAGAATTATATTGTCTTCCGGGTCAGCAAATGTGCAGCCCCAAATTATCTATATACAAGGAGCCAGGAGGGCATAGACAAAACTCTGAAGCTATAGCCTACGCCTAACAAATCTAAACTAAAAAGATTTCCAAGAAATAAAATATCAAAAGATCTATATAATAATAACACCGATCTTCCAAAATCCTACCCAATAGCTATGCTCGAGAGACATTGCAAAAAAATATATATATGACTTGCATCCCATGAACGATCAACAAAATCAAGAGAAACTTGTCTTGTCCCAGATCAAGGCAGCAGATCATCCCCGAACAAGTAAAGCATCCGCTCCACCGCCCAGCTCGGCGGCTGCGGCTGCGAAGCCGGCGGCAGGGGGCTGACGGCCAGCAGAGAAGCCCGGCAGAGGGGGCACGTGAGGCGGTTATCGTAGGCCAGCCACCTCTCGAGGCAGTGCTTGTGGAAGACATGGCAGCAGTTGGTGAGCTCCCACACCTGGCTGCTCTTCTTCAGCCGGTTCAGGCAGACGGCGCACGACAGGTCGTGGCTCTCCGGCAGGCGGTGCTCGATGTTTCCGAGCGTCGTCAGGTTGAGACTCTCTCTCACTAACCTCAAGTTGGCCGACGAAGACGAGGGAGACGAGCAACAAGTCGAGGAGGCTGATGAGGGGGTGTGTGTGTGGGAATCTGAGGAGATGAGGCCCATGGAGTTGGTCAAGAGATTCAGGGCGAATTGCAGGAGCCATCTTGTCACTGCAAATATGAGAGCTGCTTTGCAGAGCACAAATTGATCGCTCACAACCATTGTTTATGTATCTGAAAATCAACTAACTTGATAAGCAATTTGCAAGTGAAGCAAGTGGGGGGAGGTTTTCAATTCCTACAGCTGGTGTATATATAGATACAATACGCTGAGATTCAAGATTTACAAAGTGGGCTGACGCTATGTGGTAGGTGTGTGGGGCTCGCTTTTTGCTACTTTGCTTTGTGGTGTCCACTAAGAATAAAAAGGGGTAAAAAGAGAAGCACTGCTGAGGTGGACTGGGGCATTCGTGAGATACTACTCATATGGGCGATATCCAAATAATATTTTTTATATTATTAGATTGAGTATGATAATATTATAATTTTATTTTTTTTATATTTTTTGACAAATAATATATGAATCAAACAGTTAAGAATATCAATCGGGCATAAAATTTTCCGACTTGGGCATATTTGTGCAAGAAAAGATGGCACTTAACAACCAAATCCTGTATCATGCAAGGTCTGCTAATGACATCCACGGCGACAAATTGCTGAAAAAGATGGCATTTTTACACATCAGATCTACTTCACACTACCAAGCTTTTTTGAAAATAGAACTTTATGATGGCAGCAAGGTCAGCAAATTGAAAACCGTGTTTATACTACATACATCAAATTGGGGAAGTAAAGGAAAAGGTACAAAGCTTATCTAACCGTAAAGTAGCTTTATCAGGAAGGTTTTAACTAAAGCAGACACAGAAAAAAAAGGGGGGAGAGGTGCCAAGATTTTGGTTTAGGAATATAACTTATCGCTTATCAGAATCTGTGTCCAACTAGCCTTGGTATTGGGAGTCTTTGTCGAGACACCCCCATTTATCCTCATCTTTTAGGACCCCCACACTTTAAAATTCAACTTTCATCACTTATATATGAGATATTTTCCATGTGTTCAAGTGGATCATTACCTGATCGCCACGTGTCATGAGGGACCACACGAGGCACAATCCTCCTGGTCACAACTAATTCGGATCCTCAGCTACACAACGGTGCTACATCTCCTCCTCCACTCATCAATACACGACACGTGTATTGGTGAGCGGTTGAGATAAGGAAAGAGAAAAATATATGATATGGAAAATTTTTTAAATATTTTCTTTCCTTATCTCAACCGCTCACCAATACTCATGTCGTGTATTAATGAGTGGAGGAAGAGATGTAGCATCATTGTGTAGCAGATGATCCGAACTGGGTCACAACACCTTTCTCGGTACCATGGGTTCAAGAAGAAAGGCTCTCCTCGAGGAGACACTGCCTTCTTGAGAAAGCTTATCCATTGCCTACTTGGTGGCAAGGGTTGACACATCGAGCAGGGAGTACAATGCCACACCCTGCCTCTGTCACATCTGACACGTGTCACTAACTCTGGTAAGAAATGTACCTACTCTATAACCACCATGTATGACCAAAATATTCTTTTTTAATGTTAGTCCTATTATCCTAGGAATTCCTAGGTTCACCAATTCAGCCATAATTCCTAGGGGCTAACCAAAATCCTAGTTCTCCTATAAATATTCTTGAAAAATTCTCTTAAAAGGTAACTCTTACTTTACATACCGAAACTCTGCTCGATGCTCTGCAGAAATCATTATACCTTCATACTTTGTGCTGATTTAAGCATCAGAGGGTCTTCGTCGGAAATACTTCCAGTTAAACTCATATGTTTTCCATCCTAATAGGACAAGAAGTCGCCAACATTCGTCGACCGACCACTTCACATCGTCTCGAAGAGAACTCCCAAGATCCAACCTCATCAATCACCCCAAAATCGGTCACAAAATTCTTGACTTGACCAAATTTAACCAAATCAACAAATCATACAGCAAGTACTATCACAACACAACACTAATTAGCATTGATCGATCCAAACCAGGTCTGGGTATCAGTAATGCACGTCGACTTGGTCATAAGCATATGAGAATCACTTTCTTACTATGGTCGTAAGCATGTGAGAACCATTTTCTTAGTACGTGATTAGTTACTGATCTAGTGGCGCCAAATCTGGGTACCAACACTCCGGGTCGGCTTGGTCACGAGGATGTGAGAATCATTTCCAAGTATCACACTAAAGCAACCATAATTAGAAGACGTGACTTTGCATGAATTCAATCTAAACAACCTCGTTTCTGGCACCTGAAGTGTCAGAATAAAGACGAGAACCGTCCGACAGCAACCACGCTGCCCACATGCAAGGTAGTTAAAGGCTATAACAAACTTGCATAGTTTTTGTTGATCTAGAAGTTCAATAATCCAAAAACACCAAACCACATGACATGTTCATGTGGAAATCTAACTCATCTTATCCATCCAATGATATACAAGCATGCACGTGTATGGGAAATCTAACTCATCTTATAATCAGTCAAAATGGGCAATGATTAACATAGAAGGTGATAACAGTAAAATATTGTAAGTTACGGCAACCGTTTGCTGAGGCAGGGCTACTGCAAGCATCAAGAAGAGTAAATACTGATTATTGAGTTAAGCCACTTTGTATGGGAAAAGTGCATATGAAAAGCCCAAGCGATAATTCAAACCGAGAAAGAAGAAGATAGCAATACACAGCATGAATAAATCTGGGAGTCATCGAAAAGAGCCTATCCATATCTGTTTGTTACATGGATGGCATAGTACTTTACAACAACCTTGAACAGTGGTAGGGTTATCGCAATATCAAGAAAAGGTCAATTCTCGTAGAGTTTGCTCTTTCATCTTGACATTATATAGGCGAAATCCTCAGCTAAAATCGGAACAAGATCACTGATTGCTCAAGGGAAGATACCAGCTTTTTACAGTTTAATGTTGAAGCAGAGTTATCCATGCATGCACTGTCAAGCGTCCATTTGTTTACCTTCTTGCATCTTCTGTTTCATCTTGTACTGCAACGTAGCAGGAGCACAATCTAGAGGTGTTTCACCTGAATAGGAACCAAAGCAAAACAGTTCAGCGAGTCGTGCAATCATGCTCTATCACTCATGTTGAACCAACAATCTATTTCAGAATGATAATATGAGGCCTAGAGAACTATAAATCGATATATATTGTAATCTCATTTTTCATAACTTAGTCGGCAATGTTAAGGCCAGACTTTATAGTTTGATGACTTATTGAATCATATCCTTCCAACTAGAGATGACTAGTACATGATTGAAACCCTTCACTTTTTTCTGCTACAGAAACAACCAATGCATTTTTTACCCCCAATAATCATTCTTTTACCAGAAAACTTCAAATGACCCACACAGAACATGTTGTCATCATTTACCTTGTGAATTCTTGCATTCCAAACTTGCTCCATGGTCCATGAGAGCAAAAGCTATCTCAGTTTGATTGAAAACAGCTGCCTGCATTGGTACATCAAGTCAAGTGAGATGTAGATTTAGATATAATCTACCCTACCGTTCAGTACAGTGAGGGTGGGGTGGGGTGGGGTGAAGTGAAGAAAGAGGAATGAGCAAGTACCAGATGTAATAAAGACGAGCCTTGCTTGTCACGATAGTTTGCATCCACTCCCTATAAAATTGATAATATTTTGTTTTACATTTATAAATAGGAAATCGCAATCTACCATTCAGAATAAAAGAGAAAAGATAAAAAAAGGTACCCGGCTCAAAAGCTTTTTAGCAGCAGCTGTATCACCATTTTTTATTGCTTCTCTTAAACCCTAAGCAACAAGCAAAAGTTAGCAAATTATGTATATAGCAAGAAAAAGATTCTCCTGATTCACTTTTTCTACTAGAGATATGCCAGGTTTTGTATACCTCTCCAGTAACTTCATAGTCTACAGATGGTGTATCCACAGGGCTATTGGCAACTTGACCAGGATTGAATAGAGTGCTGCAAGATTATTCACTTGTTTACTTGAACATCTCAATAATAAATTAAAGTTCAAAATAAAAATAACACAGGAATCTCCTAATGACCGATTGGGCTAATCTTACTAAATAAGAGAAAAACAACCACATGGGCTACAAATTATACGGTTATGCTTTCACATAAATAAATGCTGCTGTACTTCAGTGGTTTCCTAATTGAAAAATGATTCACAGGGATGCTTTGAATTCATATGAAGAGACATAATTGTTATTTACATGGCTTTTGAGGCTTTTACCGTATGATGCAAATAGAAGCCTTAAATGCAATAACATAGGATTCTAACTGAGATGCCTAATTTTCTTCTTCCTTCATATTTAATTCTCATAAGCCATCCAGAAGCACCTAATACAACCAAAATTACTTCATCTTGCTTTTTTTTGCAGGCTAAGACCTCAAGCGGCACAATACCTATCATACAATAAAGTGCACCATATCAGGATCTAGTCTAGTGATGCTGATAAAATGGAAACAGTTTCATACCTTTGCCTACTGTTTGATGTTGAACCTCTACTCTTAGGAGTCTCTGCCTTCTTCTGTTTGGTGACTGAATGAAGCAAGGAATTTGAGGTACCTGTTATTGGCTGTAATGAAATGCCATTCATAAGGACTTTGAAGTTCACGAAGGACAACTGGTAGATACAAAATAATTCTTGCCTGTGAAGTTGTAGAATCCTTTGTAGGAGCCGGTGCTTCACAAATGCACAAGGGCATTCCACACTTGCATTCTGAAATGCTAGGAAAAGTAGTTTTTTCAGCTCTAACTTCAGGCTGCGCATCTGAAACTTCGCTGATATCTAATCTTGAAATTGAATCCGTTACAGCATTAACTGCATTCGGAGTAGCTGGCACACTCTCTCTCTGCAATCTACATATTTAAAAAGTTTCAACTAAGTTAGATATTTTCAACTCAAAAAAATAAAAAAAATAAAAATTACACTTGTGGTATAAATGAAGGAACAAAGACATAGAAGTTCCATGCTGATCCACAATAAAATCGGCCACCAAAGGAAAACCAGCATTCATGTTAACAAAACAAAGAGAGAGAGAGAGAGAGTACCATTTTACAAAGAAAACATGGTCACTGAAGGTACGGATATGCAAAACTTTGCAAGTTCTAAACAAAATAAGGAGGCATTCAAGTAGTCATCCTTCATGATGATGCCTGAAAGAATTCAGAACTTCTAGAATCCTCACGGAAGTCTAGTTACCACAGTCAAAAAACAAGACACACAACCGACACGAAATGCAGAGAGAGAAAAAAGAGAAACATAAAGTGATGCAATATGCAGTTTACAAAGTCAAAGTTGGCTTGAAGATCCATAAACATGTAGCAAGGAAATTACCTAGAACCATTATTGAAACAATCAGCGCAGACTCGCACATTTGAGTGAATACCAAACTGTGGCAAGGCCTGAAAAAAGGGAGACAAAATTAAGGATTTTTCATATGATACAACATACCTAGATGTGTATCTTTCTTTTGTAGAGTGCATACCATTTGATCTGTTGAATGCTCAGCACATAAAGTCCGGCCACAACATCGGCAATGATGCTGCAAGCATAGCATGTGCAATGAGTCGATATAAAAACTCAGAAAATTTTACATAACTGTGAAATCAAGTTGCAACTCAATAGATCTGTCAAGAAGATAGCTTCGAGGAAAAAACCATAGGCAAAACCATATTTTAAAAATTCTTGCAACTTTGCACCTAAAAGGTCTGTGAAAATTCCCAATTTAGATAAGAAGAATGATCTTTCTATCTGGGCTCAGAAAAGGAAAAGATTCACGCATTGTAATATGATAGACATTGAAATGCAAGTTAAATGGCCAAAGGTTAGTTCTTGCCATGCCAGTTTGCTAAACATGGGAGATGCAGTTAACTAGCAGATGGGCTCGCCAAATGGGCTTCGTTAATTGACCAAGGGTTAATTATATGATTTTGTGAGTGATCCCAGCCATTATTTTTCCCAGTTATGCTGGCAACTTCAACTAACAATGATGCCAAAAATAAAAATTGAATTAGAAACAATTCTGATCTTTGAAGAGGTGAAGAAGGGGTGAAGAAGAGCAATTCAATCGCAAACAGAAGCTTAAAAATGCAACAACTGTGGATAAGCCCTACCCAAAATCAAATTGGTAAATATCAAGGGAAGCATCATCACTCTGTCCCGCCAATATGTGACAAATAGGCAGTTGCAGCACAGTAGAGGAAATCTACAGTTAATATAAATACTCTGAGAAGCTCTACAACTTCTCCAGTACAAATTTCATTTCAATTGAACATTTCACAAATGTACAGAACAGTTCAGGTCTTTTTTTTTTTTTTAAATACAATGATCTTAAACTAGTTTATTCAATTACAGCAGACTTTATTCTCTTGCAATTGATTCCTTTAAACTTTCCTATTAACATTCCGAAATGCAATATTTTTTTCTCTGCACCTGTAGCCATGTTTACTTTCTCACACTTCACGTCTCCAGCTCTTATTCTGTTCGGTTTACATCTGGATAAACTATTTCACATCACAAAATTTTGCATCTTGTCTAGTTTGAACATTCGAGTTGTCGATAATGAAAGCAGTAAAAGTCATCTCAATCTAGTAATGAAAAGAGACAGAGTTGTCTGACCCACATCAACCAGTGGATCTTTTTGGAAGTCAGCAACACAACATCCACAACATTTACATGCAGTCAAGGACATCAACATGCCTCACTGCCGGTTGAACAGATTAGTGGATATAAGGAGAAAACAACCATATGAGTTATTTTCCTATTTTAGTTACCCCTATTGACTAGCAACATGATTAAACCCAAATCTATGGTACTCTTCATACCTTTTGAATTACTCAACTCAAGTTTGCATTGCAATACTAACCAATAATTCAAAGATTGAACCTCCAGTTCACATCATATGTTTCTAAATTAATCCCGACCCTTATTACATAGTACTCTAGAAACCATTCTTGACAATTTTATGCATATTTGGTTCAAGTTCCAACTTTCCTTACTGAATAATTAATTTTCCAAAAATGACCAAACTTAGTCCGCTCCTAACAAATTTTCCACCTGCCCTGTCTTTCAAGTTTCAAGCCACCGTTGTCAAGAAAAAGCTCTCCACAAAAATGTCAATGTAGTCCTTTGAAAACAATACCAAGAAGTTGCTATCTTAGGATGTTCAAAAGAAAAGCAGGAATATGGACAAATCACTTCAATCTCATGGCGGAAAAGGCTAGCTTATGCCACACCCATGGCTATGTCTTAATGCTAGTTGACTGCGTGTTTTGTCTAACCACATGTTATCTGGTACTATGGGTACCTAATTAGCACCGGATTCAAAGTATACAGATTAACCAAGACTATACTGAAGAAGTTTTGGTCCTGTTGAAGACTTCAACTAATTCACTAAAACATTTAAACTTAGCAACCTTCATTTATGTTAGTAAACTGAAAATCAATCTCACCACCAAGATGTAGGAAAACCCAGATCTTCCCAATGATTTTGTTTGAATAAATATATATATATACACACACACACACACACACATATAAATATGTAAGGGTATTTACCTCAACATCAAATCATTCCCTAGAAACTGATTCGTAAGATTTTAGAGCCTATCGAAAACTATATTGCGCTTACAAACTTCGTTGACTCAACTAGTGCATACATGCATCCCTCGGAAACCACAGTGAGTTCAAGTTCTTCTTCGTTACATGCTCGAAACCATATTGCAGCTGCACAAGTTAACACATACAACCTTATATTTCAGAAAACTATGAACCTTTCTGTCCCCAACAATGAATCCATTAACTCCCCTCAAATAGCACTGGAGATTTCTCCTATTCCTTTTCAAACTCAAGCACCGAAATGGTATCTAACAGGTTTCACCAATCAATAAATATTATAGGCCATCGCAAGCATTCATTTCCCAAGTCTGTCTCAATCTTAATCTACCGCCAATTCTACAAATACATCACAGGTCATTTGACATATCCCAGATTACTCGAATAAACATAATTAGAAGGATAAAGCATCCTTCGGAAAACCATATATACGCGATTTTACATTATTCATCTACCAACCGATCTGGCAATTAACTAAACAAGTACGCAATTAACAGAGCCCATCAGATTATTCAACCAAAAAACCCGATCAAATCAATAATTACGCCATGCAATCACCCAAATCTTTATCAAATTCAAAACCAGCAATGATTAGTTCTACAGAAACATCAAAATTTGATTCTAGAACTAATCGAGGAAAAAAAATCAACAAAAACTAAGTGGAACTTGAATTTGAAATCCGATTTAGAGATTTACACGGCGGCGGAAGGTGGAGAAGCTGCATTTGCAGACATCACAACGAGAGGCTTCCTGAAAGGGCGGGGGCTCCATCGCCATTTTTCACCACTCTGCAACACTTTCTTCTTCTCACTGGGGACTTCAATTTTTGATCGATCAGAAGGATCAGCGTATAAATTTCAATTTTATATTTCCTTGGAAGTTATTTTTTGCGACCGTTGATTCCATTAACGCTGAATCCAATTTCAGCCGTCCACGTGTAACTTCCAATCTATTATACTTTGGTCCCTTTATTTGTGCATGTGTGCTAAATAAGCCCACATAGTATGGGTCATTTTATTGTGTACTAGAACTATAGTAGGTTTTCTCAGCAAGCTTTCAAGTTGCACCCAAATTTAGTTACTTGTGTGATATTTATATGTTTATTTATTTGGTATTGAAAGTGATAGTGTTTTGTTTTTTTTTTTTTTGATACAATCAACTGGAGACAATCTATAAATGTCAACCGAAATGTCATATACGCACACACACACACACTCACTCGAAGGGGAAGGGGAGAGGACAAAAAAGTTCAAACTAAGGACATCAATGGTGCCAGTTTGAACACCCACCACTAGACTATAAACCTAGTGGCATATTGGAACCAAAAAAATTATTCACCATCCCACTTTGTATAATAATGAACAACCAAACGTTTTTCATTAAAGAATTCTAATTTATTTGGAGGTTACATTTTTTAGTTTATCAAAATATTTCGTTCATAAGATCTTTCTTTCTTTCTTTCTTTTTATATTCCTCTAGCGTCTACTGAGTGTTAGGGATGGAGTTTCGAGGTCAAAATTTTCATTATTTTTGTCATTTGTGATTAGTTGTGTAAGCTTACACTTACACTACATATATTTTTTTTTTGAATTACGGAATCTCTTTTCTCATTGCTAGGGAGAAATCGAGTTTTTTTAGCATCAATATACTCCGTCCCATTTATGAGGTATAACTAATACATTCTACGAGAAATATCTTTTTGTAGCATCAATTCTATACCAAATCCCATAAATTAGATCATATTTTTAGAAAAAAATACGAGGTATCTAAGTCACAAATTAAACTACGTCAGAAACATTTTTTTGTTTTATTCAAATTGGAGTGTATTATGAGGATGTTTAAGGAAGCTACGCATTTTCTTCTATAGCGTTATTTGTGCGGCCAAAAGCATTTATGTTGTGTGTGTGTGTAGCCATCATTTTCATTTTTTTATAATCTTTTCTTTTATGTTATGTCATATTTTATATGGTTTTGGCCTACGCTTAAAGAAACAATAATAAAGGGAAAAAAAAAGTGAAGCGCTTTTGCTCCTACAACGGACATAAATTTACATAGATATTTTAACCTTAAGGTATGTATATTGAAAGTGTAGACCATTTCTCAATTTTTTCTTCTTATTTTAATTAATATCATACTTATGATATGTATCACTCATATTTTACTCATAATCTATTATAATCACTCGAATTTAAAACATCAAGGCTATGTTTGCTTTCTTTTAGTAGGCAAGAAGTTGGGATCGTATAATCTAATTTTGTGTTTTTCTACATAAGGTGGAGGTGTATAGGTCAACCACTAGAAAGAAACTAGTATCAAATTAAAACAATGTCTTTAAATAATTTGAGTAATGATGTGTGCTGATTTTACCTTTTTTTTTATAAATATAAGAATTATCAAATAATACAAAGAACCTGCAGTAGAAGATTTAAACTGTTTTCACACACGTGAGAATCGAATATGTGTTTTAGTCATGGACCACCTCCTCACCACCTGACTACAGAATCCTTGAAGTGCTGATTTTATTTTATACCTATATTTTAATACACCAACTATGATTTAACAGATAAAGCCTTGAATGATGATACATAGATAAATTAATTGCATGATGATGTCAGCATATTAACAAATTTGAGGAGCTTGTAATTAATATTTGTTTATTGATTTGCGAATAGGGTTGCTTATATGTTAATTAGACAATCACGTTCTATATTAGGTCTTTAAGATTGGAATATTTGTTCTCAATATTTGTATGCGACATTACCTGTGGATCTATCCATGTGAATAAACTTTAGTTTTACTTTCAAAAAAATAAAATAAAAATTCTACTCCACAATAAAAGCAATATGTTTATGAACGTGGATTATTTGTAAATTTACCCCATCACTATATTTTGTATATCTGAATTGTTGATTACAGTAATTACAAAGTTAGTAATCTTTCATTACCTTCTAATCAATCTCTAAACCCGATAATATAAAACTAGCAACTTGTCTTCTTTCTTTCTTTCAAATTCTCTTTCAATGAACTTTAAAACCCAGTCATACCAGTTCAGAATTTTTGCATAAAACTCTACATATTATATTTTTTCTCCACTCAGCAATATACATTGCATATATTGGTGAATGTTTAAGAGAAAAAAAAAAAGAGAATCTTTAAAAATTTATAGATATTATAAGTTTTTTTTTTCTTTAACTCAATTATTTATCAATGTACATGACATATATTGATAAGTGGTTGAAAAGAAAAATTCAAAATGCATTTAAACTTGATTGGGGGTCAAATATCAATTTCTGGAAATCACGTGGGGCAAAAGGGAAATACACACGTTTCAGGTCGGACTTGAATTCGTCAACCAACTTTCATCAATTCTTTCGCCAAGCGTCACAACGCCGGCAATTAATAAATAAAGAATTGTAAACCCATTATCTCAAAAACAAAAACTGCCAATAAACAAATAAATGGGAGAAATGGAAAATTTTCTCCGACTCTTCTTGAAACAGGAAATTTTAGCTCAAATTCAATCGGTAGAATCAATATTACTCATGTACTGAGTATTTTATATCTTGTATAATGTAATTGTCGTAACGTTTAGGGATTGGTAAGATTCGATCAAATCGAATTTGGGTCGGAATTTGTCGAGCGGCCTCAGACAAAACCACCCAACTTTGCATGGTATAGCCGTACCAAGAATTCAGACAGACATTATATTTGTCAAAAAAAAAAAAAAAGAAAAAAAAGCCCAATTCAAGATATCAATCACTGCGCTTTTGTTGTTTGTTTTCCCTTGTGTTTTTTGATGAAGCAACTGCCCATATCTCTGGTTTCTAGTATGTTTTTGTGTCGTTAGTTTCTTTTAATGATCAGTTTAGAGATGGGGAGAAAGAGCCCTTATCAAGGCTGCAGTGTTCTTGGCGTAATCAAGGTACTTTCTTGAAACTATCAGAAAAATCAAAAAATTTGTTGATTACTGAGTTAATTATGGTTGTTTTAACTATGACCTCCCCATTTGACTATGCAAATTATTAGGGATAATTTGTTGATATGCTTGGGATGGTTTGATGCTGTTTTAATTGATTCTTATGTCTAATTGTGTACAACAATTCGAGAGTGGTTTTAACATAACATGGTCCCATAGAGAATAACTTATTTACAGATGAAACAAAAAAAAAAAAAAATGGAAAAACAAAAGGAAAACCAGAGAAACTCTTGGAGCATCACCAACTGATTGATGGCAGCCTAGTTTTTTTATTATTATTATTTTTCAATTTTTTGTTATTAACTTTTACACACACACACATTCACACACACTACAGTATTCAAATCTCCCCACACCTCTAAAGGTGAGGTGCATGCCCAATAGGCCAAAGGTCGACGGATGGCTGCCTAGTTTCGAGACTGATCTTCTTCTACTTTTTTGTCCTTTTTTTTTATTTTTCTGTGGTATTTGTAGAAAATTGCTTGTTTAGATGGATCTTCACCAGATACTGGAAAAGGGAAGAGTAAATTTAAGTCCTCAACGGTTACAAATAAGGTGTGCCACGGGTTTCACTTAGTCGAAGGACAATCCAGTCATGACATGGAGGACTACCATGTTGCTGAGTACAGGAAATGGCAGGGCCATGTCCTTGGTTTTTTCGCAATTTTTGATGGCCACCTAGGTGATCGTGTCCCCAGTTATCTAAAGGATAATCTCTTCAACAACATACTCGATGAGGTTTCATTCGATATGTCCATATGTGTGTTCTCTTATTTGTCTTTATTTTGTGAAGCATACTATATTCTTACATGTTCCATGTATTCTCTTGAGGATATTTCCTTGATAATATGTGTAGCTTATGCTCCTAATATCCCTCCCGTTAAGATAAGCTTACATTAAGATAAGCTTTAATACCTCGAGCACACCTTTTGTGAAGATCTCTTTTTTATTTAACTTGTGCAGCCTAATTTTTTGGAGGACCCTAAGACTGCTATAAAAAATGCTTATCATTCAACTGATAAACTTATCCTAGAGAAGTCCATGCAACTCGGACCCGGTGGCTCAACTGCAGTAACTGCAATTGTGATCGATGGAAAAGATTTATGGGTGGCAAATGTTGGAGATTCGAGAGCTGTGATGTGCAGGAACGGAACTGCTGATCAACTTAGTGTGGACCATGAGCCACATAATGAGAGGAGAAGGATTGAGAAGCAGGGTGGTTTTGTGACGAATCTTCCTGGTAATATTTAATCTTTTTTTCAATACACAAATTCTTCTGGATACATTTGAAGACTGAGTTTGGGGATTTTGCGATTTGATGCCCATGAAAATTAAGAATCCTATTTCAGGAGATGTGCCTCGGATTAATGGCCAACTAGCTGTTGCGCGTGCTTTTGGAGATGAAAATCTTAAAGCCCATTTGAGTTCAGAGCCTGATGTATGTAATGTACGCATCGACTCAAATACGCAATTTGTCATATTGGCAAGCGATGGCTTGTGGAAGGTCAGTTGTGAGTTTTATGCTGAAGAACTATTCCCCTTTTCTAGTTGCAAAGTTGTGAACTGCTGACTCTTTTGCTACTCTCTATGTGTTTAAGCACTCGAGCTAATTGAACATCACTCACTTGTAGGACTTTTAATATAAATTGTCACAGTTACTGGTTGATTTACTAGTGATGTTTTGCTAGATTTGATGAAAGTTCTTGTTTCGACAAATTAAAGAGTCTTCAATTCTCGCTTTGGAAATGTAAAAATAACAAAACGTGTTGTATTTAAAGGGTGTTATTGTTATGAGAAAGATATATGGGTGGACAATGGACATGGAAAAGAGTATTGCCAACCTCCAGCATTGAGGTATCGAATCCTTTCTAGTGTATTGTTATGAGCTGGATTTGTTTGATCATGAATTATTACATCCTCTGGTGCTGCTCAAAATAATTGAGTTAATGGGAGGTTGGTTGGATGAGCTTATAAGCTCTTTAAAACATCTTATAAAATATTATAAGCTCTTTAAAACACCTGTGAAGTATGTCTCATTAAGAGGAGAACCTCTAAGATCAAGCAGAAAAAAATGTCCTTTGTGCCAAAAGTATTGGTGATCACCATTTGACTGAATCTTCTATACCATCATAAGATGAATATATATTGTTTGAACAAATTCATCGTATTAAGGTAGATGAGCTAACATAATCTTTGTGGTGTTTTTCTTGATTACCATTACAAGCACACCCGCACTCGTCCTTTTACATCTCAGCATTCTAGTATGTGTCATGCACAAGAAGAATATGTTAAAAGATCTTGATGAATATGTGATGCATATATAATGTCGGTTTTTCCACTTCACAGGTGATGAGCAATCAAGAGGCTGTCGATATGGTAATACCGGTCAAGGACCCTCAAGCAGCCGCCAAGCATCTAACCACAGAGGCTTTGGCAAGAAATAGCAAAGATGATATATCATGCATTGTCGTGCGGTTCGGGTGACACAGATAATGAGCTTTGCTCTAGCTCCGGTTTAAATAATTTGGTTTGCTCGAAAGAAAGAAAGAAAAAAAAAATGTAATACTGTTGATATACTGGAAAATGTTCAATTAGACAGGTTTGCTGTTCTTCATAGAATTATTGGGAAGTAGATAGGGAAAACTCTTGGGACGAAGGTTTTGCAATTTGTTGTCTGTGTATATGTGGAGAATGAAGTAAAATAGGGAACAAATTTATTCAGTTATCTATTTCTGAAGTAGAGTTTTCTTGAAAGTGTAGTTTAGAAGCTCTATTGCCATCTATGTTACATCTTCTATTAGATTTTAATATTATGTGACTGTTTTAAACGTTTGCATAAAGATAATACTTGTGTATAGAGTAAGTGCACCTGGAAATATTTATGAAATTTAACAGAGAAAGAAACAGAGCATCCTAAAATATTGGATTTTGGTGCAAAATTTTAGAGATTTAGGGTTTGATTTTGCATGAACGATAGTTCAGATATCCTGTTACTTTCGTGTAACATTTTCCATGACAAAGAGAACTATATCTTACTTTTTCTTTTTTTCCAACGTCAACCGTATATTGAAGCCCTAAGCTCAACCACGCCACCACGCCCATAAATAGTAAATAGTTAGTACCACGGTACCACCTTTCCTTTCTGACTACTAATGCCTTATCCTCGCCCTAGCCCATTTGTACTAGGATTGGGAACGAGCACTCTTCATACTTTAAATTTTCACTTTGTCCTAATGGAAGGATTGAAGATAGCCCAACGAGCACTCTTCATACTTTGAATTTTCACTTTGTCCTAATGGAAGGATTGAAGATAGCCCAACCAGCCCTTTCGATGCACCTGGTAACCCTAGGCTTGGCTAGAAAGATGGATCATCTACAGAGGAACACAATTGTTCAACTTAGTCGTGGATTGATTACGGAGTTCCTTTCCCTTCCCATCTCAATGAGAGAGCATAAGCAAAGTTCATTACGGATATTCTGCTACTTTCGTATGACATTTTCTGTGACAGAGAACTGTGTCATAATACTTTTCTTTTTCAATATCAATTGTTCAGCAATACAAGCGTGTGAATCCCTCTCCTCTGTTTCTCAATGCTCTGCTTCTAAATTACACTAATATAGTATCAAGCAAGTAGGGCTCTGTGTATGCCAAACCAAACATAATACACACATTCCATTCACAGAATAGCAAGATCAAGAAAATAGTTAATGCTAAAGAATGTAAGTTTGAACTTATGCACAATCAAACACCCTGTCTAAAAATGAACTAATTATGCTTTGTTAACCCCTCCCATTTCCCCCACCCCACTTCAATACACTGAAATTATGATACCGCCAATAACTTGATTTCAAAAAAAAAAAAATGAAGAATGAAAACAAGAAATGAATACAAAAAAACGAAACTAAGGCTATACTATCAGTAGTATGGGATGACAGGGGGTGGCGGAGATGCATAGGAAACTCCGGTTATTGGTGGCAGTGGTATGTTTACCGGTGGAGGTGGTGGTGGTGATGAATATTTGTACAGTGGCGGTGGAGAGTGTGAGGGAGGTGGCGGAGATGAGTACTTGTACGGTGGCGGGGGAGAGTATGAGGGGGGTGGTGGGGATGAATATTGGTACGGTGGAGGTGGAGAGGGCGAGGGAGGTGGTGGAGATGAACATTTTGGTGGTGGGTTTACTGGTGAAGGTGGCGGCGGGGAGGGCAAGGGTGGTGGTGGAGAAGCATAGATATAAGGTGGTGGAGGAGATGGTGAGGGTGGGGGCGGTGAAGAGTACACGTACGGTGGTGGTGGGGACGGCAAGGGTGGGGGTGGTGATGAGTATACATATGGTGGTGGCGGGGACGGCGAGGGTGGGGGTGGAGATGAATACACGTACGGTGGAGGCGGCGATGGTGAGGGTGGGGGTGGTGATGAATATAGATACGGTGGTGGCGGAGATGGGGTGGGTGGTGGAGGCGAGGAATAAATGTAAGGTGGCGGTGGGGACGGAGAAGGAGGTGGGGGCGATGAGTAAACATATGGCGGCGGGGGCGATGGTGACGGCGGAGGCGGGGGTGGCGATGAATATATGTACGGTGTTTGTGGGGGAGAAGATGGCGGAGGTGGGGGTGATTTGTAGTGCGTCGTGGGTGAAGAACTATGCTCAGGTGGTGGTGGTGAAGAATACTGATATCCAGCCTTAGGTGGCGGCGGTGTTGGTATCACAGGTTCATGAGTTGGCGGTGGCGGCGGCCGGAAGTGGGTTCCTGGAGAGATTTCGTGAGTAGGTGGTGGTGGCGGTGGCAGGTGGGGAGACACGGTTGTGGGTGGAGGTGGGGAATGCGGCCTACTAGTCGGCGAGGGCTTCGACGTCGGCGGCGGCGGAGGAGAAGGCCTTATAAATGGCTGCGGCCCATGTGCAGGTTTAGGCGACGGCGGCTTCGGCCCACTGGGCTTCCTCCTACTTGGTGGGTTAATGCTACTCCGACCACCGCACGTAGACTTGCTACAGTCAAACGGCTTGGCCGCGTCGGAGGAACACTCCTGAGCAGACCTCTGATCGCTCTTCCCCGGAATACAATTCTGCCGCCCATCGGAGACCGCTCCGCCGCCGAATCTGCTGCACTGTGGCGCTTCTCCGGTGAAGTAATTGTACGAATAAGTGAAGTTCTGCAGGCGCGGCAGCTGGCAAACTGCGGCGGATACAAACCCTGTGAGGCGGTTGTGGGCCACATCCAGCTGCTCCAAGCTCCTCATACGGCTAATCTCTGCCGGAAGCGGCCCCTGCAGATTGTTGAAGCTCACATCAAACACCGTCAGCTCCTTCAGCATCCCGATCTGCGGCGGCAGGCACCCCGTCAGATTATCATTCATCAGAATCAGCTCATTCAAAGTCCTGCCCATGTTCCCAATGCTCGCCGGAATACACCCGCCGAGATTGTTGTTCGCCAGGACCAACACCGACACCGGCGAGTTCCCGAGATTCCCCGGGATGCCAAACTGGAACCTGTTATCGTTCAAAAACAGCGCATCTAAATTTTTATCAAACACCTGGGGGGGAACACCTCCTTCGAACTCGTTGAACCGGAGATCCAAGAACTTCAACGACGGCAACGAGAGCACCACCGACGGGAACCCACCGACGAACCGATTGTTGCTCAAGTCTAGCTCGAAAAGGAGCTTCAATTTGTTGAAAGTTCTAGGTACGACCCCACAGAACCTGTTTGAGTTAATGTGAAAGAGAGCCAGATCGGTGAGCAGGCCGAGCTCATCGGGGAGGTACCCGGCGAGGTCTGCGTGGTTGAGGTCAATGCCGGCAACCACCCTGACGGAGGCGTTGGCCGGGGAGGGGGCGCAGAAGACGCCGCCGTAGGAGCAAACATCCGGGCCGGTCCAGTTCGAAGTGAAGTTGAATGGGTCGGAGAAAATGGCCTGTTTCCATGTCTGCAGAGCAATGTAAGCTTGCCGGAGACTTGGGTTCTCAAAGGTCAACCTCGCGGCGTCTCTCTCAATGTCGGCGGGGGCGGCAGCGGCATTGGGGATCCGGGAGGCGAAGAAGGAGAGCATGAGGGCTGTGAGGAGGAAGAATGAAGAGCTGCGCCGCCGAGGTGGCGGCGGCGTTGGCCGTGAGGTGGTGGTGGAGGGAGTCATGAGAGGAGATTAGGGGATTGGCAATGTGGATTGAAAATGGTAGTTTGAAGACATTAAAAGGGGAAGGCAGAGAAGAGTGGTTTTACCTGACAAAATAATGTATTTGTGTCCTCTCTCTATCCCTCTCTCTCTATTTTATTAGTTATTACCAAATACTGTGTGTAATGTGTGTGTGTGTGTACAATGAATGAATATTGAGTACTACCTGCCTGGCTGGCTCAATTTATTCCCTCACTACTTTATTTTTTAAGATTAGAAAAATAATGATGATCAAATTAATTGATTAATTAATTTCTTGGGAGAGATGATTCATTTGTCGCATTGTTCTAGGGTAATTGGGTGAAAATTTGCGTGTTTTTAAGTCAAAATTGTGTGGTGGGGGACCGTTAAGTGGATTGGTGGGATGAATTTTCATTTACAATCTTTTATTATAAATAATGTTGTATTCTATATTGATTATTGACGGTGTTTGGAATTATTTTTATTTTAAAAAAAATTAGAATTATTGAAAAAATTAAAAAAAAAATTAAGGGAAAATTTTTATTTGCATCGGATTCGATCACACCATGACTAATTAGGTGGTGAGTGTTTTACACTTGTCATGTGAGTGTTTTACACTTGCCATATGATTGGTGTACAGTTTAGGGAGAGTGACAAATCACATGACAAGTGTACTAACACTTACTATATGATTGGTTGGGTGCGGTCAAACTGGGATCTGGACAAGAATTTTCCAAAATTAAGTAGTAAATATTGATAGTGTTTAAAAATAAAAGTGAGAATAAGTTGAAAGTTTATAGTAAAAATGTGAAGTATTTAAAAATAAAAGTAAAACGCAGTTAAAAATTAGTAGTTAATAGTTCAAAAAGTTTGCTTATTTATAAAAATATCAAAAAGCACTTTTTAATTGCTAGAAGCAGCTTTCTCCAAACTTCTCAAATTTTATTTTTTTTCAACTTAATTTAAGCAGAAATTATGTAACCAAACAATCAAAAGAGTTTTCTTAAAACTAAAAGCAGCAAAGTGCTTTTTTTTAAGTATCTGCAAACACCCCAATAACATTTTTAGAAAAAACGAAACAGTATTATTAAGTTAAAATGAACAAACAGTTCAAACAACATTAGGGATATTGCTGCTCCCTTCATGAAAACTCAGACCTCCAAGCCAGAAATATTTGGTTAATTTAATATTATTTATTTAAAAGGATAATCGACATCCGAAAATTTGTGTTAATTAAAAAAAAAATATCAATTGTTCGTCAAGATTACAATTACCTTCTGATACCAATCGATATGGAGTTGTAATTCGAGCAACTAATATATTGTGCTAATTCGTAAAACCTAAGCAATTTCAATGGAAACGATTATAATCAATAGACAAAGGGACTTTTTGATTCTTTGAGATAACTGAGACAAATTTTTGAGGAGTTTTTTTTTTTTACATATAATTGTTTAAGATAATTGAATTTCATGAAAATACTTTGATGATTATGCAAAGTCTCGTACGCTTTGCCAGCTGGGTTTTGCGAATTTCACCACTAAAGAAGAGAACACGTTCACGGTTCCGTGACCGCGACAGTTTGGATATATAAATGTTAGTCGCTATTTACTGATGATGAACTCATTTTTGTTTTTTTCACATTAACTCAATTTTCACCATTTTTATAAATTCCAAAGTAGAGATTATTACGTTGGTTGTGCATTTTTTTAACTACCAGTAAAAAACAATAAAAGGGATTTACTCTTTTTAAAGAGTAAATTACAGGAACTTTATACTCCATAATTTATATGGGGTCTGTGTTAGGAGAATCCATGACATGGCAGCACGTTCCAAGTTGTTTAAAAAATTTAGAGAGAGAGAGAGAGAGAGAGAAGTTGCATAGAATTTGTGTTGGACACAGCTATGATATTGTTGAGTTTAGTTTAGTTTCCGCGTTCTTTTTCAACATTGATTGATGACATTTTTTGTCGATTACATCTCCTTTTCTTAAACCAACACTCAGTCGCTGTTCACATTTCTCTCTCAGCTAACGATACGAGATTTCGCACCCAAGTTCATTAATTTTTTCAAAACCCTACAACAACATAATTATAAAATTATACCACTACATTAATTTTGTTTTAACAATTTGAGGATAGTTATGAATTGTGGGATTGCTTCACGGAAAATTTTAGTCTACATTCAGCTTAATCAGTCTAATCAAATTTGAATAATTTTTATCGACGGTTCATATATTACGTATCAATGCATAGAAACAATAAATTAAATGTCTAAACGAAATAAAAATTAATTATTCTTTCTGTGCCATAATATTAACCGTGTTAGAGATTTTTTTTTGGTCCCATAATATTTGTCACTTGAAGATTTCAAGAGAGAATTAATTACCCCCCCCCCCCCAAAAAAAATTTACCCTCATTTATTTTTTTTAATGAAATTTGATGAGGTATGAAAAGGATAATTTTGTTAAATTATTTTAAATTCAGCTAAAAAGAAGGTTATTTATTAGCGCAATTGGTTTGTGTGAAAAAAACTTAGGACGGCTAATATTATGGGACAGGGGGAGTATAATTTAATTATGTATCTAAATTTTAATAATATATATTAATTAAATACTTACTAAACTTTTATATGAATACAAAAATATTGTTGTAATACATTAATAATTGCTAATTTCTTAATAGATGCTAATAATTAATATACATGTATAAGCTTAAGTGACAAATGTCATCTTCTATATATGTTGTGGAGAGCACCGTCTGGGCTTAATTTAAGGTGGGTTAAGTTTGAAAAGAAGCAAATGTCAACTTAGGGCCTAACAATCACAAATCATGAACTGTTATCAGTTGTCACAAATACATAAACAACAAAAGTATACATCAATATGGTCAAAACTCAAAAGTCATGTTCCAAATCCGAAAACAAATGAAAAACATCGATTGAATTAAATTCTTGGACAATGAACTGTTTTGAACAAGATAGGCAGTTATTTTATGGGGTAAAAAAAAAAAAGCATATGTTTGGACTTTCTCAAAAAGTAAAAATCAATCATTTCAAAAAAAAAAAAAAAAAACATCAAACAAACACAATTTAACAAATATTTTTTTTAAGTTTATTCAAACTTTAAACGAATTTGTAGTTGGCTTTAAAATCATTCGTCCGAAGAATCATCATTTCATGACTAAAATCTAACGACAAATTGAAAATAGCATAATGAATCCTCGAAACATATTGTAACCATAAAGACTACACGCAAAAATATGGAATTTGAAAGTCTCCGATCATATTCGATAAATTACCTTAAGAATGACTTACCATATCTGCAATAGATTCTCAAGTTTCGAAAATGTATATATCAATTTTTTCTTATTCTTCAAGTTCTAAAAAAATCTACTAACAACTCATTAATCAGAAAAGGAAAAAAAAAAATTGAAAGGATATTTGGGTGTCATGTTAATCTAAAATTTGAGTTATTAATTTATATGTGAAATTTTTAAATGTCAATTAAAGGAAAATGGAGAGAGGATGTCGAAATGGGGTGCATACAAACAAAAATTTCCTCGTCATGCATGTGACATTTACTATATTATTATATATCTTTGGTAAAGTCTGTAAAAGGGCAGTAATAAGATCATGATTAATGTTTACAGAGTTTTGACTGAAAAATGTTTCCACTTTCAATTATCAGACACAAAATCCTGATTCACGAGCGAGTGAAGATTGAAGGTTACACCTCTCTCTCTCTCTCTCTCTCACACACACACACACACAGTGAACTGAGCCCCATGAATTATTTTCATATAAAAAGGTGCTTGTAATAAACCGGCCCCGAAGAGTGAGTGAGAGAGAGAGAGAACAAATAGAAAAGACTTTTGTTGTTGACGTATGTTGTAGCCAGTGGAGAAAAGTGGCCCACCACTACACTGTGTTCACGTTCTGCCAACACACGCACACACACACACACACACACACACTTTTCTCGGTTGGTTTGATGCTGCACCCCGGTGCACTGCACCGAATGCCTAAAAAGTGACATATGTCACTTTTTTATGATAAAATACATTTTAAAACAATAAAAAGTACACCGGCTGCAGCATCGAGGGGGCCCGTCTCTCTGCCCGAATCTCTGTCTTCATAAGCAACCAGCTAATAAATATTCAAACCGCGTTTCTTACGCCAATTATAATTTTCCAATTTCAAAAATTTAAAGTTACAACTTTTATTCCTTTATTTGCTTTCACTTCTTGTTTTATTCAGGTATAGGAATGAAGTCAAAAATTCTTATCTAAAAGTATAAAGTCAAATTTATATAAAATATTATAAAAAATTTTATAATTTAAGATGAATAAAACTTAAAGTTTTTATAAATATATATATATATATTTTAATTTGATATAAATTCGAAAAGAGACGACTACTCTCTCCAACCGTCTTTGGCTCCGTCCATGATTATGCAATTTTGTTGGGCCTTTTTGTTTTTCCCGAATATGGATCTTCATTTTAAGAGAATATGTTTGCTTAATCAACAAGAAAATATAGGATTCTACAAAATACTAGAAATGAAGAGAATATTTGATTTATTTTCAAGTAGTTTAGGGAAATAAAAATACTTACCACATAGGTTGTTTGTGATGTATTTTTTTTTTTTCCCTCTTGAAATATGTACCTTAATTTGGGTTGGTGGCGTGTGATTTCGTGCTCTTTTTATAATTGTTGGTGGCACTAGGTGAGAGAAAAAGAATAATGAAATCATACTATCCAGTTTAATATCAATTAATTTATAGAGTTCTCTTTTCAATATTTTTTGTTATTATTGGATCAGGGTTACAACTACATATCAATTATGGACCGAAAGTCCGAAATTGAAATTTTCCCCTTTAGGAAAATTAGTGCTAATGGCGCACATGACATGCAAGACACGTGCGTATTAGCTAACAAACGGTATTCAGTAGGATCAACATTAGCTACTACGATAGTCATAAAATTGAGAACGCAATGATACATAAATTATGGGACCGAAAATGCTTTTTTTTTCCATTATAATTTCTAGGTTTATCTATAAAATAATGAAATACTAGCGAAATATAAGGTATATTTCGCTAGATGCGTGTATAAATAAAAGTAAATATAAATTAATCTTGTATTTAAATTTAATAATATAAGATTATAAAAAATTATTAAACATATTAAAATAAGAAATTCAAATAAGATTTAACTATATAGTTAAGAAACAAACAGGAAAGAGAAGATACAGAATACATTGAATAGTGTAGAGTAGAGAATATGTATATATATATATATACACATACATATATAATGCAAAACCATGTTGAATAGCAAAGAAGAGAGATCAAAAAAAAAAAGTTAAAGCAGAGAAGACAAAAGTGAACTATAGGTGACATAATACTTCATAGCACCACAAATCAAAAGAGCCCACAGAATATATTAACTTAATCACCGCTCTCTCTCTCTCTCTCTCTCTCTCTCTCTCTCTCTCTCTCTCCAGCTTGGAGACAGGCTGTCCAGCCAACCAAAAGATTTCTCCCATCATTTGTTATCTATTTTTGCTAACATTATTGAAATTTCTTCCGCAACCTATCTTTATAGTTTTTTTAATCTTTATTTCTTTTTTCTTTTTTTTCTTTTTTAAATTTAAATGTAATTAGTAATCCGACTTTCATGTTAATAATCGATATTATTACTAATTTGAGCTTAATATTAATAATTGATTTTACTCTTTCAGAATAATGATTGGAGAATTATTTCAATTGTTTAGACCTTTTCTTTACTTTAATATAGTGAGTGATTATTAATATAATTCTGTTAAGAATTATCCACATATATTTGATTTTTATGAGTAATACTTAATTATGATATAAAAGCATATTTAGTATTTTAAATTTATAATTTTTGATATAAAATTCATTTTCATATCAATTTACCATTTTAGAATTAATTGTCATATAGGGCTAGAAACATGATACTTGTCAATATCATTGTATATGTTTTAAAGATGGTTAAAATTTTATAAAAATTAAAAATGATATTAAGTTTTCAATTATTATTTTGTATTTATATATTTTAAAAATCAATTAAACATGAAAGTTTATTGTATTGTTTAAAGTTTTAAAAATATTTAACATCTCATGTTTTAGACAGAGAGGACTAAGGATGTGTTTGGTTTCTGTAACTAACTAATTGCATCTTATCAAGAGATTAATGATTATACACAATTGTTTTAGATATATTCTAGTGTTTGGTATGTTTGATGATGTGCTGAAATGAGATTAGTTGTAATCATGTTTACATGTTTGGTGTCATAGATTATGTTGTTAATCTATCAATAAGTTAGTAAGTTACATAAATACCCCAAATGATTTTGATGTGCATTATTCAAAAAATTCTGTATTTAATTACACTTTCCCCCTGTAAATTACACCATCCTCCGTTCTCATAAATTTCTTCCTTACATCCACCCCTCTGAGCTACTCAAATTACATCATCCTCCCTTCTCATAAATTTCCTCCTTACATCCACCCCTCTGAGCTACTCAAATTCATCATCTAATGCAAAGCAAGTGAAACCAATGTGAATGATGCATCTTAACTAATGAAGCAAGACATATGAATGAAACTCCAATACGAAGTTCGAGCCCAATTGCTACTTTGCTTTCTGTCTATACCTTACTTATCAGCGACCCAATCATCTCCCTGTTTCCTATTTCCAACAAACATTTGGAGTTTCCTTCAAGCACTAGAAATCTATGCCCGGGATTAAGTTATTGACCATAACTCGATCACTCTACATTTAGCTTTTCTTGTGTATCTAATTTCCAATGCCTCTGCACTTGATAAATTTTCTTGAATGGCATCATGTCAACAAAAAGTCAGTGTTCCAATTTATAAAATTATCTTTCTTGTGACTTGAACTCTATCAGTGCCTTAATATAGAAAAACACATGGTAAAATCTGAAAGGCACCCTCAAGCTTGGGACTCGTGTCAGACTGGAGGAACAATGCAAACCTTCATTATGAGACAAACAGATAAAAAATTGTGAGCCAAAACCAATAGGTATCATCTCATTAGTGTTGAAATTTCAATTCCCAATCAGCATATACACAATTATTTCAATCCAATGCTATCACTTTCAGGCAATCTAACATTGGGGGCAGAGGCGGCATGAATGACGAAAAAAATCAACATATAGACATTTTTTCAATCTTATTCTCGTCGATTCACTTCCAAGCAACCAAAATTTGGAGGTGGAGGCAACATGAATTGCGAAGGAATCCAGCATATACACAACTTCTTCAATCCAATACTCTTCGATTCACTTTTACCTAACCAAATATTGCAGGTAGAGGCAGTGGGAATCGCCAAGAAAATCAGCATATACACAAATTTTTTCAATCCAATTCTCATCGATTCATTTCCAGGCAACCAAACTTTGGGCCAGAGACGGGGTGAATCGCTAAGGAAATCGCGCAGCAAAGTGGGGATTGTGGCGTCGAATGCTCTAGGTGGTCGGAGACGGTGGTGGACGGTGGGAAGGTGGTGGTAAGTGGGTGGGCAAAGTGGTAAAATTGAAGACCGTGAAAAACTAATCTTGGATGGAGGCCCTCAATCGCAGACCCCCCTGCAGGATTATAATCGTAAGATTCAAGGGGTATAGTGGCGGGTCATCCCCGACTACCCACAAACCCGGTAAAATCAATCATGTGTACCAAACATTGAATTACACCCAATGATAGGCCCATATCGTGCCCAATCAAGGAAACCAAACACATCCTTAAAGAGATTAATTAAATGTGAAAGGCAACAAGTGTTGTGTAATACAATCCACGGGAGTAAATGATTCAAAATTCTTTTTGGAGGTGTATTTGATTAAAGAAGAATAGTATAAGGGGGTAAGTTATATATTGGAAGTATAAAGAGATACATAATGTAATTAGGGAGTAATAATATGGAAAATATTTAAGATTTAGTAGTAGTTTGAGAATTATTTTTCCTGAGAGTAATATTTTGACGGAAAACTTTTTCAAATGATGTAATTTTGTCTTTTTTCTTCATATTTATTAATTGTTCATGAAAATTCAAGTTCCAAATATATCATCACGGAGTTAGCAAAAATTATAAAAACCCTATATTAGTTGAATGCACGAGGACGAAGCGAAGGGGTTTAGAGGGTGTAGTTGTCTTCTTGAAGTATATATTGAACTAAAATTTATATTTATTTTTAAATTTATTTTTAAATATTTTGCTCGACATGCATGACATATTTATAAAGTCATACACAACTCCAAGTTTATAGGAATGGGTCGGTTGACCACACTCAATTTTCTTTGAGCACACTACTTAAAAATTTATCTAATTTGACATATATTATATAGTAGCGCCACATTTGTCTACATATTATAATACCTAATAAAAAGTGTTTGAAAAAGTTATCCTAAATTTGAACTATGAAGTGTTTATTGAAACACTAAGGTATCGCTACAATCAAATATATAATACTTTAGCTAGTGTCACTAAAATTTGGTTTGGTAACATTAGATAAAGCGTCATGTATTTGAGTGTAACAATAGTTTATTTTTACATTTTGTAGTGTCACAAAAAATCAATTTTAATTCAAATTTGATATAATTTATTGGGACACTTTTATAAAGTACCACGATAGGTACACAATTGTAACACTTTTTAAATATATCACATTATATGCGTCAAATTAAATTATTTTTTAATAGTGGCAACTAATTATATATGATATTTCAGGTTAAATACTAATTCATAATATAGAATAAGACTATATGGCCCATATTAAAATTATAAAGATCTATAATTGATCCCTTTTTAAAATTCGAAAAAATGGTACATAACAAAAAGCCCATAATTAAAAAAGTGAGAAGATAAAAGTTTAGTTTAAGTTATTTTGAGGTTGAGATTAAAAAACAAGTTCACACGAGAATTGATTAATTTTTAACTCAAGTAATTAATAATTATGGAGTAACCACTTTATAAAGTTATAATATATATATATATATATATATATATAATGATTGACTTGATTCCCATTTTGGCACCACGAATACACATTTTGTCAATCCATTTCAATCCAAATGTTATCATCCGCTTTGCTTTGCCATGTTTTCTGCGAATTGCACAGATATTATAGGTACCACATCTATACGCATCTGTTAAGAGGAGAAAAGGAGTAGCAGAACAAATGACAGAAAAATAGTTTCCACTTGGACAATATGGCTTTGTGTTCACATGCAAAGTCATGTTGAGATTGCACCACTTTCAAGGTGGTGGTCCATTCATAATTTAATCAAAATTTTCACCAATAGGGGAAAAAAAAACAGTAATGAAAAAATCAAGAAGGGAAAAACAGATAAAAAAAAAAAAAAAAAAACATGAGATCGACCAATGTATAGTTCTACAATATGTATAATCCACAACGCAAGAAGCATATGGTGGAAATGTTAATATCTATCCTATTAACATGTATAGTTCTACTTTATGCATAATCCACAACGCAAGAAGCATATGGTGGAAATGTTAATATCTATCCTATTAACTAAGTGTGCTCTTTTAAAGGATTATATTATCATCATATGAATATCAATTATTATCAAATACATCTGATGAGTCAGGTGCCACCTTACCAGGCCACGTCGATATAAGCTTCCAAATTGCCTAAGTAGGGAATTATGACCCTCGATATGATGATGGCCCTCGAAAAGGCTCATAAGACGAACTCTCTCGAAGACCCTTCAAGGCCCTAATATATTGTCTCGGGGATTCTCAAACGGAGTCGCGACCCTCGAGCGCGCCCCTATCGAGGGCAAGATCCCACACTTAACTGTTGCGGGTTTTGACATCTAACAGGGATAAGTCCAGCTGGCAACCACTGACAGATGCAACCCGCTACCACCTAACGCGCCCCAGTGGCATATAGGTCCATCCCACCAATCTCCAACGCATTAAATGCCAAGTCATAAATATAATCCTTGGTCATAAATGCCCAAAATACACATTAATTGCCAACATGACCCCTCATTAATGAGAAGTGGAAGTAGCCGCCAATAGGATCCAGGGAGGGGACAAAAGGCACATGTTAGTACGGCTACGATGCCAAAAGTGATTAGGCTCCCACCAACCATGTCACATCCAGGCTCCTCACTCTCATATAAAAGCCCCCAATGGCTCTCTACCCAAGGGTAAGGAAAAACGTAAGAAAAACTACCAATACTTTCTTGATAAACTATTTTAGCTTCTCAGTTACTGTTCATCATCTTCTTCAAAAATACTGACTTGAGCATCGGAGAGCCTACACCGGGGCAAAACCGGCTAGTCTCACATGCGTTCCTCCCTCTTTGACAGGTGGGCCACCAGCAATAATATTCCGGAGGACATCATCCCCCGACACATGGTCGAACCAAGCTTCGACCGCATCAACATCATTAAATATCAATCAGACTATCATTATCAACAACTATTAAACAAATAATCAAACTACATTATTAAATATCAACCATACAATGTGATGAGTCATGTGCCATTTCACCATGCCACGTCATCGCAATCTCCCCAAAAGTCACACATCCGCTAAGTATGGAATTGCCGCCCTCGAATCTGTCAAGGCCCTCGAAAGGGCATCTCATGCCAGCCTCGTTCCCTTAAGAAAATCCACAGTGCAAACGGTTAGCAGGAATGCCCTCGAATGGAGAGATTGCCCTCGATGGCGCTCCCATCGAGGGCCAAATCCCAGACTTAACCGTTGCAAAGATGGGAACTATGACGGGACAAGTACAGCTGGAAGACACTGGCAGGCGCAGCCCTCTGCCACCTACTGCGTCACGTTGGCACATGGGTCCATCCCATCAGACGTGGGCGCATTAAAGGCCAAGTCATAAATATAATCCTTGGTCATAAATGTCCAAGATATCTATTTAATGCCGGGTATGATCCCTCATTAATGATGAGTGAAGGTAGCCGCCTAAAGACTGAAAAAAGGGGGACAAAAGGCACTTATCATAGCAGCTACAGGGCTAGGGGTGACCGGATCCCACCAACCATGTCACATCAGGCTCCTCACTCTCATATAAAAAGCTCCATACGGCTCTCCACCAGGGGTAGTAAACATTCTTTGCCTTACAAGCCAAGATAATATCACTACTGTTCATCTTCTTCTTGAACCCACCACTGACTTGAGCGTCGGAGAGCCTACTCGGGGCAAAACCAGCTAGTCTCACGTGCACTTCTCCCTCTTTAGCAGGTGGGCCACCAGCAAATACTACTACGGAAGTGCGCAGTACTCGGACACGTGGACCAACCAAATCCGGACCGCATCACAATTACTATCAACAACTATTAAAACTAGTAATATTGACATACTCCGTGCGTGTGGATAATGATGAAAATAATTTAATCCAATGACATACTGATTTTTTTAGTAGTATTTATACTAGCAAAATATTTTTAATGGATTTATAAAATTATTAATAAGTAAAAATAAAATAATTTAAAATAAAAAACTAAGAAAATAATTACAAAGAAATTTAAAAGAATGATATTGAGGAGTATCGAGAGATAAAGAGGATAGAGAGGGGAGAGAAAATAAAAAAAATGTGTAAGAGGAGAGAGAAAGTAAAAAAAGAAAATTGATAGACCAAAAAAATAGCATGCCAAAAGTAATTACTAAAAGATGCTGCCCCGTTATCTATACTATTATAAAAAGAAAGCCATTTATGTGTCTAAAATGACAGTTATTTCTTGCATTTTATAATTTTAGCCCTTTAATGTTTAGTGGAATCACAACATAATTATAATACGGCGAGCAAAATTGAACATTCCCAACATATTATCATCAATTTGGATAGCAATTTTTATAATTCCAAAAATTACCGTTCGATATCTTCCACACTATGTATGAAGTAAGGTTAAAAACGTAATACACCACATTAAACTACCTCCACATTTTGAGGAAAAGCCCACATTATGGAACTAAAACTACAATTCAATTAATGCAATTTTATAATATGTGAAAAAAAATCAAATCAGATAGTTGTATGATTAAAATAAAAAAATAAAAAATATCACGTTATAATTGGAAAAACAGATACTTAATAACTTATTATAAAGAATAGATACTTAAATTTATATGCGCGCGGGAATCGCGTACGAGGAATGCTAGTATAATAATATAAAAATATAGATTATCAACAAATAATCATATTAATGTAGAGTAGAATAAGAACTACTATAAAAATAGAAATACAAGTCCATACAAATTGGTGGGGAATTGTTCAACCTCTTTTTCTTTTCTTTTCTGTTGTTATGTATTATTCTTAAAATGCCCTTATTAAGCTATCTCATGTTTAGAATATTCACGGCGCCGTGAATTGAAAATCTATCCTTCATTCTCCTACATACTTAACATTTTTCTTAGGTAAATTCCATAAATGGTCCCTAAAATTTAGGTTGACTTAATTACACTTTTGATCTTGTAAGTGAGATCTCCTTTTTAAATTTCGTACTGCAAGTTTGATGGTTGCACATTTAGTCTTGTATGTTGGTTCAATTTGATACATTTGATTCTAAATTGACACATTTGGTTCTAAATTGTCAAATATAGTCCTGTTCTTAGGAGGACCAAATGTGTCAAATTGAATCAATATACATGACTAAATGTGTCAATTCAGGACCAAATCTGTTAAATTAAACCAACATACAACACTAAATATGCACTCATTAAACTCACATGACAAAATTTGACAAGGGAGTCTCACTAATAGGACCAAAAGTGTAATTAAACCCATTTAGATTTAATATCACTTTAGTTCTTAATATTTAAAAAAGAAATATTAAAATCGCCTAACGTTTATATTTAGTTTCAATATAGTCCTTTACTTAACTTTCTGGCATCTTATGGTTGGAATTGAAGGGCGAAACTGTCAAATTAACATTGCAAGTTGCACTTTAGTCTCTCAAAAAGATTTAGGGCCTTAATTATCAATTTAAGTATACCTATTGTCACTTTAGTCCTTAAATGTCAATTTTTAACAATAAAAGATAATATAAAATTTTATTAGTCGCCATAAAAAACTTTTTTCTGGTTATATTCTTTAGTAATGTTCTTATTACAAAAATTATTCGGTGCAACTGTAAATTTCTTTTCCAATATATTTTACAGATTTTTTTCATAGCTAAAGTTGATAGAAATGGACCAAAGTGGCTATAAGTATACTTAAATTGACAATTAAGTCCTAAATATTATTTTGAGAGACTAAGTTGCAGTTTAAAACTTTAAGTTGACGATTTTGCCCTTTAATTACAGCCAAAACATACAAAAAGTTTAAGGAAAAAACTACATTGAAATTAAATTTAAATATTAGGAATTAAAGTGCTTCTTTTTTTTAAAGACTTCGGTGTTACTAAGCTTAAATTTTATGGACCATTTATGAGATTAGCCCTTTTTCTTAATTGTCTAATTGCCACTATCTACATATAACTATTATTCACTATATATATTCCAACTAAATGCATTTTATATTTCTTTAATTCCATTTATGATGTTAATTATTTCTCTTCTCTCTTTCCTTCACGTTTATTTTAATGATAAGCAATTAAGAAAAATGACAGCTAATGCAAAAATGATGAAAAAATTTATGCTACAATTTATGAGGGTTTCAGAAAGGACCCCATGTCATTTACCTATTTTTCTAACTGTCTCAAAGTGATATTATCGGCTTCATAGTCAAACTTTGGTACATTGAATTGTTCATTGAAGAAGAGAATGAATATCCCATCTACCTGCACTAATTAAGAGGGTAGTTTTGAGAAGCAAGTGAAATAATTAGGTGCCTTCAATTGGATCATCTTCATAACCTAGTAGTTCAACTCATGACAAGATTATTAACCAAAAAAAAGAAAAAAAAAAACTCTCAAGACAAGCTTAATTTATTTTATATTCTACTTTTGGAAAAAAAACAAAGCCATCACAACCAAATACATGTGGGGTACACACATACACGCGCGCACACACTAACGTTAGTGTATGTCCTATAACATTCTAATTATGTAATTAGTAAATTCTTATTCAATGTTTACCTTATATTAAATGGTTAATCATGTAAAAAAAACCAAGAGAAAGAACAAGAAAAGGCTGCATCAGGTGTAGGACTAATCCGATTGCCCTTGCCGGCTAGGACAATTGCATTTCATGCGTGCCTTGCTGACACCCTCTTCATTTTCTTGGCTAATTATTTGTGCAATTCCTCAACAATTTTCCAAATCAAAGTTAGCATTCTATCACCCAAATTCTAGAGTAATCGTTCAAAATTTCATTCCACAAAATTAGCAAGAAACTTGCTGCAAAAGAAGGAAGAAAGCGCTGTATGAATTCGTGGTCAAGTTAGTAACTTTGACCTTCAATAATTTTCTCAATTCTTGTTAGAATTGCCGCCAATTAATTCCCTTCTATTCTCCTTGTTTCATATTGTTTCTAGAATCATTTAGGTGAATAAAACTCCCTACGGTTTGATCCGGAGACGAGTCCAAAGTTGGCTGCATACTTGACGTTGAAAACCGTAACGGCGATCTTGTAAGCAATTTAAAGCTCTTTATCTCAACCGTTACTAATTCAAATTTAGCATACTTTATACCATTAGAAAGCTTGTTATGTGAGCTTTGGATATGTTTTTATTTTGAACCAAAATTAGATTTCTTGAGATTTGTAGAGACTCTCAAACTTGGCTACTACGTTTCGGATTACTGAAAACTTGATGCGAGTAGCTTATTTTGAGCCCTCATAACTCTTTCATTTCTTACTCAAATTTAACAAACTTTATGTCCCTAGAAAGTTTGAAGAACATACTTTTAGGTGGTTCTAGAAGTAGATATAGAACAATTTTGTACGGATCTATACAAACTCTCAAAGTCAGCGGTCCGAATATGTTTTCTGAAAATCCAGAAAATTTTCCAGATTTTGAGTTTTCTTCAGCTATATTTGAGCATCCATAGCTCTCTCATTTTTTTATCTGAATTTGGTGAAACTTGCGCTGTTAGAAATCCTGTAGAATGATGTTTTAGGTGGTACAAATTTCAGAGCTAAAGCTAATTTGTACAGATATGAGAAACCTCTTGAAGTTGGCTGCCCGAAACTCATTTTTGAAACCTACATAAAATTTTCGGATATCGGTTTCTGAGTAACAATCTTTGAGCCTTCGTATCCCTTTCAATACTTGGCCAAATCAAGTGATTCGTGAACCTATGAACTCGTTACGCTTTATACTAAGTCCAAAAACCTTAATATAGCTACTTTACAGTCAAACTTTGTGAAAAAAAAAGAGCTTGAAACTATCCCATTGAACAACTTTCATTTTTGAAACCAAGATTACTAAATTTTTGTTTAAAATCTTGAAACCTTCAAAAATCATCAAAAATCAGTTCTCTAGTCATCTAATTTGGTCTTGGAATGTTCAATTGCAAGGAATTTCCTCCAAATCGAATAAACCCATTTTAGTCCTAAATCCGAAGTTTAAAACTTCAATTACTCCTAATCCCTTTTGAATTTCCAAAAATTGATTTAGGGCTTTGATTCCTTGTACCAAGAGTTTCATTTTCATATACTGGTTGTTAGTCAACTATCTGTCAATGGCGGTCAACCCTTCTGGTCAATTTAACCATTTTCAAAGCTTTACGTATTGATCCTTAATCCAAAATTCATTTTCCAATCTGAAATCATCTTGAAGCCCTAATATCATTTTAAATTCGACAATCGATTAATCAAATTCGACTAATAATTCTAAAACTCTACCTTGTACAACCTAAATACTTTAATAACATCATTTAGATCAAAATATTAATTTTAGTTATAATTAAATAAATTAGGGGATGACCAAGTTGAGATGTTTACCTGACTTACCTCACCGGCCAAACTTAATTGAGCCAGGTGTAAAAGCCCTAACACTACAGGAAAAATAGTAATTTACGACGAAATTCCAGCAAAATTTCTGCTGAAAAATTCTAATTCAAGCAGAATCGTGCCTACCGGAAAAAAGAGCGCCGGAAAGGGAAATTTCCGCTGGAATGCCCCTGGAAAACAATACGGCGGATTTCCTCCAGAGCAAGCATCCGGCGAAATTCCGGCGAAAAATTCCGTCAGATCACCGCTGACTGGTCACATCGCCTGTAGCTGGTCGGATCACCGTTGCCCAGCCACGACGGGGGCCGCCGCCCAGCTGCTTCTGGAATAATATCTCCCAAAATGTGCAAATCTTTATAGTTAAGGGGATTCAAACTCATGACCTTAAGGTTGGATAACCAACCCTTCATTACCAAGCTATTGCAAGAAATTGTGTTGTATTTTGTTTTGTTTTATACTTATTATATATTTATTTTATTATTCTTGTTTTAATTAATTTTTTTTAATTTGGAGATATTTATTTTTTCTAATTTATTCTTATTAATATTCGTCTGATGCTTATAAATACTTTTTTCTGCTAATAGTATTAATACTATATAAACTTATGTATTATATATACTATATAAACACATATATATATATATGTACACTATACAAACATATGTATTCTAATAAATATATTATAAATAATTAAAAGATAGTATAAATAATAGTTAAATATATATACTATCAAAACATATGTATACTGATGAGTCAAATGCCGCTTCACTATGCCACGTCATCACAATCTCCCAAAAGTCACTAATCTGTTAAGTGTGGAATAGCTGCCCTCGAAGCCGTCAAGGCCCTCGAAAGGGCACACCTACACACGCCAGCCTCGTTCCCCTTACAAAATCCTGCAACAGTTTAGTAAGGGTGCCCTCGAAGGGGGAACTTGCCCTCGATGGCACCCTCATCGAGGGCCAAATCCCAGACTTAACCATTACTAAGATAGGAATTTTGGCGGGACAAATACAGCTGGAGACTACTGACAGACGCAGCCCGCTGCCACCTACTGCATCACGTTGGCACATGGGTCCATCCCATCAGACGTGGGCGCATTAAATGCCAAGTCATAAATACAATCCTTGGTCATAAATGCCCAAGATATCCCTTTAATGCCGGGTATGACCCCTTATTAATGATGAGTGAGGATAGCCGCCAAAGATTGGAAAAAGGGGGGACAAAAGGCACTTATTATAACAGCTACAGGGCTGAGGGTGACCGGATCCCACCAACCATGTCGCATCAGGCTCCTCACTCTCATATAAAAGCTCCACATGGCTCTCCACTCAGGGGTAAGAAATATTCTTTGCCTTACAAGCCAAGATAATATCATTACTGTTCATCTTCTTCTTGAACCCACCACTGACTTGAGCGTCGGAGAGCCTACGCCGGGGCAAAACCGGCTAGTCTCACGTGCGTTCTTCCCTCTTTAGCAGGTGGGCCACCAGCAAATACTATTACGGAAGTGCGAAGTACTCGGATACGTGTACCAACCAAATCCGGACCGCATCATTTGGCGCTAGAAGGAGGGCTTAATCCTGTTCAAGAGGTGATTTTTTTCCAAATAAAGAAGAATGGTGAACACCCGGCGAACTCATACGTCCGTCACATCGGAGAGGAGCCACCGCGACCCCCCCGAAGTGACTCAACGGGCAGAGGAGGCCGTCAACGTCAAAAACAGAGGAAAGGAACCTGCTGCACCCGCACTATCCGCTGGGCTGGGGGCAGGACCCTCTCATGATCCTGCACCAGCTCAAGCCGCAGGGACGCAACAGGTTGAGCATACGGTCACCCTCCCCATCAGCCGGGTCAGACAGCTGTTGGGGGCCTGCGATGACCAAACCCTGGTTCGGCTACTATCCGGGGGGCTATCGCCATCCCCTAATGAGGTAGGGCCCCCAGCCGTATCCCGCCGTCGCGAACATCATGAGCCCCACCGGAGTCAGTCCCTACGTGAAGGGAGTCATAGACACAACCCCAGGGAAGAGGTCGCTGAATCAGGTAATGTAGCCACTCGAAGGGTTCCTCCTGGCCGAAACGCCATGGATGCACCCGCTGGGTCTCGGGCTCCCGCCAGGTTCCGGTCCGGCGGTCATCGTCCTCGCCCTCGAATGGGAGAGGAGCCAAAAGAGCTGGCACGTATGCGCCAACAGGTCAGCGACCTACAGGATGAGATAGATCGCCTGTCCAAACGTCATGAAGGAGACAGAAGCATGAGGGTGGAAGTAACGCGACAGCTGCCCCCTTACAACCACCGATTGGAGAGGTCTCCATTTATTTTGGAGATTGCCGAGTCCCGGTTGGCCCCGGATGAACGCATGCCCACCAGCCTGCCCCGTTATGACGGTACTACTGACCCGCTGGAGCACCTTACTCATTATGAGGATGTAGTGGGGGTGGCAACCAGCAATCTCCATGTATGGGCCCGTCTCTTTTCTACCACCCTCCAAGGGATCGCCCTTACCTGATTTAAGAAGATGGAGCCACAGTCCATCTCCTCCTATGAAGAATTAGCAGACAAATTTTTGAACCATTTTGCTGCCAAAATGACTACTAAGTTGTCCCATACTCATTTGTATGGAGTAGTCCAGAAAGAAGATGAAAGCCTGCGTGCTTTCATGGAATAATTTAACAATGAGCTCCTCAAAGTGGAAGATGTGGGGGTCGAGTTTGTCCGGCATGCGCTGTATCAGGCCCTAAAGAATGAGAAGTGTGCGGAGGCCATTATTATGCAGGCCCCCCGCACCATAGCCGGGATTCAGCAGCTGGCCTCCAAGTACATGGAGGTTGAGGAGCTCAACCTCATAAAGCACCCGCCCAAGACTAAAGGAGAAGGTAGCACCAAACCCCGGGAAGATAAATCAAGGGGCAAGGAAAGGAAGGAGGTAGTCAGGAAGTACAAAGAGTATTCTCCCCTTACCAAGACCCCCGCTGAGATCTTTTCACTCCTCGGGAGCCACGCGTTTTCAACGCCTAAGAGGATGCCCGAGGGGAGGAAAGCCCGGAGGAGTGGAAAATACTGTGCCTACCATCGGCAACCTGGGCACAATACGGAGGATTGCTATAACCTACAAGACGAGATCGAGGCCCTGATCCGTGGTGGGAAGCTCTAGGAATTTGTTAAGAAGCTGGAGTATTATGACCGCCAGGCCTCCCCGATCCATCGAGATCGGTCGAGGTCACCTAGAAAGGCGAGCCCTCAAAAGCATCTGGAAACTTCAAAAAGAGCTGGCAAGAGGCCCCTGAGCAACAATCACCCCACAAAGGGTACGATCCTCATGATCGCGGGAGGACCCGGCTGGGGTGATACCAGATCCTCTCGAAAAAAAGTTGGCAGGAAGCTCCGGTATGACCGATTTGCCCTCGAGGATCCGGATTACCCCCAGCAGGTTAACGCTATCGAGGGATGCTCGATCGAGTTTACCGAAAATGACAGGATCCCTGTCCAGAGCCCAGAAGGTCTGATCGAGCAACCCGACTATCCTATGGTGGTAACGGCTGACGTCGCTAACTTCGCTGTTACCAAAACTCTGATCGACAACGGAAGTTCAGCCAATGTCCTATTTTATTCGACCTTGAAAAAGATGGACATGGGAAAAATCGATTTGGAGCCGGTGAGGACGCCCCTGGTAGGCTTTGGGGGATCCCAAATTCACCCCCTGGGGCAGATCAAATTGCCAACATCCCTCGGCAAAGAGCCCCACCGATGGACCTTGATGGTGAATTACCTGGTGGTGGATGCCCACTTTGCCTATAATTTAATCCTAGGCCGACCGGCGCTTAACGCATTCCGAGCAGTGGTCTCGACATACCACCTCATGATGAAATTTCCCACCGAGACCGGGATCGGACAGGTGAGATGCGATGTAGTTGACGCATGGACCTGCTACTCGGTCTCACTCGGGATGAAGCCTGGGTCCTCGAAAACGAAATCACCCGAGGCCAGCTCGGATAGCGACTCTGGATGGGTAGAGCTGCCTCCGACAAAAACTAGGAAGCTCGAGGACAACAGGATCGAGCCCGCCAGAGAATCCAAGACTATCGAGTTGGAGCCTGGTAACCCCGAGAAAACAACCAAGATAGGGGCTCAACTCGATCAAGCTAAGGAAATGATGCTTGTTCACTTCTTAAGAGAGAACAAGGACGTGTTTGCATGGCAGCCCTCGGATTTCCCGGGGATAAGTCCCGAGGTCATTGTGCACCGATTAAATGTTGATCCCACCTTCAAGCCTGTTAAGCAGAAGAAGAGGGTCTTCGGGGCCGAAAGAACAAACAAGATTATCGAGGGGGAGGTGAACAAGTTGTTGAAGGCTGGCTATATCATGCCTATATACTTCCCGGAGTGGCTGTGCAACGTAGTAGTGGTCCCAAAAGGGCAAGGAAAATGGAGGATGTGCAATGACTTCACGGACCTCAACAAGGCATGCCCAAAGGACCCCTACCCACTCCCTCGAATCAACCAGCTTGTCGACTCGACGGCAGGCTGCGAAATGATGAGTATGATGGACGCCTATCAAGGGTACTATCAGATCTCTATGGCCCCGGAAGACCAATCCAAGACTTCGTTTGTGGTAGAGATGGGGGCCTACTGTTCCCTGGTTATGCCATTCGGCCTCAAGAATGCGGGGGCGACCTATCAGAGGTTGGTGAATCTCATCTTTAAAGAGTTGATAGGATGGATTGTCGAAGTGTACGTGGACGACATGATCGTTAAGAGTCCGGAGGAGAGGGACCACCTCGAACATCTTAAAGAGGTCTTTCAAGTACTAAGGGAATTCGGTTTAAAACTCAACCCCTCGAAATGCACATTTGGAGTTCGAGGGGGGAAGTTTCTGGGTTATATGGTCAGTGAGAGGGGGATCGAGGCCAATCCAGAGAAAATCGAGGCATTGCAAAAAATCGGGTCCCCCAAATCAATTAAGGATTTCCAGAGGCTCTGTGGCCGGATTGTATCGCTGAATAGATTCATATCTCGATCGGCGGACCGGAACCTCCTCTTCTTCAAAAAGCCGAGGAAAGTTCCTGATTTTCAGTGGACCCCCGAATGTGAGCAAGCCCTGCGCGAGCTCAAGGAATATCTGGCCACCCCGCCTCTACTAGCAAAACCGAGTCCCGGAGAAAAGCTATACGTGTATCTCGCTGTATCTCCGGAAGCGGTCAGCTCAGTAATTGTGGTAATAAGGGATCGAAAGCACTTACCGGTATATTATCTCAGCAAAGTGTTGCAAGGGCCAGAAAAGAACTACCTGGAGATAGAGAAATTTGCATTGGCCCTCATCCACTCCGCAAGGAAGCTGAGGCAGTACTTCCAGTCACATTCTATGGTGGTACTTACCGATCAACCTCTCCGGCAAGTCATCTCCAAGCCTAACACGTCGGGCCGGCTTATCAAGTGGGCTATAGAGCTCGGGGAATTTGATATATTGTATCAACCCAGAACCGCCATCCAAGCCCAAGTGTTGGCTGATTTCCTCCTCGAAAGAGTGGGGTTGCCGGAAGAAAGTCCACCTATCACCGACCCATGGCTCCTGCATGTAGATGGGTCATCCACCACGCAAGGAGGGGGAGCTGGGATCACTTTACAGAGCCCAAATGGTGATGTGGTGGAATTTGCTATCAGGCTCAATTTCCCTGTCACAAACAATGAAGCAGAATATGAGGCCCTCATAGCTGGCCTCGAACTGGCAATACGAGAGGGAGTCTCCCATATCCGAGCCTTCACCGATTCTCAACTGGTTTCCAATCAAATTGGGGGAATATACGAAGCCCGAGATGCCACGATGACAAAGTACCTCGAATATGTTTCCAAGATGAAGGAAAGTTTCAAATCCTTCACTCTGGAGCAGATCCCGAGGGAAGAAAATGAGCGCGCAGACGCTCTGTCGAAATTCGCGAGTGCCTTGAAAGGCACGAGGGATCATGCAGTCAGGTTTCAGACTCTCGACACTTCAGTAATCCGCGAGGGGGGCACCTCGATTATGCCTATCCAGCCCCTCGAACCCAGTTGGCAGGATGAAATCCGCGCTTTTTTGTCGGGAGAAGAGATATCTAGCCAAAACCAATCGAGGAGACTAAGAAGGCAGTGTGCGAGATATGCTTTGGATATTGAGGGAAGGTTATTTCGGAAATCTTTTCTGGGACCCCCGCTCAGATGTCTCCTCCCCTCGGAGGCCCGGGAAGTAATGCAGTCTATTCACGAGGGAAGTTGTGGGAATCATGCGGGAGGGAGGTCATTATCCAAAAAGATTATGAGAAGTGGTTTTTATTGGCCCACCATTCTAAGGGATGCATTTGATTACACCCGGAAATGCCCGAAGTGCCAACTTTATGCCAACCTTCCTCACAAACCGGCGGCCGAGATGGTGAATGTGGAGATTTCATGGCCCTTCGATCAATGGGGGATCGATGTAGTTGGACCTTTCCCTATAGGAAAAGGCCAAAGAAAATTCGCCATAGTGGCCGTGGAATACTTCACTAAATGGGTCGAGGCGGAGGCCGTTCCCAAGATAACCGATGCCTCGATCCGGTCCTTCATATGGAAAAATATTATCTGCCGCTTTGGGGTCCCTCGAGTGTTGATATCAGATAATGGTACCCAGTTTCAAAGTCGAGCCACAACGGAATGGTGTCAGAGTCATGGCATCGAGTAGCGGTTCACATCCGTGGAGAATCCCCAAGCCAATGGCCAAGTGGAGGTGACCAACCGCATCATTCTCCAAAACCTCAAAACTATGTTGGGTTCTTTTAAGGGAGAATGGGCGGATGAGTTGCCGGGGGTCTTGTGGGCTTATCGCACCACCCCTCGAACAGCAACGGCAGACTCCCCGTACGCCCTAGTGTATGGATCCGAGGCGGTCATTCCAGCGGAAATATTGCACGACACCGCCCGGGTGGCATACTTCGACAAGTCCAGGAATGAGGAGAATCGAGCCTTGGAACTGAATTTGCTCGAGGAAAGAAGAGGTGCAGCCTGGTCGAGGATGCAAAAATATCGATCCTCCATGGCCCGAGCATATAATAAAGGAGTACGCCCCAGAAATTTCCAACTCGGTGACTTGGTCCTTAAAAAGGTTGAAGTATCCAAGCACGTGGGAAAGCTAGACCCTAACTGGGAGGGGCCTTACAAAGTTGTGAAGGTTTCAAAAAATAATGCGTACCGGCTCGAGGACATGGAAGGAAGGGAACTACCTCGACCATGGAATGCCTCGAATCTTAGAAAATTCTATGTATAAGATAAGTTTGCTCGAACCTTCCTCGATAGTTAATAGGAATTTGTGTCAAGGATACTTTTTGATTCGAGGAAAGCAAATGTAACGAGACGTTTTAATAAAAATCCCTTTCCTCTCGATTACCTTTGAAGTGTTCTCGCACTTTTATTATTAAGCCTCGATGAAGTGTGGTTTGGCGCAATGATAAAACTCTCGTGTCCCTCGATTCCAATTATGATTTAACCAAGTTCATTTTACGTCATATAGAAGGGACCGCGCCTCTCGATTTCATCAAAACATCATTTAACTACCAAAACAAAAAATAAAGAACAGTAATATGAATTTGAAAGCTAATCCTTATATTTGACAGGTGAAGCCTCGAATGGGCCATTTCATTAAGAAAGTCCAAGGGCAAAAAGTTACAAGGACGAGTGGGTAAAAAGGGGGAAAAAGTACGTAAAGGGAGGGGGAATAGAAGACCTAGTCACTAAGTTCGACAGGCCTATCCTCCTGACCCTCTTCACCCCCGTCACCGGCAAATATCCCCGCTCCGTCCTCTCCATCTTCGTCCTCGGGATCATGCGGAGTGCTAGGCTCAACCATCCTCTCTTTCCAGGTCTCGGGAGCCGGCGTGGAAGGCATTTGAACGTCCTCTTCCCCAGATGACTCGCCCTTCGCGGTCTCCGGCATTGGAATTTCGAGGCGGCGGAAGGCAAAGTTGAATTCGCTTCCTTGGAAGTCGAAATCTTTGGATTTCCCCATCGAGGGCGAAGCCTCCTCTACCGGCGCCCCGCTGCGGTCAAAGGAGAGCCCAACCGACTCTCGATCGAAGTCCTCCCTTAATTCTCCGCGAGTTTGGAGCTGATCGAGGACTAGTTCTATGGCCTCCGCAGAATCCTGGAAACCGAGGTACGTCCTGATGTAGTCGAACGCCTCACTCACGAAGAACCTCGAGAAGGCCCGCTTGACCCTCTTGCGGCATCGTGCGGGGAATATCCACTCAGCCCTCTGCAACCCCGCCTTAACGCCCTCGCCATAGTTATGGTGAGCTTCGGCCTCCACCTCGGCAACTTTGTTGTTGACCACCTCGAGGCGCCCCTTAGCGAAGTCGCGAGCCAGTTCGGCCTGCTCACACAATTCCCGCGTTTCCTCCCAAGCTTTGGCCGTGCGCTTGACTTCGTCATCTAGACCCACACACTTCTTCTCGAGCTCCGCAATGCGAGTCTGGGCGGATTCGAGGAGTTGCCGACTTTCCTGCAATTGCCCTCGAAGGCTATCATTGGTCGAGGCCAGTTCCCCTGCAAGGACTTCAGTCTCCTCGAGACGCTTTTCCACCTCGGCCGGCGCCTGTTTATTCTTTTTCTTCTCCTCTCGAAGGAGCCTTTTGTACTTGTTCTTCCCCCGCCGGAAGACGCTCGCGCGACGGAGGAAATGGTGAGACAAGGGGGCAACCACCTGCCCATAAGGTCGGCAAATGAGTAAAGAAATTAAGGGGAGATGAAAATACTTTTAAGGCGTGAATCCTTACACCGATTAAAGCATTGGCCAGATTGGTCTCCAGATCAGCCATGAAGCACTTCAGTAGCGCCCTATGGTCGTTAGGGAACTGAAGGCCCCGGAGAAGGGCCAAATTCATCTTCGTATCCGTCTCGTTGGCCCCTATCCCAGTGATACGAAGATTGGAGTGGTGTTGCCCGAGGTGAACAGGATTACTGGGCCCCGCGTCAACACATTTGAGGATCTCGTCCTCCTCATCCGTTTCCGGAGGCTCAGGGCTTGCCACCCTTTTACCTTTCCCCGTGGGGATTGGCTTCTGCTTCTTGGCCCCACGAGCAGCCTCTTCATCCGCCGCCCTCTTTCGAGAGCCCTCAGTGCCTCCTTCACGAATCGAGACACCCGGCAAGACCCTTCGAGGGGCGGCATCCCTAGGACTTGGCCGGGTCGAAGGCGCTGATTGCGTCGTCCCAATGGGGGGGCTAGCAGAACTCACCCTAACTCGAGGCGAGGCCTCAGAGGGTGCCCCAGTTGATGTTGGCCTTGACGAAGGCCTCGAAGTAGCAGCGGGGGCCGGCGCCCTAGGAGCTGGAGTCGGCACTGTAGCGGGAGCCTCAGGTGGAGGCGCTATTTGTTCCGGGGGCGGAGCGCCACCTCATCGCCGCCGGGGGCCGTCGCCTCTTCAGCCGGTGGCACCCCTCCTGCTGTAGTCCCCTCGACTGATCGAGGAATTTCAGCCTCCGTCTCTTCCGCCCCAACCTCTTGGCTGGAAACCTTCTCCGGCCCCGGTATCTTTTCTTGACTTCCTCGCCTTCCTGACTGACGGGTCTGTGGAACGGCGTCACCCTAGGTCGAGGGGGCTGACTTTGGCGCCTTTGACGATCGAGCCTCGCCAACAAAGCCTTACGTGCGTCCATCAGAATTTACTAGAGCTGCAAAAAAAAAAAAAAAAAAAAAAAAAAACTATTACCCCTGCTAAGCCTCGATAAACATTACAAAACGCAGGAAAAACAAGAGAAGAAGACTTAGGCCCTAAGGTGGGCTCTCGATAAAGGTTGACACCGCGTAACCGGGGGACTCTCGCCGGCCGGGGGTCGCCAGTGGCGTTCGAGAGGCGCACGCGCGAAGTAGATCCTCGGAAGTTAGATAAACTGCGCACAATCCTCCCCATCTTCGCCAAGTCCTCTCACTTCCCCTCGTCAAAGCTGTGGCTCCTCGTGGAACTGATTCCGATTAGTATGGGAGGCTGACGCCAAGTGCGAGGACATCCCCAATTGCCCTCGAGCCTCCACAAAGACGAACTTCCTCTTCCACCCGATCCATGGGAGATTTGAAGCCGTCCAACACCTTCGAGGAGCCAGAAACGGGCCTGATAAATACAGGAACCCGGGCCCATCAATCTGCTGAATCGCCAGGGCCCGACTGAACCGACTCGTTCGATCTGAAGAACTCCAAACAATTGGGCCGGGCTTGCCTCTTCCTTCAAACATTCATGATCACCACGAAGGCAATGATGATCATGATAGAGTTCGGACACCAATTGACAAGGGCAAACCCCGGTAAACTCCAGCAACCGCCGGACTTCGGGAGGAAAAGGGAGGCGCAATCCCGCCTCGAAGTATGAAGATTGAGGGCCACACATCCTTCCCTTGGCTCCACCATGTTCTCCGTGGGGCCCGGCATATGGATGGGGAACTGGACCCCATATTCTGCCTGATCTTCTCAACCTCTGCCACGGTGATGTTGCTGGTCATATCCCGAGGGAGGGAGCTGTTTGAAAACTTGCCCATCCCGGCACCTCGTGTTTTTGGGCTTTTTTGACGGGGACGCGCTCGGTCTTGGCGTCTCACCTACCGGCCCCGAAGGCCTCGCTCCTAGGGCGGGGGCGAGCATCCTCTGGGTGCGCGTTACCGCGATGCCGTCCCCCTCTCCGTGCCGCCCACTGACGGCGCCCCCGACCGAGCGTAGCCCATGTGGTTCCTCAGCGGGCGTGACCCGCCCCAGGGCACTGAAACCGACCTGGGATGGGAGGCGAACCTCCCTCTCGCGCCTGCCAAGTCCTCAGGCGTGGGTCAGAGTCCGGCCAGTCAATTGTTCTTTGGGTCCCATGGCGGCTAGGGTTGTTTCGTAAAAAAAAAGGGAAAAATTTGAAAAGAAAGGGGGATTCACCTGACATGGCGATGAAGAACTTGAAAATGTCCGTGTGGTGGGAATCCTTGAGTCCGTCCGTCTGAATAAGAATAGCAGGCGGGAGAAAAATCGGATTGTGGTGAAGCCTGCAACTATTATAGGTTATACGGGAAACCACCCCCATTATGGCACCTCGGGCGCGACGACCCAAAAGGCCTGCAATAATGGCGACCAAGCACGCCCTTTTGCGGAAAACCCTTCCCTTCGGCCGCCCAATTAATGGCTGGGGACACGACACGTCCCCCAAACTAGGCGCGTGGACGGTAGGCCGAAAAGGTGCGGCTCCCCATGCCCCAATGCCGATTCAAATTCAAAAAATGAAAGACGCTGACATCCTGCTCATAAATGCACTCTTGAAGGCTGACGTCCTCGTCATACTCAAGAGTGGGGGGGCTAATGATGAGTCAAATGCCGCTTCACCATGCCACGTCATCACAATCTCCCAAAAGTCACTAATCTGTTAAGTGTGGAATTGCTGCCCTCGAAGCCGTCAAGGCCCTCGAAAGGGCACACCTACACACGCCAGCCTCGTTCCCCTTACAAAATCCTGCAACAGTTTAGTAAGGGTGCCCTCGAAGGGGGAACTTGCCCTCGATGGCACCCTCATCGAGGGCCAAATCCCAGACTTAACCATTACTAAGATAGGAATTTTGGCGGGACAAATACAGCTGGAGACTACTGACAGACGCAGCCCCTGCCACCTACTGCATCACGTTGGCACATGGGTCCATCCCATCAGACGTGGGCGCATTAAATGCCAAGTCATAAATACAATCCTTGGTCATAAATGCCCAAGATATCCTTTAATGCCGGGTATGACCCCTCATTAATGATGAGTGAGGATAGCCGCCAAAGATTGGAAAAAGGGGGGACAAAAGGCACTTATTATAACAGCTACAGGGCTGAGGGTGACCGGATCCCACCAACCATGTCGCATCAGGCTCCTCACTCTCATATAAAAGCTCCACATGGCTCTCCACTCAGGGGTAAGAAATATTCTTTGCCTTACAAGCCAAGATAATATCATTACTGTTCATCTTCTTCTTGAACCCCACCACTGACTTGAGCGTCGGAGAGCCTACGCCGGGGCAAAATCGGCTAGTCTCACGTGCGTTCTTCCCTCTTTAGCAGGTGGGCCCCACAGCAATACTATTACGGAAGTGCGAAGTACTCGGATACGTGTACCAACCAAATCCGGACCGCATCATACCTATAAAATATTATACATAATTAAAATCTAGTAATAATAATAATAGTTAAAAGATAGTATTGTACTATATAAACTATATATTATATATACTATTAAACATTGTCTACCTTAAATATAATTATACATGATTAAAAAAAAATATATAAATAATAATAGTTTAAAAGATAGTATTGATACTATATAAACATATATATCTATATACTATATGAACATATAGGACTAGTTTACTTTGGGTATATAACGTGGTTTTTGGGGTATTTTTATTCTGTCATTAAATTCGTTTACTTTAAAAGTC
>CM047882.1:13963163-13978507 GCA_026212405.1 Petrea volubilis
AGTTTACTTTGGTATATAACGTGGGTTTGGGGTATTTTATCTGTCATTAAAATTCGTTTACTTTAAAAGTCTGACAGCCCAAGGTTAACACAGGGGCCCGCGAATCGGGCATTTAACGGGTGTCAATCTGACCAGCCAAAATTGGGAGGTCAATTAATCTGGCATCTTAACAGGAGTAGGGATTTTACATTATTGTCCATTAGTTGCTCTTATTTACTCATTTTGCCACTCAAAACCCTAATTGAAAGTTTTGGCACATTTGACGAGCTATTCAATAGATTTGCTCCAAACAGAATTTCTGCTTCCTCCTGTGGCGAATCAAGTAAAGAACACCACGTTAATCCTTCAAGATCCGCAGAAGCAAGGCATCTTGTGAGAAATACCTAGCTTTTTCAGTGTGTAAGATATATAGACTTATTTTCGATTCACGGATTTAATTAATTTTATTTTTTTCCTCCTTTATCTGACCTAGCTAGAGTAAGATTTATGCTGTGGTGATAGCGTCGATGATTCCTAACCTTATGTTTTGCTTTTTGTTTTATTATCCCCCCCCCCCCCCGGGTTTTGATTTCTCTTCTGCCATAAATTGGTAATCTGCTTCTTCGCATATAAATTCGAATGAAAATTCTCTTGTGCTTTACTCCAAACACAACCCATTTGTTACAGAGAGTAATGTGGAAGCATGAATTTTGATTTGGATTGGTTTTGTAGATCTGTTTTCTTATTAGACCAAGATAAAGTAACAATAAATTTTGAGGCTACTTTGGTCATTCTGATAATAAACAGTAGTTAACTTGGGTAAAAGTAAACCTCTCCACCCATATACAGTATGTTGACTTACTAATTGACCCACAAAGTAAATAGAAAAACTGAAATCGTAACCACTCCCAAAACCAATTATTTGTCCACTTCTAAGCTAACCACCACTATCCGTTCCCACCAAAGTATAACACGTTCTATTTAAAACATATGTATATATTCTTTTAATTTGTTAAAAGAAAAAATATTGAATGAACAATCACATTTTTTAAGAAAACAAAATAGTAGAGGTAATATTAATATTATTTGTATTGAAATTATATATATGTTGCCAAAACAATTTTAAAAAAAAAAAATTGTAGTTAGTTCAATTTGAACTTAGGACCCCTAGGGTGGATATGTCATGCTTTGCCACTAAGCTATTTCCACAAATTTTAAATTATGTTTTTGTTTTTATTTTTATTTTTATTTTTATACGTACACTATTATTATTTTTAAAAAAAAATTGCTCCTGCAGAATATTTCGTCGGATATTCCCCCGAAAAGGTTTTAAAAAATAAAAGTTAATGTTGGTTTTGCTTGGACTTAAACGTGAGACCTCTTGGATGCCAATCTACTGCTTTGCCATTGAGTTAATACCAAGTTTGTTAATTTTTTTAATTTCGTTAGATATATAGTAATATTGATATGTTCTTTTTTTTAAAAAAAAATTACTCCGGCGGAATATTCAGTCGGAGATCCTCCGGAATTTTAGAGCGAAAATTTTCTACCAGAGTTTCGCCGGAACATTCCGGCAGAATCCCGGCGGAACGTTCTCCCAGAAAAAGGTTTCAAAAAATAAAAATTAATGTTGCTCCTGCATGGACTCAAACCTAGGAACTCTTGGATGCAAATCTAATGCCTTGCCATTGAGCTACTTCTAAACTTGTTTATTTTTTCGTTTTTCCTAAATATATAGTAATATTAATTTTTTTTTAAAAACAAATATATAAACTTCGGCGGAATTTTTCCTTTGGAGTTCCGCCGGAATTATCCAATCTAGCGGAATTTTTCGCCGGATTTTTTTTTTTAATTTTTTACAATCTGGGGGAATTTTCCCCCGGAATTCCACAGGAAATATCCGGCGGAAATACCAGATTTTTTCCTCTAAAAATTGCCATTTTTCTTGTTGTGTAACCTTTTCTTGACGAGGCAATGGATTATATATAGTAAATATTCTTGTATAACCAGCCCAAATAATTTTTATAAGATTTATGATTTTTCTTGCCCGTTAGATATATTTGCATCTTAGGGTATTATTATGATACTGTATTTTATTTTCAGTTGTTATAATTTTAATAAATATTATTTCTTCGTATTATGTAAGTTTGAACAAATATATATGTATATGTTGCATCTTTTCAAATTGTGAGTTGTATCTGTTCTATTTTCTGTTATGATTATCACCCTTGGGAAGTTAGGCCTAGGGACATGTAGGAGGGGATTGCCAGGCGGAACGGACTGACGGTAGGATCTCTTGTGCACTATCCCATCTGTTGGATTCAATTCTATATGCAGTTGGAGGTTGGCTGTAAATAAGATTGGATCGGTGTATTGCATGGGCATAAGGATTTCTGTCAGGTCGAGTTAGCTCCTTGACAAGGGAGGCATAAGGATTTCTATTTTGTTTTGTTTGTTTTGAGTAGTCATAAGATTGGAGACCTGTTAGTCAGCTCAGCTCACCATTCCATGCTTTTTAAAATCATTTATGACATGATTATTTCAATACTTGTTCTGCCTGTTTCAAAAAATCATTAATGATAAGACACTTTTAGTATTTATTCAGAGCATCATAATTTTTTTTTGTATAAAATAAAAATCACGCTATCTATTTTAATGGGTTTTAGTGTTTATTTATTATATATATATATATATATATATATATATATATGTAAATTGGCCTTACTAAGTCATTTGGACTTACAACCCTATTTTTTTTTTCTGTTCTTTGCCTTAAACTAGGGCTTGATGGGGTAAGCGTACAAAGTATCATCGAGATATGGGTACCTTGTACGGTCACCTAGTGACACCCTAATTGTATTAGTGTGTTTTAACGGTAGGGGTGTTACATGCCCCGTGCAATGCACGTACATTGTCTGAAAAAAATAGAAATAAAATATTTGAATTAATATGCTTAATATATATACACACATATGTATACATATATATTAGTTTTTTTAGAATAAACTAAAGGCCAATATACATTTTTATATTAAATTAAAAACTTTAATTTTATTCAAAAAAATAACATTGATGCGAAACTTCCTCTAAAATTTTCAACAAAAAATATATAAAAATAAACGTTAAATGAAAACATCTTTAGAAATAATATATATGTGTGTGTATATATATATACATATATATATATATATGTATAAGCAAAATATAAAGTATATGACATTTTTCAAGAGTAAATAATAATAATACTTATAAATTAATATTAGGTGTAGATTTTTTAAACTATACAACTTTACAAATATGATTGACAATATGAAATATTTTCATTTATTTCTTTTACAAAAGCACATTTCCTTCAGGTCAAACTAATATATTCCATTTTTGTTGTATATTGAATTCTATATCAAAAATGTAAATTTTTAGCAAAGATGAAATATTCATATAAAAGTTTTACACAAAAAAGAAAAGAAATATTAATATAAAATCCTCTATCCTCTAATATTTCCTTTAGATATTTTGACTTACACTAATTAAGTATAAGTAGTTGAAAGAACTCTAATAAGAAAAATATAGAACTATATATGATTATAAAGTCATGTAAATTAAAAAGAGAATGCATAAATTAAAAATTTTGAACACATTTTATCTCATTAAAAAAAGACACATTAGTTTAAGATAGACTGTCAATTTGACTATTGAGTTGTGTACGTCTAAATAGAATACATCATAATTATAAAAAGATAAATATGATAAAAAAAAAACAAAAGAAAGTAAAACAAATTAAACACATCTAATAAATTTGTCATAAGAAAAAAAAAATCAAAATGTGGCTCATTCTTTTGGTCATGCTCATAATGCAAATTTGCACAGCCTCCCATTTATGATCTGCTTATAATAAGAGAATAATTTATTGCACACGGGATTCTTTATTTCAAATCGTATTTCATTTTCTATTTCAATCTATGCATATACGCCAAGTGTAAAGATCTCAGACCAAGTATATAATTAAAGAAGTAACTTTATATACATAAGATGAATGCGAATTATGAAATAAAAGATAACATACCATTTTAGAATAGAGAATTCTATCCGAATTTATTGGAGGAGTAAGAAATTTTAATTGGATAACGGGGCGCTAAAGAACATAAGACTTTCTCTAATACCTTTTGGGGAGAACATTCACGCAACAGTTTTGGTTCAATGATTCATAAACTTCAAAAAAAAGCTTGTTCTCGTTAAGTGAACTTCCTATATTTAGGTTTCAGTTTCTAGAATTTTGGCCGTAAAAATTCATGAACACCAAAAATATCTTTATCTAAAAATGGTAGCAATGATTCTGCAAATTGAGAGTTCAGAGTTTGACAGAGAAAGGAAGTTTAAGTAATGGGACAGAAAAAAGAGTTCTAAAATTAGAGGGGAAAAGAATATTTTTTTATTTAATTTTCTTTTTAAAATGGAAGTTATTTTAAAATCAGTCAATGTGAAATTTTCTTTTTAATTAAAAAATTCAAAAAAATCAAAAAATAGTATTTGATCAAAATTAAATTAATTGAGGTTAAACACCGCTCTCAAATATATATATATATATATGTGTGTGTGTGTATGTGTGTCTGTGAAAATTGAAAGAACGAATAATTCCACCAAATGACTCAAGGTTCTTGCGTGATATATTCATTCAGTGAAATTCTAGCCCAGATCGATTCGGTCAAACTAGTATTAATCATATGGTGAGTGACTAATCACTTAAAAGTGGAAAATAGTTACCATATATTTTTGTTAAGTGGGATTAAATCAAATTCGAATAAGAATTTTCTATTTCAATTCAATGATCGTTTGCCAATTAGGAAGAAATACACAGCGGGAATGTATTGGGCCAATCCAACTCGGTGGGTGTTTGGGGTGGGACAAACTCATATAATACCCTACAAGACAATAAATTAAACTGGCCGCTTTTTGAGCCCTTTCGGGTATTATTAAAATCTTGTACACGTTTGTCATATATGGAGGTTCTTTTGTGTTATTGTGTTTTTGAGTTAGAGGGCGTTTGGCTTAGCTTATAAAGTCCATTTTTTTTTTATAATTATTTAGTTTATAAATTCTTTAAAATATCTTATAAGTTATTTGAAAGTTTATAATATATTACAAAATGTCTAATAAAAATTCTAGGAAATGAGCTTATAAACTTTTAACATAAGACGTACAAAGATTTAAAATTTTTTGTCAGAACGAGTTGCTAACTTATTTCGAGCATTTTCGTCTACATCATCTTAAAATCAATCAAAGTAATTACAACATTGTTATAGCTAATATCTCATAAACTACACGATCTAAATGCTTCAAAACCTTGTTTTTAAAATAGGATTCAGCATTTTTTTAAAGCATTTTATTAAAATTTCATAAAACATTTCAAATAAATTTAATCGAACACCATGCCAATACATATCATGGTTTTATGGAGAAAAATCATATTGTTGCCTGGTGCAATGCTCAACAATGTTATCAGCATTATTTTTGAGTTATTATAAACTTCGTACAATATAGAAACATACACACAATGAAGACATATTTTACACATCTTTCACCAAAGCAAGTATACTAATTGCTTCGATTCAAATTTTTTATAATAGTACAACATCGTTATATTACTTGTTACGCTCGTTAATATATGATATACATATATTATTGGATGATTGATACAATGAGAGAAAAATTAATTGTGACATAAAACAAAAATAAAAATTATCTTTTATTATCTCAACTAACCGCTCACGAATACATGTAGTCATATATTCAACAGTACAATATAACATATTACACGACTGTGTTAACAGAAAATATGGATCCTATTTCTTGAACTCACAGTCGAATGGGCCTGAACACGTGAGGCGCACGTGCCTCAAGCAAATCGAGATGCTTTTTCATGAGATGCATGTATAAAACCCAATCCCCATTCCCACAGGAGGTGGGCATGGGCATCACATACCCGGTCTCACCTCCCCACGGGAATTGGTACGACCCGAAATCTGGCACGCCCCACCCGAAATCCAGTTCCCTCACCGGAAACCTCTGTCCCGACGACACCACCAACGCCGCCTCGTCGTTTTCATCCTTGCAGTACACCCTCACCACCGCCGGCTTCGGCCGTCGAACCTCCACCCAGTCTATCAGCGCCAGGAAATGCTCCGCCGTCGACGCCGTCGATATGCACTCGTGCACCAGGTCTACCACCCCTTTCAGCGGCGTCGCTTCCAGCTCGCCCACGCTCGCTTCCGCGTACGGAATCGAGAGAACGTTTCCGAAATAGCACTCCAACGGCGTAGTTTTGGTGCCTAATCTCTTCCTTCCGTCAACAACGACGCCCAATTTCACCGATTTGGAGGTATCTCCGCCGTTGGCGGCGGCGGCGGAGGCTAGGGTTTTCCAGAGAAATGCGCTGAATGACTCGATTTTGCTTCTTCTGGTGCCGTTGTAACTGGCTTGGGACTGGAGGCGATCGATTTCGTCGGATTTAATGCGGTAGATTCGGCTGGTCAGGTGATCTTGGTCATCGGCGGCGGCGGCGGATGGAGGTGGTGGCATGGACAGGAGCGGCGCGTAGAGTTTGTCGAGGGACTTATCTGGCTGCGGAGGGCGGCGAGGGTTGAAGAAGGAGCGGCGGAACGAGGGGAGGCGCGTGACGGGGTGAGCTCGGGCGATCTGGGCCCAGGCTGTGAGGAACATGTTGGCGGTGTGGGCGTCAGCGGCGCGGTGGTCGAAAGTGCAGCCGATGAATACTCCGCCGCATCTGAGCTCCGTCACCTGCGCCATTACTTTTTTCTCAAGTAATTTCATTTTTCAAATTATTTAGTATTTCATTTGATAAACTCATAATTTAATTTAAGTTTTCTTCTCAAGCCCATACTCTAGATTCAGAGAGTATTCACGATATGTATAAATCTTTAAAATTTATTTATGAATTAAAATAATAAAAAAAATATAATTAACATAAATAAAATTATCTTAATTGATAAGTAAATTTTAAAAATTTACATATATCATGAATTTAGAGTATGGGGTATGAAATGGGTACGGGGATCCCGTCCGTTACTTCTACTAAGAAAAGGCAAGAGATATATTGTTAAAACTAGTAATGTGGTGTTGCCAATAATTATATATATATATATATATATATATATATATGTTAAGTTTTTTTTTTATTTATTTTTGTGGCTTAACTGGAATAGGGCCAAATGCCACAAAGAAACTGTGATGTTTGATGTAAAATCACTTTGATCCTTGACATTCTAATTGTAATATTACAGCGCCCCAAATTAGAGTTCAACCTCTTTATTTTATTTTATTTTTGTACAGAAACTTCAAGCTCATGTTAATCCGTAAACCTTTTTTTTTTCTCGGAAACTTAACTAATACATGTCTTTCTTGATAAAATAAAAGTTGTCACGAGTTATTATTTTTTATAACAACTATTATATTATCACTTAATTTTTTTTACCGTAAAATAAAGGTTTAATTCGTTCAATATTGGATCATAAATATGTTATCCAATATCCACGCACTCATCTCCACGGAATATATATATATATATATGTATATATAAATCACCTCGTTTAATTTATGTCTTATAATTTATTTCATCTCAAGGTAAGAATTGTTTTAATAATTAATTTTAAAGTTTTTTATCCAAATATACAGTGAGAGAATAGTAAAATATTTGAAGCGTATCTGTATATGGCAATCAGAACATGCAAATAGTTCTCTTCTTCTTTTAGCTTTACTTTGTCTTCGCGTTATGTACTCATAAACTTGCACTTAATTCCAAGTATTGTCATACAAAATTGTATATTTTACTACATTCGTCACTGAACATATATAACGTGTAAAAATGAACGAACGAGAATATTAAGAAAACATGAAACAAAAATACAGAAATTTTCTTTTCATATCAAAATGCTATTTTACAAAATAATAATAATTTAGATGTTTTATTACCTGAACAGACAGCACACCATGCATCTTGACCGGAACAAGTTTCCCATGAACAGACACATCCGGTCGATAAACATCCACGTCCTTCAAATCCACATCTGCGCAAGCATGCGTGAAATCCACACCGCGGTTGTTGCAAAGAATCTCTGGCTCACCATGGCGGTTCTGTACGATTTCTCCGGCGAGTGGGTAGAACGACGCTAACGCTTGAGCTAGGGCCTTCTTGAGCCCCGCCACCATATTTTCCGGCGAGTGGTTCGTAGTTTTTTTGTAGCAAAAGAATATCCCAAAGTCGAGGGGTGGGAGGAGGAGGTCGAGGTTCGACATTGGCAGCCAGTGCTCCTGCACCGGTAGCAGAGCCGCTACCACCTCGCTCCGCCTCACCGCCACTGGAAAGCCACCGGAGTCCATGTTTGGCGAAAGTAAATATGTGAACTGAACAAAAGAGTGTAACAATGATTTTGTTATAGCAATTTTATTTAGTGTGGGGGAGGTGAAAGCTAGCTTGAGTGTTTTATATAGTGATGCGTGTTCGTTTGAGCAAATTTGATAAGGTCGAAAGGTTTTCCTTTATTTAATGAGCAGTTGGTGGAAAATTTGTTAATTTGGTTTTGCCAAATTATAATTTTCTTTTTAAGAAAGATGTTATATATATATATATATATATATATATGTGATTATTCTTTTGAGTTGCGCTACCATGTAACTAGCATGTTCGTAAAAGTACGTAGACGGGTAATACTAAACAAACAGTTAATATACTATATTCTACATGTTAGGCTGATGATCGAATCAAGTGATACATTTATTTAAATAGATGACGATAAAATGATAATAAATAAACGGAAATTAAATAACACAAATATTTATGTGGTTCAAGTAATAATAAGCCTACATCCACAGATGAAGGGGAGCGATTTCACTATAATGAATTTTATAGCGAGTTACAATATTTAGAGAAATTGTTTTTTAATTAAACCCAACACCCCCAAGAAGATAATCTCACAATTCACTTACAAGAAATTATCTCTTCAAGTGTTTCCCAACTTTCAATATTTCAACTCTCTCAAATTACTCTCACTTAGCTCTTTGTGTTTTTGGCACGCTTCCTCCTCTAGCCGGTGCATTCTTTTATAGCAAATATTGACAACTCTATTGAGCCGAAATGCAACAATTGAGCTACAAGCATGCTTACAATAAATTTGGAAAATTCTTACATAGACCGGGTGTATGGGCCCCACCTATGCACCCCGCGATCCAAAATCAGTTATGTGTCATATGTATTTTACAAAAAATTTAATACATAATACGTGATTGATTCTGGACCGTAGGTTGTCCATGGAAAAAAAAAACCCAATAAATTTAGTAGACAAGCATGCATTTTCAGCCAACAAAACATGCTTAAAAATAAATGATCCAACCAAGCTTGTTTCTTCATAAGTTTGGCCGACACGCATATGCATGAATTTTAATGTAATGTATGTGTTTTCTTTATTCAAGTCACAATCCAACGCCACATCTTTTATTCGATAAAACATATATTAGGTAAGTTAGGCATGCAGCACAAACAAAATATTTTTTAAACACATCATGAATATAAATTTCTTATATTTTGCATGCATCTATTAGTAAGAGAAAACATTAGAAGAAATTAAGCATCTGTGTTACTGACGAAAAAATTTATGATGGAGAGATTTCGTTACATTTATCTGCAAGTTTGTTATATACACAATATTACTCACTAAATTTATAATGGATTGATTCGTCACTAAAAAAAATGCATTCTTATAGTGAAAGTAAATAAAAAAAGATAAAGAATCTGTAGTGCCTGTGGATTTATCTGACATGTAATTTTGTGAACATTTTAGTTAATATCTCTACTTTTATCATACTTTTCGAGTTGGTAAACAACAAAAGATAATGACTTTTTTCTTATTCTTTATTTTATTTATTTATTTATTTGTAATGTTAAACCGTTGTCAAGTAGCTAACCCGAAAGGCACCATGTCTGGTCAATTTTTCAAGTTAAAAATTGTAGTTTATTTTGTTAATTTATTTGTAGTCAAGCTAGTGCGGTTGACTTAGACTTAACAGTAAATTATGTTGATATTATTTTTAAATATTATATTAATTAATTGATTACATAATAACATATTTGGTGAGCAGATTAATGAAGTTGGCCAAGATCGAAATTGGAATTTCTCATATTAACATGTATTCCGATTAATTATTAAAAGTACTGATCATTCTATCTATATAAGTGTCGAAAAGAAGGGTTAAAAGTTGCATGCATGGATATAAATAATATCGACTGATTTTGACTTCTTATCCAAACATACAAACAAGAAAATGGGGGGACACCTAGCTAGTTAATTTATTGAAAATTCTAGATGCATTAATTGAACTTCATATTATATCAAGGGTATTTATCGTGGTCCAAATATGATAGTTATATATATATATATATATATTAAAAATTAATCGTGAACATATATATACATATATTATTCTTATTAATACAAGCTACGCTAAATAATTAAAATTAAAAAAGAAACAAATTTTTACGAAAAATGAACTGCAAAATTTTTGTGTTATCTTAATCGCTAAACAATGAATCTAATATGTATTGATAAGTATAAAAAAAGATATTATACAACAGTATAATAAAACATCCAACTTGTACAAGAGCCAAGTATTATTTGAAAAAGAAAAAGAAGAAAGCGGTAATTATTTTCAAATTAATATTATATCAATCGGTTTTCTTACTCTATTAGTTCTCTTCTTTTGGAGAAACACAAATAATTAAACCATATGGCGTTCATTGAGTTTGAATATATATATAACATACTCGAACACTTTATAAATGTCAATCAAAATACCACACACACACACACCCACCATATGGTGTTCATTGAGTATGAATATATAGTTTTTTTTTTTTTGACACAATCTACTCAAAATATTTTATATATATCAATTGAAATACAACACACACACACATACACAATCACACTCACACTCACCCACTATATCATTGAGCACAAATGTATAGCATCTTTTTATACAATTTACTTGAAATATTCTATTAAAAAAAAGAAACGAAAAAGAATTCGAACCAAGATCTTAACAATATCAAATTCGAGCCACAATCACTGAACTACAACCCAATAGGAAATACGAACATATAGTTAGTACAAATTGACGGTGGAGCATTCACACGGGATAAGCATCTTTAAGATATATGCTACGTGTTAGACCAAAGGAAAAAGAACACATTCAATTCAATAAGGTTTTGCTTTAGGTGACTTTGTAGTGGCCAACCTTTTCAACAAATGAACAGATACTTCCCCTTGTGAAGCCCTTTCTGGATTTAATAACGTTAACTGAAAACAAACAAATGTCAGATAATATGAGTTTTCTAACATAATCAGAGTGTGTAAAGCTCAACCACACATAGAATAAAATAAATTATATGATCTAATAATCAATCTTGCATGATCATACTATAGGAAAAATAACACTACAAGACTGCTTGTTCCTTGTTTGGGTTGGGGGATAGGCAATAATCATTTTCCATATTTTTTTTTTTTGGATATTTGGGATGAAATTTAAATTAGTCCCTCACTTTTTACACGAATAGCAAATTAGTCCCTCACTTTTTAATTTTATGCAATTTCGTCCTTTTCTCTACATTTTGATGATAAGCTTTTGATTGAATATACAAAATTTCCAACTTTTATGTACAATATTGAATGATTCAAAATCATCCTTTACTTTTCAACCTTGGCCTCTCCTTGAAAAAAATAAGAATAATTATATGAAAATTTTGGATTCAAAAACTTATTTAAAAGAGTTAGTACGTAATTTTAACAAAAACTTAAGGTTTGACTTTAGACAATTGCGAAATTTGGGTATTAAAGTGATTTTTATTTTAAAGTGAAACAAGCTAGGTTTAATCTTATCGATTGTTCATTGGTATATATACCGCCACATAAAGCATATATTGAAAATACAATCAAATATCATGATGTAGTATGATTATATATATATATCCACTATAAACATATTATTGGATTTTCAATGCTCCAATGCTAACTTGATCAATAATTAAGAAATCAAATTACAATTGGTATAAAAAGTGGTAGATTATTTTGAATTATTTAAGTGCACATAAATCGCCAATGGTGTTTTCTTATGGTGGTTACTTACATTAGTAGATTGATTTACTGCTATTGAATAATGAAGCTCATTCTCGATTCTTGCACTTTTCTGGGATTAAATTTTATTTGATTCTGAATATATATTTTTGAAATATTTTGAGAAAATTCTTCTACGAAAATGGGTTTTAACAGAGAGTAGTAAAATTTGATGAATTGAGTCGATGTATTGATTCAATTCCTTTTAAGAGAATATATATAGTTTACCCTTTTTAAAGGAAAACAAAAACAGAAGTAATTTTAATTTCTTAAGATGGAGCTCAGGGTTCACTACCCTTTTCGTTGAAGGAAAATTTTTGCCTGAATTAGGTTTGGAGGAATTCATGGATAATATAATAAATGTATTTTAATTGTTATGTGAATAATTATTATTATTTTTTTTTAAAAAAGAAAAGGTATCACATGATAAGTATAATATATTCATTATGTAATTATTATTAATTCGAGCTCGTTGGATTTGAGTTAGAATTTTTTTATGAATGTTTTGAAAATATTATCAAAAGATAATGTCACGAAAAATGAGTTAAATATGTATATCCTCAAACCAAAAACTAGTTGACTCAGTCTGACCACCAAATCCACCCGAAAACTTTGCCTTGCATAACCTAACAATTTTGAAACTTCAGAAAGACCTAAAATGGGTTACCCACTTGCTCCAACATATTGTTTGTATAAGATCAAGTTAGGCGTTACATCTTAATCGGGCACGACTTACCAGAGTAACTACGCTCATTTAATTAATTAATTTTGGGACCACATTGTCAATGATTTATGAAAAAAAAAAACACTTTGATTGAGCTATTACATGATTCAAAGGGCACAAGATTTGGTCATAAATTTTGTCATTGCTTTCTCATAGTCATCAGAGTAGGTGCGATCAGTTATATAACAACTCTATCATGCCTCTTCTCGAGGAAGTTACTTTAACATAATTCACTAATATACTTTACACGATGTTTGGTGTTTAAGTGTGAATATATATCTCACATTAAATGAAACAGCTAAATGAGCAATTATGAGCACGTTTGGATGCGTTTTTTTTCGTGAAAAAAACACTTATTTTTTGAAAAAAAGTACTTCAGACAAAATGATTGTGTTTGGATAAGTTTTTTTATAAAAAACAGAAGTCAGAAAAAAAGCCAAAAGGGCTTTTTTCTAGAAGCTACCCCATAGTAGCTTTAAATAAAAGTACCTTTTAAAACATTTTTACTACTGTATCCAAACGCAACAATTACTTAGCTTAAAAAAAAAAAAAACTCTATCATATAAAGGCACTATTCGAGAAGTACTTTTTTTTTAAACCCATCCAAACGGACTCTATAAATAGAACAAGACCTATAGCATATTGTTTTCAAAATTTGAGTTAAGATGTGGTGTCTTAATTTATGAATTGAACCTTGCTCAATTTTTTCCTAATTCGACCTCATCCTTACCCCCATCAAGTGGTGTTAGAGTCGAAGGTTAGGGTTAGGGTTAGTGTGGAAAATGAGTGAATACTTATGAAACTTGACGTGACTTCTGTGAAAATTACGATAAGTGCATACGCCAATGCAAGCGATGTTCGTTTTTAGATGGGGTTAGCGTTGAAATTAGTAGTATATATGCTCTTGTTGATGTCGCAATGCTCGATAAATGAAAAGGCTTCAGTTAAAGGGAGAGTTGGAACCCAAAAAAAAAGCCCAAATAAGAGACTCACACTTACAGTGCGTTTGGTAAAGGAAAGAAAATGAAAGAAAAGATAAGGGAAGAAAAAAGAAATTGGTGGACTTTAAATTTCATATAATTATTTGGATGAGAGGAAATGATTTGAAAAAAAATAAAAAAAATAGTTGTAATCTTTTCCTTTTATTTTCGGCCCAATTTTGGGAGAACAAAATTTGGTGGCGCCCACATAATTTTTTTTCTTTCCTCCAACTTTTTCACTTGCAACCAAACTAACTTAAATATTTTTTTTTTATTTTTCCTTTTTCCCCTTTCCCCTTTCCTTCCTCCTCGATTTTCTCTCCTACCATCATTGACTATTCAAATGTGAGTTGGAATTTCATATCGAAGAAGAGAGCCCTAACTAATGAGCAATTTATAAATAAAAAAGAATCCATGATTCATGTGGGGTTTGTTGAATGTTCGAGTTTGAATTAATACCCTATATCGAAAAAGAGAGCACCAAATGAGCAATTTACGAATATAAAAAATCACTTTTCTTAAAATTTTATACTAAATTTATATATTATATTAACCCATGAATTGGAAACTCACTTGACTCTTGCTCAATTTCTCCCGAATAATTGGGCTCACTCTTGCCCCATCACTCGAACAATACAGAGGAAATTTGATGATTCATGATCCCATCCTTTCTTAGGTTTAACTTAATCCATCAACTGTAGCACACGCACATTTTCCAAATTAACAATTGGTACTTCTTTAATTAGGATTTGAACTACAATTAATCGTTATTCTGTAATTTTAAAAGAAACTTGATGAGAATGGGCTGTCCTGCTGGTACAACTGACAGCTACGGAAAAGACAACTTAGTTTTCTTTTTAAGAGGAAGATCATATTACGGTATAATCATTGATGAATCAATCATAACACGTAAAAGTTGTACCCTAATCCATACAGTATCAGAAACATAATATTGCATGTTCACACACCGTGACATAACATTGGGCATGTCCCAAAAGCCAAATTAAAAGAAAAATAACACATCAAGAACTCAACTCTGTCCAATAGATTTCAAACACGGCTAACCATTTTTTCTTTCCTTTTTTAAAGCCTAGCAGTTAGAAGAGAACAAAATTGTTGATCTGACCTACGAGCTCTGCGAGCCAAGCTCAAGCTAGCTTAACTCAAAACTTATACGAACTTGAGCTTAACCTTGATCTTGAGTTGATCTCGCGTAGTTTGTATCTAAAATTGAGGTCTCATGAATTCACTCGAGAGTCTGGACTTTTATATTTTTTTTTATATTTTTAATGTATAAATATATTATTTTTGATATATATACTAATTATATAAATGTAATTATTGATGTGTTGATCTTGGTCAAGCGGCTTGGTCGAACAACTGACCAAGGAGGGAGTTGTAAAATGTTCCTACATAAGGCGGCAAGTAAACATGTGCTAGTCGAGGAAAATTTTAATTAAAATTTTTCGATACCTAAATTAT
>CM047882.1:14609007-14610209 GCA_026212405.1 Petrea volubilis
TTCATCAATTTTGTGGATATTACTTGAGTTGATCAATTAACTTAGGAATATAGCTCAATTTCATCATTTGAGTTTGGGATAGTGTTCAATTTCATCAATTGACTTGAGAATATTTCTCAATTTGATCAATTGATTTGAGGATATTGCCCAATTTTGATCAATTAACTTAGGGATAGAGCTCAATTTTCATCAATTGATTTAGGGATATTGCCCAATTTCATCAATGGACTTGGGGATATTTCTGAATTTGATCAATTGGCTTGGGAATATTACTCAGTTTGATAAATTGAGTTGGGATATTGCACAATTTCATCATTGAGTTGGGGATTCCTCAAACATTGGCGATTGTTCTGAAACTTTACAATAATATTTGCATATAGTCATAATTATTCTGAAAACACGCAGAGCATTATAGCTCACATTTTTAAGGACATGCTCCTCATACACACGTAGATTCTGCATGGATCGATGATTGTTCTACAACTTCAAATAAATATACTTCAAACAATCAACACATCCCATAAGGTGCCCCAAATATTCTAACAACTTGGGATAACTCTAACTTCACACAATACCATTAAAATTGATCAATATGGGTTAACAACACTAAATAGTAGAAGATACAACATCGAACAATAGATAATATATTTAGTTGCTTATGCAGAAATGGGTCAACGCTTCCTAGTTGCTCTTGCAAAACCCCCCTCAAAAATTGCACCATGTCACGTCGTCATTTTCTCCTATTTAACACATCACATGATGGGTCACTACAATTTGAATTGACACTAAAAAAAGTTAACATTCAAAGACAAATTATTAACCATGCAGCAAACTATCAAAAATGACACAATAACTTCTAGTTGATCGCTTCTCTGCATGACCGATGGTTACAACCGAGTTTGTTATATCTGCTGCATCTAATAGTCTTCTTCTGTCCTTAGGAGGATAATCTTTGTGTTTGTATACATCTAAGCTGAACGTTAACATCAGGTGCAAGTATCGAATCATTTACCATGTCTCTGCTCAAGTCCATATCAAACGTGGGTATAGGGTTCATAACTGCATTATACACATCTCGATACATATTCCATTAAAAATACAAATCAAAATAATAGTACATAGACAAGCCCTTAGACTAAATACAAGCACAAGCATGCTTGCAAGGGATTCGGTAAACATCCCACTGCCTACAACAACGGGTC
>CM047882.1:14610709-14756796 GCA_026212405.1 Petrea volubilis
AGACAGACAGACAGACAGAGTGTGTGTGTGTGTGTGTGTGTGAGAGAGAGAGAGAGAGGGGGGGGTGGTGTGGTGTTGCTATTTGGGGATTTTGGCGCTCTGACTGCGGTTTTCGAAATTGTGAGAGGAGCGTTTGGAACGTGGGCCTCCTTATTTCAAAACTTAAGCTTTTGAAAACAAACTTTGATTTTTGTAGATGTCATTTAATTATATGTTGCAAATTTCGAAATTCCAAGGAGCGTGTTCGAAAGCCAAGTGATTTTTGTACTCATTCTAAGGTATATATTCTTTTACGCATTAAGTTTCAGACACTAGATAGTAAAAAGTAAATCACCTTAACAGTAAAATTTATATACTATTGATGTCGGTTAATTATCACCATTTGATATTTTAACAACCTCTATATATATATATATATATGAAGGGAATTTTCATCATCTTATGCAGTTTGGGATTTTTCAAAAGTACATATGTACTCCACTGAAAATGTAAAATGCTAAAACATTACATTTGTGTTAATAAAATAGTGGGCATGTATTTTAGTTTTTTTCTGCGGTTAAATTCGCTTTCTTCCTGCACAATAGTAGCATAGTTTTTGCACAACCACTCTTTTATATTACAAGCCACGTCAAATATTCCCCTTAAACCTAAAAAGTAAAATAGATAAAGATCTTCAAAATTCTCTAGTTGGTAAGGTGTAATTTACTATACGATATTATTTGATTCGAATATGCTATTTATTTGAATCTTTTGATGTTATCTCTTGTTGTAGTTGATATTTTGTAGGAACTTTTGTTGTATCTATCCTATATAAACCCATTGCCGTATCAAATCACATATTCTTTATAGCATAAGACCATTTTTGCTCAACCGAATAAAGATTCAAGTTTCTATTTTTTTTTTTACACTTTTTTTTATCAATCCTCATAGTCTCTAATGTTCCAATCATAAATATTGACCAAATTGTGCAATTCAATCCTATCTCCCAATTCCCCATCAAATCAACTAGGAATCACAACTTTGCCAATTGGAAGGCACAAATATTATGTTCATGCATGGACACAACCTCTTTTAGCCACTTAGATGGCACAAAGCCCGCCCCAACACAAACATTACAAGAAAAGTGGCATTTAACCACGAATTTTAGCCACGAAAAAATTATGTGGCTAATAGCCATAGAATTAGCTACATATGAAAAAAAAAAGCGACAAAAGAAAATAGCCATGGATTTTCGTAGCTAAATTCATGGCTAAATTTATCAGTAGCTAAATTTGGTGGCTAAATAGGTGCAAAACTAGGCGCCAATTTAGCCACAGAAAATCCGTGGCTAAAATATTTATGATAATCTTTTTAGAGTATATTGCATTAAGCACCCCAACTTTTGGGGTATTTTGTACTTTGCCACCCAACCTTTATAAATTTGCACTTTGCCACCCAACCTTTATAAATTTACACTTTGTCACCCAACCTTTATTATTTGTGCGTCGATAGTACTTTTTCACTGTTTTGATAGAATCTTTGTGAAAGATTCAGGCATATTCTAGGGAATATTGAGGAATATTCCATCGGAACAGTGCAAAAAGTACCATTGGTACACAAATGATAAAGGTTGGGTGGCAAAGTGTAAATTTTCAAAGGTTGGGTAACAAAGTATAAAACACCCCAAAAGTTGGGGTGTTTAACACAATATGCCCTTCTTTTCATTAATCATTATTCCAATTACATGTGTTTGTACACATTTAAGTCTAAAAGTGAAATTCAAAATGTGTTTAAAGCCCTACACCCTTTACTTGAACGTCCCTTTGACACAAAACGCACGCCACTCTCATGTGATTGAGTAGAGATTGGAATATTCTTAAATATTCCAACGGAAATGACTAAATGTGGTGTAAGTGCAAATTTTACAAAGGTTAAGCACTGAAAATGAGCACGTTTAATGATTGGGGGTAAAGTGCAAACACCCTCAAATATTGGGACATTTACAATAGTTAGCCCTAACATTTAACTATAGAAGGAATTGTATTGTTATATAGTTGATTGCAGAGAAGGCCAAAAAAAATGTAGTCCTCCGATTGAACTTGAAGGCTATTATGTCCATTCATGTGAACTTTGAAGGAGGCATTTGATGTTTTTTAAAGGGAGTTTTAATTCAAAATATTTAGTACATGGGCAAAGTGAACGTAAGCCTTAAATGAAAAGTTCAGTGTCAATGATCATATAGTGCAATGTACCATAAATCCATTGAACACGGCCGACAACTTTCAAGTACAAAAACTCCCTCGCTTGGAAATTTGAAACACAATAAAGTCGATACACAACACAAGTACACATGTTTTGGCACAGTATGGCTAATCTAATTGGTTTTCATAATGTGCGGTAAAACTTAGGTGGTGTCACACATTTGGGAGAATAATTTTGAGAAAGTTATGTTTTGGTAGTACATTTAATTCTGAAGGAGATAAATTTTGCCATGTATGCCTTTCCATATAAATTAGTAAGGAGCAATGTCTGTCTTATTGTTTTAAAAAAAATATTAATTATGGTACAATATAAATGCGTAAAGAATATTTTAGTTTTCTAAAAGAATGTTATGAATGAATAAAAACTAATGAATTTGACCACTTTATTATATTATTATATTAGATATATTACACTAATAGTTTTTAAGGTTATTTTGATTCTTTATAAATTTTTCTTGATGGTAGTTTTTACTTGTTTTCAATTTGCAAATAATTAAAACGACATGGATATATACTACTATTAATGTATGCAATTATTTAACATCTATAATTACTTAAAGATAATTATTTGTCACATTTCTTTGTTAAAAACGTATTTCTAGTGGCTTTTTTCTCCACTATTGATTTCAAGTATTTCTAGTAGTTTTTTTTCCCACTATTACTGATTTTAATATAGTAAAGTTGAAATCAATATTACTCACAGTATTCAACGATATCTACCACTATTATTGTGTCTATATTTCTTGATAGTAGCTTTTACTTATTTTCAATTGGCAAATAATTAAAAAGATGTGCATATATACTACTATTAATATATACAATTATTTAACATCTATATTTACTTAAAGATAACTATTTGTCACATTTATTTGTTAAATACTTATTTCTAGTAGTTTTTTCCTCCATTATTGATTTCAAGTATTTCTAGTAGTTTTTTTTTCCACTACTACGGATTTTAATATATTAAAATTGAAATCAATGTTACTCACAGTATTCCACTTTATCTACTACCATTATTATGTCTATATTCTTTTCCTAATCCTTCATCATTTGATTTTCCTCTAGACCATTACATTCAACCCGATCTTCACCGCTATTATCATCTCCTCCATCATTACTATTAAAACCATATTTCATATTATAGCCATTACGTTTAACAACAATCTCCACTACCACTTCCGCATTTTCATCACCCGATATAGCAACTCCTACACCAATAACTACCATACTAGAATACCTTTATTTAAAAAGAAAAGAAAAGAAAATGCATTATCATGTGTAAATTATTATGCCTAACTTTTTATGACTATCTGTTAGTTCAAATTTGTACTTATGTAACATTCATATTAATTTATTGAATTTTTTTTTTATCTACACAAATTTTTGAATAGGTATTTTCATGCAATAAATGAAAAAAAGTATGAATTCTTTCTACTTGTTTTTTATAAAATTGATGTAGAAACTGTTAGATTATTTGCAGTACATGCTACTAATTTTTTTTTTCTAAAAATTGCTAGCTTTCTCTTTATTTAAATTTCCATCACATTCTTAATCTTCTTTTGGTTTTATTATTTTCTCTTCTCTTTTTGGCATATATATTTTTCTTTTATGAGACTTACTCTATTTTGTTTTTTTTTATTTTCTTAAGTGATTCCTCATTTAACGAGAATTTCATGGAATATAATTTCTCCACTTATAATTTTTTATATTTATTTTATCATTTACATAATTTTTAAGCTGTCTACTCCTACATTATCATTTATTCACTAAAATATGATATAATTTTATATTTCCTTTTTTCAATTCAAAGTATAATTTTTCTACTTATTAGTTAAAAATAATTATAATTTTCTATGTACAAGTCATCTTTTATTTGCATTTACACAAGACACATGCATATTTGATTCTACTAATTGCATATTTTAGTTATTTACTTGTATCTTGATATGATGATTTTTTGATAAATGGTAACATAATACTCAATAAGCTTAATTATGTTTTGTATTTTTTTTTAATTTTCTATTGTTAACAAACTTTGTATTTCTTCTTTTTCATGAATTATTCCATTAATCACAATGACGAAGACACAATAAATTGGTCCAACGGATTTAAAGGTATTAAAAAAGGAAATTATTTTACAATTGATACCCAATAGTGTTATAAAAAGAACAATCTATTTAATAAATTATATCTACACTGAAAGAATTGAAAAGGATCACCACCTTTTTTTTTGGTATGACAAAAATTTAATACTATAGAGTCCAATTAAAAGCCCAACTCTTTATTCATAATTATGGTTTGTATTCTATCTAGTGTTCAATTTGAAGTCTAACTTTTAATTTTAAAATTACTAAAAGGCCATGAATACACATTATTTATTATCACTTATATAAAGTTATTTTAGTTTTTACAAAAAAAAGGAAGAAACTTAAAGTATAGATAAATTGTTGGCACTTTTATAATATAATAGATGGATTATTACTTGTTTGTACTGTCACATTAAGCTAATTTATTATTATATGCTCTGTCGCCCCCCCCCCCCCCCCACCCCGCCCCACCCCACCCCACCCCACCCACTATGAAGCATCTGTAAGTAGCAAAATCCCAAAAAGCAACCCATGCCACTATTTCACATAAAGCAAGTGTGGGTGTGCGAAAATGTAAAAATTAGAAAAAATATTGAATACAGAAACGCCTTAAAATATCTAATAAAAACTATTTTATATATAATACTAAATTATATATTCAATGCAAAACACATTTGAGAGGTAGTATAAGAAAATTTAATTTTATTAAATAATACACTTGAATTATAATATTGATCATTAAATGTAATTGACTAAATTTGTCAATTTTTCTTACTACCCAAAATTCTTTCCATACTAATATATAATTTAGACAAAAAGGCCAATCGCACGCATCTCCTAAAAAATACTATACTAACATATTATCCACACACACACACACACACACACATATATATACACTTACTATCTAGCAATTAGGGCTATTAGATACTAATTACATTGATAGAAGTTTATATATATAGTATTGAATTAGGATATGAATTAATTTTTCTTAAAAGGCTTAATCAAAAATAGTTAAAAGAATGTACTTATCGAGTGAATATCAAACCGTTAGTATTTTGTTTAATACTAGTATTACACCCGTGTGCAGTGCGCACAGTGACTTTTGATGAATATATATTAAATGAGACAATCAGCAAGATTCAATAAATAAAATAGTTGCACTAGAAATAATTTCAATCTTTCAAACAAGAGAAAGAAAAATCAACTAGTAGAATACACTAATAATTAGACATAGAACAATTGGCCACATATAAATGAATATAGAAAACACAAACACGAAAAATTGAAACTTTAAAAAATGCGATTATTCGATGATGGGACAATAAGATATGGTGAGAGGGTAGGCGGAGATATGGATCTTTAAAAAATGAATTATAAATTGTGAATAAAAAGAATAGAGAAAAAAAATCAAATTTCACTATGTTTCCAATTTTATGTATGTAATTAACTATATTTATAATAAAATTTGATTTTTTTTTATTTATGATGTCTAAAAGTCAATAAATATTGAGTACTTTTTTTATTTAACTCAATGTGTTTAATAAGTGAAGTAATTATAATAAAAAAATACATTTGCTAAAAATTAAATCTAAATTTGAAATATATATTCAAATCATTTACTCAACATATAAAAACGATTTGACCTACAATTTTTAAAAAAAAAAAAGGAAAGAAAGAGATATCTTTTAAGAAAATAATCATTTTAATTATTTGACAATTAATGAAAAAGAAAGGGAAAATCAATTAATAAAATAAAATAATATCTCTAATGGAAAGAAAAATCAACTAATGTCTGTATTTTTCTTGTGTTTTCAATTTTTTCTACGTCTAAATCAGAAAAGAAAAATAAACTAATAGAATAAAATAATACCTCAATTAGACAAATTAAATAAACCACCCAAATTTAACAAGTGTCAAAAAACATGATGTGATAAAATTTCTATTTACTCTATATGGAATGTATTGACTTTTTGATATTTATAAATAAAAAAGTAATCAATATTTATCTATGTCTATTAAATAAAAAGTGAATATAATTAAATACGTGTGTCAACTTGGAAACAAAATAAAATCTTGATTTTTTCCTCTATTCTTTTTATTTTGTACGTATGCCATCTTAATTTTATAATATATATATATATATATATATGTATATAATAAATGATAAATAAATGTGTGTGGCAACTTGGAAACAAAATAAAATCTTGATTTTTTCCTCTATTCTTTTTATTTTGTACATGTGTCATCTTAATTTTATAATATATATATATATATATATGTATGTATGTATATAATAAATTATAAATAACAAGTGAAGTAATTTAAATAAAAAAATAAAATTGAAAAGCATTGAATTTAAATTAGAAATATGTATTCAAATCATAAAGTCATCAAAGTAAAAGAAATCCGCCTACAATGTTGCCCACAAATAATTTTTTTATTTTTTATTTTTAAAAATAAAAAGATTTTGAGAGAGAAAACAAAGAGATATCTCTTTAAAAAATAATCATATTCACATTTAATAAATAAGGAAAAAAAATCAACTATAGAATAAAATAATATCTCAAATTGACAAATTAAATCAACCACCCAAATTTAAGAAATAGTCAAACAACATCTATTCAAAAATAATATTTGTTGTACAAATTTAAAGGAATATGCCATGAAATATTTATTTGTAGAATATTTTCTAGGGTGAATTACGTTTACATCTCCTAAGGTGTACCTATTTACAAAAAATATCCCGATCTATGAAAAATTATAATTACTTCCCTTAATTGAGGGGGTTCTATGTTATATTGGTGAAAAAGCCAATTTTACCCCTAAGTAATTTAAGTAAAAAATAATTAAAATGAAAACTTCAAAATACCCTTTCTTTATCATTTTTTTTTCTTTTTCGTCACTTTTTTCCTTTTCTCTTTATCTTTTTTTCCCTTTATCAAATCCTCTCCCTCCCTCTCCCCCCCCCCCCCCCCCCCCCCCGAAATGGTTGGTGTGCTGGAGACTGAGGCAACGACGGCGGACGGGCGGCGGCAACCCTCCCTTCTCAATCTCTCTCTCTCCTCCCCCCCCCCCCCCCCCCCCCCTTCTCAATCTCTCTTCCCCTCTCCCCACTTGATCCTTTCTCAAAGCTGCGGGGGCGGCAAATGGTGGTGAGGTGGCAGGGGACGGTGGTCGGCTGCAGCCTTCTCTCTCCCTCTCTATCTATTCCCCTCTCATTCTCGATCCCTCCCCATCTCCCTTCTCGATCTCATCTCTCTGCGTGGTGGGGTGGCGGATGGGGACCACCTGGAGAAGAAAATGAGTAAAAAACAGGAAAAAGGGGGAAAAACGAAAAAAAGAAATTATTTAATTATATACAATATATATTATAATTTTTTGTATTTATCAATTTTTTTTTTAATATTATAAAATATTTTTATGTATTTTGTATTTATTAAATATAGTTTACATATCATAATTATATATATAACTATTTGCATTTATTATATAAAAGATTTAATTTTAAAAAAATATTTAAATATGTATAATATAACAAAAAACCCCCTCAATGGCAAAATAGTCATTTCCATATGATCAAACCTTATTCTTGCTTCAAAAAGAATAATTTTGGAAGCTCAATGTTTTGTTTGCTAGTGGGAGGTGTAAATTATAATTACCCCCTTAATTCAAGAGGATAATCTTAAATTTTCATAAGTTGGGGTATTTTTTATAAATAAAGTATACCTCAAAGGAGGTAAACATAATTAACCCTATTTTCTATTAAATTAATTCGATTGATCATCTAATGAAAAAATGTTGACACATGTCGGATAATTAAGCTGGCACTTGTCGAAAAATTAGATATACTATTTTGTTATATATAATCAACTAGTATTACACCCGTGCACAATGCGCATGTGTGTAATACTGCACACGGTGAATTTTCGATGAATATATATTAAATGAGACACTAAGCAAGATTCAATAAAGAAAATATTTGTGTTACAAATAATTTCAAGCATTCAAAAAATAGCAGGAACAAACAAAAAACAAGAACATGGAAATATTAATAAACTCACCAAACAAATGCACTTTATCAATAGATTCCTCGTTTGATAGTTCAAAAAAGACTTAAACTGATATATCTTTCCATTAAATTAATTCGATTTGATAGTTCCTCATTTGAATTCACCCTATTTTCCATTAAATTAATTCGATTGATCATCTAATGTTGATACATGTCGGATATTTAAGCCAACAGTTGTCAAAAAATTAGATAAACTATTATATATAATCAATATAGATTATTGTCTAAAATATAGGCGTGCGGTAAAACTTAATGAGATAATTAAGAAATCTTAAATTGTCTTGAAATGAAAGCTAAGCACTCAATTTTTCAATTCAAATGCGCGAGAATGGTGAGGATGACAGGAGAACTATCTTGACCTAATTTCAATACAAGCTGAGTCATCTACAAGTACCAGAAAACCAATATCATTAGAAAAGGCCGAAACAAGGTCCATCTATTCCATTACAACCAATGCCGGAGACCATGACTTGAATACGGAAAAACCCAACTAGGATCAAAGATCAGCTACAATGCCCAAACCGGATAGACTTTGTAGTAAATAAGACAGCAAATAACTTCAAGATTCATCGGAAGCAGATTCATTCAGGCATAGCAGAACCCGGGCTCGATAGTCTCCTAGAGCCCAAATCGGGAATATATTCCTGTATGCTGCATATGTGATCATGCAATTCCTATTGAAGACCCCCATAATCTCCTGAAAATCAAAACAGTAGACAAAGTTAGGAAATGATAATGTTTTGACCAATATTTTTCGTGTCAATAATCGTGTAAGATGGAGTCTCTGTGCATTTTCAGCATCGCAAGGATATGAAATCTTCAAGACGATACAACACCAAACCGTATTAGCCCGCACCGGAGCATGTATAACAGAAGTAATTCAGCTTTGGCGCAAGCATGGTTTGTGTTCTAACAGTTTGAATTCGTTGGGGCGTTAACAATATTCTCAGGGTAAGAAAGGGCGTGAAACTCAACATGGAGACATGATTCCAAACATCTAGCTCCAAAACAAAGATTCCAACAGAACTAATCTTTTCACTTTTTTTCATGAGAAGTTAGATGCAAACACTGAAACAGAAACAAAGGGAAATAAATAGAAGATTGTTGTCTACAGCATGGCATATATGATCTAGCTTCCCTGAAGATTCTACAACACCTACAATTGTATATCATGATACTGGCATAACATAGAATTTAGGTAATGAGCATATCAAAACAGCAACTTAACAGAAATTACCTGTTGTGGGAAATCTCCATTTTCACATTGAGAATTTATTAGGGATTTTCCTGCCCGGTGCAATGGTGAAGGATCTCTCTCAGCCTGCAGACAGCAACATAATAAGGAAGACTGAGATTATCATCTAGATAGATAAAATAAAAGGAAGAATTTGACTTTGTGCAAATGCTAGCAGTAGATTCGGATAGAATTATCTGCAGCTTTACATTCACAAACGTCTGGGCAAATGCATTATTTTCTCATACATATATAGTCGAAGTTATAAAATGATCAAGTAAATGACAATTGGGAATGATATCAAAACAACAGGGGACGACAAAGCAAATTGCGATGTATAGCATAATTGTCAAATATCATTTACCTGCCCAGCATCAATTAGAGCCAGCAAGGCCCATCCTGTGTTTACCACATGGGACCTGTTGCCTTCTAGATGTGAATACACCTGAACAGGGAAAGCATTATTTTAGCATGCAGCTCCTTGGTTCTAAAAGCACAAAAGCATACAGAATACATAGCAAGAAAGCTGATTTTAAAATCTCACCAAATCAAGAACTATGGTCTTCTATTATATTCGTGAGACATGCATCCAATTTAATATATTCAATCTCACACACTTAAAAGAACAGCAATTAAAATTTTCAGGTCACATTAATCGAGTCACTAAGTGTAACTTAACTCCTAATCCCCTATCACACCACAGAAATATTTTCAGAAAAAAGATTTTGTCTTCCGTCTCTTTCTCATCATTTTACAGCAGGACTTGTTCATAAAAGAGAACTAATCAAGTTTTATTAGTTATGAAGCAGGAGGATTGGGGGAGAGCTGTTTCAATCTTTACTTATGTGATCTTGTCCACAGCTCAACATTTCAGAATAACAGTTCTGAGCTCTCCTTTTGTTTCCACACACACTACTAATATTTTTATCTTCTGTTTTGTCTGATAGATGAAAAAGCACTCAGCAACTAGTAATTGGAAAATCACATCTTATAAGTGGCAGTAAAGTATACAGGCTGATGTAATGAATTCAGTTAGGATCAGTTATATAGTGCAACAAGCTCCAAAAAGTTGAAAACAGAGCAGTCTTAAACATCCAAGCATCAAACAAGTATATCATTTTAGAAAATTTCTCCCATCAGCCGCAGTCAAAGTAGAGATCTCACAGCAAGTGTGCATCATAAATTGTTTTCCCACAATAGACAGTTTAAGTCTCTAAGATGTAATCCAGAGGTTCTGTACATGAGCCTATCAATGCCATTTGAAGCATATCACATAAAACAGCATAATTCAATTTGAGTAGAGGTTTCAGTCCTTTAGTTATGCAATCTAGTCCACGGTTTAACGCTTCAAAATAAACATTCACAGCTTTCCTTCAGTCTTCATGTAGTCTACTACAATATTGCATTTTTTTTAATTCCATCCAAGATTCAAAAAGGTATGGAGCACACAGAATCGAAGCGTAATATTTTATAACTGGGTGTATAGCATACAAGCTGATACAATAGATTCAATTACAATGCCACACTTAGTGGTTCATAGGTTCTAAAAACTTAACAAATATATATATATATATATATATATTTATATATTTGTTTTTAGAGAGAAAAAGAAAGGGGCTGTGGAACATTTTATCCATCAAGCAAGGCTATTATTCTACAAAACTTGTATATAATGAGCCTTTAGTATAAATTGAGGTATTTTAGGGTTTTTATCAGCCATCACAACTTTTCCACAATGATTAGTCCAACTCTCAAGTATATATAGTCCAGGGCCTCTGAATATTAGCCTATACATGCTTTGTGAGCACATTATGAAGGTGAACAGACTTAATTTTCTTCCCTATTCTCTCAGTTTACGTTCATTTCTGGTTTTGGATACAGTCCGAGATATGTCTAGGATGGCCCTCGCTCAAACTTGTGTGTTCCACTCTTCTGACAGCGAAAATTATTTGTCTCTATAAACTGCAGTAATAACCATGGCATACAACTATAAAAAATATACATCAAATTTTAGAACTTGGCCACACATTGAGACATCACCATATAAGAGAACAAACAGTCAGTCAGTTAAGAGTCTTGACCTTATTTTGACATGAAAGATAACTCTCTCCCCAACCGCCGCACGGAAGTTGCTTAGACAACAGAAAATTACAGGCCTTGCGAATGGCAGAACAATTACTAAAGGTCCGCCCAGCTGCCACCAGGCCTTTTACCCCAAACCATGTTCCATAAGTGAAGCAAACTGCCCAAGAACCATACCTGTCACAAATTTTCCAATATTTAAAAATTAAAGAATAGAACACTGAGTATTTCAATCATGAATCATAGGCCCGATTAAATAGATATCATAGCCAAACCACAAGAAGCTATGAAAAAGCATATCAAGAAGAGTCACATATTTATAAGCCAAAAACTAACGAAGAAATCATGGTATGCAACTGACATTTTATCAAGCCTAACTCATGCTCCAACAGGTATTGGGAAGATGCAAATGACAAAAAAGGAAAACTGACCAGGAGCCATCTGCTTCTTGAATCTTTTCAATGAATTTAGCACCTTTTTCAATACAGTGCTCCACTTCTTCTTTTCTATGCCCAGGATACAACTTCTTAAACTCCATCAATGCTTGAATAGCAGCCGAGGTGCATTCAACATAGCTGCAAAGTCAGTGAAATTCAAATCAAATATCAGGTTGCTGGAAGGAGCCTATTACCAACCTTTTCGGGAATCTGTATCCGGAGAAGGTTGGAGCTATACAAGCCAAACTTTTTTTAGCCATTTGTAGTTCCTCTTTGCGCAATTTTGCTCGAAATATTCAAGCTAGAGAGAGGAAGGCTAAGATACAAAATCAACAGACCTTCTAGACGCTTTAAACAGCTTATTGTGTTTGAAACAAAGAAACAAATCTAGAATGCAGAAGCAGAGGCTTCTTACGGATAATCAATGACAATGTCACCAAAGGTTTCAGCAGGGTTGATTAGCTGTGAGAAAAAAATATAGTGAATCAGATCAAAAGTGACACAAAACAAAAAATGAAAGCAATGGAAGCTTAGCCAGTTTACATTCTAACTATCATGCACAACCAATTAGAACAACTAACTTGCCTTTAACTGTGATAATTAAAATAAAACATTTAATGCTATGACTGGGTGACCAAATCATGTGCAGAAATTAGCATAATCAAATTTTTTTTATGTCCAATAAAATGTCTAGGGCATACCAGATAAAAGACAAAAAAAGCATAAATTGCTCAGCCTTCCAGCAAGAAGAACCTAGAACTTAAGACCATTGGTTGCATCACTCTGGTAGTAACAAACATTACTACCTTTCAGTTCTGCTCAGCTTCAGCTTCATCTAACATTACTTCTCAAATAACCTTGGATATGAAAAGTGAAACCCATACACCAATTTAAAGAACTTAAAATTATTCAAGAAATAAAACATAAGAAAGTAGCCCCTACAGTCTTGTAGATAAGGTATACACATAAATAACATACCTCCAACCAACTATAGGATCTTGTCAGTTCATATGTTGCAAAACCTCCACCTTCATTCTGCAAAGTATGAAAGGAAATACTCTCCTCAGGTTTGAGATGATCACAGCTAAATATAAATAGATCTGATACTTTAAACGCATTTAGCAAGAATATGAAATAAAAACTATAAATCATGTGATCCAGAAGAAGGATCCAGAAGAAGGCATACTTAAAATTAATTTACTAGTGTTTTACTATTGATCATGATTTGATGTTGTTGAACCTTGTAGACTTTTCTTCCCAAATTTGAAAACTTAATCAAAATTTGGACAAGTGTCTCAACAGAAGCACGGAAAAAGTTTTTCATTATTTGGACTTTTATCCATGTGTAAAACAAAATAGTAAAGACTTCATCACTTAAAGCTGATACCATAGCTAGATTACTATAACTATTGTTGATATATCCAAGAAGCATGTACATTAGAAGTTCAGATCGTTTCAAGTAATACGCATCAACTATAGCCAGATCCAGCAGTCATGCAATTTCAGACAATTTTTTGACGAGAACAAATATAAGCTCTGAAACATAATATTTTGTTGAAGCATGTAAGGACCCGATCTTTCACTCATACGTTCTATTATATATGCTTAAATGTATGTGACTTACGTGACTTGCATGTTATATGCATCATTTAGGAAACAATATTGTTTTGCAAAATGTGCTCGTTTTATTTACAACATGCATCGATATAGGATTATTTTCTCATCGATGGTTAACCATCCTTCCATGCATAAAAATTCAAGAAAAATATAGTATGTGTATATATATACTTAACCACGTTTATATATATATAGATGTACACACATTAGATTAGGAATTTTCTCTATACTTCTTATAAATGCCATTTCACCAAAATGTGTCACTTTCACAAAATAATCTTGAGGATAATTATTTAAATTTCTAACACATAAAACCATATATATGTATATATAGATATATATTTAGTTTTCATATATATATAGTTTAGGAAAAGCCCTAAAGGATGCATAAATTGTATTTGTCTCCCCTAAAGACTATTTTCTTCCATACTTTCAATAAAATATCCAAAATACATGAAATAACTCACAATTTCAGAAAATTAAAGGGGGAGGACGTTTTTTCAGCATACATATATGCATAAATTCAATGCATGGTGGATATTAACCCTTAGGTCTCAATCTTCTACCAATCACTATCCATGTACACTTGTAGAGACACTTGTATATACTTCTCTAGAAGTATACCTACATGTATGGTCAAGGATTACTTAGACTACCACTAAGCACTTATAGACCACCACTAAGCACCCTTAGACTTCTTAGTTGGGTATTGAGTTGGAAAGAAGGTATCATTAGATTAAGACTTAACCTTATTTTAATCCTATTTCTTCTATTTCTTCTAACATTAGTTATAAGTAGTCAAAGGTGCAAGAAAATACAAAAACACCACACACTCACACACACAAGCAGCCGGCCAAACACACTCCCATATCTCCCTCTTTTTGGTTCATTTTACCCCACAAACTCACCTTTTCTCCTTCTTGCACTACTTTATTTCAAAACCTAGAAAGAAAAGAAGAAAACCCTTTAGAAGAAGGTAGTGATTTCTCTTAAGACATGAGTTAGTTTTCTTATAACATTAGTGTAAAGAATATATGTGTTACAAGTAGGCTTCATTAGTGGAAGTTAGTGGCATAATTCAAGGCTTGTTTAGTGGCATAATTATAGGCTTTATTAGTGGGAGTTAGTGGCTTGTTTAGTGGAAGTCAAAAAGGTTTATTGTCCTTAGTTGACCTATTGTATTAGTATATATATGTGTAATGTTTGTATGAATAATACCAAGAAACCATAAATGTATTTTCTGTTTACATGGTATCAGAGCTACTGTTCCTGTTCCTGTTAGCTACTGTAGCAGTCCGGTTCCTGTCCTGCTACTGTTAGTACTGTAGCTACTGTTATTGTAGGAGCTACGGTTCCTGTTCCTGTTAGCAGCTACTGTTCCTGTTCCTGTTAGCTACTGTAGCAGTCCGGTTCCTGTTCCTGCTACTGTTAGTACTGTAGCTACTGTTATTGTAGCAGCTACTGTTCCAGTTCCTGTTAGCAGCTACTGTTCCTGTTCCTGTACTGTAGCTACTGTTGTTGTTGCTGCCCCTGTTACTGGACTGTAGCTACCGTTGCTGCTGCTGCCCTGTTACTGTGTTGTAGCACTGTTGCTACTGTTACTGTTACTATAGCTACTGTTGCTGCTGTTACTGTTACTGTTGGACTGTAGCTACTGTTGCTGCTGCTGCCTGTACTGTTACTGTACTGTAGCTACGATTGCGTACTGTAGCTACTGTTGCTGCTGCTGCTGCCGTGTTACTGTTACTGCTGCCGTGGGAGCGCGTGCGTGGCCGGAAAATTTTTCGGCCAGTTTCGTTGGCATCGTCTCTCAATTTCCAGCCGTCTCAAGTGTGTTTTCGGTTGTTTTGGCGTGATTTTCTGGCGTCTCGTACTGTAGCTACTGTTGGGTTACTGTAGCTACTGTTACTGTAGCAGTTACACAGTGTTGCTGCTGCCCATTTCCTGTTGTCCCTTTTAGCACAATGGAAGAGAAAACCATACTTGTCTCTGCTGATGAGTTTGCCAAGTTCTCTCGTTACCAAGAGTCATTGAAGGCGTCATCTACTCCTATCACTGCTATTGCCGAAACAGGTAAACTCAATACGTGTCTTATTTCCTCCTCGTCAAAATGGGTCATTGACTCTGGTGCAACAGACCATATGACAGGTAATCCTAGTCTTTTTTCTACTTTTGAGTCACGTTCATCGTATTCGAGCGTCACTTTAGCAGATGGGTCAAAATCTCATGTCCTTGGATCAGGCACTATTCACCCTACCCCTTCAATTTCCCTATTATCTGTTTTGAGTGTACCAAACTTCTCTTTCAATCTAATCTCTGTAAGTAAATTGACTCGTGCCTTAAACTGTTGTATCTCATTCTTTCCTGACCATTTTGTACTTCAGGATCTTATGACAAAGCAGACTATTGGTAGAGGATTTGAATCTGGAGGTCTTTACATTCTGGAAACTCAAGTACCTAAAGCCATTGCTTGTTCCAGTGTTTTAACTCCATTTGAGGCACATTGTCGATTAGGTCATCCGTCTCTACCACTATTGAAGAAGTTGTGTCCTCAATTCCATAGTACACGTTCATTAGACTGTGAGTCGTGTCAGTTTGCGAAACATCATCGCACTTCATTAAGTCCTAGGATCAATAAACGAGCTAGTTCTCCTTTTGAGTTGGTTCATTCTGATATTTGGGGTCCATGTCCTATTGTGTCCAAACCTGGGTTTAGATATTTCGTTACTTTTGTGAATGACTTTTCTCGAGTTACTTGGGTATACTTTATGAAGAATCGTTCTGAAGTGTTCTCTCACTTTTCTGCCTTTTGTGCTGAAATACGAACCCAATTTAATATTTCAGTGCAAACTTTGAGAAGTGATAATGCTCAAGAGTATTTTTCAAAAACCTTTCAAACTTATATGATTCAGAATGGAATTCTTCATCAATCTTCATGTGTTGATACTCCATCCCAAAATGGAGTAGCTGAAAGAAAGAATAGGCATCTTCTTGAGACAGCTCGAGCTCTCTTATTTCAAATGAAAGTTCCTAAACAATTTTGGGCGGATGCCGTTTCGACAGCTTGTTTTTTGATTAATCGCATGCCATCAACTGTTCTTAATGGCGAGATTCCATATACTGTCCTCTTTCCTACCAAGTCTTTGTTTCCCATAGAACCTAGAATATTCGGTAGCACATGTTTTGTTCGTGATGTCCGTCCCCATATCACAAAGTTGGATCCGAAGTCTTTAAAATGTGTGTTCTTGGGATACTCTCGTCTTCAAAAAGGATATAGGTGTTATTGTCCCAGTCTTAATCGATATATTGTGTCTACTGATGTCACTTTTTCAGAAAACACTCCGTTTTTTCCCGTGTTTACTACGTATAGGAGTCAGGGGGAGGAAGATGATTTGTTAGTCTATACTATAACAACAGTCTCTGAGCATCCACTAGTAGCTCCAACACCTGTGGCTCCTGTTTCTAGTAAACCACCTATCGTTCATGTGTATTCCAGAAGACAAGAGCCTCCGGATACACGTCCTATACCAGGTCCTTCGACGTCAGATCCTGATACAAATGATCTTGATCTGCCTATTGCTCTTCGAAAAGGTAAACGCCAGTGCACTTATCCCATTTCTTCCTTTGTCTCTTATGATCATTTGTCTTCTTCTTCCTGTTCATTCATTGCTTCTCTAGATTCTGTCTCTGTTCCTAAAACTGTTCGGGAAGCCTTATCTCATCCTGGTTGGCGCAATGCTATGATAGAAGAAATGAATGCCCTCGATGACAATGGTACTTGGGAGTTGGTTGATTTGCCTGATAGGAAGAAAGCTATTGGATGCAAATGGGTATTTGCAGTGAAAATGAATCCGGATGGATCAGTGGCTCGTCTTAAAGCACGATTGGTGGCTAAGGGATATGCTCAAACTTATGGCGTGGATTATTCTGATACTTTCTCACCAGTTGCTAAATTGACTTCTGTTCGATTATTTATTTCTATGGCAGCTACTTATAATTGGCCTCTTCACCAGTTGGATATCAAAAATGCTTTCTTACATGGTGATCTTCAGGAAGAAGTATATATGGAGCAACCGCCTGGGTTTGTTGCTCAGGGGGAGTATGGGAAAGTTTGTCGGCTTCGAAAGTCTTTGTATGGTTTAAAGCAAAGTCCTCGAGCTTGGTTTGGAAAATTTAGTGAAAGTGTTCAACGATTTGGGTTGAACAAGAGTAAGTGTGACCACTCTGTGTTCTATAAGCATTCTACAGCTGGCATCATTCTTCTTGTGGTGTATGTAGATGATATTGTCATTACTGGGAGTGATGATGAAGGAATTTCATCTCTAAAGTCCTTCTTACATACTCAGTTCCACACGAAGGATTTGGGAAAATTGACTTATTTCTTAGGAGTAGAAGTTACTAGGAGCAGGAAAGGTATTTACTTATCTCAAAGGAAATACGTATTAGATTTGTTGGCAGAGACGGGGAAGTTAGGTGCCAAGCCATGCAGTACGCCAATTACTCCTAATCTGCAGCTTGCAAAAGACGATGGCGAGTTGTTTGAAGATCCTGAGAAGTATAGGAGACTTGTTGGGAAGTTGAATTATCTTACCGTAACTCGTCCTGATATTGCTTATTCCGTTAGTATTGTTAGTCAGTTTATGACTGCACCTACAGTTAATCATTGGGCTGCCTTGGAACATATTTTGTGTTATTTAAAAGGTGCTCTTGGACGTGGTATATTGTATGGAAATCATGGACACACTAGCATTGAGTGTTTCTCAGATGCAGACTGGGCAGGTTCTAAGAGTGATAGAAGATCTACAACTGGTTATTGTGTATTTGTTGGAGGGAATTTAGTTTCTTGGAAAAGTAAGAAGCAGAATGTGGTATCCAGGTCAAGTGCAGAATCAGAGTATAGAGCTATGGCACAATCTGTGAGTGAAGTTATGTGGATATATCAACTCTTGAATGAAGTTGGTGTTAAGGTTTCGTTGCCAGCAAAGTTGTGGTGCGACAATCAAGCTGCTCTTTATATTGCCTCTAATCCAGTGTTTCACGAACGAACTAAACATATTGAAATAGATTGTCACTTCGTTCGTGAGAAAATTCAAGAAAATTTGATCTCAACGGGATATATCAAGACTGGAGAGCAACTAGGAGATATATTCACAAAAGGTCTAATGGGGGTTCGAATTGATTATATATGTAACAAGTTGGGCATGATTAACATCTATGCTCCAACTTGAGGGGGAGTGTAAAGAATATATGTGTTACAAGTAGGCTTCATTAGTGGAAGTTAGTGGCATAATTCAAGACTTGTTTAGTGGCATAATTATAGGCTTTATTAGTGGGAGTTAGTGGCTTGTTTAGTGGAAGTCAAAAAGGTTTATTGTCCTTAGTTGACCTATTGTATTAGTATATATATGTGTAATGTTTGTATGAATAATACCAAGAAACCATAAATGTATTTTCTGTTTACAATTAGCATATTATTTCCCTATTAGGACATGGGATGTAACCACAAGTTGGTTACTATCTTAGTCCTAAGGAATTTCATGATAGATTAGTTAAATGTATGATATGTGTTCATGAATGAGTGTGCTGAAAATTTGAACATTTTGATGGATTTATGTGCTAATAATTTAGGGTTTATCCTTGTCTAGGGTTTATATATGTGTTTATGGTTTTATTCATGTGTTAGAAGTTGCAAATTCAGTGTTTAAAACTGAAAATTGGAGTTGTTCTCAAAACTGAAATTACTGTTCATACAGAACCTCTTGTTTTCAAAGCTGAAAAGTTCGATTTTGCCACGGCTTGAAAACCCGAAAATTTCCAACCAAAAACCTGATTTATATACTTGAAATTCAGTGTAAAATAAGCTGTAGGAACAGGTTTTTAAAATCCGGAGGTTTGGGTTACGAAAACTGGAAATTTCAGCGGTTGCGCGTGAAAACGTTTCGCGTCGCAGTCTGGTAATTCCAGGTCTCGTAAGCTGAAATTTCGACATTTTTCCAACTAAAAGTCTATTTTACAACCTTGGGCACATAGGTATAGAGTTTCAAGGGGGAAATTGAGTGGTTTGAAAGCTACAAACTTCTGTTCGCCTTCGTAAATGTCGATTGTGCAAAACTGAAAATTGTGTTACGCTATGCTGGAAACTGTGCAATAACCAGCTGAAACAGCTTGTTTTGTGTTGATATTGTGATTCAAATGTGTTGATATTGTGTGTATATGGGCCCAAACACGTGATAGGGGTGGATGGGGCTGAGTTCGGCCGGGCGGCAACGGGCTTGCCGGTCTTAAACGTTCTCGCCATCCATCGTTGCCTAATCCCACCTTGCATGGACGGAGTGTTCCATGTACTGAAGTGGGTCGTAGGAAATCGGCATATGCCCGGGATATGACCACTGGAGTGTCGGGTTGGGTGGGAGTAATGGTTGGAATTGAATTACGGCACGGCGAGATAAGGTAGTCGCCCGTCGAGGCGAAAACGGTAGAAAAATGTGCAATTTATGATGCTTATGAATCTGAAATTTTATATGGTTTATATTGATGCAAGTATGTGAAAATATGTATGTTCAAGTCACACACGCACACCTTATGTGTTAAGTGAAATTACTACTCAACGTGATTGTTGACGTTGTTAAATATCTAATGTTTTAGCCGGACATGGGCATGTGGTTATCAACGAGGAGGATAGCGAAAGGCGATTTGGAGCTTTTGGCTAGAAGAAGTCTTAGACGAGTTTTTGTAGTCGTGTTATGTATTTAGGACTAATATCATGTAATTGGTGTTTTGCTATGTTTAATAAATAACTTCTACAAAAATTTTCAGCTTACTATATTACAAGTATTTGTAGCATTTCTCTATAACTAGCCAAGGGTTTCGGGTCGTCACAAAGCATACCCCAAAATACCCTATATATTATTATCGGATAAAATCCACAGAATAATGCACAAATTATGTCATATCCAGGTTCAAGTTGAAAGATTGAAATTAAGTTCTGTTCCATATCTCTAACATCATCTTTTCCGTATGATATCCAGAATATTTAATCATGTACATGATGTAATAAAAGGAAAATAGGATTTTCTTCAACTGAAATAACTTAATGGAATTGCAATGGCATTCAAAATATTGAGTAAATAAAGTCCAATCACATAAGCATACTACCTGTAGTGAAAGAATAACATTCACAGCATCATACAATCGCTTTGCATCCAGTGGTTCACCAACAGTTTCTGCTGGTAACTTTGACATTAATAGAACTGCCTGAAACAACAGGCACATGTTATCAGTACATTTGTACCATTATAAAAATACTGGGGAAAAAACTCTCATGTCAAACTTCTTACTTTCAGTCCTTCGGCAGTGCAATCTGAAATAGGCCAACCATGGTCCGCAGTTGAAAACGGCCAGGCACCTTTGGAAATGTGCCGATACCAAAAATCAAGATTTCCAGGGCAATCATCTAATACCTTTAAAATCGAGGACAAGGAAATAGCAAGATTATTAAAGTGAATCATCAAATGTAACACAATACAAGCAAATAGATGTTGTAAATGGCACAAAAGAAATATCAGGCTTAACCTGTGAATTCTTTATGAATGTATGTGCTCTTTTTAAAGTTGGGCCAAATTCTTCAACAAGGTTTGTTGAAACTATGGCTTGAACAGCAAACGTAGTGTCCCACAACTGACTTCCATTGTATCCCTGGAATGTCACATTTTTTCCAATAATATCACCTCTGCTATAGGTCATGAAGAAAAGAGCTCACCAAGAATCATAAAAACTAACCTAGAGTGACCTGAAATACACTGATTGAAAGAGGAGTGTGTTTCATACCTTAAATCTGTCAGCTTGAGCACTACTTTTGGATGAGATCAAATGGTATCATATTGAATATGTCTAGATCTACTTATGGTGTGTATCTAAGACAACATAAACCTTGGTGAATCCAAGATATGTATAAACAATTAGGCATGAAACGTCACTGCCACATGGCACAGATATTTTGAAACTCAGTTCACGTCAAACAGAAATAGCTGGGTGATCCATTGTGTTTGACTATGCATGTGATCTGATCCTATAATTTAATAGCTTCTTGAGTGGAAGGGATGAGATTTGGGCACTTCTAGATCTGACGACCCCTGGCCGAACATTAGTTCTTTTCCAGAAGACAAGATGTTCTACCAGATGAAATAGTAAAGCAATAGCAGAAGAATAAAACATTACTATACAAATTTATAAATATTAATATAAAACAATCAACCTGCATTTTCATGCCGTCTTCTGCAAGCCATAGATAATCATAGATTCTTGGAAGATGCAACTTGAAAGCTTCTGAATTTGGATCTTCCACCCAACAGCAAAGCATATTTAGCACCTGAAATTTCATTTCAAAGAAGACACATGAGAACTAGGATGGCGTGTTTTAACAATTGCAATATTTTGGCTTTCACTTCATATAGAAATATGAATGAAACAAACAACCAAGATATAAAAGGGACTTCACCAAACAAAGGTAGTGTTCCTGAAAGGGAAAAAAGCTACAAGACACGCCAACACAACATGTTACATAGTAGCAGAAACCACTGAAATAAGTAACACTGGTATAGAAGATTCACAAATCCACACTTACATAAAAGTGTAAAATATTGATGTACATCTCAAAAGGTTTTACTGTCTCTTCTGCTCAAATGATATGTTGTTTCAGACTCAACAATATTGCTCCCATGTTCACAAGAAACAATAATAATAAGTAGTTTTAAGTATACCTTGTTAACAGGGCCGATGCATATGTAGCGAGTGTTTTCATCTTCATAATGTACATGCTGCATGACAGTGCGAAGTGCCTTATCTCTCAACTTCTTCCCAGGCCAACGCATCAAAACAGGTTCCACACCCTTATGAAGAGATGCCCAAAGTATATCCTGTACAAGAGGATGTGGGTAGTACAGATCTTCCTGCAATGATGACCCATAATGAGAGGATATTTAGCACAATGCTAGCAGACCTCTGTTGAAATTTTTCTTTTGATTGTGATCGCAAACTACCACACCTATTTTCAGGAATAGATATATAGCTTTTACCCACCTTTGCACATTCACTGCGAGCTCTGTTCCAGTCTATCTCATGATATGGAACTGTGTAAAGCTCCTTTCTCAGAGAAAGAACTGTGGGTGTAATTGGCCCAACAAACCTTTTTCCATACAAATAGGACATGGGTAGATAAACCATCCGACAATGACACCACATTCTTCCTGCAATATGAATGAAAGAAAAATCTTCTGTTTATTGGACAAAACAATATGCAGAACACAACATCAAAACAAGATACTTTCTGCTGAACCAAGTAAACCTTGAAAAGAAACATGGCGTATCGACAGATCTTAAAGTACAATCATTTGATTGGAGAGACACTATGCGATTCGCGCAACGAAAGGCTCTAAGAAAACTATAATGGGAGTGTTTGGACTTGCTAGTTGAATATTTATAACTATGTGGGGAAAACATGTATGGATGTGACATGCCTGCCAACTCTGAGGAATACAATTAGATGTGATAGCATTTATCCAAATAAAATGCTTCATATATTTCCTGATTATCCCTTTCAGCCTTAGATCTCAAGTCTACCAAATAATGCATAAAGAAATGCTAATTAATATCAAATGAGCATATAACCATTTTGATCCCATCAAGTAACAGCGAAAAGAGTAATCTGCCAAGTCATATCACAGGACCATATTACCATCTTGATTCCATCAAGTAACAGTGAAAAGAGTGATCTGGCAGAGTAAATATTAGCACCATGTCTGCACTAGTGAGTCAAAATTTAAATACTTGAACCTCTGTACTTTTTCTAGAGTCAGAAAGGTGGAAACATATACAATGCAAAAGCAAGCATTCTTGGCCATCAAAGAATATTACTTTCAAATGAATGGGGAAATGCTTAGATGAGTTTTAGCATACTTGCAAAACAAACAAAAGGAAAGGAATGGGAAAGTATTTGCACATTAGCAAACATTACCTGGATGGAATGGAAGAATATAAGGAAGAAGCCATATCTCAGGTGGCAAAGGATTGTTTCCAGACCATTCAAAGGCCCCGAGTACCTAAGCCATCACAAGGAAAAAGAATCAATACTTGCTATCATAACATACAAATGGAACAAAATCCAGCAATGTAAAGGTTGAGTTCTGAACTGAGAGCCACATCTTTCCCCATGATGTTATTGCAGTGGCCCCACCATGATTTAAAATCCAGTCTCGACCTTTCTCCATTGCTCCATCTCCATCATTCGCTCCTTCACCAAGCAACCTCAAAGTAACATAGGTCAAAACAGAACCAAACATAGTGCTTGGCCCCTCAATGTGCAGTCCCCATCCACCATCTTTGTTCTGTTACATTATGTTTAGCAGTTAAAAACATGCTGTTCCTTAAACGTATAGGAGATAACTGAAGCAATTGATAGCTTTAACACAGTATGGGAGCAATGCAAGCTGCATGCTTAATACAGCTTTCACCTGATGATTGTAAAGATAGCGACAAATCTCATGTTTGTGCTCTTTTGACAATATAGCATTTAGTGCCCCGGTAATAGATAATGTAATAACCTGTTCCATAAAATGGTAAGACCAAAAAAAGAAAATCAAAAAACAAAAATAAAAAATAAAAAGCAAAAAAACAAAAAAGACAGAAAAAGAGGACGATAACTGAGATTGAAAAACAATGACATTGCAACAAAATTATCAAGGTTTTGCTTCCCAAGTGACAAAACTACTTACGAGGTCGATAACTTAATTTTGCAAGAAAACACTGATAGATGGACAATGCGACATATCATTCTAAAGGTCCATCTGAATTTTTAATTAAATAAGGCAAACCCCAAGGAAAAGCCTCTTTAGTGACATGATCAGATACAAACATGGAAGCATCCAATAACAGAGAAATTAATTCCTTATAAATTTTCAAACTATTTACTCTATGAGCATTATGTGTTTGGGGTGCAACGTTGAAGAGCTAAAAACAAGACAGATCTAAGTTTGCACCAACATAATCTTCCTTTACAGACATGAATTATGAAAATTTGATCCAGAGAAAGAATCAAGGGGCAAAAATCAACACTCACCAGGCCAGGCATTAGAAACATCGGACCTCCATAGTCTCCAGCCCAATGACCATCATGAGCTTGCAGAGTTGATTGGAAACTGATGGCCCTCCTCAATACATTGGCTACTTTATCTTCTGTAATATCTTTTATATCCTTCACTTTCACTTGGGGCAAACTAGTGGTGCTTGGGTTTTCCTTCGAAAACTTTCAAAATGAATTGAAAACTGAAAGTTAATAACATAATTCATAAAGATAACAAGGAACTTAAGTATTTTGGCTATCAGAATCTATAATTACAAGTCAAACATCATTATACAGATTATCTTTTAATCTCATTGACATTGATCTTTTAATATCACTGATGTTTTTAACATTACTCAGGACTAGCCTTTCCACGTGACTAAACTGGATGAATATCAAACTAGCATCACTCAACTAGACCAAGAAATTTTAAACTTCTACTTTAGATGGGTTTTAAGATGTTTAAAGTTCAAGTAACAGTTTAAATGTTTCTCAACGGAAATAATGACCTGTAGCTATTTTTGACTTAACAAAATTTGTCTTTGAGCAGGTTTTAAGGCGTATCCATGCTCTTCCTTACTTGAAAATCCTACTTTTGGGACCTTATATTTTTTTCAATCCAGAAACAGCCCATCTAAAAAATGGTCTGCTTTGAACAAGTCCTAATCTTGCTTAGTGCTTGACACCGCCATTTTAAAAACAAAAACATGTTTAAGTTACAACAAGACAGATATCAAATACAACAAAGAAAATAATTCAGCAAGGCTCCTGAAAAACAACAAAACTTGTTCACCTTATTAGATGTTTGTTTACTACATTAACACAAGTAAAAATGGAAACATTAACACAGCTTTAAATACTCATTGTCGTTCCTTTTATTCGGTCTGCAAGACAATTTGTCACTGTTTAGAAGTCGTCTCCTTAAGTTACAACCAGCCATGGACTCACATTCTGGACCATCCAAAATTCCACCAACATTAAGAATCGTTTAATAGTTGGCAGAGCAGCACGATAAAACTAATAATTTACCCTTTCCTCATGATTACTCAAATAAATTTTGATTCAATGCAAGTTGCAATTTAAGGCCATAAAGGGAAAATTACCATAAGGAAACCACTAAGGAATACAGCCAAGTAATTGTAACTAAACATAAAGTTCAAAACTTGCAGATGAACTAGAGAAAGCCACCAGCATCAAATAGCAAACAACAGTAAATCAGAATAGCGAAAAGAATGAAGTTACATATGGGCCTCACTGAACTTGAAGTCTCATGAGAAGATCAGCAGAATGTTTCTTCTCAAAACGATGATTATGAAACTGCTCTCGAAGCTTCTCGACCTCGGCCAACTCTTCAGGAGAGCCAAGACTGGGATCAAACTCCCAGATTTGGCGGCCAACATGTCCATTAACTGAACGCAACCAGGGGCTTGATCCCTCCGCAGTTTTCAGTTTCCACATTATACTTTTCCCCTTTTAGCTCTTTCCTCTTGCTGTTGCTCTGATTGTTTCTGTTTTCTCTTTTATGTGGCAACCAGTCCTCTACACAAGAAAATTAAATTAATTATACCGACCTATATAAAAACCCGTAGCAAAAGAAATTCGAGTAGACCAGAGAATTGACATACATGATTATGCCTTCATGTTAAATTCAAACTGAAAAATGGAAATCTTTCTGGGTAAGATACCCGATAGAGAAGGGGGGGGGGGGGGGAATATTTTCAGGCGCCCGTATATTTATCAGTTATCACAGCCCTTAACACTTGGTGCAGCAGTAGAGGCATTTGAAATGGAGAAATAGACTCAAACTAGCATACATGCAACTACAGAAACCACACCAAATAATGCTGCGACCCACAATCTCGGCAGTTAATTTAGGCCCCGATTACAAGTTCATCTTAGATCGTATTCCTCAAACTTCAATCGGAAAAAAATTCAAAAAAAAAAACCAAGCAAGAAGGCCGACTGCTAACCTGTTCAATCCAACATTACATGCATTTCATTTTTCAAGCAGCCAAAATAGTGAATTAGAAAGAAAACAAGAGTCCAAAACACAAATTTCCACCTCCAAAATGTACTTTCACAAATCGGCAACCAAAACCACCACAGAAACGAAGTACCCGGAATCGCGAATGCTTTCCACGAATAATCATCAATGCAGTTAAATTGTTAGATGAAGATGAAACTAACTTACGTTAAAAATGAGGAAATGATGAGTCCACCGAGAGCTGATGAGTCACAGAGAGGTGAATGCTAGCACCTACTGATTTGATCTCTAGAGAGAGAGAGTGAGAGAGAGAGAGAGAGTAGGGACTAATATATATATATATATATATATATATGTAGATTGTAAGGACGATTATGAAAGAAAATAAGACTTATTTAGGAATAAAATTGGGAGTTCACTTTTGGCTCCGGCCAGCCATTACACAGCTGTCAGTTTTAACAAGTTCTAATAATTAAGCATATGTCATGGCACGTGTTCTTTTAATTGGCAGACGATATGACAGACCACTACCACTCCAGGTCTAATGTAAATACATATGGCCGAATGCCTCCCCGAGATATATATCAATTTAGTCATTCATCGAAGTACCACATAAATTATAAATTGTATTTTTAGTCTTTTCAACGAGATTTTAAGATTGGTTCACATAATTTTAATAAGTTTAAAAAGTAAAAATTATATATAAAGTTAATTAAAAGAAAAAAAAATTGTTGTGATATCAAATTATAGATGGTAGTTATGATAATATAAAGTAAAATTATTTTCGCGAATGTTGGTGAAAAAACGAAATTGATCGAAGGATTTTGTCAATCTCGACAATGTGCATTTGTAGAAAAGTTGTCTTTTAAACATAATTATTATGACATAATTGGTATGCAGGAAATGATTTAGACGTGAGAAGAAATTGATCGAAGGATTTTATCAATCTCGACAATGTGCATTTGTAGGAAAGTTGTCTTTTAAACATAATTATTATGACATGATTGGTATGCAGGAAATAATTTAGACGTGAATAGAATGAAGTTAATAATGAAATAGAGATGGGAAATAAATGATATTAATATAGTATTTACATACTTGGTATGCTCAATGAATAAAGAATTTGATGAATTAATTTAGTCAATGTCATTGATATATTTGGTAATTAATAAGTAGTAATGAATCAAAAGAAATAGAAATAAATCAAGTATATGATTCAAATAATTTTTATAAAATTTCAACTTAAATAATATATTAGCGTTGTATATTGATGGTCAATGTACATATTGTACGTTTTTTATATATTGATATTTTAATTTTTGTATATGATATATGTTATATATGCTTTGTGTACTTATTATAATGTACGCATGCGTATCAATTATTTTATACTTATATATGTAATTTTACTGTCATTTACTATACATAATATCATATATATATCATCTAAAATAATTTTAATATACAATTTCATTATAAATATCAAATATATCAGTAAAATATTTAATATAAATTTTATATTATCATACATGTGCACGAATGAATATATGTTAGTAGATGCTAATATATTATACATTTTAAAATAAAATATTAGATATAAATTATAAATATATACAATTTATGTATATATATATATAAAATTATGTAATAAATATAATTTAATGCATTTATTAATATTTAATTAGTGTAAATATAAATTTTATAACACATGATAAATTCAACAAGTATTGTGCTAATAATATGAAAACATAATTCCTTGTCAACTTGATGAGAATAGCTAAACTCATATAGGGGAAGGAATCATTAAAACCCACATATATGGGAATGCGTATTTCCACCTCTAAACAATACCAATCACATCATTAGGAATTATGGATGGCAATGGGTCCGGGTTAGACCCGAACCCGCCCCATTCTAACTGGGTCCGGGGCAAGTCCCGGGTCTTCATTTTGAAACTCGAACCCGCCTTGTTAGTAATATATATTTTTTATTTATTATTTTATGTAAATTTATATAATATGCATCTATATTTCATATATAAAAGTATATATTATATAAATAGTTACTTAGATAAATAAAGATGATACTCTTGCATATAAAATAATTATATAACATTAATAACTAAGTTGTGATTTCAAAATATGTGCAAAAAAATATGTGATAATGATATTTAATTTTTTAAAAATTAAAATATGTTCATAAAAATTTGTAAATAATTAATGTTTTGATAGTACAATTTTTTTCCATATTTATAAATTTGTAATAATATCAATTTTCTTTTAAAAAATATTTTTTAATTATTTTAAAAATATAAATTGAGTCTATTGGGTCCGGGGCAGGTCCAAACAATCCCCGAAGGACGGGTCCTGGGCTTGGCCAAACCCGCCCCATTGTCATCCCTATTAGGAATGGACGTGGGAATGCCCATTCCATTCTCATTCGATTACTGCATACCAATCATGACATTATGGTTTATTTGGTTGGATGGAAAATGATAATAAGGAGAGCAGAAAATGGGAGGAAAAAAAATATTTGTATTTGTATTTATATTTACATTTATTTGTATTCGAAATAAGGATGAATAGTGTTATGATTGTAAATTAGCTCGTCATATGGATCTTGAGATTTTCCAACATAATATTGTGTCTTCTTCATTGGAATATGAGGCCATTGAAACATTTGATTTTATTTCTACATCAAGATTTTTCATTAAATTTGCATTGACAAAGCTACTTGAAGATAATACAATGCAAATCACTACAGGACATATAAATAGCCTTCTTAAGAAACAAAGTTATGCTAATATGTATCTAAATGTCCTTGGAGAACAAATTACTACTCTATATAATAGAGTCGAGTTAATAATCAACTCCATACATCAGTTAAAATCTTCAACCTCATTCTCTAAAATAGAAGAAGAAGATATCACAGCCTCTCCAGCCTCTACCTGAAATAAAATATTTTCAATTAAAATCAAAAACAAACTTAGAAAAAATTCTTGGTGAAAAATTTAAAAATCTAAAACTAAATACTCTTGACAAATTTGAACCAGAAATGAGTAAAAATGAAGATTATATATGGGCAAAAAGTTCAAAATGAGATTAATAAATTGAAAAAATATGCTAATAAACCAGCTCGAGGGATTTTTTATTACCGAAGGCCATAAGAGGAAATAAACTTTATCCATTTTTAAATTAATTAAATTTATTTTTATCCCATTTCTTTTTAAAAAATAATTTCTATCAATTCCTTTTTAAAATTAATTAATTAGCAAGGTAAAATTTATTTCTTAAAAATATTATTAAAATTAATGAAATTTATTTTGTCCCTTTTTAAAATTTAATTAAAGGAATATATCTATACTGAATTAAAGGTCATGATAAAATTTAATTATTGGGATTATATTGAAGCTTTTCATAAAGCATTTCTTTATGAAAACTTTAAAAGAAAATATTCTTAGTTTTTCAAAATTTTCCCGAAAGTTTATAAACATGGGGAACAACCAAATTGGTTTTATTAATGGTGGATAAATTAGGGTCCATCCATTAAAATTTTGCCAAAACCATTCAAAGGGTTATATACTGAATGGGTGAATGTTTCACCAAAATTAATTGAGATGGAACATCAGAATAGATGGATTGAGCGAATAGCTACAATGTATTTCTTTATGGAATTCTCTATTCCCCACATCAAAATATTCCATGCTTAAGAAGAATATTCTTCACAAAATTTTAGAATAGATTAGTTCAAAAGGAAGATGACAAACTGCAGGGTTAAGAAATAATTGACCAGATTCACCAAAAGATTAAAGAATATAAAGAATAAATTAAGACAAGGAAACAAAGGGAATCACCCAATTCGTTCCAGCATATTGCCAGAAAAATCCAAATGCAAAAGGGGACAATGACTAAGGATGACATTATAGAGTCTTATATTGAAAAAATGAAAAAAGATTTAATGAAAAATCTTGATGTAGAAATAAAATAAGATGTTTCAATGGGCTCATCTTCCAAAGAAGAGACACACAATATTATGTTGGAGAATCTTAAGATCCATATGAGAAAGAAGAAGTTTCAATTGAAGAGATTTGTGACAATATCAAAGAGACCATCAAAGAAAATATCAAGAAAAAATCAAAGGGATTAGGAACAAAGTCTAGGCAGGATTGACAACCTTCTAACAACCACAATAATAAAGAGGGCAATAATGGTACCGAACCCATAACTTTAAAAAAGCAGCAATAATGCATGCTCACGGATTTCAACCATGTTCAAATCTAAGAAAAATTAGATTTAATAAGATTTGATGTGAGCACAACTATTAGAAATAGCGGACTTGTGTCCTAGTTTGAGGCAGGGTGGGTTCTAGTATTTCTCAAGAAGTTGTTCTCTATACCTTCCTTGTACTACTACTATATTTGTAATAATATTTAGAGTGAAATAAAAGATTGGCTTCTTGGGTCATTACACTCTACTTTTAATATTGTAGTACATTTTAATTGTTTTTATTTAGTTTAAGTTCATACTTTATTTAGCCCGAATGGTAGGCTAAACTACTTGTGTTGGATTGCATCATTTTATATGAAATGTATATCATGGAAAGATCATTCTAATAGGGAAACAAGTCTGTGCTAAATTTATGAATAATCATGCCAAGGTTAGGAATCAAAATAGGCATGAATCTAGTCCAGGCTATGGCTGTGTTTTGACTGTAAGTTGCTAGAGTATGGCCTTTTCAGGGCCTTTGTCTTGACCATGCTAGACTAGATTTCATTGACAGTTTTGTTCCTGTAAATTCATCCTATGGCCTGTTATTTGAGGGTTTGGCATGACTTGCGGGACATGGGTTATAGATGTAATTTACCTTAAGTTATATTTTAGATTACGTGGAAAAGATTCTCTATATTTGAATAAAATATTTTAGAACACAAAATTATTGAAATTTATGTGATTTTTTTTAAAGTTATATCAAGTTTAGGTATCCATTAATTTGAAATAGGTATGATTGATGACCGTGGTCAATTTACGAAATTAGTTTCAATTATGGGTTGACATTGCAAAATTTAATTATAGGTTTTTAAAAAATGAGGTAGATAATTATAATTTTGTAGTGGTTTAATATATAGATTGATAATTTATATTATTTGTTTGTATTTGAAATAAGGATGAATAGTGTTATGATTGTATATTAGCTCATCTGACTGGAAGTGTATAAACTTGATTTGATCATTTGAAAAGAGGTTAAGGATTCAAATTTTGTAAATCCGACGAATATGGGTGTTAGTTTGTTAAATAACAATTTATGCTTATTACATAATAGTTTTTTATATTTAATAATTAATAATAATTGATGTATTAGTTGGTTTTTGATTTGAAAGTATATATATATATATATATATGATGTGCCAAGCACCACCTTAGCCAGACACATTAGCAGAGGTAAACTTGTTCGGATCTCACGTATGGGGCAACAAAGCCCTCAACCAAGTAGGTTGTCCTCGATAGAGGTCCTAAGCTAGGTTGTTTTTGATAGAGATTGTAAGTTGGATTGTCCTCGGTCGTGAGGTTTTAAGCTAGGAAACTCACTAAGTGTGAGGACCGATGCCCCCAGAGAGGCTTATTGTTCTCGATAGTGCGTCCGCATGGAAGATGGGGAGCCTCGGAGTGCAAAACACGAGAGGGAAAATACCCCCAGGCTTACCCTCAGCAAAGTCCGTGGCTCCAAAGCCACGAGGGGCCTCTACGGGCCCTCGAGACCTTTTTTGCAGGGCAAGTGGAACGAGGAAACAAGTGGCTTTAAGGCATTAAGTGCCCTTGAATATATTAGTATCTAGGGCACGAGTCCTATACTTAGCCTTCACCAAACTCAACGACCAATGCGCAAATCCCAGCTAGCACGACTCACTAGCCCTGTACCTACTGCCACCTAACACGCACCTGTTATACATGAGTCCATCCCATCGGCTTCCAGTGTATTAAATGCCCTTTCATAAATACAATCATTGGCCATAAATGTTCAAAATATACATTAAATGCAAATTTGACCCCCCATTAGTGAGAGACAAGGTCAATCGCCACTTGGAAGTCCAAGAAGTGACAAATAGCATGCCCACTTGTACCACATGTGTCAGAACAGCTAACCAACCCCCATCAACCACGTCACGTTAGGGGATCTCTCTCATATAAATAGCAAAAAAGCTCTCCCCTAGAGGTATCCAATATTATTCCTTACATTACATGCAAGAATAGCAATCTATTGCTCATTATCTTCTCCAAAAAATACCGCAAACTAACTTGAGCATCAGAGAGCCTACGCCGGGGCAAAACCGACTAGTCTCATGTACGTTCCTCCCTCTTGGGTAGGTGGGCCACCAGCATTCACCCGGAACGTATTAGACTTTGCCACGTAGTTGACCAAAATCCCACCGCGTCAATATATATATATATATATATATGTATATATATATATAAAATCAATTGAAATATAATAAATATTATATATAATGTACAAAAATTATCAAAAAGTATGAACATCTAATAATTTGAAATTTATTTATCAATTGTCAAATGAGGCCCTACCTTAATGGTAAGGTAAATGTTCCATAAATTAAAGGTTATGGCTTAGATTTTCCGTAAGTACCGGTATTGTCTCTAATTCAATATTAGTTTATTTCTACTATATAATATGTTGTGTTGCATTGTTATTTGGTGATGATTGATTGTAGTTTGTTTTCAGTTAGAGTCTTCATATAATTGGATTGTATTCTCTTGTTATTTGATTGATAATAATAGATAATTGATGTAATTGGTTGATTATAATTAAAACAACCCAAAATAATTATTCATCAATTTAAGATTCCAAATTCTCAAAGACACCAAGGAGAACTCAAATTGGACAAAAAAGATTATCACAATTACATTGTCTCTGGTATAAATAATTGGTGGTTTGACTTTGTAAATCTATTGGAGTATCTTTTGCATTTTGTTGTGATCATAACTTGACTTTGGGAGACATTGTTATCTTTCTATTTGGCAATTGCAATTTGTATTGTTAATCAATTTGAAATCGTTTTGGTTTTGGTCATTGATTTAGCTCAAATTTCATAAATAGTTCTTTATGTTCAATTTTCGTTCTATTTTAGTCTCTCTCTCTCTCTCAAGAATGAAAAAGACTGGCGTCAAAATACAACAAGGTTCAAAACATAAAACTTAAACCAAGATTGAAAAGCAAAGGGTAACATTTATGGGTGTCTTTCAAGTGTATCATTGTAATCCTTTGTGTTTAGTTTTCACCCCATTATAAACTCTCATCTCTCAAATTTGTTATATTAGTTCTTCAATTTAGTTTTCGTCTCATTTTAATCCCTCATCTCTACTAAATAAAATTGCACTTTAAGTTATATGTGTTGGACCACCTTCATTTTAGGTCCTTTATTATGGGATTTGGTAATTTAAAAATACAGTAATTACAAAGGATTGACAGTTTGAGGAGTAAAATTCAAACTTCGTCGAAAATATTTTATAATTGAAAATTCTCATAGTTAGAGGAAAGATGATTACGATGATATAGTTGCTTTTTTTCTTTTTTCAATTAAATGTATTTGCCAAATGCCAATTGAATATCCATGGTTCACATGGTTTTCAATGATTGTCTGCCCTTTAAGCTAGGAAATGACTCTTTTGAAAGCAAAAGGTCTATCATTCAAACCAAGTGATATGATACAATTAAAATATGAAAGATTTATACTAGTCACTGTTGGAATTGTGAATTTGGATTAACAAAATATTAACTAAAATTAAAATTAATTTTTAACCACCACAACAAACTAATGATCATTAATTTTTTTTTTATATAATCAACTCTGATGAGTCAAGTGCCATTTCACCATGCCACGTCATCACAATCTCCCTAGAGTCACAAATCCGCTATGAAATAGCCGCCCTCGAAACTGTCAAGGCCCTCGAAAGGGCACTCTCACGCCAGCCTCGTTCCCTTAAGTAAACCCACAACACAACAGGCTAGCAAGGGTGCCCTCGAATGGAGAGATTGCCCTCGATGGCGCTCCCATCAAGGGCCAAATCCCAGACTTAACCGTTGCAAAGATGGGAATTATGACGGGACGAGTACAACTGGAGATTGTTGACAGGCGCAATCCGCTGCCACCTACTGCATCACGTTGGCACATGGGTCCATCCCATCAGACGTGGGCGCATTAAATGCCAAGTCATAAATACAATCCTTGGTCATAAATGCCCAAGATATCCATTTAATGCCGGGTGTGACCCCTCATTAATGATGAGTGAGAGTAGCCGCCAAAAGACTGAAAAAAGGGGGACAAAAGGCGCTTATTATAACAGCTACAGGGCTAAAGGTGATCGGATCCCACCAACCACGTCACATCAGGCTCCTCACTCTCATATAAAAGCTCCACACGGCTCTCCACTCAAGGGTAAGACATACTTTTATGCCTTGCAAATCAAGATAATATCATTACTGTTCATCTTCTTCTTCTTGAACCTGCCACTGACTTGAGCGTCGGAGGGCTTACGCCGGGGCAAAATCGGCTAGTCTCACGTGCATTCCTCCCTCTTTAGCAGGTGGGCCACCAGCAAACACTATTTCGAAGTGCGCAGTATTCGGACATGTGTACCAACCAAATCCGGACCGCATCATTTGGCGCTAGAGGAAAGGGCCCAATCCTGTTCAAGAGGTGATTTTTTCCAAGCAAAGAAGAATGGTGAACACCCGGTGAACTCACATGTCCGTTACATCGGAGAGGAGCCACCGCGACCCTCCCGAAGTGACTCAACGGGCAGAGGAGGCCGTCAACGTCATAAACAGAGGAAAGGAACCTGCTGCACCCGCACTGCCCGCTGGCCTGGGGGCAGGACCCTCTTATGATCCCGCACCAGCTCAAGCCGCAGGGACGCAGCAGGTTGAGCATACGGTCACCCTCCCCATCAGCCGGATCAGACAGCTGTTGGGGGCCTGCGACGACCAAACCCTAGTCCGGTTACTATCCGGGGGGCTATCTCCATCCCCTAATGAGGTGGGGCCTCCAGCCGTATCTTGCCGTCACAAACATCACGATCCCCGCCGGAGCCAGTCCCCACGTGAAGGGAGTCATAGACATAAACCCAGGGAAGAGGTCGCTGAATCAGGTAATATAGCCACTCGAAGGGTTCCTCCTGGCCGAAACGCCATGGATGCACTCGCCGGGTCTAGGGCTCCCGCCAGGTCCCGGTCCGGCGGTCATCGTCCGCGCCCTCGAAGGGGGGAGGAGCCGAAAGAGCTGGCTCGCATGCGCCAATAGGTCAGCGACCTACAGGATGAGATAGATCACCTGTCCAGGCGTCGTGAAGGAGATAGAAGCATAAGGGTGGAAGTAACGCGACAGCTGCCTCCTTACAACCACCGATTGGAGAGATCTCCATTTATTTTGGAGATTGCCGAGTCCCGGTTGGCCCCGGATGAACGCATGCCCACCAGCTTACCCCGTTATGATGGTACTACGGACCCGCTAGAGCACCTAACTCATTATGAGGACGTAGTAGGGGTGGCAACCAGCAACCTCCATGTATGGGCCCGTCTCTTTTCTACCACCCTCCAAGGGATCGCCCTTACATGGTTTAAGAAGATGGAGCCACAATCCATCTCCTCCTATGAAGAATTAGCAGACAAATTTTTGAACCATTTCGCCGCCAAGATGTCTACTAAGTTGTCCCATACTCATTTGTATGGAGTAGTCCAGAGAGAAGATGAAAGCCTGCGTGCTTTCATGGAACGATTTAACAATGAGCTCCTCAAAGTGGAAGATGTGGGGGTCGAGTTCGTCCGGCATGCGCTGTATCAAGCCCTAAAGAATGAGAAATGTGCGGAGGCCATTATTATGCAGGCCCCCCGTACCATCGCCGGGATTCAGCAGCTGGCCTCCAGGTACATGGAGGTTGAGGAGCTCAACCTCATAAAACACCCGCCCAAGACTAAGGGAGAAGGTAGCACCAAAACCCCGGGAAGACAAATCAAGGGGCAAGGAAAAGGAAGGAGGTAGTCAGGAAGTACAAAGATTACTCTCCCCTTACCAAGACCCCAGCTGAGATCTTTTCACTCCACGGGAGCCACGCGTTTTCAACGCCTAAGAGGATGCCCGAGGGGAGGAAAGCCCGGAGGAGTGGGAAATATTGTGCCTATCATCGACAACCTGGGCACAACACGGAGGATTGCTATAACCTACAAGACGAGATCGAGGCCCTGATCCGTGGCGGGAAGCTCCAGGAATTTGTTAAGAAGCTGGAGTACTATGACCGCCAGGCCTCCCCGATCCATCGAGATCGGTCGAGGTCACCTAGAAAGGCGAGCCCTCAAAAGCATCCAGAAACTTCGAAAAGAGCCGGCAAGAGGCCCCTGAGCAACAATCACCCCACAAAGGGCACGATCCTCATGATCACGGGAGGACCAGCCGGGGGTGATACCAGATCCTCTCGAAAGAAAGTTGGCAGGAAGCTCCGGCATGACCGGTTTGCCCTCGAGGATCCGGATTACCCCCAACAGGTCAATGCTATCGAGAGATGCTCGATCGAGTTCACCGAAAATGACAGGATCCCTGTCCAGAGCCCAGAAGGTCTGATCGAGCAACCCGACTCTGGATGGGTAGAACTGCCTCCGACGAAAACAAGGAAGCTCGAGGACAGCAGGATCGAGCCCACCGGAGAATCTAAGACCATCGAATTGGAGCCCGGTAACCCCGAGAAAATGACCAAGATAGGGGCTCAACTCGATCAAGCTAAGGAGATGATGCTTGTTCACTTCTTGAGAGAGAACAAGGACGTGTTTGCATGGCAGCCCTCGAATTTCCCTGGGATAAGCCCCGAGGTCATTGTGCACCATTTGAATGTTGATTCCACCTTCAAGCCTGTTAAACAGAAGAAGAGGGTCTTCGGGGCCGAAAGAAACAAGATTATCGAGGGGGAGGTGAACAAGTTGTTGAAAGCCGGCTATATCATGCCTATATACTTCCCGGAGTGGCTGTGCAACGTGGTAGTGGTCCCCAAAGGGCAAGGAAAGTGGAGGATGTGCAATGACTTCACAGACCTCAACAAGGCGTGCCCAAAGGACCCCTACCCACTCCCTCGAATCGATCAGCTTGTCGACTCGACGGCAGGCTTCGAAATGATGAGTATGATGGATGCCTATCAAGGGTACTATCAGATCTCCATGGCCCCGGAAGACCGATCCAAGACTTCGTTTGTGGTAGAGATGGGGGTCTACTGTTTCCTGGTTATGCCATTTGGCCTCAAGAATGCGGGGGCGACCTATCAAAGGTTAGTGAATCTTATCTTTAAAGAGTTGATAGGACGGATCGTCGAAGTATACGTGGACGACATGATCGTTAAGAGTCCGAAGGAAAAGGGACCATCTCGAACATCTTAAAGAGGTCTTTCAAGTACTAAGGGAATTTGGTTTAAAACTCAACCCCTCGAAATGCACATTCGGAGTTTGAGGGGGGAAGTTTCTGGGTTATATGGTCAGCGAGAGGGGGATCGAGGCCAATCCAGAGAAAATCGAGGCTTTGCAAAAAATCGGATCCCCCAAATCAATCAAGGACGTCCAGAGGCTCTGCGGCCGGATTGTATCATTGAATAGATTCATATCTCGGTCGGCGGACAGGAACCTCCTCTTCTTCAAAAAACTAAGGAAAGTTCCTGATTTTCAATGGACCCCCGAATGCGAGCAAGCCCTGCTCGAGCTCAAGGAATATTTGGCCACCCCGCCTCTACTAGCAAAATCGAATCCAGGAGAAAAGTTGTACGTGTATCTCACGGTATCTCCAGAAGCGGTCAGCTCAGTAATTGTGGTAATAAGGGATCGGAAGCACTTACCGGTGTATTATCTCAGCAAAATGTTGCAAGGGCCAGAAAAGAACTACCTGGAGATAGAGAAATTTGCGTTGGCCCTCATCCACTCCGCAAGGAAGCTGAGACAATACTTCCAGTCACATTCGATGGTAGTACTTACCGATCAACCTCTCCGGCAAGTCATCTCAAAGCCTAACACGTCGGGCCGGCTTATCAAGTGGGCTATAGAGCTCGGGGAATTCGATATATTATATCAACCCAGAACCGCCATCCAAGCCCAAGTGCTGGCTAATTTCCTCCTCAAAAGAGTGGGGTTGCCGGAAGAGAGTCCGCCTATCACCGACCCGTGGCTCCTGCATGTAGATGGGTCATCTACCACGCAAGGAGGGGGGGCTGGGATCACCCTACAGAGCCCAGATGGCGATGTGGTGGAATTCGCTATCAGGCTCAATTTCCCTGTCACAAACAATGAAGCAGAATATGAGGCCCTCATAGCTGGCCTCGAATTGGCAATTCGAGAAGGAGTCTCCTATATCCGAGCCTTCACTGATTCTCAACTAGTCTCCAACCAGATTGGGGGAATATACGAAGCCCGGGATGCCATGATGACAAAGTACCTCGAATATGTTTCCAAGATGAAGGAAAGTTTCAAATCTTTCACTTTGGAGCAGATCTCGAGGGAAGAAAATGAGCGCGCAGACGCTTTGTCCAAGTTTGCAAGTGCCCTGAAAGGCACGAGGGATCGTGTAGTCAGGTTTCAGACTCTCGACACTTCTGCAATCCATGAGGGGGGCGCCTCGATCCTGCCTATCCAGCCCCTCGAACCCAGTTGGCAGGATGAAATCCGCGCTTTCTTGTCGGGAGGAAGAGATCTTTGACCAAAACCAATCGAGGAGGCTAAGAAGACAGTGTGCGAGATATGCCTTGGACAGCGAGGGAAGGTTATTTCGAAAATCTTTTCTGGGACCCCCGCTCAGATGTCTCCTCCCCTCGGAGGCCCGAGAAGTAATACAGTCTATTCACAAGGGAAGTTGTGGGAATCATGCGGGAGGGAGGTCATTATCCAAAAAGATTATGAGAAGCGGCTTTAATTGACCAACTATTCTAAAGGATGCATTTGATTACACTCGGAAGTGCTCGAAGTGCCAACTTTATGCCAACCTTCCTCACAAACCGGTGGCCGAGATGGTGAATGTGGAAATTTCATGGCCCTTCGATCAATGGGGGATCGATGTGGTTGGACCTTTCCCTATGGGAAAAGGCCAAAGAAAGTTCGCCATAGTGGCCGTGGAATACTTCACTAAATGGGTCGAGGCGGAGGCCGTTCCCAAAATTATCGATGCCTCGATCCGGTCCTTCATATGGAAGAATATTATTTGTCGCTTCGGGGTCCCTCGAGTGCTGATATCAGATAATGGTACCCAGTTTCAAAGTCGAGCCACAACAGAATGGTGTCAGAGTCATGGCATCGAGCAACGGTTCACATCCGTGGGAAATCCCCAAGCCAATGGCCAAGTGGAGGTAACCAACCGCATCATTCTCCAAAACCTTAAAACGGTGTTGGGTGCTCTCAAGGGAGAGTGGGCGGATGAGTTGCCGGGGGTCTTGTGGGCATATCGCACCACCCCTCGAACAGCAACGACATACTCCCCGTATGCCCTAGTGTATGGATCCGAGGCGGTCATCCCAGCGGAAATATTGCACGACACCGCCAGAGTTGCATACTTCGACAAGTCCAGGAATGAGGAGAACCGAGCCTCGGAGCTAAATTTGCTCGAGGAGAGAAGAGGTGCAGCATGGTCGAGGATGCAAATATATCGAGCCTCCATGGCCCGAGCATATAATAAAGGAGTACGCCCCAGAAATTTTCAACTTGGTGACTTGGTCCTTAAAAAGGTCGAAGTATCCAAGCACGTGGGAAAACTAGACCCTAACTGGGAGGGACCTTACAGAGTTGTGAAGGTTTCAAAAAATAATGCGTACCGGCTCGAGGACATGGAAGGAAGGGAACTACCTCGACTATGGAATGCTGCGAATCTCAGAAAATTCTATGTATAAGATAAGTTTGCTCGACCCCTCCTCGATAGTTGTTAGAAATTTGTGTCGAGGATGCTTGTTGACTCGAGGAAAATGGAAAGATGTTTCAATAAAAATCACTTTCCTCTTATCTTTGAAGTGTTCTCGCACATCTATGATTAAGCCTTGGTGAAATATGGTTTGGCACAATGATAAAACTCCCGTGTCCCTCGATTCCACTTATGATTTAAACCAATTTCATTTAACTCCATATAAATGGGACAACGCCTCTCGATTTCATCAAAGTATCATTTAACTATAAAAATAAAGAAAAGTAACAGTAATATGGCTCGAGAACTAATCCTTATATTTAACAGGGGAAGCCTCGAGTGGGCCATTTCATTAAGAAAGCCCGATGGCGAAAAAGTTCCAAAGACTTGAGCGGGTAAAAACAAAAAGGGGGGGGGGGGGGAAAGACCACATAAAAAGGGATGGGGGGTTATTGGACCTAGTCGCTGAGTTTGACAGGCCTATCCTCCTAACCCTCGTCGCCCCCATCACCGGCGAATGCCCCCGCTCCTTCCTCTCCATCTTCGTCCTCGGGATCATTGGAAGTGCTAGGCTCGACCATCCGTTCCTTCCAGGTCTCGGGAGCCGGCGCGGAAGACATTTGAACGTCCTCTTCCCCCGATGACTCGCCCTTCGCAGTCTCCGGCGTTGGAATTTTGAGGCGGCGGAAGGCAAAGTTGAATTCGCTTCCTTGGAAGTCGAACTCTTTGGACTTCCCCGTCGAGGACGAAGCCTTATCCACTGGCGCCCCGCTGCGGTCAAAGGAGAGCCCAACCGACTCTCGATCAAAGTCCTCTCTTAATTCACCGCGAGTTTGGAGCTGATCGAGGACTAGTTCTATGGCCTCCGCCGAATCCTGGAAACCGAGGTACGTCCTGATGTAGTCGAACGCCTCACTCATGAAGAACCTCGTGAAGGCCCGCTTGACCCTCTTACGACATCGTGCGGGGAATATCCACTCAGCCCTCTGCAGCCCCGCCTTAACGCCTTCGCTGTAGTTATGGTGAGCCTTGGCGTCCGCCTCTGCAACCTTGTTGTTGACTACCTCGAGGCGCTCTTTGGCTAAGTCGCGAGCCATTTCGGCCCATTCGTACAATTCCCGTGTTCCTCCCAGGCTTTGGCCGTGCGCTTGACTTCATCGTCTAGATCCGCACACCTCTTCTCGAGCTCTGCGATGCGAGTCTGGGCAGATTCGAGGAGCTACTGACTCTCCTGCAACTGCCCTCGAAGAGTATCATTTGTCGAGGCCAGTTCCCCGGCAAGTACTTCGGTCTCTTCGAGGCGCTTTTCTACCTCAGCCGACGCCTGTTTATTCTTTTTCTTCTCCTCTCGGAGGAGCCTCTTGTACTTGTTCTTCCCCCACCGGAAGACGCTCGCGCGACGGAGGAAATGGTGAGACAAAGGGGCAACCACCTGCCCAGAAGGTCGACAGATGAGTAAAGAGTCATTAGGGGGAAAAGAAAAATAATTTTAAGGCGTGAATCCTTACCCCAATTAAAGCATTGGCCAGATTGGTCTCCAGATCAGCCATGGAGCACTTCAGTAGAGCTCGATGGTCGTTAGGGAACTGAAGACCTCGGAGAAGAGCCGAGTTCATCTTCGTATCTGTCTCGTTAGCCCCTATCCCGGTGATACGAAGATTAGAGTGGTGGTGATCGAGATGGACAGGATTACTGGGCCCCACGTCAACACATTTGAGGATCTCGTCCTCCTCGTCTGTTTCCGGGGGTTCGGGGCTTGCCACCCTTTTTCCTTTCCCCGTGGGGATTGGCTTTTACTTCTTGGCCCCACGAGCAACCTCCTCATCCGCCGCCCTCTTTCGAGAGCCCTCAGTGCCTCCTTCGCGAATCGAGACACTCGGCAAAACCCTTCGAGGGATGGCACCCCTAGGACTTGGCCGGGTCAAAGGCGCTGACTGTGCTGTCCCAGTGGGGGGGCTGGCAGAACTCACCCTAGATCGAGGCGGAGCATCAGTGGGGGCCCCAGCCGAAGTAGGCCTTTGCGGAGGCCTTGGCGGAGTTGTCGTAGGAGCCGGCGCCCTAGCAGCTGGAGTCGGCACCGAAGAGGGAGCCTCAGTTTGAGGCGCCGTTTGTTCCATGGGCGCCGGGCCACACTCATCGCCCCTTGGGGCCGTTGCCTCCTCGGCCGGTGGTGCCCCCTCGGCTGATCGAGGGATCTCAGCCTCTATTTCTTCCGCGGAGGCCCCAACCCCTTGGCTGGAACCCTCTCCGGCCCAGGTATCTTTTCTTGGCCTCCTCGCCTTCTGAGTGACGGGTCTGTGAAACGGCGTCACCCTAGGTCGTGGGGGCTGGGTTTGGCACCTTTGACGGTCGAGCCTCGCCAACAGTGCTTTGCGTGCGTCCATCAGAATTTGTAAAGCTGCAAAAAGAAACTATTATCCTGCAAGAACCTCGAAAAACAATGTAAAATGCAGAAAAAACGAGGGGAAGAAGACTTAGGCCCTAAGGTGGTTCTCGATAAAGGGTTGACACCGCGTACCGGGACGCTCGCCAGGGCCGGGGTCGCCAGTGGCGCTCGAGAGGCGGCACGCGCGAAGTATGTCCTCGGAGGTCAGATAAACGCCGTACATCCTCCCCATCTTCGCCAAGTCCTCCACTTTCCCCTCGTCAAAGCTTGGCTCCTCTTGGAACTGATTCCGATTAAGTATAGGAGGCTGACGCCAAGTCGAGGGCGTACCCAACTGCCCTCGATCCTCCACGAAGATAAACTTCCTTTTCCATCCCGACCTGTGGGAGGATTTGAAGCCATCCAGTACCTTCGAGGAGCCAGAACGGGCTGATAAATACAGGAATCATCCGCTAATTCTCCAGGGCCCGACTGAACTGACTCGTTCGATCTGAAGAACTCCAAAAAAATATTGGCCGGGCTTGCCTCTTCCTTCAAACACTTCATGATCACCACGAAGGCAATGATGATCATGATGGAGTTCAGCACCAATTGACAGGGGCAAACCCCAGTAAACTCCAGTAATCGCCGGACTTCGGGAGGAAAAGGAAGGCGCAATCCCGCCTCGAAGTGATGGAGATTGAGGGCCACACATCCTTCCCTTGGCTCCACCATGTTCTCCGTTGGGCCCGGCATATGAATGGGGAACTGGACCCCATATTCTTCCCTGATCTTCTCAACCTCTGCCACTGAGATGTTGCTGGTCATATCCCTAGGGAGGGAGGCTGTTTGAAATCTGCCTATTCCGGCGCCTCGTGTTTTTGGGCTCTTTGCCGGGGACCCACTCGGTCCTGCATCCCCCCTAGCGGGCCCCGACGTCTTCCTCCTAGGGCGGGGGCGAACTTCCTCTGGCGCATTGCCCGGCGCCTCTCCTCCTAGTTGCTTTTTTTCTTTTTTCAATTAAATGTATTTGCCAAATGCCAATTGAATATCCATGGTTCACATGGTTTTCAATGATTGTCTGCCCTTTAAGCTAGGAAATGACTCTTTTGAAAGCAAAAGGTCTATCATTCAAACCAAGTGATATGATACAATTAAAATATGAAAGATTTATACTAGTCACTGTTGGAATTGTGAATTTGGATTAACAAAATATGAACTAAAATTAAAATTAATTTTTAACCACCACAACAAACTAATGATCATTAATTGTTTTTTTATATAATCAACTCTGATAAGTCAAGTGCCATTTCACCATGCCACGTCATCACAATCTCCCAAGAGTCACAAATCTTCTATGAAATAGCCGCCCTCGAAACTGTCAAGGCCCTCGAAAGGGCACTCTCACGCCAGCCTCGTTCCCTTAAGTAAACCCACAACGCAACAGGCTAGCAAGGGTGCCCTCGAATGGAGAGATTGCCCTCGATGGCGCTCCCATCGAGGGCCAAATCCCAGACTTAACCGTTGCAAAGATGGGAATTATGACGGGACGAGTACATCTGGAGATTGTTGACAGGCGCAATCCGCTGCCACCTACTGCATCACGTTGGCACATGGGTCCATCCCATCAGACGTGGGCGCATTAAATGCCAAGTCATAAATACAATCCTTAGTCATAAATGCCCAAGATATCCATTTAATGCCGGGTGTGACCCCTCATTAATGATGAGTGAGAGTAGCCGCCAAAAGACTGAAAAAAGGGGGACAAAAGGCGCTTATTATAACAGCTACAGGGCTAAAGGTGATCGGATCCCACCAACCACGTCACATCAGGCTCCTCACTCTCATATAAAAGCTCCACACGGCTCTCCACTCAAGGGTAAGACATACTTTATGCCTTGCAAACCAAGATAATATCACTATTGTTCATCTTCTTCTTCTTGAACCTGCCACTGACTTGAGCGTCTGAGGGCCTACGCCGGGGCAAAACCGGCTAGTCTCACGTGCGTTCGTCCCTCTTTAGCAGGTGGGCCACCAGCAAATACTATTTCGAAGTGCATAGTATTCGGACACGTGTACCAACCAAATCCGGACCGCATCAAACTCAGATGCATATTATTTAAAATCTATGATTACATGTACCTATTTGCAAATTATATATACTAATATATAAAACTAATTTCAACTATATCATTTTTCATAATCTGTAAAAGAATGTACAAAAATATAATTAAGTATTTAGTAATGAAATATATGAAAATTTATTTTACTTTACATTTTAGTTAATATTTTTTAGAATATTGAGGCTACATCATCCTTTTCATTTAATAAGTGCTGCTCATTTATACAATTGGCATCTATATAGGAAGTGGTAAACTCACTCGAGGAGCAACGAAGGAAGAGGACAAAGGACAAGGAGTTGGCACAGGGGCATATCCTTATTACTCTATCAGACAACTTGTATGATCTCTACACAAATGTCAAGTTGTCAATGGAGTTATGAGAGGCTTTGGAATACAAATATAAGGCTGAGGAAGAAGGTACTAGTAAATATTTAGTATCTAAATATTTGAATATGAAAATGGCTCACAATAAACTTATATTAGAGCAAGTGCATGAGCATCATGTTATTATCACCAAATTGAGATTTGTGAGAAATAGTATTGCCTGAAACTTTTCAAGTTGGTGCGATAATTGCTAAATTTCCACTAACTTGGAAGGATTATGCCAAAAAGTTGATACACAAATTTGAGGACTTTTTCTTTGATCAAATTTAAAACATCATACTTATTGAAGAGGAGGTTCGAAAATGCAATATTAAGAATTTGACTAGAGGACTGTTAAATCTTAACTATGTGGATGTAGGATCATCTAACCAAAAAGGTGAAGGTGTTAAGAAGAACAATGGATAGCTTAAAAAATCCAGACAGAAAAATAAACACAATTCTAACAAAAGAAAAGGTAAGTGCCATGTTTGTGGAGTAATAGGACACTACTCTAGAAAATGTCCACAGTGTAAAATTGGTAATGGCTTAGCAAACATGGTTGAGGAGAACCTTATTGCCATAGTTTCAGATCTTAGGGTCTTGATGTGCTTATGATTTCTGAAGTTAATATGACAAGTGAACTCTCGAGTAAATGGTTGGATTTCAGGGTTGCTGCTCACATTTACAATAATAGGAGACTTTTCAAAACCTTTGAAGAAGTAGTTGGATATGAAGTTCAAATGGGAAATAGTTCTTGTGCTAGTATTGGGGGCAAAGGAACTGTGGAAATCAATTTCACTTTTGGGAAGAAATTAACTTTGCTTTAATGTTTTGTTTGTGCCAGAAGTAAGGAAAAATTTAATTTCTATTGATCTTTTAGATAAGAAGAGTTCTAAAATTTTTGTTAAGCCGTCAAACTCATTCTTACAAAGAATGGAGACTTTGTTGGAAACTGGTATGCTCATGATCGGATATGTACAAGATGTCCATCAATAATATGAATTTTGTTTCTATTTACATCATTTCTTCAATTTCTTTGTGTCATATTCGATTATGACATATTAGTTCAAGCAAAATTTGAAAAATATGCATGTAATGAGATTAATAAATATTGGCAAAAATGAACTTGATAAAAGTGAAGTATGTGTTAAATCAAAAATTGTGAGAAAATCTTTTTCTAGCGTTGAAAGGGATGAGGGCAGGTTGAGGACTTAATTGGAAGAATTGAGAGCAAGGGACGACATTTCCTAGTAGCATCATAGCAAAGTATAGTATTTAAAAGAGAGTTGATAGGAATGCGGCCTATTTTCATGAGGGTTGCTTCCGAGTAGTTTAAGAATAATAGCATTTTCAAGCTTAAAAATTAGGATGGTAATTGGATTGATGATGAAGAGGAAATTTAGGATATTATAGCTGGTTATTTTAAGTCTTTGTTCAATTCGGACTCCCCATTGAACATGGAGCTGGACTGCGCACTTTCTTCAGTTACTCCTTGAGTGGACATCAAGATGAACAAGGCTTTGTTGTCTCCCTTTACAGCAAAAGAGATCAGTGAGGCTCTGAAATACATGTACCCATGTAAGTCCCTGGGTCCAGATGGCATGTCTCATGTATTTTTTTCAAAAATTCTAGTCTTTTATTGGTCTTGATATTATTGCACGTTTTTTTGATTTTTTGAATACTCAACAAAGCACTCGTGATTTTAACCATACTCATATTGTCTTTGTACCCAAATGTAGTAACCTATAAACTATGTCTGATTTTTGACCCATGACCTTATGTAATATTATTTACAAGATGGTTTCCAAAGTTGCAAACCGGCTCAAGCCTTTCCTTGATAATATTATTTCTCCAGCTCAATTGGCTATAGTTCCTAATAGACTTATCACTAACTTTCTAGACTAATCAATTTTTACAAACTAAAAATAAGGGTAAAAAGAGATTGATGGCACTTAAACTTGTATGAGCAAGGCCTATGACCAGGTCGAATGGTGTTTTTTGGAGAATGCACTCATGAAACTCAGGTTTCATAGGCACTTTGTTGAGCTTGTTAGGTTGTGTGTCTTGACCGTGTCTTATTCTTTTTTGTGTTGTATAGTAACAAGTTTGGTTTCTTGTCTCCTAGTTGGGCCTCCGTCAAGGGTACTCGTTATCACTTTATTTGTTTTTACTGTGTATAGAGGTATTCAGTTGTATGCTCCATCAGGAAGAGGTTAGACATAACATTGAAGGGTTGGCAGTAAATCGGATGGCACCTAACAGCTCCCATCTAATTTTTAATGATGATACCTAATTTATTGCCAAGCTACTAAGGAAGTTATGCAGCATGTACAAGCAGTATTGTATATCTACGGGTGGGCTCAGAACTGTTGATCAACTTCACCAAGTTGTCCATAGTCTTTAGTAGAAATGTGCCTAATGAGTTTAGATCTCAAATAGCTCAAATGGCGGGTGTTCCAGTGGGAAATAGGTTTGTCAAATACCTAGGACTACCTTCTATGATCAAAAAAAAGAAAAAAAAAGTGTTTGCTTCAATTCGAGATAGAGTATAGCACCGCATTCAGAGGTGGAATGAAAATCCGTTAGCACAAGATTGTAAGGAAATTTTGATCAAGTCAAAGCTACAAGTTCTTCCTTCATATGTGATGTCCTACTTTCATTTGTTGGATTATTTTCTAAAGGAACTCGAAAGTATGATGGCTGATTATTTCTGCCATAATAAGGGCTCTAGGAAATTTCATTGGCTTTCATGTGACAAACTATATTTGAGTAAAGTGGAGGGAGGTTTGGGCTTTCGACAATTCCAAACCTTCAATGATGCTTTGCTAGCGAAACAATTTTGGTGAATTATCGCTAGTCCGAATTGCTTCTCGGCAAGGCCATTCATGCTAAGTACTTTAATTCACGAAACTTTGGGACGCGAAGCTAGGGCTCAATCCATCCTTTGCATAGTGAAGTGTGTTCGATTCTATAACATTGCTCAAGAAGGGTAAATGGTGGCATTTATCAGCTCAGGGCAAAACGTTGATATTTAAGAAGCACCATAGATTCACAGGCCTTATCCTTTAAGATCCTCTCTTCAAGGAATGCGGTAGGCCACTGTGCTACAATTAATTCTCTACGCTTTCTGGAGAATATGGGTGGAATAGACCGCTCTAGAGTCCTTGTTTTTGTTGATATTTGTGAATGAAATTCTTGTGATTCCGCTGGGGCATTCTTCCAATGAAGACCTGTTAATGTGGCGCTTTGAGGCTTGAGTAGGATGAGCTTTAATCTGTGAAAAACAGTTATCGTATTGGCATTGAGCTAGACAGGATACACCATCCAAGTCAACCCCAATTAGAAGTTCGATAGCAGGCATCCCCTTAGGGGCAGATTTGGGGAGCTTGCACAAAATGTAAGATTTAGATGTTCACTTGGTAGGAATCCATGCTTGAAACTTGTTCGAGTTTGCCTTGAGGATACTCAAGGGTCCCTGTTCAAAAGTGGTCCCCTACCTCTCCATGAAATGATTCCCTCTAGCAACAATTTTTGACACATCGTTGCACCTGGGCATCTCCACCACCCATGTCAAGGAATATGCTCTATATGACACGATAGCAACGTGCCACCTCAAGCCTGATCTCATGAACGCCTCACTCTAACTCTAACTAAAAGCTAATGACATTGTTTATGTGTACAATTTTCTTCCACATACATATTATTCTTCTATACTTACCCTCTAATCTTTTGCACGATATCTTCTGACTTAAGTACTAGAGGATCTTCACCATAGACGCTTCTAACTATGCTCACGTTTGTTACCTCCTAGCAGGTCGAGGAGACAAACCAACATTTTCTGCAACATCTCACCAAGTTTCTTGAGGACAACACCCAGGTGGGATGTAGTTTGAGAAAACGACATCATCGGATATATATATATATATATATATATATATAAATATATATCTATAGACATATGGCATCACATTAATACTAAAGCTTTGTATTTCATCTGCACATTTTTTGGTCTTCTCCCATACTCCAGCTACTACAATAATGTTTAAAATGTACTTGTTGATGTTGCTAGCCTTATGGAGCTGGAACACCAGCTTTGCTCGAAATTTTCTAATTCGGATCACAATAGTAGTGAGGGGGTGCTTAAAGACCAAAATCTTTCTCACATTGCGCTGATGTTATACGTGTCTCTAAGGAAATTAGCAATATAGTAATTTTGCAATCACCCCAAAGGACATTTGCATAGCCATAGTGTTTGCATGAATTTTGACAGTTACGCCGACGTGGTTACTTAGGGTTCGAAGTCACTAAATTCGATAAGAAAATAGTTAATTCGAAGTGAGTTTTTGTGTTTGAGTGCGAGCGTGCCAGTGTGCAAGAACACACAAGTTGAAGTCTTGGTGATTCGAAGTGGAAATATTTTGCACCTAAGACTTCTATCTGAAAGACGATTGAGATAGAGTAGGCAAACACTACCCTTGAGGTTCTACTTGCCTACAATTTAATGTATGACTTAACAATTTAGTACTCTAAGAGTCGAAACAAAAAAAGTTGAATCAAAGAGGAATTATATTCAAAGACGATGACTACTCGTCATTTGGACTTTTTACAAAACTTGACTATAGGCATGTGCATTGATGACTCGGGCCATATCTATGACTAAAATACATTGAGCAGCTCCTAAAAGCTCTAACTACAAGTCGGCCACATTGATAACTCCGGCCATATCTACTCGTGGATGCATTCAAAGACTGTTCATTCTGACGAGCATTGATTGATTGACTTCGTCTACAATTCCCTTAATGCATGCGTTCGATATGAATGCGGGATACAACTCCGCCCCATTGATATCTCACCTCGAACTAGCCCCAATCCAAGTGAGTGATGGCTATGACCTCATGAGAATGAACGTATTGATATCGTCAATTCAAGCCAAATGGGGTATGGCTACAGACATTCATGTAACGATTTTCTACCTAGTGAACTAAAACTAATCTTTGTTCATTTAGACTAAAGAAATCAGAAAAATGATGACTTTTTGATTGAGAGAGTTGTTTTGATTGATTGTTGTGTTTCCAAATGGTGAATCCAGCTCCTTTTTATAGGTTTTAAGCTGCAACTGAATTCCTTTATTCTTGGAGTTGGATAGCTTATTCAAGCTTGGCCATTCGAAATGAATGGTTATCCTTGTTTCTTGGACATGGAAATTATGCCACCTTATTTGAATTTCAAATTTCAGCATCACATGACCTTTATTTTAGGCATGTGTAGGTATAACAATGCCTATTTTAGCCAATCTGTTATTTTCTATCTAAAAACCCCTAAAAGTAAGGGATTTAAATTTGATTTTATTATTGTATTTATTTTATTTTCTATTTTTTATTTTTCGTTGATTGGGCCATGGGACTCTATTTTATTCCGACTTGGGCCTCTAACTTGGGTTGTTCCACACGCGTCGAAGTAACTTGAGCCTTATTAATTCATTTCGGTAGGGCAAAAAGGACCAAAATCAACCAACTCCGAACTTATGCAAGAATTTATTTTTGGGCCCAAACACATATATCAAACATGGTCTCTTTACCAAGAAAGTTAAAATACTTTCTCAATTATGCCACAACAAAAACCCTTATGGAATTCCATAAATACAACCCATGAACAGTGCTTTGGACTACCATCGATCCATTATCCACCTTCAAAAACAAATATGGCTAAGTAATAATCGTATTTTTATAATTAAATAGCACCATACTGAGATCATACTATGACCTAAAATCTTCAAAAATTTCATATTGTCATATTTGTATTATATTGTTTCTGGATCAATATGTTCATGACATTACAAGCTTTTGATTAATAGCACATGCATTTGTACAACATAATGAAGGTTAAGTATCTTTGAAATTCAACTAAAAGGGATGGATAGCTTATTTCCCACAACCCCCCCTCCCCCGGCGGTAAAAAAAAAAGGGAAAATTATATCCACCTCCCCTAAGGTTTGGTGAAATTATATTTTAACCCACTATTTTTTGTAAATTACAAAAACCCCCCTGAGGTATATTCCGTCTAACAATTTACCCCTACCGTTTAGTTCCGTTAGGGTTCCGTTAAATATTATATGTGAAGTTCCGATAATACTCTTTGTTTGGCGGGCTCAATTTTTGTGAAATTTTTTTAGGACAAAATTGACCTTATGGGGTTATTTGTAATATACATATAATCATTGGGTTTGCATGTTATATATTGTAAACTTTCGGGGCTAAAAGTAATATTTTTGAAAAAGACCAAGTAGCCGTTTATAGCCGTTATGTGGCCGTTTTTTCCTCCATCTATAAATACTTTACCCAGTTTAGATATTTTCACACACTCAAGATTATGTCTTCTTCATATAGAACGTCCGAAAGTGATATTAGGTATCTTCGGTACAACAAAGAACCATGCAAAAAGTGTGGATCGAAGACTATGATTTATATATCGGAATCATCGAAAAATCCGAGGAGGCTTTACTATCGGTGTCCTACTGATAATTTCTCACATTGGTGTAATCCAACCGACGATGATTCTCGTTTTCATGTGGATGAAGCTACTACTCCAAATGAAAGTGTTGTAAGGCAAGAAATTCTAAATAGAGATGGAGGATTAGTCTACAAAATGTCAGTAGCAAATATGGCACTTCTTCTATTGCTCTTGCTAGGTCACATTGTAAAGCTATTTCTGTGAACTCTACTTAGTTAAGCATGTTATGAATTTGTATTAACTGAAGAATGTATGTAAATTTCTATTATGGATTGAATAATGTTTACCATCCAAGACACTTAATATTTTTAGCAAAATACAAGAATCTGCACTTTAACAGATTGAACCCAAAATAGCAAAAAGGTTTTACAAAAGTTACCCAAAATAGCAAAAAGGTTTTACAAAAGTTTGGGTATCTTACACAAAAGAATTTGTACCAAAGTTAAAACAGATTTACACAAAATAATCTATACCAAAGTTTGCAACAGATTTACAAAAAAGACATTCAAAAATAAATCATGTTTGATGGAGCGTATTTGCCTTCTTGTACATCCTTCTTGGAAAATTTACTTGACCAACAGGTTGGGAACTTGAAACCTTTGAACGAATCATACTTGGGGGGCAGAATCACCCTTGGAATTGGAAGAATAGGCTGGGATGATGAAATTGGCCTTTTTTCCTTAGAATTAGTGGCTGTTTCAAAATGCAACACTATGTATAGTTTATTAAGTTATTAAAACTGAATTAAAAATAGTAAATTATTAAAACTGAATTAAAAATAGTAAATTAATTTTGCACCTTTGGGTGAAGGTGGGGCAACAGGTTGTGTGTTAGCACTTAATGCCTCTGAAACTTTTCTTTTGCTTCCACTTGTTGAATTTGCAGCACTAATAGCAACCTGCAAATTAAAAAGGATAAGTTAATGAGTCAATCAAAAAAAATATAAGACATGTTTACTTAACTATGTTTACCTCTTTGTTGGGGCATGTCCTCATGTTGTGGCCCAAATTCTTACATTTTGAGCACCTTACAACATTGGATCTTTTCAAAGCATGTGCTTCTCCTGGCTCTCTCTTCCTACTTTTCCTTGGTCTGCCAGGCAACCTTCTTTTCAAAGGAGGTTGCAAGTCTTTAGGCATAATAGTAGGATCTTCAGGCCACAAAGAAGAATCAGTGATTGGAATTATCATGTGGGCATAGCACCTCATGTAAGTCTTCTTGTGGAATCTGGAGTGAGTGTATCTTTCAAGTCTATCCCTCTTGTAACCAATTGCTGTTGCAGCATGCTTACAAGGTACACCAGTAATATTCCACACATTACAATCACATGTCCTAGTTTTAAAATTTACAATGTAATGCATTGTACCATCATTCACCTCAAAAACATCATCCCCACCCACCAATATCTTACATTTTCTACCATCCTTCCTCATTTTAACTAATTTTTTACAAATGTTTGGGACAACAGCAAACTGCATTTTCTTACCATTCTCTCTCCTCTTGTACAACCTACTCATCAACTTGGCCCTCAAACCATCCATAAGGGTCAAGATAGGCTTAGACCTTAGGTCACTAATCCAAGCATTAAAACATTCAGCAATGTTATTTGTCACATGATCATTTTTTATTATAGGGTCAAAAGCATGCCTGCACCATTGAGTTGGTGGGATTTTAATCAACCAATTGTATGCATGAGGTTTGATTTCCTTAATTTTCGTCAATGCAATATGAAAGCCCCTATAATTATAAGACCTAGCAGCCTCCCAAAAGAATTTTTTTAAAGCAGCACCTGGATAGGATAACCTGAAGTTGGCATATATGTGCCTAGCACATCTTCTGTGGTTTGCATATGGCACCATCTCATTAATCACCTCAACAAGTCCCTACAAATATGAAATAGCAATAATCAGAATAAAAATTAAAAAAAATTAAAAAAATAGAATTTTTTTTTAAAAAAAAAACAGAACTGACCTTTTGTCTATCACTCATAAATGTCCAAGGCTTAGAAGGTGTAAACCCATCAAGCATTATGTACAAGTTGTGAAAGAAGAATCCCCAACTCTCTTTGCACTCATTCTCCACTACTGCACAAGCCAATGGATACATCCCATGGTTCACGTCCAAACTAATTGCTGCTAAGAGCACTCCCCCAAATGGCCCCTTTAAATGACACCCATCAAATCCTATGAAAAGGCTACAACCTGCCATAAAACCCTCTCTCAAAGGGGACAAACCCATGAAAAACCTTTTAAAAATAGGAGAAGTAGGTATTACAACTTGCTCATCGAAGTATGACTCAATTGTAACCAATGATGTAGGGTTCTTCATATTAAGAATTTTTGCATAATGTGGCAGTTTAGCATAAGACTCAGAATGATTACCCTCTACCTCCTGCATGGCTATTTTTCTTGCCCTATAAACTTGCATGTAGTTAGGCTCAATCCCATATTTTTTCAACTCATTCATTACACCTTTATGTTTTATGCATGGGTTTGCCCTCAACACATCTAACAACCTAGAAGCTATCCATTTCACACTAGCTTCTTTAGTTGAATCATCCCTTAGACAAGTGTGAACAGATGTCAATGTTTTAATCTTGAAACTAACACCATCAGGCATTAAAGTAGCATGCAATCTCCATGTACAACCCCTACCTTCACACTCAACAGTCACCCTACTTTTCTCATTTTTTCTCCTAATTATGTTAAAACCTTCTTGAATAACAAAACTCTTCAATTTTTCCCTAAAATGAGCAACATTAGTGAACACATGATTTTTTTTTAACTCTATTTTACCATCTTTACTTTCTTGGTAAATTATACCCTCCCCATCACAAGAACCCTTTAATGGATCATCATACAATTCATCATCAGAATCATTGAATGCTTCACAATGATTGTCTGATTAATAATCAGACAACTCATCATTCTCACCCCCCTTATCATGTTCTAAAGTCATACTATCCCAATCCCCCTCCTCACTCCCATTTTCATCCTCTAAAGTCACACTATCCCCATCTTCTTTTTCACTATCTGGATTGTGTAGTGACTCATCACTGTCACTATACACAAAGTCATCAGGAATGTCATTATACTCACATACTATTTCATCCAAACCCAAGTCATTACCACCCACATCACCACCAACATTATCAACAACATTGTCCCCCATACCTGCAAACCCTAACCAGAAAACAAATAAACAAGTTGAACAGAAAACAATTGGTCACACGTTACGTTAATGAAAACTGAAAAAAAAAAGAAACCTTCAAGTGAGCAGCAGCCTTATCCTTGTCTGTGAAAACTCCAGCAGACTCCACAACAAACTCAACAAATCTGACTGTATAAAAAAAATATCATACGAATAAAAAAAATATAATTTGAGTAACATTATTTGCATATGCAAGAACAAGAGAATCACGTGGTTTACACATCTGGTTAATATATCAATATATTTTCCCTCTTGGTTTTGAAATTGTAAATAGACTATTCTGTGAAATTTGACCAAAATAGAATATATATATATATATATATATATATCAAGAGACTTGAATAACATTATTTGCAAATGCAAGAACAAGCTGATGATTTTATAAGAATTGAATAATGGTAATCATTTCACAAGATGTAATGACATGACAGAAGGAGGTGATTGTAAAGTGAACACTTATCTCTTTCACAAATAGCTAAAATATCCAGAAAAGAGAAAAGAACTTAATGAATTTATTACCGTAACAAAAAATTTATATATATTTTGTCCTATGCTTACACACCCAAAATTCTTCCCCCCCGGCAGCCCACGTACATGTCGAGCCTCGAACATGGACGGTAAAATCACGTGGTTTGAGAAAGTTAAAAAATAGATGCCAAGGGGCAATTTTTTTTTTTTTTGATAAATCTGTGGCTCAAAAAAAGTCCGAAAATAGATTACATGGATTTTCCATTAAAGAAAGCAAAAGTTAAAAGTTAAAGCTAGCAATTGGCAAAGCTTAAGGCGAAAGTAGAGATAAAACCCTCGGTCACTTTTCTCCATTACCAGAACCCCCCAAACCTAGAAAAAAGATGGTGGAATCGTATAAGAAATAAAACTTGACATATCTATAATCGAAACACACAAACACAAATTGTACAAACCCTAAAACCCTAGCCCTTAAATCGGAAAAATCGTACCCTAGGAAGCACGGACACGGCAAAAAATGTTTCGGTGCAGTGTCGGACACGGACACGGACACGGCTTCGACACGGCCCCAACACGTGTCCGACACGGCAAAAACCGTGTCCGAAAATTAAAAAAAAAAAAAAAATTCCGACACGGTGTCGGACACGGCTGAAGGGCGTGTCGGACACGGCTGGGACACGGTTGGGGCTTGGATTCAACCCGTAAACTCTTGGCCCTCCTCGGAGCATCAACCTCCTTCAGCAAATCAAACTCAACGCCCTTTTTCTTCAACTCCTCCACGCACTTAGCCAACAGGGACAAGTCCTTTTTCTCTCTCTCTAACATCTTCTCCAGATGGGTCTCCACATCGGTCTTGTATCGGATTGCCCATATGAACCCGAGCGAGAATAGCAGAGAGCAGAAAGACGGGATCCATGATTTCTTCCAGAAACGGCCCGGCCCGTTCTCGTGTGCGGCGGCGCTGAAGAGGAGGAGGAGGGCGGTGGAGTGGAAGATGAAGAAGAGGCAGTAGAGTTGGGTGAAAGAGGAGGAGATTGAGAAGAAGAAGCTTGAAGCTTTTAATGAAAAAAGTCAAAAGAACAAAGTGAAATTATGTAAAGTAGTGCGTAGTGCATTTGCAAGAACCAAGAAGCTAAGATTAGCCTTGGATTCCCAGAAAAAATGCCTTTTTTTTCAATTGGGGGTATTCATTAAAAAAACAAAAAGGATTTTTTTAAAAATTTTAAAAAATTTAGTAGAAATATTTAAAATAATAAATAATTTTTTTAAATTTTAAATTTTATAACTCAATTAAGAGGTGTTTGTTTTAATGATGAATATTATTATTTATCTTTTACATATTTTAATTTAATAAATTATAAATAGATAATATAATATAAAATATTTTTTAATAACCGTGTCAAAGCCGTGTCGTGTCCTAAAATTTTAAGATTTTCCGTGTCGCCGTGTCCGTGTCGTGTCGTGTCCGTGTCCCCGTGTCCGTGTCCGTGCATCATAGATCGTATCTTAACCCACCAAACTCGACGGTGAAACCCTTGTTTTTGCTCGCCTTAGCCAAGTCTAACCCCCAGTTTTGTGCTCTGTGCAGTTTATGTCTTCAAAGCCGGCGTAACAAGCCCTCTGATCTTCACCTTCACAGAGAGAGAGAGAGAGAGAGACCCGGGTGGGGGGGGGGTGGAACTTCTAAATGAACGAAAGATATTAGAATAGGGTGGAGGGCTTCTTGGTCATTTTGAAAATGACCAAATTTAAAAAAAAAACAGAAAAAATTGAAGGGCAAAACGGTCTTTATACATTTTCCATCCATCACTTGTAATTCTTACAAACCTCAGGGGGGTTTTTGTAATTTACAAAAAATCGTGGGTTAAAATATAATTTCACCAAACCTCAGGGGAGATGGATATAATTCTCCCAAAAAAAAAAAGCTAAAAGAGATGGATGAAGTTATTGTAGGGGTTCCTTTTCATAATAATTGTGTAGGGATCTATATTATTAATAAAGTATAATATTAATAACGTATCAGACTCATTTAATAATTATTTTAGTATCTTTGGTTTAACGCTTTCTAATATGTTATTATTATTTCTCTTTCTATTTTTCTTTCTCCTCTCCAATATTCCTTCAATAATTTTTTAGCTTTAGCCTTTTATTTATTTTTTTCAATCATATAATTTAATTTATATTTAAATTATTTTTTTGTCTTAAATGTAATAAATATATTTAAAATAGTTACAAATATATATATTCATTTAAGAACTGAATAAATTTTCAATTTTATACTTTTTAAAATCAAATACGTGATTAAATTATATTTTATTTTTATTTTTAATTTTAATTTTATTGTGCACGTAATGAAAAAAAAAAGTAGTTGGCCAACTAGGCATACGTGATTGACTCAAATAATTGTAAGTTTGCCCAACCACAGTATCTATTGTGGGGTAGGAGTTTGGAGCTTGTGACATCACATTTATATGAAAAGCAATAATAATAATAATAATTATATCCTGCTTCTAGAACTCATCTATTAAAATGAAATTTTGCTTCTAGAAGGCGACCATGTGCACACAATGACACACTAATCAAGACAAACTCACATTAATCCAGCCAATTATTAGATATTTAAATTAAAAAAATAAAACTTTGCTAATATATTATTATTTGCATAAAATGAAGATCTGGTACAATGTGGACCCCATGCACATTCTATTTTTAGTTAATTCAAATTAAAATGTAAAATAAAAAAGAAGCCCAATTTATTGGCGGGCATTCTGGGGCACGAATTGGTCGGTCACCTATACAAAATTCTAATTCGAACCTGATTTGATCGAACTCAATAAATCATATGACAAGTGTATTGCACTTGCTAAGTGATTGGTCACTCTCCCTAAATTATCGATCATTCATAGAACAAGTATAAAACACTCGCTACATGATTAACACAGATTTGACCGAGTTGGGTCTAGGCTAGAATTTCCCGTCACCCTATAAGTTTTATTTGGTACTATTTTCCCCAAGCTAAGTATCATTTGCCCTTCAAAATAGGGGAAAAAAAAATACTTTGCTACTGGAATTATACCTATATATATATATATATATATATATATTTTTGGTTACATTTTGCCTTACAAAAAATGGATACGAAACTCGTTATTTGATGTTGATATTTCACTGAAGGACATTATAGACAAGTCCTAGTCTTTTTTAAACAGAATCCATCTCAAACATGGATAAATTTCATTTTCATTCATTAGTTTTCACCCAAATTGCAATATCATTGATCCCTACATTTTCTTCAAATTTTAATATCATCCCTCAACACATATTTTATGATTAATTTTATATTATTTGGCTAAATTACCCGGCCTCTATCAACTAAAAACCAAAATCATCGTCAACTTCAAAATTTAAATGCAAGTCCTTTTATATACAAAGTCTAATAAAATGACTTTTGACAATAAATGATAAACTTTCAAATCACGATAAAAATATTCTCTTGCTTTTTTTTTTTAAAAGTCTATTAGCAGGAATAATTTTCTTTTGCATGTTCAGAAAAGAATAAGAATTTAGATTGATTTGGCTAGGTATGTATCAAACCCTTTTTTTTTTAATAGCAAAATGCTTATTTTGTTAGCATTTGTTATGCTTATTATGTGGCCAATTAGATAATTAAGTTTGATCGAAAGCCCAACAAAAATTAATCTTTAAAATGAAGAAAGAAAGTAGGTATTACTGTTAGTTCTTTGACATGCAAAAAGAATATATATATATATATATATATATATATATCATTAATGGAACAAAAACTAATGAAACTACTTTTATTTCAGTTATTGCATCTTATACATGCAACACCCCCCCCCCCCCCCCGAAAAAAAAAACATATTAACAAATTTTTATATTCGATGGATTAAATTTGGGATTGATTTTTCAAATTAAATCAAAAGTTGCTTGAAGAGGTATATTTTGGTCAAATACATAAAATTTGCGGGTTGAGGGATGAAATTGAAGTTTGATAACAATATAGTGATGGTTTTGCACTTGAAAATTATGTTTGGTTCTAGGATTTTAGGAAGGGAAGGAAAAAAAAAAGTACGAAGGAAAAAATATTTTTCAATATTTGGTTACAAGGAAAAAAGAAAAGAAATAGTGAAGCAAGAAAAACAAAAAGAAAATATAACATAAATTGAGAAAATATATTTTCATTCCAATTAGATGAAGAAAAAGAAGGAAAATAGAATCAAACTTATCTCATGTTTCTTTCTCCATAAATTGAGAAAATATTATTTTCCAACTCATGTTTCTTTCTCTAGGACTCTCTCTCACTTGCCACTCTCCAGCACTCTCTCTCTCTCTTGCTCTCGCTTTCTCCCCCCTTTCTTATAGCTTATTTCATTTTTAGAACCAAACATGATAGAGGATTTTATTTCTTGTATTTTCTTTTTAGTTTCTTAGCATTTTTTCTCCTCCTAAAATTCTAGAAATCAAACATAGTGCAATTGAAAAGGTCGAGAGTGAAAATAAATTTCACCCTTTAAAATAAACTTACTCATGTCCTCGAGAATAAATAACGAGCTTTCCGTCAACTCTGGTATTATCGGAAGTCTTAATCGGCATATCATCACTAAACAGCTCGTCTTCGCTATGGCCAGATGTGTGTTGATGAGAGTCGTCGTACGGATCGTCTCAAATGAGGAGGTCCGTCATAGGGGGCATACGGAGGCCACGTCGGTTAGATCCTTCTCAACTACCGGTAACATTCTCTTTACCTTTTCTTGAACCTGTCATCTACACTCAAAGCAAAAACATCACATAGCAAGAACCTTCTTACATTCATCTCAAAAAATCTTTATTTTGTTTATTTTTAACATTTTACATTACATTAGGTAATTGATCACTCAATTGCATTACAACATTCATTGCATTCTACATATATATGTTCACAAACCAAGCAAAATATTAATTCATAGTAAATTTTAGTCTTCTTCATCTTCGTCTTCTTCTTCTTCATCATCGCCATATTAACTCATATTTTCGTCATTCTTCTCCTCATCATCTTCAAACTCAGAGTCGAATTCTTTCTTCGTTATTACTTTGACCCATTTCATCAACTTCTACATCATCATTGGCCATGTGTTGAAGGTATAATTGGTTGACCTCTTCTACAGCACCCGTACAATCAACAAGGTTACCCCTCGGTTCATTATCGATGACACCATTCACTGTTCCAGATGACTCTTGGAATGGTAATGAGTAATCTCTTCATTCACGACTCAACTTCGTGGTCTTGTTTTGATAACAAACCACCATTGAGATTTATCTTTTCTAGTACTGGGGTAAGGGACATAATACACTTGAGACGCATGTTGTGCAAGTATGAAAGGGTCATCTTTTGGGTATCTCTCGTTAATTTTTATTTCAACAATGTCATACTGTAGGTGTACCTTGATACCCCTTTTCGATACCGAATCATACCAGATACATTTGAACTTCACAACCTCTTTTTGAGGCACGCTGGGATACTCTAATTTGATAACTTCCTTTAGTATTCCATAAAAGTTTGTACCCCCGTCACCTATTACAGAAACACTGGAATTAGAGGTCTTCGTATGTAGGGTCATATCGTCCGTATGGAATAGATATCCATTAAAACAGAACCTGTTGAAGGTCTTGACCTTCTTCAATGGACCCCAAGCCAAATTGAGCAAATACTGATTTTCAACATTATTTTTTGGATTATGCGCCTACGTATACAAATATTTTCAATCAGCGTATTTAATTGAAGATATTTTGTGAAAACCACAAAGTGTTTTTCAGATATATAATTTAATTAACTGTTTATGTTGTATAATGAAATACTTACATAAAGCTTAAACCATTCAATAAAATTATTCTCGATGGATTCCTTAACCTATTGATCAGTTAGATGTGGTCAATTGTATCGAACGACTGATCTATACGTCCTACATAAAATGTGAGGAATCATTCAGAGCCATCTAAATTCCTCTTAACACATTATATACAAAATGTTAAAGATAGTACTCACCCAATTATGTGGACAACTTCATCACAATTTGATGAGTACATATAAGGCAACTTGCTCCACTCATCATCTATCAAAAAATATTCCTTGTATTTTATTCCTGACTTTCCAAATCGTTTGAATACAGACAAAGTGTACGACAACTCATCATCAGAAGAGATATCGTCCTCATTACGACAAGATCTTGTACTTTTGGTATGGATGTGACTTTCAAAATAATAAGATGAAAAGTACGACAACTCTTGATTTAGATATGCCTCACATATTGATCCTTCAACTTTTGCTATGTTCTTATCCATTCCCTTTAAGTTATGTAAGAACCTAAAAAATTCGTTCTTTTAACTTCTTATAAATGATAGTTCTTCATAATGTAATTTAAAATATGAAATTTAAAATTCATAATAATTTAATTACCTCTCGAAAGGATACATCCACTAGTATTGCACTAGGCCACACATGGCAGCTTCAAACGGTAGGTGTACAGTTAAGTGCTCCATTGAGTCAAAAAATCCAAGCGGGAAAATGCGTTCCAATTTACATAAAATGATTGGAATGTTACTATCCAATTGTAGAAGATTTCCCTCATTTAACTCTGTTGAGCACAAATCTTTAAAAAATTGACTTATTTCAGTTAATGGCTTCCAAGTATTCTGTGGGAGTGCATTTAACGCCATTGGGAGCAAATGTTGCATAAAGACGTGACAGTCATGACTCTTTATACCGTGCAAGTTAGTTTCAGATTGATCTACACAATTAGCCAAATTCGATGCATAACCGTCAGACATCTTCAAACATTTAAGCCAATCATATAACTCGCGTCATTATTCAATAGTTAAAGTGAAAGTGGCCCATGGTTTCAACACTTTACCATTTGAAAGATACTGTAGATATAACTTCGGACACTTGCAATACTCCAACAAGTCAAGTCTAGCCTTCTCATTATTCTTTGTTTTGTTTTTTTATATCCATTACAGTATTTATTATGTTGTCGAAAAAAAAATTTCAATGTGCATTACGTCAAAATTGTGGTGAGCGAGATTATCCTTCTAATACGGCAACTCCCAAAAAATGCACTATTTGGTCCAATTTTGGTCCAAACCGTAACCTGGTATTTTGAGTGTCTTATGGACATATCGGTTATTTTTGGCAAGTGCCGTACAAAATCCCATGTTTGACCACCCGTCATTCAAGAGAGAGACGCAGATCGCTCACGTCTCCCTATCAAGAAAGTATCTTTATTTTGCCTAAAAGGGTTAGTCTCTGGCAAAAACTGTCTATGGCAATCAAACCACGTCATTTTTTCACTATTCTTCAACCTAAATGATTTCATATAGTTCATGCATATTGGACATGTCAGTTTCCCATATGTCATCCATCCAGACAACATTCCATATGCAGGAAAGTTATTAATTGTCCACATAAGGGCGGCTCTTAAACGAAAGGTGTGTCTCCTCGAGACATCAAAGTTTCACCTCTGTCTGACCACAACTCTTTCAACTCGTCAATTAAAGGCTGCAAATACACATCAATCCGATCCTTTAGGTTGCGCGGTCCAAGAATCAAACATGTCAGAAGCATATACAGAGCAGTCATGTATATTTCGGGAGGTAAGTTGTACGGAATAATAATAATTGGCTAACAAGAATATGATTTTGATGTATGGTTGAAAGGATTAAATCCATCGGCACAAAGTCCAAGTCTAATGTTTCGTGGTTCGGAAGCAAAGTGTGGATGTTTATCATTATAATACTTCCACACTATACCACACTATACTAAAATTGTTGAGTTTCGTTATTACGAGATTGTTCAACAATATGACTCATTCCAGCAGCATTTTTCTCAGAATTTTGCAATGTTCTATATTCATGAAACACTACTAGAAAACAGGGTTTTGGCCATGGATTATGGCCAAAATCCGTGGCCAAATAAAAAGGCTACGGATTTGGCCACGGAAAAATTCCGTGGCCAAAAGTGGTGTGGCTAAAACTAGCCACGGATATATGGCCACGGATTATTTTTGTTGTTGGCCACGGATTTATCCGTGGCCAATAATAAAAAAAAAATTAAAATTCTTATTTAGCTTAAATTAAAATTAAAAATAAAAATAAAAATAAAAATAAAAATTAAAAATTAAAAATTAATTTTTTTTTATTTTTGTCCGTGGCCATATTTTTTAATTTTTAAAATAAATAAAATTTTGGCCACGGACAAAAAAAAATTAAAACTAAAATTAAAAATATTATTAACGTGGCCACGGATTTAGTAAAAAAAATTAAAAATTTTTAATAGTTTGGCCACGGATAAATCCGTGGCCATGTTTTGGATTTTTAAATATAAATAAAAGCATGGCCACGGATTTAATAAAAAAAAAATTAAAAACGTTTTTAGATTGGCCACGGATTTATCCATGGCCATATTTTTTATTTTTTAAAATAATCAAAATAGCGACGGAAAAATCCATCGCTATATTTACATAAATTTTCAATATTTAATTCTTTATAATATACTCCAAAACCTGCAATTTTTTTTCGAATATTCAAAATACCAACAGACCTAAATACTAACAAACTATATATCAATGCAATACTAATAATCCATATAGCATATATATAATTAATAATTAATATTATTAGATAAGTTTAATACATGAAATCATACAAAATAATTCATACAATAATGCATATATAAACGTTTTTAAAGATCAAAAGTCGGAACATCATCGTCTCCATCATCGTCGTCATCGTCGCCTTCATTTTCATCCCGAGCAACAGGAGTAGACGAAGTAGAGCCCTTCTTACGCCGCTGAGCTAATCGACGCGTGAGTTTCTTTAGGTTGGCTGCCATTAGGGACACAGTTTTCTGAAGGTTGGAGATCTCTCGACTATGCTCTTCTTCCATCTCGGCCATCTTCTGACTGTGTTTCTCCTCTAACTCGCTCAACTTCTGTGTGAACTCCTCTGTCTTGGGTCAACCCAAGTATTTAAGTCAGTCCATGAGCCAAAAGACTCAACTGTCAAGGTAGAGGGTCCACCGGCAACCCCATACCAACGATCCTTCTTTGGACCGCCGACTGTGTACTTCCAAATCTAAAACATATATATATTTTTAATAAAGTATATATATATATATATATTAATACATATATATATATCTAATAAATACACTTTTGAATGTTACCTCCAACTTATCAGGCTGCTGAATAGGTCCACCCTATGCATTTTCGGCGGCTCGAGAACAAGTTTCATCATAATTTGCTCTGAAGCTCTCCTGCAAAAACAACATACATAATTGTTATAAAAGCATTTTTAAAAATAATAAGTGACGATAAAAATTATTATAAAACTACCAAAGTAGCCCTTGCTCGGTCATCGACATAATACTTAGTTCCATCATCGGCAAGTGAACAATGAAGGGCCGCAAATATCTCGTCTACTGAAGGCCGATGTCCATATTTCTCGATCTGTAATAAAAATGAAGTAAAATATAAGGACAGTAATGAGATAAAACCGTAAAAATCAACACTACTTCAATTAATTAAATAAATTACAAGGAAAAGTAATGACTTACCAAATGATCTTGCCACCTTAGATGAGATCTGGCTCCTCCCTTATGGCCAGGGAATCCCCTTCCGTCACATGTCGATGCTCGGTTTGTCCTGTTCTGCTCCCGTATCCTCTGAAACTCTAGGTTGTCCCATATGGCCCGTAAAGCATCCCAAGATTCCTCACCTTTCCAATTGGGCCTACGGTTGTCCCTACGAGCTTTAGCCAATCTATTTTTCAAAATTTCCGAACCCTTATGCTCGAAGTTCTTCCAAACTCGGCTCGAATGATTAGGCTGCCAAAAGAATTTTGTCTAACAAAAAAGCAAGTAAAGAGAATCATATACGAACAAATTATAATAATAGCTTTCATTTAACTTAAGTAAATAGACATACCTTAAACTGGGCAAACCACATCTCACGAACATCTAGGGGTATCTTTTTCCAAGTAGGCCACGGTCGCTTGAAACCATTCTCAAGTATCCGCCCGATCTCCTCGACACATTTCTCTTCGAGATCAAACCTATTGTACAAGTGAAAAAAATTATATTATACATTGTAATGCACATAAAATATATAGAATATATATCTATTTATTGATAAGAAGCAAACTTATATAAATCAATTCACTTATTCTTTTCCTCGTGGCATTATTAGTCGCTGATGGCCACCGGTATCACTGTTTTGAGACATATCGGTGGATCGACCTTCATTCATCGGCGTTGATGGGGCGGACCCTAAGGCAGGGGATAGAGGATATGATCTCGAACTACCTAAACGGATGTTGAGATTGGTCGGTGGAGGCATATGCCGATTAGACCCTGAGTCCGATACTTTGTCCTTGCCTTTTTTCGATCTCCCGGCTATCTGTTTCAAAATTCTCAACAAATAATCAACAAACTTAATAAATTGTTAACAAACTGCACAACAATAGATCACATATCAATTATGAATAAATACAAAATAATAATTCACAATATCAACTATATAATTACATTTCACAGAAGAATTCATGACAATGAATCGAAACCATCAACTACATGAAGCATTAAAATAAAAATCCTATTCATCATCTTCATCATCATCATCATCATCGTATTCAATCGCATCATCTCCTTCGTCGTCATCATCATCAAGTTCCTCATCAAATTCATCCTCCTCGTCATCGTCACACTCGTTCGCTTCCTCTCGTATCCCATCATCTTCAAGTTCATTATGAAATGCATTACTGTCAAAAATCACCTCTTCTAGTGGACCATCAACATCTACCAAAACACCCGTAGGTTCATTATCGAGCACAGAATTCGCAACGGGTGAAGATTCTTGCAACAAATCATCAGTAACAATTTGTCGATTGGCTACTCTACTTCGTGGTCTGGTTTTAATTACAAAACGCCAATTCAGTTTATCCCTCCTTGTGCTGGGATACGGTACATAATATACTTGAGATGCATGTTGTGCAATGATGAATGGATCGTCTTTTGGGTATCTCTCATTAACTTTGATCTCTACAATGCCATATTGCGGGTGTATCTTCATACCCCTCTTAGAAACATCGTCGAACCAATGACATTTGAATAAGACAACCTTCTTTTCAGGTACACCGGGATATTCTAACTGAATCACTTCTTTAAGTAGGCCATAGAAATCTGTAGTCCCGTCACCCCGAACACAAACACCAGCATTGTAAGTGTTCATACGTTGTGTGTTCTCATCTATATGAAAGGCATATCCATTCACAGTGTACCTTTGCCATGTCTAAACCTTACGATTTGGTCCCCACGCCAAATCACGTAAATTTTGATTAGCGATATTATTTGTGGGATCATGAACCTAAACAAATAATTACACTGTCATAATATTTATAGCAAACCAGTATATATACATTTTTTAAAAACGGTACTTACATATTGTTCAAACCATTCTACAAAATTCGTCTCGACCAACTCTTCAATTTCTTAGTCAGTTAAATTTGGCCAATGGTAGCGAACTGACAACCTATACATTCTATATATTGAAATAGATTTTTAAGAGTTAGAATTTAATAAAAATATTAACAAGTTAATCAGGACGTTTTTTAAATACTTACTCGATGATAGGTACGACCTCATCGCAATTAATAAGAACGTGTAATGCGGACTTTCTCAACTCATCATCACTCAAAAATCGCTCGACGCATTTACCACCGGGCTTACCAGCTTGATTGCAGACTGACAATGTGTAGGGTATCTCTTCAGCACTTCCATCATTCTCATTACGCCTAACTCTTGTACTCCTCGACTGAATGTGGCTTTCAAAATAATACGATGTAAAGTATGATGATTCTTGATTTAAGTACGCCTCGTATATTGAGCCCTCCACCCTTGCACGATTTTTCACCATACCTTTCAAATCATGTAGGAACCTGTAATCGTATTTTGTACGATTAAGTTACAAATTCATTTGGGATCTCAAAAAAGAAAATTTAAATTGAGGTTGGCAAATCTTTAAATAAAAAATATACCTCTCGAATGGATACATCCACCTATATTGAACAGGTCCACACATTGCCGCTTCCAAAGGCAAGTGTATCGCCAAGTGTTCCATGGAATCAAAAAATGCTGGAGGAAAAATGCGTTCCAATTTGCATAAAATCGAAGGGATATTCCTATCCAATTGCGACAAACTTTTCTCGCGAAGCTCTGTGCAACACAAATATCTGAAGAACTGACTTATTTCAGTTAGGGGCTTCCAAACATTTTGTGGGAGTGCGCTAAATGCTATTGGGAGTAAACGTTGCATGAACACATGACAATCATGACTCTTCATACCGTACAACTTGAGCCTTGAATGATCAACACACGCTTCCAAATTCGAATGCATAACCATCAAGCATCTTCAAAGCTTGAACAAATGTGCATAAATCGCATTTTTGGTCGGTGGTCAAGGTGTAACTAGCTTTTGGTTTTAGCACCTTACCATTAACCATCATTTGTAAATGCAACTCAGGCCGCCTGCAATACTCAACTAAATCCAATCTTGCCTTCTCATTATCCTTTGTCTTGTCTTTAACATCCATGATAGTGTTGAGTATGTTGTCGAAATTTTTTTTTCGATGTGAATGACATCCAAATTATGGCGAACCACATTGTCTTTCTAATACGGCAACTCCCAAGAAATGCTTTGTTTGGTCCAATGATGACGTACGCCATATCCTTGCAATTTTGGATGCTTAACTGGCATATCGGTAACTTTCGGCAATCCACGCACTTCTTCCCACGTCTGATCGCCTGTCATTACTGTGGGAGGGTATAATTGTTCATGGCGTCCTTTGAAAAATGCATATTTGTTTTGCCTAAATGGGTGATTGTCAGGCAAAAACTGACGATGACAATCGAACCAAGAAATCTTCCCACTATTTTTTAGTCTGAATGCCTTTGTTTGCAGCTTACATATAGGACAAGCCAATCAACCCGATGTCATCCATCCGGACAACATCCCATAAGCGGGAAAGTCAATGATAGTCCACATCAATGCGGCCCGTAACTGAAAATTCTGCCTTTCCGAAATGTCATACGTTTCAACTCCCTCTAACCACAAAATTTTCAGCTCCTCGATTAGAGGTTGCAAGTACACATCAATCCTTTCTTTTGGGTTACGTGGCCCCGAAATCAAGCATGTCAAAAACATATATGGTGTAGTCATACACAATTCTGGCGGCAAGTTGTATGGAGTAACAATCACAGGCCAACACGAGTATTGCATCGACGAAGTATGATTAAATGGATTAAATCCATCGGCACATAATCCTAGCCTAATGTTTCGTGGTTCATCAACAAATTCAGAATGTTTTTCATTGAAAAGCTTCCACGCTAGACCATCAGATGGATGACAAATAACATCAGGCTCTCCTCTGTGCTCATGATGCCACCTCATTTGATCAGCTGATTTTGAAGAAGCATACAACCTTTTCAATCTTGGAATAAGAGGCATGTAGTGTATCCTTAAGGAACACGATTCCTACTACCACTTTTAGATGGTTTAAATCTTGGATGACTACAAAACTTACATTCCTCTAAACAGTTATCTTCATTGTAATACAACATACACCCCTCGATGCAAGCAACAATCTTCACCGATATTAAACCTAACTTTTTAACTATTTTTTTGTTTCGTAATAGTTGTTAGGAACATAATTATTCGATGGATTAGACGACTTCACAAGTTCTGCCATTCGATCAAAACAACCCTGAGATAAATTGTAGTCGGATTTTAATGACATCATTTGAAGGGCCATTGATGACTCCGTCTGATTGTCACAACCTGGCCACAATGGTCGATTCGCAGCCTCTAATACGTCATAAAACTGTTGGGCTTGCACATTAGGATATTGATCATTGTTTCGCGGCATCTTAGTATCGTGACCACCTTTGACATTCAAATTGGGTCTATAATGATGGTGTGATGCATTCACACCCATTGCATCATATACCAAATTCTCATAATTATTGAGTCCATACGAAAAGTTAGCCTAATTCGAAGGACTAGCACCACCGACATCCATATATTGAGATTCTGGAGCTAACTCGCCATGTGAAGTCCAATACCAATACTCAGGTTGAAATTCAAATTTCATCAAATCGCAACGCACATTATTAGTATCCTTATACTTTCTATTTGTACACTTTGAACATGGACACTTAATGAGGCCTTTATCAGCTGTATACAGCGGTTGTGTAGTTGCAAATTGAATAAACTGATTAAGGCCATTCATAAATTATTTGGTGTAATTTTTCCGATCAACTGTTAACCTATTATACATCCAACATTGAATTTCACGTATATCCATATTATGTAAACAAAGAACGAAGGTAAGTTAACATCACTGTTAGACTTCACATCTCAACAGATTATGTTAGTCAATTAATATTTGTTCAGCATGCTTCATTAATCCACAATATATAAGCACTTATCTCTCATTAATTTATTCCAAACATTGTTCGACATTCTTCCTATCAAACACATTTTTTCACTATTTAACCCTACAAAAACAAGAAAATTGAACCTAAAATAAATTTTTCATCAAAATCCAAACACACACATTCATAACAATCTATAATCCAATCTAACGTATTCAAAACAATCCATAGTCCAAATTCGTTCAAAACAATCCATAATCCCAACCTATTCACAACAATCAGTTGAATAAACTTATTCATAACAATCCAAATAACTTTGCTCATAACAATTCATAAATCAAATCATAATAATTCATACCTTGCTTAATCTTGACGACCTCAAATTACGTTTATGATATCAACTTACAAATAATCCTACAACAACAAAACAACAAATAAAATTAAAATTACAACTCAACGAAAAAAAAATTACAAGCCAAAAATAACAAACGTGCAGGGGGAGGGGCTGCTGGGGGTAGGGGGGCTGCTAGGGTTGGGGGGAGGGGCTGCTGGGGGTCGAGGGAAGGGCGGTTGGGGTTGGGGGGAGGGGCTGCTGGGGGTTGAGGGAGGGGCGGCTGGGGGTGGGGGGGCTATTGGCGGGAAGGGGGAGGGATGGCCGCCGGTGGGGGGGGGGAGGGGGGTCACGTGCCGGCGGGGGAAGTGGGGACCGCGACCGGTGGTGGGGAGGAGAGGGGGACCGCGACGGCAGGAGAGGTGGGGACGCCGCCGTCGACGGCCGTGGGGGGGGGGAGCAGGGGGTGGCAGCGCCGGGGGGGGGGAGAGAAGGATTAGGTTACGTTGTGGTTGGGGGGTGGGATGAGGAGAGTAGATCTGAAAATGTTGAAAAAAGTGGCTAAGTGTTGGATATATATGAACACTTAGCCACGGATATTTTAAATCCGTGGCCATTTAAAATTTATAAAAATTATTTTATTATTGATCACGGATAAATCCATGACCCACTTAAAATTAAAAAAAAAACATTTATTTTCATTACTGGCCACTACCCGTTTTTTTAAAAAAAAATTAATTTTATTTTTTGTCCGTGGCCACTCTGCAAAAAAAAAAAGAAAAATAAATTTATTTATTGGCCACGGATCCATGGCCATATCCCACTTTTTTTAAAAAAAAATTAAATTTATTAATTGGCCACGAATTTATCTGTGGCCAAGAGTCAAAACTCAAAGTTGACTTTTTCTGAATCGTGCGTTTTCGTTAATTAGGTTAGACGGAACCTTACGATTGGCGCAATACAACTTCAACACTAATCAATCTGCTCTAAAGTCCATTTTTTGATGATTCCTATGCAAGTTAATTGACGTTAGCGCACATTGACACCGGAATACGAAGTCATTCGTATATATCACTGAAAGAGAAAAACGTGTTCTCGTTGATCAAACTGCAAGTTTCAACACATAAGAAGGGAAAATATAAAAACCGTAATGAAAATGTGATGATTTTGAAATGGCTCAAACGTTTTAATGCCCCGTAATGTCGGGCCGCTCGATTTAAGCGAGACACTTAAATCGTAAAAAAAAAAAAAAAAAAATCATTACTGTCCATGGCCACTACCCGTTTTTTAAAAAAAAACATTAATTTTATTTAAATCCGTGGCCACTCTGCAAAAAAAAAAAAGAAAAATAAATTTATTTATTGGCCACGGATTTACCAACTTTTTTAAAAAAAAATTTAAATTTATTAATTGGCCACGTATTTATCTATGGCTAAGAGTCAAAACTCAGAGTTGACTTTTTTCAAATCGTGCGTTTTCGTTAATTTGGTTAGACGGAACCGTACGATTGGCGCAATACAACTTCAACACTAATCAATCTGCTCTAAAGTTCATTTTTTTGATGATTCATACGGAAGTTAATTGACGTTAGCGCACATTGACACCGGAGTACGAAGTCATTCGTATATATCACTGAAAGAGAAAAACGTATTCTCGTTGATCAAACTACAAGTTTCAACGCATAAAAAGGAAAAATATAAGAACCGTGATGAAAATGTGATGATTTTGAAATGGCTCAAACGTTTTAATGCCCCGTAATATCGGGTCGCTCGATTTAAGCGAGCCACTTAACATTTAAAAAAAAAAGATTCATTACTGGCCACGGATTTATCCGTGGCCACTACCCGTTTTTTAAAAAAAATTAATTTTATTTATTGGCCACGGATCTCTGCCAAAAAAAAATTATTTATTGGCCACGGATAAATTCATTGCCATGTCCCACTTTTTTTAAAAAAATTTAAATTTATTACTCGGCAAATACATTTATATTTTTTTTTAAAAAAATTATATGGCCATGGATAAATCCGTGGCCACTTTGTTTAAAAAAAAGAAAAATAAACTTATTTGTTGGCCACGAATTTATCCGTGGCCAAGTCCAACTATTTTTTAAAAAAAAATTAATTTTTTACTGGGGCAAAAATATTTATGTTTTGTTAAAAAAAAATTTATATCGCCATGGGTAAATTCGTGGCCAATTTACATAAAAAAAAAAAAAGAAAAATCCGTGGTCCAGTCCAACTTTTTTTAATAAAAAATTTAATTTATTACTGGGCAAAAACATTTATGTTTTTTTTTTAAAATTTATATGGCCACGGATATTTGTCTGCTTAGCTACGGATTTTTCCGTGGCCATATGTTTTCATTTTTTCCTTAATCCGTGGCCATTTCTGTAGCTACTGGCAACCGATTCCGTCCGTGGCTAAAAATTCGTGGCTAAATCGTTGTTTTCTAGTAGTGAAAATTATTCTATTCCATAGCATCATAGATCAAGTTTTGATAATTTTTTAACCCTTCTGTAGTATTAACATAATTGTAAGTACTTGGACCGACAACCTCAACATTCCAATTTTCTAGAGCAATATCTCCATATGCAGTTTAGTACCAATAATTTAGTTGAAATCCATACTTCAAAAGATCATATTTTACATTGCTAACATTCTTGTATTTTTCATTTTCACATTTAAAACACGAACACCTTAAACAGCCATTGTCAAGTTTGCATTGTGGTTGTGAGGTAGTAAATTCAATAAACTGACTCAAACCCAACAAAAATTCATTCGTTAGGTCAATTTGATCGGGCAATAATCAATTGTACATCCAACTTCGACTCACACGAATATTTTTCATTTTTTGTAACAAACATGATTATGTCATTTAGCCACCACTGAAATTCTTATTTAACATATGCAACATAACACAACATGTCACAGGCATATCTCATACTAAAATATGCAACATAACACAACGTAACACTAACATCATTATTCTCATACTACAAATTCATTACAAATTTCAAAACTAACATCATTATTCTCATACTAACATGAAACATACTAACACAACGCAACACTAACATCATTATTCTCAAACATAATACTAACATTATTATTCTCATGCTAATATGAAATATAAATTTATTACAAGTTTAATACTAACATAACATGAAACATAAATTCACTACAAATTTCGAACATAATACTACCATCCGTATTCACATACTAATAAATTACAACAAATATAAAATGTAATTAATATTATTAATAACATATAAATACACGAATATTGAGTAATTTAAAACATACCTTTCAAATTTTTAACCACCAAAACTTGTGAATATATAAAACCTAACAATAATTACAAAAAAATCAAAACAAAAGAAATGTTAGAAATATACTTTAAATTATAAAAAAAAAATTGGGGGTAAGGAGGGGGGGGCTGGGGGGGGGAGATTTGGGGCTTGGAGGGGGGAGTGGTGATGGGTTTGGGGCTTTTGGGGGGGGGGGGGGGAAGGGAGGGACAGGTTTGGGCTTTTTGAGGGGGGGAGGGGGGACGGGTTTTGGGGTGGGAGGTGGGGGGGATGGGTATGCAGGCGGCCGCCGGCGTGGCGCCGCCCCCGCGGGGGAGTGGGGGTTGGTGGGCGGGATTGGGGATGGAGGGGGGAGATGGGTCTGGGGCTTGGGGTGGGAGGGGCTTGGGGCTGGGTGGTGCATGGCGACTGCCGCCGTGCACCCGCCGCGGCACGGGGATGGGGGTTGGGGGGGGGGGGAGGGATGACAAATCTTTGGGGGAGAAGAAGAGAAGTGAGGGGGAAAAAAATTCTAAGTGTTGTATATATATGTAGGATTAGGCTAATTAGCCACGAATTAGCCACGGGCAGCCGATTTAAATTAGCCACGGTCTGACCGCTGCTAATCCGTGGCCAACAAGGCCGTCGATCCACTTTAGCCACGAATTAGCTACGACCAGGCCACGAATTAGCCACGGCTTGACCGTGGCTAATTACATATATATATATATATATTGGGTAAAAAATTAGCGATTTTCCTCACGTTTCAAATTTAGGTTTAGCCACATTTTAAATTTATTAGATCAATCGAAAATTATAATACCGCCACATAATTCAAACGATCATCTATAAATCGTTATGATATATATATATATTATCACGAAATCATTAACAAAATATATATATCACTGTTAGTTAAAATATTTATTCGATTGATAATAGGAATTTAAATGAGGGTTATTATTTGTCTTAAAAGTTAATTTATTTGACTAATAACAGAAAATAGAATAACACATTTATCTTTAAATAACGCATTAAATCGAGTACAAATAAAATAATTTCAAAAGAAAAAATAATCAGATGGTCACGGTCGAACCGTGACTAATTTAGCCATAATCTGACCGTAGCTAATTTAGTCATGGATTAGCCACGGTTAAGCCATGGCTAATTTAGCCACAATCTAACCGTTGCTAGTCCGTGGCTAACCACCCAGGCCATGGTTTAGCCACGGATTGACCGTAGCTAATATACATCAGTGGCTTCAATGTTACAATACACTGAAATATTAATTTTTTTTTACACACTCAAATATTATTAAATTTTAATATCAATAATGTGTTGTTCGATTGTTGATAAAACTATAATATAAGTTGGGACATTTTATCCATTATAAACTTTTAAAATTATATAATTAACTCGTACAACTAAATAACTAACCATATATGTAAATGAAACTCGCATGCGTACTTATTTTTAATACTCTAATATTTTGATATTATAATATACAATTGTGAAACTTAAATTGAAAAATAATTTGATCAATACAACATTATAATTAATATATATCATCAAATAATTTAAACGATCATTCGTTATTCCAAATGATAGTTATATATATATATATATATAAATTGATTATCACTCAATCATTTACATTAATCAGTTATATATCAATTTAATTGCAATATTTATTTGACTAATAATAGAAAATAGAATAACACATTTATCTTCAAAGAACGAATTAAACCGAGCATAAATAAAATAATTAAAAAAATTAGTTAGCCATGGTCAAGCTGTGGCTAATAGCCACAACTTGGACATAGTCAGTTCGTGGCTAATCCGTGACTAAGTACCCAGACCACGGTTTAGCCACGGTTAGGCCGTGGCTAATATATATCGGCGGTTTCAATTTAACTTTACCCTGAATTTTTTTTTTTTTTTTTTTGTGATAATATACATTGGTGATAAAAACTGTAATATAAGTTATGATATTTTATCAATTATAAACTTTTGAAATTAATCACATAATTAACTCGTACAACTGATTAATAAGTAACCATATATGTAAACAAAACTCGTATGCGTCTATATATATATGCACTTATATATGTAGTGTATATATATATTTTAAACCTCTAATATTGTGATATTATAATAAACAGTTGTGAAACTTAGATTGAGAATTAGTTCGATCAATATATTCTCATAATTAATATATAGTAACAAATAATTTAAATGATCATTCGTCATTCCTAATGATCGTTTTATATATAAATATACACAATCATTAACATTAATCAGTTACACATCGATTTATTTACAAGATTTATTTGACTGATAATACAAAAGATAATAACACATCTATCTTCAAATAACGAATTATGTCGAGCACAAACAAAATAATTCAAAAAAAAATTATTTAGCCACGGTTTGGCCGTGGCTCACCAGTGGCTGTTAGCCACGGCCAAGCCGTGAGTTTTTTTTTGTCCGTGTCTAATCCGTTTTCCGTGGCTATTAGCTGTTTTTCTAGTAGTGTGCCACTAGACCAAAAGTTCCTTAGTTCTTTGATTAATGGAGTCGATAATAAGAGAATCATGATAATTTTTGAAAGGTGATTGATATTAGCAGTCCCAGAATTTTTATAAGGACTCCACTTTCACTTTTATATTGGACAATTAACTAAAACATCTATTCATTTTAAAATAGAATTAAATACACTTTACCATCCCTAAATTGTATGGTATGCAAACTAATAATTTCCCTTATACCATTTTATTTATATAATCTCTAGTATATATTTTTCCACTTAGCATCCTAAATTCAACTTCAAAACTTTTATTAACTATAAAAAAAATTAAATTTTAATAAAAATAATTCATAACTTCAGTAAATTTAAATAAAACTAAGTTATTAAATTATTGTAATAATTCTTGAAATTAATTACACATGAAAAAAAGTTAGTATAGTTTTTGTAATTTAATTAATTTATTGAGTGTAAAATCTAAGTAAAATTTGACTAATTTAAATAAAAATGGATAAGTATTTTAATTATGATTCAAATATACTTTTTTTTTAATTAAAATTAGATTATGATATATTTCAATACATGTAAATTCTTTAAGGGTAGTTTTGTTGAAATCTTTAATTAAGGAGGGGTAAGTGATACTTTTATTTGTTTAGAGAGATAAATGATGCATAGTATATACTTTGGGGGGGGGGGGGGGTGAAGTGCATTTAATCTTATTTTAAAGTCGATGGACATTTTAGTCAATTTTTCAATATAAAAGTGAAAGTGAAGTCCCTATAACAATTTTGGAAGTGTTAATATCAACTTTCTTTTTGAAAATATAAAGATCTATTTACCGGGGGGCGGGGGGATCATTGCCCTAAAATCAAATATAGCCATAATTATTATTTAGGGCAAATTTCACTTTACCTCCTTGTACTTTGTCTCGGTCTCACTTTATCTCCTTGCACTCTCAATTGCATCATTTTACCCCCTTATACTTTTATTTTTGCTTTAATTTTTATATTTCATTAAATATCCATTTGTATATGTTTGTGAAAATTGTATTAACCTCCCCTAAACTTGTTTCTATAATCAAGGACCCCTCAAATATTTAAAAATGGACATAAATCCCCATTTCCATTAGTCTTGGTTAAAAATTTATTGTTTTTCCAAAAAATAGAATTGCTCGTGATCAATATTTTGTATTATGAAAAGGTCAACTATTTCACTTGGCCCATCAGTTTTGTATATTTAAGAATTATGATTTTTGCAATTTTTTAATTTGATTGACGAGATTAGTAGACTACATGCAAAATATGTAATTTATTTCATGAATATGTACAACTAATGCTTGCTTTAAGTTCAAATTAGTTTTGGTCAATAATCTTTTTATTGATATTGTCTATTTCATGTCTATTTCCTTTTTTTTTAACTATTTCGATAACATTAGGTAATTGTTGTTTTTCTCTTTTAGTTCATTGGAACTAATCTCGTCATTTTTTTTATTTTTTAAAATTATTGATTGTTAAAGTGATAAAGTTATTTTCCCTTGAAAATTGATAAATTAGTACTAATATTTTTGAATGAATTTTTCAATGACGATTTTATAAATAAAAATTAAAATCTCAAAATAATAAATGAATGTTAAAGATTCTTTAATTATGAAATATATATGTGTGTGTGTGAAACAAGGAAGATTTCATGAAGAAACTTGTTTACCAAAAATAATTAAACTTTAATAATGTAACAAAGATATATTCATGAAAGCGACATTACATATCATACATGTAAATGTGTGTGAGATCATTTATTGTTCCGCTCAAATTCAAAAAATATAAATTATTGATCTTTGAGGAAATAAAAACATAAGATATATAAAAATGATTGGCCAAATGGAATAATTAATATTTTTGTAATACTAAATATTGGTCATTAGCGTTGTTACAAGTAAAAATAACTAAATATTAAAAAAAAACTAATGAGAATGACAGTTTATATCAATTTTTCTGAATATTGGGGATCCTTGGTGATAGAAAAAGTTTAAAGGTTGTTAATACAATTTTGATAATATAAATAGATAAAAATTCAATGAAATATAACAACTGAGGCAACAATAAAAGTATAAGGGGGTAAAGTGAAGCAATTGAAAGTATAAAAAAAAAAGTAAGATTGAGTTAGAATACAATGGGATCGCAAAGCAATTTTCCTACAACCTTCCCATTTGAGGATGCTCAACATAGGAAGTTAGCAATATTGATTAGGGAATGTGCAAGTTTGTGCCTCCAATCATCTCAATTAGTATCGGCCACATTTAATTCAATAATGCACATTCGGGACATTGTTAAGAAGATTGAGAATGGGAATATAAATAATTTAGTCATGGGGGACAATATGCAAGATAGAAATGAGAAGTAGCCCAATGCAAAAGATTCGAAAAGAATCAGGTCTCATTCTGATGTTCGAGATCCTGCAAAAATTTGCTCTGGAGGAGCACCAAGAGCCAAGCGCCCAAATTGTGGGAAATGTGGGTACGTAATAACTTATAATTTTTGCATTTTGCATTTTGCATTTTCGCTTATGCTTTTGGATCTTGTATTTATATTTTCTATTTGAAAATTTTCTAGTCGGCCAGACCATAAGTCAAGGACATGTTTGTATAATTCGGATAAGCCTGGTGGGTATGTTGGTAGTGGTGTTAACAAAAAATTATTCAAGGATACTGTTGACTCAAGCAACCAAAAATAGCGTTGACATGGAGGTTTGCATGGAATCTTGTACTAGATTGTTGTTTTGTTCAAATTTGTGCAAAAGAATAGTTATCCAACATTGATTTCTTATTATTTCATTATTGGAAACCTTCGCATAGTGGTTTTTCATGACTAAAAGACTAATTAATCCATTTTTGTCAAGCATATATTGTTGGGAGGAATACTTTACAGGCATTCTGGTATACTTGACCGAGCATACAGAGTTCCATTTTTCTTTGTGTGGGTTTTTGATAATTTTTTCAAGAAAATTTATTTGTAGTTTTTCATATAATCCAAATCATATTTGTTTGTCCAGTTGGTAGAATTGCTTGGATGTTGTCTTGTGGTTTTTTTCTTGAACAAGAAACTTTTGCAACTTACACTATTGTTGTTTCCTCCAGGATGTTTTATGCACTTGCGCAGGTTAGTTTTCTTAGTGTGATGCCGTAATTGCGTGCCTTAAAGATATTTTCTTATGTTATTACTTCTTGTGTTGTTTCCTTGTCTCCCTTGTTGGTTATGTCGATTTTCTAAGTTGGTCATCACTGGTGTTTTTTTTTTGCAAGCTAAACTAAACAGGCTTGCTGTTGGTAGTTGTGTGGGACTTTTAGCACATTTTCGAATGAATTCAACTCTTCCAGTACCTTCTCTTAGGATGTTGTTTATTTTAAATATAACCCAGTTCATGAGCAAGAGATCATATTCAAAAAGCATTAAGATAAATATTAATTTATTGCATAACAATTCTTTATATTAATTTAGAAACTATAAATCATATCATAATTCACATTTGACATGTTCAATATATCTAAATTACTAATTAAAATATTGATGATTGTTCAAAATTATTATAAGAAAATAAAAAGTGAAACACAAAAAACATTTACACAATTGGATATACGCCAAAAATGTGATCTATATGCATCAAAGTCTATCATAAGGGCATCTTCATCTTTGAGAACAAGTGGTTTTGCATGGTCTTTGATAATTTCAGATCCATATATAACAAACTCAAAATTTGCTTATGATACTTTGGAATCCGTGCATAGCCAAAACTACCATTAAACAACTTCACAATCAAAATCTTGTGGTCATATTTTAATGACTTAATGAATACATAGGAGAATTTTGGTAAGGAAAGCAAATATAAAAACTTAAACTTTCCAACGGTTAGTAAATGGAAAACAAGTCATGATAGAATTTCAACACCAAGGTCTTGTGATAAGATACCAGAAGATTCTTCATATTTTGGTTATAAAAAGTCATTAAAACACTAGAGCATAGTTACTACTCAACTTTTGCCAATTTCAACTCAATTGTGTTTTTACGCATATCAATATACATAGATATAATCATCTTCAATTCTTTATTTGTGTCAATATTTATATCTCCACCACAAAATGGAACCGTGCCTTTGAAACATACTTCATCATCTTGATATCTTCCAGTACTAAAACACGAAAATACTACATCACGTACTGTGCCAAGAGTCAATCTGATAATGTCCAAGCTCCCAGTGTAAGATTGGCAAGATTGATGAGTGACTAAGAAGTCAATCTTTAATAGCCCATAATATTTGTAAATTATTATAGCATCAAGGAATAGTAAATCAATACACATAAACATATATTTTAGATACTATAAGTATTTATACATAGAAAAAACATACGATATACACTGGATATGAGTATTTAATATAATACACTTGTACAAGGTCAAATAGAATTACTTGTCCCTTGTCATGATACAATCATTATACTCAGAATTCCTACATATACGATCAATATAATGAAAATGCATAAGATATTATGTGGCGAGCATAAAAACTATAAAATTGAGTAGATTATGGGATTAATAATGCTCAATATTAACAAGCTTATAGAGGAAACAATTAACTGACTAAAGCCACTTACCCCCAGGCCACCTGATTTTTCTTGCGTCTATATAGTTTAACGACCAACATTTTCCTTGATTTTATTGGTTGTTCCTAATTAATAATAATGACATTTTGAGAAATTATCAATATAAATTGGTAAAATAAAAAACTTAACTTATTTCAAGGGATGAGGTTAGTAATACCTTTATTAGAGTTGCTTGAATTCCACCAGGATACAACATTAAGAGACATACATACAATCCATAATCATACCTGTCATAAAATATAATGATTAACATTACATATGGTGGTACATATATCAATATTTCACTACAGGTAATGTAAAAATTGTATATTGATTTACCCATTTGTTTGTTGAGGTACCCAAGGACAATACTCAATTTGGAAATTATTGCCCCAATCACTAAGCTTGAAAGAGCAATCGTCCCATGTACATGACAATTGGTGTAACTTTGTGACCTATTATTATTTTTCAAAGAAATTTCAAGTAATTAGTCACATATATTATGGAACAATAAAAGAAAAAACTATGATATCATAATTTCCACTTTTTTCACAATAGATTCTCTATTAACATCTGCCTCTTTTGTGCGTAGTGTATCGACAATATAAATTCTTCCCATTACCATGTCAATGGTACACATAACCAGTGTCCACGAAAATCATTGATTGGAATGGTTATTGTCTCGCACTCTATTGCATCACCTCTGAAATCTTTATGGGGAAAATGGTTTTATTTATTTTTTCACCGGAAAATTTATCATCCATGACAATTTTTTGTAAAATTTGTGTAAGTAATTATGCTTACATAGTATTCTTCTATAACATATAAACACTTAATGAAACTTGGTTAAACACATATCATACATACCGTGAACATTAAAGGAAAATGCCAATGTGGTGTGAATTTAGAAGATTCTTGAGCTTCGCATGTGCACATATATGCAACACAATCTATCACCTACACCATATAAAATATGTAATTAAATAATTATGAAAAATAATTGTAGAATAATTATGAAGAATTATTGTAGATATACATGTCAAATTAGTTACATTGTTGCTGATCAACTCTTCAGTCTTTAACGTTGCAAATTCTCCATGATAAAGTAACCAAATGCCATAATCGACCAGAAGTTCCTTACAAGCCATACAATAACTAGATTCTTTCAGCAAAGTATTTTTAAATTTTGTGATCGATATCAATAATTTGATATGTATATTCAACTTACGACCCATCCCCCTCCATGCTGAACAAGTAATCTGCCTACTCTTCCCAATTGTTCAAAGAATTGCATGGAAGTTTAATAACTTTGGCATTATTTTTATCAGGCTCACTTTCAATGACATGCATACACTTGGTGTTCATCCCACCCTCTGAATTTTCACTTCCAAGATTCACAATATTAGGTCCATCGTCATTCTGAAGGCTACCTTGTGTGTTTGACATAGGACTGGATTATTACATTATCCCATCTACATGTGGTTGTTGCAATGTGTTCGTTTGCTCTCATGGTTCAGAATGTGCTGGACACTTTTGTTTTCCATAAATATTTGAAACTATTTCTTCGAAAATTGACCTCATCATACTTGGCATGCTTCCCAATGACCTCTTTACTTCATAAACCATTTCAGATAGTTCAGTACTTGCTGCAACATTTCTAGCATCAAATAGAGGAGTGCGGTATACATGGCTCAGTAGATGCCCCAACTTATTTTCAATTGAAGTTACTCTCTTATTCAACGTTGCAATCTGATCGATTAGAAATAAGTTGACTTTATGTGCGGCAACATCAGTCATCATGTCCTGAACTATATTTTCCTTAAAGGCTATCTGTTTGCTCTCTTTAGCAACATTATATGGCCCTTTCATTTGATGACCACCATATGGTTCATTTTTTGTGTCATTGTGTCCTTTATCAAATGATTTCAACTCATCCACTTGCTTTCAGTCTACTCCATTTACATCACAAACTTGTGTTGTACTCTGATTTTTTAATATCCGATTCATGTTCAATTTGCAATATATTAGGATATAAAATAGTAGATCAAAATTTCAATATAAATGATTTTTAAAACCTTTTGTATTCCATTGTCTGCCATTATCTTGAAATCGCCTTATACATTGTTGGACTTGCTAATCGATCCATTGCTCTATCGGAGATGTGTTTGGTATCCTCTTCAATCCAAGTAAGGGCTTACATTCTTCTAATAATGAAAGAAATAATACCTACAAAGATATTTAACATTTCAAGATTAAATAAACACTTTTAATAAGAGAACTTTAGTTGAATCAAATGAGACATTAATACATCTAGAAGAAATATACACCCCGTTAGGTTCTTTCTTCACACTTCCACTTCCGTACTCCATTGAGAGTTCACTTAGTTCTAGCTTACCCCAATTGAAGTATTTCAGTCTTTCCAAGTTGACCAACATGTCTAGTTGTTGTAGATTTACCATGGTCGAGTAACTTGGAAAGAGAATGCTACCAAACACCAACATCATATAGATAGCCTTGAACTCTATACCAAAATCCATACAATGCTTAAGTTTATCACATAATTTTGATAGATCCATTGGCACCCCATTTATTATCAACAATTCCCCAATATAAACTTAAACCTTTTTGCGAAGTTGAAGATGGCAATTGGATTCCGCTTGCAAGGATCCCAAATGCTCTATGAACTACCCAAGGGTTTATAGTGGTTTAGGTGTTGTGTAAATGCAATGTCATGCTTTCCTCATCAAAGCATTCAAGTAACCACATCATTAGACACTTATCAACACTTTTTATCTTCAGCTTCGTCATTGCCCCAAATCCCATGCTTTCAATTACATTGATTTGTTCATAAGTGAGTCTAGTGTTTGCTTCCACAATCTTATGTAGTGACGTCCTATGGTCACACTTCGTTCCCTTCCATAATTAAAATTAATCATAATTTAGAGTTCCAATTATACACTATTTGATAATGTGATAGCTAACACAAATAAAAGAGAGAAAAAGAATGATTCCAACATAATTGACACTTGCAACAATGATAACAAGGCCAATATATGGATGGTTTGTGCACGTAGTAATTGAAGTATTAGAAGTGTATGTATAACATGTGGACATTTAAACTAAAAAATTCTCAACATTATTTGTAATAAATAATTAAAGTATATACACTTACATATTTCAATTAATAATGTATATTAATTTCTTTAGAAGTTTGGATTAATAAATTTATATAATAGGGTTAATAATATAATAATATAATACATTTGAAAAATTATCAAATCCTTATTTAATAAGTTTACTAGTTTACTTCCAATTTTAAACTTAACAAATACAATTTAAATATTTAATTTTAATATTCATATAAAATAAACAATCATACTTAATAAATGAAAATTTACATAATTTTTTTAAAAATTTGTGTTGATATAAATTTCAAAAAATACATTTGAATTAATAAAAACCTTTTTACATAAGTTAAAAAAATAAATATTTAAAACCCATTAAAATGGATAGACTTTAAAGGCAAAAGATTAAGAAATACTTAAAAATTATTAAAATGAAGAAATTTAAAGGAAACACTTGTAACACAATTCAATTAACCAAAAAATGAAAGTAAATTGACATGATAACTAAACATGTATATATGAAAGTTACAAATAGAAATGTTTCACTCAAATTATCGTTTATTAATGATCATGCATCATGTCATTTTGTTATCCTATCAGTTTTTTTGGTTACCTCTTCAAATCGTAGTTGTTTACAGATCACTTTCGTAAATTTTGATGTGGAAATACTAGGGGAATTCATGTTCAGCATCGTTTGTTTCATGCTCGGTGGCGTTAAAACTGGAGGCTTCCATTTTAACCCAAAACTCAGATGATCATTCACTTTCTCAGTCTCTTGTTGATCCAATGGCCACTTCCGCTTATTAACTTGATCATCTTCCATATTGCTTCTGCCAACACCAAGATGCAAATACAGGTGGAATTATTAACTAAAATCAACGGAACAAGATGTAGCCTATCTCTTTGTCATTATTTCTAACTAACGGTTGGAGTACACTCGATGCATGTATAAAATAGGAATGGATCATGTTCACAATATATACATAAAGTGCTAGTCTATTTTTGATATATATATATATATATATATATGGATAACTATTATATTTTTAGAGTATGGGAAATAAGTCAACAAAATAAACATATACGAAATTTTTAGGCATATAATCCAAAAACTTTTTTTTTCATAAATATCTTGAATACTCTTACACAATTTCAACTCATGATTTACAAACTACAGTAGAATGAGGTATTTGAGTTTAAGTCCTACTGATCTACCATTGCTTATCTAGACTTATGATATGTAATATTTTATTTCAAAGAAATATGATCGATTTGTAAGTGTGTTGGAATTCAAATCACAGAGACCCTTAGGGAGTTAATCCTTGCCCTGCTTCCTCAATCCCCTCCATCTCTCTATTTCTATCTCTCTCTCTCTCTATTCAATGCTTTATCAAACTCACCACCACCTTTTCTCTTCACATTCAACACTTTTTCCCACTCTTCTTTCATCTCCTTCATCAACTCCTCTTCAGGTTTCATTTTCTATTTTTAACTTAATTCTTGGTACATTTTTGTGGGTTCCTGATCATTTCGAGTGTAAATTTGCTTATTGGCATGTGGGGTTTTTGTTTGTAGGGAATGGAGTGCGTGTAGGTTGCTTTGGAAGGAAGGTTCGGGCTATAGGTGGCCTCGAAAACTGCTACGGCATTTATGGATGACTTCTAGGTGGTTAACGGCATCTCCGTGGATGACTTATTTGTTGAGGAACTCCTGGATTTCTCGAATAATTTCAAAGACGACGAACAAAACCAATAGAAGAAACTGGAAGAATCAAAGGGGAAGGAGCAGGACAAGAAAACAACTTGCTTTGTTTCTGAAGAAAAACAAACAGGGACGAAAATGAACATAAAGATTACAATTTTCTTGTTTACAGGCTGAATATTGGCATAATGTTCAATTCATTGCAATCAAAAGCTTCACCTTCACTTCCACTTTGTCTTTAACAAAACTATCATCTCCAAGCTTCACTATTTTTGTTGGGCCTTAGAAGAAAATAGGATGCTGTGGAGTAATTTGGATGGCTAAAAACAGTTGGACCTTTGAATTATCAACACAACCTAACAAATCATTTATCTTCTAATTCCACAATCCCAAGAAATCAAAATCGAATCAACAATGGACATATCTTTCACTACGATTTTCACAAAACAAAACCCACAACAACCAAAGGAGCAACTTAGATACCTCTTTGTTAACTATATTCCTGGTTTGCTAAAAGGGTCCTTGGGCCCAATCAATCTCTATACTCTTGATGCAATGGACTAAAACCCCAGACCTTGTTGACCAGGTCTCGATTCAGAAAGATGAAGGGCCCGAAAGTCTAAATAGGGGGTTCAAAATTCCCCATCAAAAATGCTCTGTCTGAGATTGAGACTTAAGACTCTCTAACGCTATTTATATGCTTAACACATGCAAGCCGAAGGTTGAGTTTACGAAGTAGAAGTCCTCGTCCGTCCCCTCGGTCACTCCATTCCTGTCCCGATGATAGATAGAATATCATAAGATAACTAATAGAATCTTACAACTTCAAATAGCTAATAAAAGAGAGATTTTCCCAGGCTCATAACACACTCACTACAAAGACTATTCTACCTTCAACAGGATAAGAAACTTGAAATCGACGAACCTGAGAGAGGGATCCAGAATCTGAGGATCGTGGATTGAAGGGTAAGAAAAGGTAACCGGTTAGCGAGCGGTGTCAAAGGAAATATCGGGAAGCATGCAAAAGAGTTTCTCTATCGTTTTTCCGTGCCTCCTGCAATCTATATATTGATGGATAAATAACATAACTTGGATAAAAATTTGCTCCTCGAAAAAAATTGGTGGTTGGATGATGGCCTGTTGAGAAACTCTTCTCTATCTCCTTCTCAATTTTGCTTTGTTTTCTCCTGTGAATTTTGTTTGAACTCCTCACAATCTTTACCCTATTTTTAGGCTAGCTTTTCTCGTTGATGTAGGTGGAAAGAGTTTGACGATAGCAAGACTCACCAGAAGTTGTTACATGGGTAGTTTCTGTTAAAGATACGTAATACCATTGTAGCCCTTGAATTGTAGATGAATGTCATGCTTCTTTATTTTTGAAATTTTAATAAAAAAGGCCCTTATATATATATATATATGATATACATATGAATAACTAATAATATGAATTATTTAAATTATACTATCATTATCCCTATAATTCAAAATAAATATAAAATGTTCCTTTTTCTTAATAAAAATATGAAATATTATTTGCTAAAAGAAATATAAAGCAAAATGATTATATCTGGCCATCAACAAATAATTACAATAAACATGAATAATGAGTGTAATTGAATTAAAGATAGGTGCGGCTTTGGAAAATAACTATAACTATTATATAATTTGTAAGTTTCAAATCTAAATTTTTTATTATGCTTTAACTGTTATCTATTTTTTCGTATAACTCAATAATAACTTGTTAACATGTGTGAATCATTTGTACAGATAACCTAAACTAACTAAATTTAAATATATTTCATAAAAAAAGATATCATTTGTGAATATATATAATACACATGTATATACATATACATATACACATCTGTCTATTTGTCTTAGTATGTATCATAATTGTAATGACCAGAAGATTATATAGATGAAACAAATATCAACTCACTATGAATGTTTTTTGTTCAAATTTTCATTTTCCCAAATACTTTAAGTTTAATTATAAAACAAACAATAATATATCCATTTATTCATTAATTTAACATAAAACATAAATTATTGTTTCTTTAATAAAGTTTTTGACAATAAGAGACGTTTTTATGCTTTTCTCACTAAATATTAAAATTAAAATAAATAGTGCATGAAAAAAAAATACCATATTTCTTCAATAATTAAGTGTTTTTGATTTTCTCATTTTTTCTCCTCAATCTTAAAAATAAGAATTTGTTTTTCACATATTTTAAGTAATTTGATAGAAAATATAAAGTCTATAGAAATAATATTTTCCACTAGCATAAAATGACTCAAATTGAGATTAAAGCTCTGAAAAAAATTAAAATTCATGCCTTTTCAGGAAAAAGTCAAGACATAATTCTATCCTTTTTTACCAAAATATGAAATATTTTAATTATCTAGTATTTCATAATTTTACCTTTATATTATTATGATATTTCAAGAAAGATGGAAAAATTGCAATAATTAAAAAAATAATTATTTTGAAACATCTATAGTTGATGAGAGACAAAGTTTTTATAATGACTGATATAATGCAACAAATATTTAAAATAATTTATTTTAAATTACAAGGTGTCATATTTTTGTGTTACATGCTCTTATTTGTGCGGTGTATGATGTAGTGATTCCCTATAATCTTTATTTCGGTTATAGATCTATTATTATTATTATTATTATTATTATTATAATATATATATATAAATGTGTATATCTAGACATATAATTTTCAATTTTAAGTTAATCTCTCTTATAATCAACAATACATTAAAAGTGATGTAAATTGTAATTTTAATGATTAACATTGATATATTAATTAAGATGTAATGGGAATATTATTTTTGTACACACATCAAAATAAATATATATATATAATTTTTTTTGATAATACAATGTATATATATATATAATAGATCTTATTAAAAAAATTAAAAAAAATAGGTGAATGAGTGGGTAGGACTTAGTTGGTTTAATACACCACATGGATATAAAAAAAAATAGAGAGTTGTAGGTAATTAATATATAGTAGGTTATTCAAACCTGAACAACAAGTTCCATGGAATTGCAACCTGTTGTATAAGTAACATTAGTGTCATAATTTGATAGAGTACTATGGTGCCTAATGTTAACCTAGTACTACCTTATTTTAGACAACACCAATATATTAATATAATTAAGAAGTTATAAGTGGAATTTTCTTTGAAATGCTTCTGCAACTATTTATTTATCCACATGCAATTATAAATTATTTTTATTTTACAAACAACGCGCTAAATGAAATTTGGGATCAAATTGATAACATGTAATTATAAGGAAGAATATAGTGCAATATAAATTTTTAAGGATTATAGAGCAAAATACATAAATACTTTTATTGATCTTAAGGATATTTTTGTCAGTCAATATAGTGTTTGATACAATCTCAATAGTAGAGGCGTAAAAAGTGAAGTTCACCCAAAATAATATGGGCAATTCTACTGTCAGTCGGTTTCATAGGTGACTAAAGTTAGTCATGCCTTGAAATAATGCCACGTGTACTAATTTAATTTTTTAAATAAGTTATCAGTTAATTAAATCTCATACTTACCCGCTTTTGCAGGTAAACAAATTATTTTTTTCTCTCTACAAAATCAATTCTAATCAGACTTCTCTCTCTAATTCTCGTTTAATCTTAAAGAGAAGGACTATTGTTGGATTCTAAAGAGATTGGAGGATCCCTTAATTATTAACCTTACCAAATATAAAAGATCTCCCTTAATTATTAAGAGTTCTTAAGTCAAATAGTTTTTATTGCTATTTAAATGTTAAACTTTAATTAAAAAGAAATTACATGATATTTTATTTCAGTAACAAAAAATATTATTATTATTATTATTATTTCTTTAAATTATTCTCGTGAATTAATTTAGCAAATCATTCTATTATTATTATTATTATTATTATTATTTCGACGTTCAGTCAGAGTATATATATCTTCTCCAAGATATGATTACAAATATTGACACAATAGTATAATTTTTTTTATATGAATTCATAGATGTACAAACAAAATAGAAATTCTAGGACAAAAATTAAAATCAAACAAACTAGTAACATTGACCTATTTTCACATTTATTTTGTTTATTTTCAAATAAGTCAATTATTTTTGTTAAAATATTGTATATTTCATCGTTAATTATTACACGAAGAATGTGTAATACAATTACTAAATATTTTATATTAAGAATGTGAGTATTGTTCATCAAATTAAGAATGTGTGCCATCTAATCGTTAATATTATTATCACCGTATTATTTATTACAATTAACTTTATATTTGATCACGCATATAGTTATAGTCATAATTATTCAAATTAATAAATAGGTTTTATAATTGTTTACCTTCTCTAAGGAGTACATACTCTTCAATATATAATTGTTGTATTACGTCATTTAGATCTATATTAATTACACCCATACAAAATAATTAAATTATTTAAAATTTTAGCATTTGAGATTATGCTTTTCTCATCAATTAATTTTTCAATGCATTATAATGCCTACTTTGATTATTTGTTTTTATTATAAAACCTTCATGGGGAGGATATATTCCTGTAACAACATTATTTGAAGATATTTCAAAAGTTCTTTCTAAAACAGAAATTTTATGTTCTAAAGTTTTATTTATCTTAAAAATAAACCATTGTTCAAACGGTATTATCTCATTTATTTCTGAAAGATGTGAATAGTATTCTTCAGACATTATTTGCATTTCTGAAGGGTTAAAAGTTTTATAAAACCATTCTCTGAATTTATTCCAGTTAGATTGATTAAATTCATTTTTACATTGTTGTCGTGCCAGAGATCCTAGACTAAAATCAATTTTGGTGTAATTCATTAGGAAACTATTTTATACATGATATCCCATTTCACTTAGGGTTGGATCGATATCATCGATTTTTTTAGTAGGAGAAACAAAATTATCTGAATCAATTTTTAAATGTTTAAATGGATCGTTTAAATAAATCGTAGAATCTAATGATTTATCAGATCTAGCAGGGCTATCATTATCATCTTTTTTTTTTAATTTCAGAAAGTCTTGAAGTTGAAGATCTTGAAGGTAATTGAATTTAATAAGATTTTGGTGATATAAAAAAATATCTAGATTGACTAGATTCTGGTTTGTAACCTAGTCTTGGCAAAGAAAGTTGTCTTTTTGGCATTTTAATAAAAACATTTCCCTCTTGGGTTTGTTGGACTTCAGTAGGTTGGTCTGAAATATCATTTATGACTGGGGCTGCTTTTTCCATTATCCAATTTTCAGGAAAGTCAATTTCATTCCATTTTATGGCTCTTCGTGTAGTAATGTTAGATTTACTGAAATTAGACTCAATTACAATTGTTTCATTAGCTAATTTATCTTTTTGTTTACACTGGGGATTAAGTGTATGTAAAGTTTTATAATAAATTCTATAACAAATACATATTACTTCAGATCCAGGGGCATAATTATATCCATGAGTTTTAACATTCAAAGTTAATGCATCCAATATATTACTATCTGTTAATGATAACTGTAAATTAGGAAAAACTATTAAAATAAACTGGACCATGAGCCAGACTACTTTCTATTATTCCCATAATAGATTGATCCCAATTAAGGTTTCTACCATCTCTTAGGACTGCTAAAAAACTTTCAGGTAAACCTTCTAAAGTTAAAGGTTTAAAAGCTATTTGAACTAATCCTATATGTAAGAATTTATACAGATTCCTGTATCTTCCTAAATCTCTTTCAGTTAGAAGTTATATAATTATTTCATCCTTATTTAAAGATATAGTTTCTTCAGTTGTTTTAACAATCTGTTTCCATGAAATTTTTTCAAATGTACCAATCTTATAAATTTCATTAATATTCATTTTAGGAATAGACCATTTGTTTAACAAATCTAAATCCTGTGGTAATTCTACCTCATGACTAACACTGTTTTTAACAGTTTGTTTATTAGATTTAAATATATTCATCATAATTTCATGCAAGGTGTGTGTTAAATAACATCGCCACTAAAACAATCAAACAACATGGCTCTGATACCATCTCAACAGGACCCTTCTTTTCGCATCAGGTTGTTCAGAGAACATTTTACAAACATATGTTTAAACCTATCGTTGTTCCTTAAGGAAAACCATTTTACAAAATATTTTCTAGACCTGTCATTAGTATCCAGTCTAACCCACACAGCCCTAAAACGCCTATCCTGTGGCTTGAGCGGGCAAAACAGGGCTCACCAACATACCAAGACTGTATCTAAATTTTTTAAACCTTTAGGAACAAGACTAGTCCAACAGTTTAACCTTTGCAAAAAGGTTGCAAAAAGATTATGGAACCAAGAGGTAGCCGTTTTCATGTTTTAGCTTTGACATTATTTAACGCACCAACAACTTAGCTATGCATGATGATAGATTTAATCAAAATAAAATTTAAAACAGAGTTTAAATAAGAAAACTCACCAAGAGATTATTCTTCAGACTTTAGTCTTGATACAAGGCTTTAAACTTTATTTCCTTAATATCGAGATATAGTTTTACAAATAGAAATAAAAAAAAATTACAAAGTATAGAAAGAGAAGGATGAGGAACATAAGAGTAGAAGATTGGAAAGAGGTACCTAACAACTAAACAATCATCCGTTTTTTATAGCGGATGGCAAAGCAAACAGACAAAACAAAAAAGAAACTTTAATAATTTACAAATGGCAATGATTGTCCTTTAAGCATCTTAGCACAGTAAAGTGGCAGACAAAATTATTCTCTGGACGGCTGATTTGTCAAAAAGAGCACAGTGACATGTCTTAATCAGCATCTTGCAAAATTATTGAGCAGTGACGTCAGGGCTTACGTCTGATTATTTTCTTCAAACAGGTTTTTTACCTTGAGCTTTTTCATTTAAGAGAGATATCATGGCATCGATCTGAACCTCTGATTCTTTCACATACGGATCTTGGCTTTCACCAGCAAGAACTTCTTCTTTGGAAGAGGAAGACATGGATATTATATCCTCAGTATCCAAATCAAAGTCAAAATTATTCTTTAATTCTTCTTGAACCTTGTTAAGATATGCATTGATGACATCCTTTTTGGAGTATGAGCCTTTCATCTTTATCTCATTAAGAATATGAGAAAAACTTAATTTTTCTTGGACTTCTTCATCCATCTTAATCTGGTAATTATGAATTCTAAGTTTAATCATATCAATGGTTTCTTGACCATGTAAGGTTCCTGTCTTAGGGTCAATCATGATGAGCCTTTTCCAAAATGAAGTAAAATGAATGCGTTTAACGCAAGGGAGATGTTCAGGAGTGTATCCAAGTTCAGGTTCCCATTTCCATATCCATGGGATAGAAAATTCAATGAAGAAATAGAAAGAGGCAATGCCTTCAGGCCAAATTTTTAATTCTTGGGCTTTTTTAATAGAAGGGGAGACTTTAAGCCATGCTAGGTAAAGGGATTTAAAGGGTTCTGGAAGGATTTTAATCGAAGGACCAAATGTCATCCACCATAAATGAACCATGAAGGGAGATTATCTCCAGAAATTGTAGGACATGTTTTAAACATCCATGTATGCTTCCTTTTATGATTATCATATAAAAAGCACTTATTGAAAGCATTAATATAGTCCCAGTAATTATACTTTATAAGAGTTTTTAACTCCAGACTATAAAATTCTTTTTCAGCAAAGGTACTTATACCCTAATCCTCAGCAGACAGTATCTGCTTAATCACAGCTTTCGTATAATTATAATAAGTTGTTGTTCCCGTAGGGAATGCATGATTAAACTGAACAGTGCCAGTTTTTGAGAGTATTAACTCATAAATTATTCTGGTCTTATCAGAACCACCAGCAAATGATCTGGTTTCCAAATATCTTTGAGATATTTTATATGGATCTGTGGAAATTAACAGATCTTTTTGTTCAATTATGAACATAATATCCTTTCTATCCATGAGGACATATGGAAGTGGTTCCATATCAACAAAAACCTCAGGATTTTTTAATTTTTCTGCATAGGAGGAATTACCTTCCTGATTAGTATTTTCTAGTCTTGAAGAATCATGAGAAAAGCTTTCATTATAAAGCTTTCTTTGACCTATCTGGGTTACCAGATTCCTTCCTCCTCTGCCTCTACGGATATTACCGTAGCCACGATAAGGTTGAGTTTCTCTTGGAAACATTATTCCTGAAATAGAGAAATTATGATTAAGCAATATAACTTTTATTGATGACATCAGCAAGTACTACCTTTTGATGTTGCAGTTCATTAAACTGTATTTGATAATCATGTCTGAGAGGATGACTATGAGGAATAGCATTTAATATGTCTTTCAATGATTTTAATTGTTTATCAATATTTCTTGCTCTATTAACAAGATGTGAAGGGTAAGGTTTTGAACCTGTAAAATATTCATGAACTTTTCTTAATTTATAAAGATTAATTTCAGCTTGGGTTTTTAATCCCATTCTTTCAAGATATTGATTTAATCTTAATTCCCATCCAGCCTTATCTTCATCAGAAAAGTGAGCCAATTTTCTCTGGATCATAAACCTCCAAAGTATTGGACCATCCATCTGAAAATTAAGACGGATTATGTAAATAACCTTTTTCAATAGTTTCAATCTTATGAATTTCTTTAAGATTATATTGAATATTTTCATTGATATCATTTATATCATTTTAAAATACAAATATTGATATTCTAGATATATTTTTAAAATAATTTGTCATTAGTGTTATATATTTTTTAAAATGTATTGAAAATTTAAATTAAGCGTAAATTTTTATCAACTATTAATATATTATTCGAATTTATAAATTAAATATATGTTATAAAAATAATTTTATTGGTTTGTATTTAATAGGACTATATATGATATAATTGAATAATTGTTATAAATAAAAATCATAGCGTAATTTGTATAGCAGGTAACCTTTTCATTTTACCTATACAACAGGTAATATGTCACATATATATTGACGATTTAGATTTTATTACCAGATCTAATGATTAAGATTAATTAATCACTTGCGAACCATGACTGATTATAGAATTTCCCGACTAATTTCCCAAAGTGACATTTTGGTAGACACTCAAACATGTTTTCGCAAATAATATTGTAAATTTTGCTAAAAAAAATCAAAGGAAAAAGAAAAGATTTAGTTTGTAAAAGAAAAAAAAAAAGAAAAAGGAAAACCGAATTTGTTAGGAGCAGGAGCGGTGGAAGTAAATGACAAAGCAGCCGGCGGCAGCGGCGGGACTGCGGCTGAGAAATCTGATGGAGGGACCTGCGCCACCGTCTCCGCCTCGCAAGGAATATATTCACTATCAGCACACTGATGCCTGCAGCCTCTCCAGATGGACTGCCAAGTAAGTCTATTTTTGCAATCACCGCCCTCTCTCTCTCTCATTCACACCCACACCCGCAAATACACTCTCTGTTAGTCCTGAATCCTAACCCTAGTTTATCTATTTCTTAAGAACTTTCGTTATTAATGTTATCTTTTTATTTTTGTTTTGCTTTATCAGTTTGAATTTTGGTTGGGGATTCGATTCAATTGGATGTTTGTATATCTAAGTGCTCAGGCAACAGGGGCTAGCTGGGTTTAAACTGGGTTGGTTATTATCCTCTGGATAGACTTAGTTAGGCTGTTACATGCTGACTTTTGGTTTAGAAATTTGTTTGCTTTTGGTACTATATGAATTGGAATCATACTGTGCACCCGATATGCGGCACTTTATTGTACTAAGAGGCGCGATATGTGTTACTGAAGTGCTATTTGATAACTTGTTTTGGCAGGGAAAGTTATCAGTTCATGTATGCTAGGCCATGGCAAAAGGTTAATGATTTTTATTTGGATGCGGTGAATGGTCGCCAATCACTGTCTGAATTGTTTGGTAAAGAGGTAGGCCTCTCGTAAATGATGTTCAAATATTTACTTGATTCTCTGTTTACCCTTTTTCATTCTTGCAATCGTGTCCACTTTCTATGATGAAACATCTGGATGGACACAGTGATATATGCATGTTGTACCACTCTATTCTATGTCGTAAGTTAGAAATTGAGACTCTGCCTCCCCGAACTTTCAGTTGTATACTTTTGTAAGAACTTAGTAAAAATAAATCCAACTTCACTTGCAAAAGAGTGAAAACATTAAAGATGTGTCTTTTGTGAAATTGTAGCAAAAATTTGGTATCTTTTTGTATCTGAGATACCAAACCAAAGTAATCAGTGTTCGAAAATGACCATTTTCAACCCCCCCCCCCCCCCCCCCCCCCACACACACACACACATCTTTTAGTACTGCTGTCATTACATTTTCACTAGCAGGGATATTGATGCCACAAAAGGAGGCTCATTCTTCAATGCCGGTACCACCAATGCTGAAACGTCCCGTCTTTCACACCCTAACCAAGCCGGGTGCATAATGTTTTAAATTTAAAAAACTCTTTTTATTAGGTCAGTTAGTCGGTAACCCAAGATAAAAAAAAAAATAATAATTTTAGTGCTGAAGGTTATAATAATGTTAGCAAAGAAACAATTAAATTAAAAAATTTGAAAAAAACAATGTTAACACATTCTCCAAAGAGTTAATAATAGCATTAAGAAAAGAAAAAACAATAAAGTAGTATGTTACAAGCACTTGTGGAATAACTAACTTTGAAATGTATAGAAATTTACATTCAATATGTGAGACAGTTTGGTTGAGTTAAGCAGCCTGAAAGCTGAAACAAACCCAATGCTAGAATCTTGAAAAACTAAAAGCCAAATGCAATAATAATCTTTTAGTTCAATTTCCTTTGCAATGAATTTTGGTTTGGTTTGGTTTGGTTTGGCCGGTTTATAGAACTGGGAAGACCCCTATAAAAATGCTGTCTTCAAATTATCTGGACCTTTCGACTAGTTTTCTTACTTCTTTCAACCTGTTGCAAACTGACAATTCAAAATTTCAATTTTACACTGATATTTGACGATTATTTTCACATAGTTCCCTCAGGCCCAGTCTCTCAATTTGTGTTTGTCCTTCTGTCTCCAGACATCTTAGAGATGCTTAAGGAACATGTCTAGAATTGTCCAAATAGTGATGCCTGTTGAGTATTTTTTACGTCTATGGTTCCTAACGAGGGTTTTACTTGGAATCATTGAAAGGGAGAGCCAAGGTATCGAAAAGGATGCTGGGCCCTGAAATAGTCATCTATCTTTCGAGTATGCAACTTTCTGTGTCTCCTGATGGAGATAAAAATGAGAAGTTCATGGAAGTAAATCTCCTTTCGTATAGGGAAAGACATCTAAAAATCTTTCATCCTTTCTAAATTTCAAGTTTTCAACCAACTTACGACAAGCCCTTCGTCCCACTCAACCTTTCCAATCATGCTCATTCAGTATTTTGTAACATTTAAACATTAAAAATTTTCACTCTTATGGAGGATCCCAGTTGAAATTACAAGGATTTTAAATGTTTGCTTCATACTTAAAAGATTTTATTTGTTGTGTTTATCAAAGTTAATTTTTACAGACATATGCTGTGCATGCTGGTCCTGAAAATGTGGAAGATTGTGATAAATCTGAATTGGCGATTGTTCCAGCTGATGGTAGGACTGGAAGATGGGCAAGAGTGACATTCAAAATACTGCTGTCATATCATGGAAGCTCTTTTGATGGGTGGCAGAAGCAGCCTGGATTAAACACCGTCCAAGGGTAAGTGCTGTCGCGGTTTTTTAAACATAAACCATAATTGAGTTGAGTTTTCTTCAAAAAGGAAACATAAACCATAATTTAGTTTCTTAAACTTTTCTATAAGTTATCTGTTTTTGTAAGTAATTAATTAACTGATTCATAGAATAAAATTTTTGGTGATGTTCGTTTAGTTTTTCAAGGAGCACACAGTTAATCAAAGTTTTGTTTTTTTCTTTTTCACAACTTTAGATTTGCTTAAGGAGAAATTTATAGGAGAAAGAATGTGAAAAGTGTATTATCTATATGTTTCACTATTCATCATAGTTTGATGGAGCTGAAATTTGTAGATATGCTATTAATCATTTATATCAAGCTTTTGAATAATATATGAAGCACTTCATCCGGAAAACTAGTTTTACTTTCAGTTAAATTTAAGATCCATAAAATTTATGTCCTACGGGGTATGCAATTAGATAAAGGTACACAAACGCACACATATATCTACATGTATGGATTGGCAGAGTGGGGATCCTTGTAGCCCCCTGCTAAGTCTGTTTGGACATGTCCGGGCATTACGTCTCTGAAGATGACAGTGAAGTTTCATAACTTGTCCCTTGAAACATAATCTCACTTTTTTAGACGATTTGTCTAGTTACGATTTGTGCTAATTTCATATTCATATGCGAGCCCTATAGTTTGCTGAGGGTCAAACTCAACAACAAAGTTGGACCCTTGTAGACTGCACTTATGGGTTGCAAATCATGGTTTACATGTGGTTGTCGATAATCAACTAGGTTTGTGAGACATTTCATTACTGTTTGATACCATATATCCAAGTGGGATTTGGGAAATGCATCAGTTACTGTAAATATTGTTGCCTTACTACGTGAATTTCCCATAACACATCTTCTTTTTCCTTTTCTTCAAAGCGAAATCTTTTTTTCTAAAGAAGATGAACCTCTAGTAGTACTTTTTGTTGCGGTGTATAACTCATACCTAAATCTAAACACCAAGTCAGATACTTGGGCTTAAGGTAAGTCCTTGAATTCATTGCTTATGTGGTTCCTTCCTTAACCTTTCTCTTAGACAATGTGCAATGTTTGCATTTCATGCTGCTGTTTTTAGATTATGCTTGGTCCTCATTAACAAAGAAGAGGACAGAAAGATTAAGAAGTACCAAATTCCATTGAATTGCCCTTAATTGAACAGCATAAATTGAGGTATTGCAACTACAATTTTGATCTCTCAGATTGGTTAAGACTTTGGTCCATGGTTGCTTCTATTTGGTACGGTATCCTTGTTGTTTTATGGAAAATGCTTTAATAGTAAGATCACGATTCATCTTTAATTGTTATGAGCTAGTACTTCCATGAGTCCTAGCCATGTGGATCTTGTATTAATTGTAGGCATTAAAATGACAATAGCCCCTCCCTTAGTGAGGATATGAATAGTGCGGGTAGTAATATATGTTGTGCACATGTGCTGCAGTCCTTTACAGTCAAAAGACTGATGCTTAATACTCCAAAATATTGCTTCGTTAAATTTATGATTTGGTATTTCCTGCTTGTACTTCTCTACTTGTATGCATGGGCATGCTTGAAGTTTATTATTTTTTTCTATCTTTTCAACTGTTACCTGTAATTAGAATCATGAGAACAGTGGAAGTAATTTACTTGTAAATGAAAGATCAAGTGGAAACATATATTGGAGAATTATTAGTTTCTCTAACTATGTTAAGATTTGTGGTTAAATCATGAGCGTTATTCATATGCAAGCTAGCTTGGATGTGTTGTTGTCTTATAGCATTTGCTCTTTACAGATTGATTGAAAGATCTCTTGGGAAATTTGTTGATGAAAAGAAAGTGCAGCAACTGAAAGAAAAGAAATTACCAGTAGATGGCTGTGCTGTGGTTGCTGGGCGCACAGATAAAGGGGTGACAGCTCTTGGACAAGTTTGTTCTTTCTGTACGTTAGCTTCTTCAACTTCTATTTGTTTATATCTCTCTCTTAACTCACATGCAAAATATGTATGCATAATTTTGCATGTACACACTTCTGTCTTGGAACAAATCCACTCTTTGATCTGTCACAGATGGTCTTTTAAGATTAACTAATATCAAAGAGGCATCCTTCACAAGGGAAGTCTTTAGATGTCTACTCAGTTTGAAGGAGACTGTTTTAACTTTTCTTTAATGTCTCTATTCTGTGACCAAAGGGTATGGGCTCACAAAGTAAACAAAATTTAGGATTTGTATAAAGCATATTGACAAGTATTTATTTCAGTTCGATAAATTTAAAGGCTGCAAAATACTGTAAATATCAAGGATGGAGAACTTCTACTTCAGATGTGTCCCCAGGCCTGCTTATGAATCACTTATAAAACATTGATGCTTCACGCTTCATCCCATTAGCTTTTGTTTTAATTTATTGTGCATAAATGAATTGCTTTACCAACTTGTTGTATGCCTAGATACATGGAGAAAAGATGTTAAAGCTCTGTACATTAAGGATGCCATAAATGATGTAGCACCAGGGAAGATACAGGTTGTTTCTGTTTCGCAGGTATCACTTAACTATGAAGCCTTATGTCCATAATTTTATGGCTGTGAAGTCGTGAAGCACTAATACATGACCACAAGAATATGTGGCAATGCTACACTAACATAATGATATACATGTGAAATATGTTAGGTCTCACGCGAATTTCATCCTAATTTCTCTGCAAAGTGGAGACGCTATTTGTATATATTTCCTTTCAATGATGAAAATGCGGATGATAAAGCCATTCAAAGCAAGAAGAGTGATTTGGATACTGCTGTTTGTCGAGACGGAGCATATGGTGAATGCTTTGGTGAGGAAAACTGTGGATATGCAAAAGCTGGTGATGACCAGAATGAACTACAAGCAGGAAACAAACAACTTAGTTTCAAAGTAAGCCGAGTTAACCATCTATTATATCAACTGGAAGGAAAATTGCTGTCCTTCAGGATGTTTGCACGGGATACTAAGGCCTCAAGAAACATGTAAGGGTGTTTTTTTTTTTTTTTAAACACTAGCTTGTGTTTGTAATTGAAGTTTCATTTATTCACATCTTTCATTTATTTTACCTTTCTTCTCTTGGATGAGAAAACGTACAGTTGTCTTCTTATCACTATATGCATATACATAATATATGTTGAGAACTAGTCCAGAAAATCAATAAGTTAGACCTAATGTGGTATGCATGAATTTGAAAATTCACTTCATTTTTGGAAGGGATCTAATGTGGTGTGCATGATTTTGAAAATTTACTTACTTTTGAAATGACAACTTACATTCGAACTGCTTCAATTTTTAATTTTTATTAATTTATTTATTTATTTTTATCACATTGCAGTGGCCCACCAACAGAGTGCTTCGTCTTCCACGCACGAGCTGCAGAGGCCTATATACCCTGCTCTAAGGTTGACAACTGACACATGATCTTACTTCTGCTTTTTATTTTTTACCTGTCACCAACTCAATCTGCATATTCTAGGTGGTTATAAGAAAAAGTTGTATGTATGCTTTTACATAATTAAGCTTGTTAAACATTGAGAGCATAGAATTACTCAAAGATTAGATGCCTGTCAAATGTAATACGTTTGGAAATGCATTAACTCCTCATGAGTTGGTTTACTGGCGATTACTGACAGTGATGGGATCAATGTGTTCTTCCTAGAGCTAGTTGTGATCATGCCCTTCACTCACAACGACTTATAAGTTCCTACGGTGGCTTTTTTTTGTTTGTTACTTCTGATTTCTTCTAATAATTTCTCAATATCTGAAAGGGTGGAACCAGCACCAGGACCATGTGCATTGAGTTGGTTGCTAATCGCTTCTTGCGCAAGGTAGCTACTTCTTTCAACTTCCTTCAAGAAAAACTTGCAGATGAGCTTTCTAAAGAGCGTATATATAGAGTTAATTACACTAACACCCCCTCCAATTTCGCATATTACAAAATCCGAATGGGAAGTATAAAATGACCTAATCAGATACAACTAAAATAATTAAAAGGTAATGATAAGACCAAATTTGTAAAGATGATTCTGCGCCTCAGTATTTAGGGATGTTTAAGTAATATTTTTCGTTAAAAATCCTAACAGCGTGGGGAGCTTGTTAAATAGTGAAACTTGGAAGGGAGATCAATGTAAATATAGAAGAATGATGGAAGAATTCGCAATTTGAATATTTTAGAGGGGGTGTCAGTATAATAACCCTATATATATAATATATATATATATATATTTGTACACACACATCTCCCTTGGAGAAGGGTTTTTGGCACCATGGCCTTGGAGGCTCTGTAAGAGCACCAAAGCTATTGATAAAGATAGCTTTATGTATTCATTTTTCACTGGTTTCTTATTTGATCATTTTGTGATTGCTTTACAGATGGTTCGAGTTGTTGTGGCAACAGCAATTAGGGAAGCAGCTGCTGGTGCAGATGAAAATGCATTGCTAAAGCTGATGGATGCGACGTGTAGACGTGCTACTGCACCACCTGCTCCTCCGGATGGCCTTTGCCTTGTCGATGTAGGATATACAGAATTTGATAGAAAAACTTGCTTAATCCCTTGATATAATTATCTCATTACCATTTTTACTCAAAGAAATTGTCTCACCTTACAAATGATGAATGTTTAATTAGGTGTGGTGTTGTGTTGTGTTGTGTTAGCAATGTAGCGTCCCCTTGATTTGGAGATATTAAGCAGTTGATTCAAATAGAACATATTACAGGTTAGCCGATAGATCTAGCATCATTTTTTGTATGTCTGTATAACCACTTCTCCTTATGAACAATTTCCTTCTTTTTCTTGATATATAGCAACAATTATTTTGAATGTTGTCTTTGGATGAAACAAGAAGGCCACAAGGGTAATGTTTTCAGAGCTTGTACGCTTCCGTGCTGGAAGCATTTATACTGTGTTTGAATGTTGGATTTAAAAGTGGAAAGAAAGTGAAAATAAATAAAAAATAAAGCATAGAGTGCAATCATGTAAAGCGAGGAAATCTGAAATTTAAAGGCCAAATTTAGCATTAGTAAAATTTTGACAAATATTACTGATACAATACACTTCATATAAATAACGAGGCCTTTTTTAGGCAAATTGTGAGTGCAAATGAGTTGAGGTCTTGCAAGTCGACTTTGAGCTAGCTTGAGCTTGTTCTTGAGTTGAGCTCAATTGAGCTCGCACTTGAATTATAGTTGATCTTGAGCCGTTTGTATCTAAGCTTGAGGCTCACGAGCAAGTTAGCAAGTCTGGGCGTAATTTTAATATTTCTATATTTTTAATATATATCCTGTATTTTTATATATTATTATTATTATTTCACTTTGAATCTTTTACTACATAGTTTTGTAATATTTTCTATTGCATTTATCAATACACAATGTATTAATAAACGATTAAAATAAGGAAAGAGAAACTTATATAATGGAAAAAATTTTAAAGATCTTTTTTTCCTTATCTTGATTGTCCATCAATATACGTGGCGTGCATTGATGAGTATAGTTATAAATGTAGTACAATTATGTAGTAGAAAATCCGAATTGCTACTATTATTCTCATGGCAAAAGATGTCACTTGCTACGTGGCATCCCTTGTCATCCTAGGCTAACAACGGAGCCCTTAAGGGTGCGGTTGTACAACTACCACTCGAGATGTACCATCCCTCGAGGATTGTTCCCCATGGAATTTATGGGCATTGTTTAACAAGGTGGAATCCGAAGACCTTCCTATATCAAGGAGATTAAGATACAAACTCCCTAGTAAAGCCCTGGCCACCCCTCGAATAAGTCCCTTGAAGAGCCACCTCTATTTTGCGTACTCGTAGACTCCTATTACCTCATCCCTTAAGGCTCGCTCAAGAAAGAACCTTAAGATGATTAAAACTCAAGACCTTGGTTAACAAAATGGAATTTGAGGGCCTCTCTATATCAAGGAGACAAAGATATAGGATCTCTACTTAGAATAAGTCACTTAAGGAGCCATCTCTATTTGACCAGATAATTGCAAACACTTGTCTTCATCCCTTGGAGTTTGCTCAAGAAGGAACCCTAATGTGGTTGACCTAGACTCAAAGCCTCATCTAATGATGGTACATCCACATGTAACTATTATCATAATGCGTCATTGATAGCAATAATAAAGGAGGCCTCTTATATTAAATACATATCTCATCTATTTAATGTTTGAGCATGACCTTTCATATGTCTAGTAGATTCCTCGAACTTGTGTTTCATCCACATAGGCCCAGGCATTGGACCAACCAACCAGATCTCGACACATCATCAAGACTCTCCAACTTACGTACACATTCGTTTAATAGGGTTGACTAGTGCATCACCCCGTCAATACTCTACTAGTATCTCTTTAATATAACCCTACTAGTATCTCTTTAATATAATCCTATTGTCTTCTGGACATACATTAGTGACTTGAGTATCATAAAGCCTTAGTTGAAACCAATCTCAACAAACTTATGTGTGTTCATCCTTTGGATAGGATATCCCGTCATCTTTACCCTCTTCTTGGCTCTTGCCCACCTCCTTTTAGTTAAGTCAGCAATTATTTTAAGACCTCATCAATTATTTTAGGATTAATTTCAATTTTAGTCTTTGACCTTTGACCATTCGTCAATTTTGGTCCTTCATGTTTAGACATTTTTAATTTTGGTCCCTAACGTTACAATCCGTTTCCCAATGTAGTCCTTCCGTTAGTTTTCCCATTAAAAATCCTTATTTTATTTACAATTTGCCCCCTTAAAAATAGAAAAAAGTAAATTATCAAAATTAGATATAAGCTATGAAAATCTAAATTAAAAATTTTAATAGAATAAAGATTAATTTATTTCATAAATTTATCCGTAGATTGAAAAAAATTTAATTACCGTTCACATACTTATAAATAAATTAATTTTTTTTCAATACATACTTACAAAATTAATTTTGTCCCTTTATATTAAAAAATAATTTATTTTATTACTTTATCGATATATTAAAAAATTGAACTTAAACAATGTCAAATAGTATACTATTATGTATAGCACACTTCAAAATATAAATTGAGTGTGGTTGAATGGTTGAGGAAGCAAATTTAAATGTTTTCCTTCTCATCAACCTGGGTTCGAATCCTATTGTTTGTAGAATTTATTTTGTTGTGCCTAAATATTTCAAAAGGGCATTTTTTACTCTTTTTTTTAATTTTGGGGGCAGTTTGGTATTTTTCTATTTTTAAGGGGCCAAATTGTAAATAAAATTAGGATTTTTAACGGAAACACTAACGGAAGGACTACATTGGGAAACAGATTGTAACGTTAGGGACCAAAATTGGAAATATCTAAACATGAAGGACCAAAATTAGCGAAGGGTCAAAGATCAGGGATTAAAATTGGAATTAACTCATTATTTTATTTTATATTTTTTAATCAAAATTTTAAATAAAAATTTAGATCTAAAATTTGAATTCGAGCTTAAGTCTGAAATATTAAGCTTATATGAAAAATTAAGTATTACTGAATCGAATCAAGTCGAACCAAACATAAATTTTCATTGATTCAAGGCCGAATTTCAAAAAATATGCTTGTTGAGCTCGAGCTAAAGTTGGACTCAACTCGAATCATTTACACTCCTAAAAAAAAGAAGTATAATTTTTGCTATATATTGAGATAGAGAAAACTATTTGAATTGTTTTTAGTAATTCTTTTTCTTTTTTTGACAATTAGATTCAAGAAGAATTTCGCTTGTTCTTCTATCAAATTCAAGAATCTAACCACCAATATAACTTCCCTACTTGACAAACAAAGATTCATTTTGAGCCTCTAAGACAATTAGACAACCGCGCCACAACAAATAAGTTAAAAAGAATTGACTCCAAGTATATCAAGTCAATTTGACCGGCTTAGCGCACACTTCTCAACGCTAAGAAATCTCCCCATAATTAGCAAAGAAATGGAGGCCATCGCCACTCCACCCAAAAAAGAAAAAAAAAAAAAAAACTAAAAAAAAAGAAAAAAAAAAAAAAAAAAAACACAAACACACACTATTGTTGGGGGCACTTTGCTTTATTCTCTTCTTTGAATGCCCACAACACCTCGTTTGATTAGTCTTAATTATCAACATCGTCATCATAATATATCCATCGATCGTCGCCCTCAGAGAAAACCTGTTCTCACATTGCCCTCCGCGCACCCACCGGAGGGCGCGCACCACCACCACCACCAGCCATGGCGGCGCGATTCCAAATGGCTCGTAGAAATCGCATCGTCGTCCTCGCAATCGCCCTCAACATCATCACCCTTCTCCACCTCGAGCCCTCCTCGGCCCAATCCAATGATGAGGCCGAGAACCTTCTCAAATTCAAGGAGTCCCTCAAGAACTCCGACAAACTCTCCGCCTGGACGAAGGACAAACCGCCGTGCAACGGCGACAAGGAGAACTGGGTGGGGATCTTATGTGAAAAGGGCACCGTTTGGGGGCTCCAGCTCCACGACATGGGCCTCTCCGGCACCATCGACATCGACACCCTCACCAAATTGAAGAACCTCAGGACCATGAGCTTCATGCAAAACAATTTCGAGGGACAAATCCCTAATCTCTCCAAATTGCCCAACATGAAGACCATTTATCTCTCCCACAACAAGTTCTCCGGGAAGGTTCCGCCCGAATCCTTCAATGGCTTGGTCAATCTCAAGAAGCTTCACATGGCCAACAACCAACTCACTGGCAAGATCCCCGACACGTTCGCCTCGTTGCCCAAGCTCACGGAGTTGATGCTCGACAACAATCAGTTTGAAGGCCCAATACCCGGCTTCACCGAAGGCTTGATCAAGACGTTGAATGTTTCCAATAACAAACTCGAGGGAGAGATCCCCACCACCCTCAAGAATCTAGATCCTTCGTCCTTTGGTGGTGAGTAATATATGCCCCAACTTTTTCTGGAATTTATTTACTTACATTTTTTAGAAATCAACATTCAGACATTTTGGGAACGTGAGATTAAAGAAATATGTAAAATTTAACTAGATAAAAATTTGAAGGAGGACCACTGCGCTCTCCAAACTCGCCTACCTCCGCCTGTGATCTTGTTGACATGTATAATATATATAACATAACTTTTTCTTGATTTAATTTACATTATTTAGAAATCCTATTCATTACCGTCAGATATTTTTATTTGAGAAGAAGAGATTAAATTTTAATAAAATAAAGTTTTTAAAGGGATGCATGTAAAATTTGATTTGATACAAAATTTAAAAGGTTACATTTTAGGGATTGCATGAATGCATGCAGATGGGAAGCTAAGTTGAAATAAGAGGGTGGGGTCAACGTATACAATCCCTAATTTCAAAACTATTCATATTTGTATATCATACATTGATTATGAATGATTCTTTAATTATTCTATGTCACACCCTATAACTGAATATGATTTTTGAGGTTTTCAATTATTTATATTGTGGATAAATATCTTGATGTATTACAATGGTGGCATGCATGGTTAGTGTTTTTTTTTTTTTATTTATTTCAAGAATTATGTATTATTTAAGAGGAAAGCCACGCGCAGATAATTAATTCGTGATGTTAATCATTATAGAGGGTTTCTCTTGTAATTTATTCGCGAAAAAAAGTGCTTAATTGTCATGTGGCAAAAACAGGAAACAAAGATTTATGCGGGGGTCCGCTGAAATCATGCACTTCGCCAAAGAAACTCTCCGTCGGCACAATAATCGCCTTGACCGTCCTGGTGCTCGTCGCCGTGGCCGCCCTCATAGTCGTCGTCATGATTCTCCGCTGCCGCAGCCGCCAGGAACCTGGAACTGTTGCAGGCAAAGCTGAGGCCTCCTCCGGCTCCGACAAACTGACATCCACCACCGCCGGCGAGCATAACTCCGCCTTCGGTGCCGATCTCGACAAAATGGAACAAGGCGAAGCCAGGGCCCCCGCCTCTTCTCCACGGCCCTCCGTCCCCGCCGGTCAGAGCCAGAGCCGCGGCGCCGCCTCCGGGGGAATGCCGGGGCACCAGAGCAAGAAGTCGGAGGCGAACGTGAAGATCACGTTCCTGAGGGATGATCAAGAGGAGTTTGACATGACGGACCTGCTGAAGGCGTCGGCGGAGGTGCTGGGCAGCGGGGTGTTCGGGTCGACGTACAAGGCGGCGCTGAACGGCGGGCAGATGATGGTGGTGAAGAGGTACAAGCACATGAACAATGTGAACAAGGAGGAGTTCCACGAGCACATGAGGCGACTGGGCAGGTTGAACCACCCCAACGTCCTGCCGGTGGTCGGTTTCTATTATAGGAAGGAGGAGAAGCTCTTGATCACCGACTATGTCGAGAAAGTCAGCCTCGCGGTTCATCTTCATGGTAATCGCTCGCTTGCTTGCATTTTTGTTCATTTTCTTTGAGATTTGCTGCGCATTTTGGATTGATTTGTTACGTTTTGTATCAGAACGAGTGGTTTGATTTTTGTTCTGCTAAAATAGTTATAACTTAACATATATCAGAGGGCTTTTATTTTAAAGTGTTTCTTCACCATTTGATTTAATTTCTAAAGGCAAATTTAAAACATCAAAATTGAATACTTCTAAGTCAATTCCAAAAAAAAAAAAATGTCACGAAAATTTGTGCTTTTTTGGCCATCATAGTTGTAGGGCTAGTGTTTGGAAATAAAAGTAAAAAGTAATGGTTCGGTTCGGATCTTCTGTTACATAATCGTGTTATATCCTCTATTACATAATCGTGTTATATCTTCTATTGCATAATCGTGTTACATCTTCTGTTACATTCATCAATATACGCCATGTATATTGTTGAGCGGTCGAGATAAGGAAAGAGAATCTTTATATTTTTTTTTCATATCATCAGTTTTTCTCTTTTCTTATCTCGATCGCTCACCAATACACGCCACGTGTATTGATGAATGTAACAGAAGATGTAACAGAAGATCTGAATTGGTAATGGTTGGACTTTAACAAATAACTAAAAGTTTGAAAAAGAGCTCATTTAATTTTTTTTTTGTGGGTAAAAAAACAACAAAACACTACATTATGAGCTCTCTTTTATTGTTGTGTGCAAGTCTAAGTAATAACCTTGCATGTTTTATATGGGTGCATGCAGGCAGCAGATCTCGCGGGCGTCCAAGCCCCAACTGGCCGACACGGCTGAGCATCATAAAAGGAATAGCCAAAGGTCTGTTATACCTCAACAACGAGCTCCCGAGCCTCACCGCGCCCCACGGACACCTGAAATCCTCTAACATCCTCCTCGACCGCAACTACAATCCTCTCCTCAATGACTACGCCCTCATCCCCGTCGTCAACCAAGAGCATGCGCAGGAGCACATGACCTCCTACAAGTCGCCTGAGTACAAGTTGAGTGGCCGCATCACCAAGAAGACCGATGTGTGGGCCTTCGGGATCCTCATCCTTGAGATCCTAACGGGCCGATTCCCATCCAACTTCATTCAACAGGGTAGGAGCAACGACACTGACGTCGCCAGCTGGGTGGAATCTGTTGTGCGCGCTGACAACGAGACGGAGGTGTTCGATGCTGACATGGACCGGTTCGGGAAGTGTGAGGGCGAGATGATGAAGCTCCTGAAGATCGGGTTGAATTGCTGTGATGTGGACGTTGACAATAGGCCCGATATGAAGGAGGTCGTCGAGAAAGTTGAGGTGATCAAGGAAGTGGGTGATGAGGATGAGGATGAGGGTAAGAATGATAACAATGGCAACAAAGATGTTAGCGGTAGTGGCGGTGCCTGTGAAGGCAAAGACAAAGTTAAAGTCAATGAAGGCGAAAGCAAAGGAGAAGGCAAAGGTGAAGCCAAAGTTAGTGAAGTCGAAAACAAAGAAGAAGGCAAAGTAGAAAGCAAAGTCGAAGACGAAGTTAAAGTCAATAAAGTCACATTCGAAGAGGAAGTCAAAGTCAATGAATTCAATAATAAAGGAGAAGGCGAAATCAAAGTCAGTAAAGTCAAAGACCAAGGTGACAGTGGAGGCAAAGGCGATGGTGATGGTGAGGACAAGTCGCAGGGCAAAGGCGAAGGCGAAGTCAAAACCGAAAACAAAGAAGAAGGCAAACTCAAAGTCAACAAAGTCAAATTCGATGAGGAGGTCAAAGTCAATGAAGTCAATGACAATGGCGAACGCGAAATCAAAGTTGGTAAAGTCAAAGACAAAGGCGATGATCGTGGGAACAGTGAAGGCAAAGGCGATGGTGACGGTGACGATAAGTCCCAAGGCAAAGGTCATAGTAACGTTGATGAAAAGTCGCAAGGCTGAGATATTTATCCCACATTCTGATGATCATTTCAATGTTACAGTTAATTTCATTATAGCTAGCTTATTGTTGCCTCTTGCTCAAATTAAATTAGTCCTAGAATATAATATTGTTTTTTTTCCTCTTTTTTTTTTTCCTCCTCTCCTCCTACAATATATTGTGCAATTCACTTTTTAGTTCTTTTTCTTCTTTGGGAGGGGATATATAATCAGAAAATCCATTTTGGTAGAGAGAGTAAATGGACAAGAACCATTTCATAATGATGCATGAAGTGGAGTTGTCACAAAGATGAATAAATGAACAAAGGCATGGCGAAAAAGGAGATTATCAAGAGTTTGCGTCTCTGTGTTTCCTTGTTTTGTTGCCTGTGACTGTACATATAGTAATTTAGTTTCTCTTTCATTTGACTTGGGCCTTTAAATTTGCTAGTACACCACGATTCGAGATTAAGTATTGTTTTTATATAAAGAAAAAAGGTCTTCTTTATTTATTGACTATATATAACCAATTATTTCTAAATACGGTAAATTACAACTGAAATCTACAATTGAAGGTTATAAATCCATCTTAGTACATTCAACAACATAGAATATTATGTTCCATAAAATTATAAAGTTTAATAAAGATACTTCAACTTTGTACAACCATTAATTTTTTTAGGCAAAATTGTATAAATCCCCCATGTATTATGTTTTAATCGCAGAAAACCCCATATGTTTCAAATATAGGCATATTACCTCTTGTGTTTATTTTCACTTGCGCACTTGCCCTATTTGACGGTAAAATTTAATAGCGTTAATTTTTCACTATTTTGACCGTTTTGTCCCTTTGACTTTTAATATATATTATAACAACATTTACTCTCTTTCTTTCGAGAGAAAAGAAAGCCACAAAGAATTAGAGTTTTTGAAATTCAAAATCCTCTCCATTTGTTGTTAAAAAGGAATGATTCAAATTGATTTTTTCATATATTCTTATACATATATGGTATATATAAACACATATGTAAATATATATATTGCAAATACATATGAGATTTGGGAAATTCAAAATCCTCTCCATTTGTAGTTAAAAAAGAATGATTGAAATTGATTTTTTCCATATATTCTTATATATATATGGTATATATAAACACACATATGTAAATATATATATTGCAAATATATATGAGATTTGGGAGGGGGGCTAGTCACTACTAGAAAACAGCGATTTAGCCACGTATTTTTAGCCACGGATAGAATCGGTTGCCAGTAGCTACGGAAAAGGCCACTGGATCGAGGAAAAAAACGAAAACATATGGCCACGGATTTTTCGGTGGCTAAACAGACAAAAATCCGTGGCCATATAAATTTTTTTTAAAAAAAACATAAATGTTTTTCCCTAGTAATAAAATAAATCTAAATTCAATTTGATTAAATATATTCAACATATATCTGGTTAAGGAATAGATTTCTTATTATTTCATTACCAAATAATTATACACATGCGAATGCGCGTGCACGCACACACACACACACACATATATATATATTGAATGGGAATTTTTTTTTTTAAATTCATATCCCAATTAAAATGAAAAAAGTTAGTGTCCTACATTAAAAATTAGTGTGATATGTAATCCTAAAATTATAATTTTTTCGTGAAAATGCTACATGGTTTTTTGTTCATAGAAGGAATGAAATTTAGATATACCATCGGATAACAAGAAAATTCCTATTTTTAGTAATGTTATTAGAAGTCATGATATGGTGAAGCTAGGACATGCCTAGAAAATTCATCCAATTAATTCATAGAGTGTTTGGTTGAGCTTATAATCTCTTCAAAATATTTTATAAGCAGTTTTGGGAACTTATAAACTTTTCAGAAGTGTTAGGTAGTTTTTTAAGTAATAGAATTTATAAGCTCCAAAAATAAGCTGTTACGAGCTTATAAGTTAAAAAAAAAAGTGAACTCCCCAACATAAATATATATTTTTTTCAATAATACATTTCTAGTATCTCAAGAAATATTTATTTATATAAAATTAATTTTATTTTACTATTTTTGGCCATCATTACACATAAAAGAATTAAATATACTCTCATTTTTACAAAACAGATTCACAACTTATAAGCCATAGAATCTTATTTTATCTAAACTTTGATAATTTATTTTTATAATGAAATGTAGGAGCTTAAAGTTTCATAAACATCTTATAAACTTTACGAATTTATAAGCTCCTTAAAATAAGTTTAGCGAAATACCCTTCTTAATATTACACATATGAAGAGGTTGCTCAGCGGTCATTTTACCAAAGAGTTCAGGTCCATTTTTTTTCCCCATTTTATGAGAGATTTTATTAGAGAGATATCTTAATTGATTGCATGTTATCTTTAGCTTTTAGTTCTTAGATACTTCTCTTGAGTCCATAGACAACATACCTACATAGGACATTGTTGATTCTTGGTCACCCTATCACACTACAAAAAACTGTATTTTTTGTGACAAAAAATTTGTGAGGAGATTTGATTTTGTCACATAAACATACCATAATGTGACGAATCGTAATTTCGTCACATTACATTATGTTTTTTAAAACAAATTGAATTTTCATCACAATAACTATGACTAATGTGAGGAAATAGAATTTTTCTCACAATAACTATGACTAATGTGAGGAAATAGAATTTTCATCATGAAAAAGATTTTTTTTTCCTCACAACAAGTTAACAACATGAGGTTATAAAAACAATTCCTCAAAAAATATCTAATTAATATTTTTCCTAATTTCCTAAAGCAATTAAATGGAGAAATATTATAAAAGACTATTCAAAAAATATCAAATGAATATTTTGCATGATATCCAAAAAAAAAATAGATGAATCAAAAGAAACCCCAAATATAATTTTGTTTGTAATTTTGACATTTTCAGGTATTTTTATAGTGATTAAAAAAATCAAAATTTAGTAAAATAAATAAATTTAAAAAATAAGAAAGTTAATAAAATTTGTTCTCATAATTTAATATACATATATATATATATGTATATACATAGCGCTCATTATAATGATTATCTATCACCTATACTCTTAGTTAGTTAAATACCAGTCAACTAATATTTGACGTTCAACATGTACGTGTACCTGTTATAAATATTTTTCAAAATTTAAGGTAAGAAATTGGCTCAATAATATGCAAACAACTATTATACGATTTATTAAAATATTCTAGAGTAAAAATACGGCTTATTTAATATTATGTTCACATAAATTATGTTTTATGTAATTTATATAAAAAAGATTATTTAAAAACTAATAATTAAATTATTTAATTTATAATCATCATATAAATTATATATAATTATTTATATAATAATTAATATTTTTATGAAGTATTACAAAATTGTCTTTTATATAATATTCAATTAATAATTATAATAAATTTTGATATATTACACCAATAAATATTGTTCATATATTATAAATTTAAAAATGAATATAATAAATTTCATAAAATGACGTATTACTTCATCAAGTATTAAACATGTTATATTAAAAGTATATATATTATTCGTTGAGTTTAGAATTTGTATGAAAAATAAAAGTATTTTTTTAAAGTATTCATAGGAACGGGTACTATATGGGTATAGTACGTGTTTTAACACACATAACTTATAATTGTTTGAATTTAATTAATCAATACATAATTAAAAAATAAATAAAATTAAAATTAATAAATTAAGGAAACAAATAAATAAGAACAATAAAATTACAAAACTATCAAGAAAATTGCAATTGGCATAATGGTTGCACTTCATTCAACTATATCTAAGGTCAGGGGTTCGACTCCCCTTGGGAGCCACTAAAGAGCAGTCTTGCGCGGCACTATTGTGCGATTAGCGGAGATCAGGGGTTCGAATCGAGTTTGGAGCAAAAAATATAATATTTCTACTAAAATACATTTTTTGTGAGGAAAAAGCATTTCGTCACATATGTTTTTTGTGACGAAACAAAAAATTCCTCACAATAACCTTATGCAAGGGCCATTTTGTGAGGAAACTGTGACGAATTTTTTTCGTCACAAAAACGTTTTTGTGACGAAATTTGGATTTTTTGTGATAAATATTTTCATTACAATAAATCAATTTTTTTGTAGTGTCATTTTATCATTCCATTTCCCGATAAGTACCATTTGTCCAATTACACACTCAGCACTACCGCCCCCAAGTTCCATGTCTACAAGACATGCATTCGACAATGATTTTTTTTATCAAATGAAATTCTGAGTTCATTCATTGCACCCTCCGGTATGTCCCTTCCTCATTCTCTATCCCGCCCTCGTCTATTCATTTACATGTCGTTGGACTTCCCACACCTAGGAGCACAAATATGCCTACCCATCCCATGATTACTAAGTTTAAAAACAACATTCACAAATCCATCCAGAAATTATATCTCAGCGCCATTGTTAAATTGTCTCATAACCCCAATATATCACATGCCTCACCATCAGCCAAATCTTCCAAACCTACATTACCAAAACCTTATATTCCTTCTAAAAAGTCTTCTCCTAAGCCTACAGACCCTCTAATAGTTCTTCAAGCATTAGAAGATCCAAAATGGTGTGAAGCAATGGATGCAGAAATCTCAATGTTACAAAGTCAAGGCATTTGGTTTGCTGTGCTTTTAGTTCCTTATTTTAAATTGGCGGGTTGTAAATGGGTGTTTCGTATTAAGTATAATTTAGATGGAAGCATTGGGTGATATAAAGCTATATTGGCGCTAAAGGTTATCTTCAACGACATTGTGCGGATTATACTGAGACTTATTCTCTTGTTGCTAAACATACTATAGTCCAAATTGTTCTACACTGTAGTTTCCTCTGATTGGCCACTTCGAAAATTGGATGTGAACAATGTATTTTTACACGGACACTTAACTGAGGAAGTTTACATGTCTCAACCACTAGGGTTTGTCAATGATAAACTCCCTAGTCACATTTGTTGATTACATAAGGCTATTTATGGAGCGAAGTAGGCTCCACGTCCATGGTATGATGAACTGAAAACTTATCTTTTGTTTGTTTGTTTTCAGCACTCGCAGTGTGATCATTATCTATTCATCTTTGCTAAATCTGGCATTATCATCTATCTTGTTGTTTATGTTGATGATCTCATAATTACTGGAAATAATTCACAGTATGGTGAAAACTTTATCCAAAGGCTTAGCAACTGAATCTCAATAAAAGATCTTGGTGATCTAATTTTTTTTTTTCTAGGTGTTGAAGTTATTTGTTCGCTTGTAGGTCTCTTTCTCAATTGGCAAAAATATATCTGTGATATCTTTGAATGTACTAATATGGTAGATGCAAAACCAACAAGGACACGTGTTGCTCGTGGTTCATGCCGAAGTTTTAAAGATGGTTCTCTTCTTGAAATCCCAAATGAGTACAAAAATTTTGTTGGTAGCTTGCAGTATTTGAATCTCACTTGCCTTGATGTTGCATTTGTTGTCAACAAGTTGTCTCGATTTGCAAGCTATCCAACAACTCACTGGGCCTTGACAAAATATGTTCTGCATTACCTTTCTGGGACATCTGATCATGGTTTAATTCTTAGAAAGAATTGTCCTCTCTTGCTTCATGCATGCTTTTTCCGACTCTGATTGGGCTGGTGATCTTGATGATTGCTCTTCCACTACAACATATATTGTGTTTCTTGGTTGTAATATGATTTTGTGGAGTTCAAAGAAACAGCAGGCTATCACACGTTCCTCAATTGAGGCAAAATACAGGGCTATTGCCTCTGGTACTACTAAACTTTGTTGGTTGTGCAATCTTCCTAAGAAGTTGTCTATTACTCCCTCCAAGATACACGTCATTTATTGTGAAAACCTTGGTGCTACATATGTTTATGCTATCCCTGTGTTCCACTCTCACATAAAACATGTTGAAATTGACTATAATTTTGTTCGCAAGTTGGTTCAACAAGGTCTCCTTTGGGTTGCTCATGTTTCATCAAAGGACCAGTTAGCTGGCATGCTTACCAAACCCCTTTTGAGTGTTTCTTTTGAGCGGCTACATTCCAAGATTTTTATCTCTAACCGACCTACCATCTTGTGGGGGGTGTATTAGAGAGATATCTTAATTGATTGTATATTATCTTCTTTCCTTATTTTATTGGTTTAGTTTCTAGTTCTTAGAAGATTGTTATCTTCTGATTGATTGTAGTGATCCTTGATTGACTGTATTTATTGATTCTTTCATGATCAGTGTGGATCCACCTTTTGTATAAATATCCAACTCATAATCAATAAGAGTACATCATCTTCTTCTCTCATTACAAAATTGTTTTAGACTTCACCAAAGAATAATTTATCTTACGGGTTTTTGAGTACTTCTCCTTAAATTTAATTTTGCAACCAAACTCTAAATGGATCTTTATGATATTTCCCTTAAAAATTTGGGGTTGCATTTTAGTACGATTTTACGTACAATGTGTTATATAATTATAGTAATTATAATTAATATGACCGAAACAAAATTCAAGCTTCCAAATTCTAAGATTGTAGATATTTAAGTAAAGATAAAATAAATATTGAAGTTAAAAGAGAGGATAGAGAGAGAGAATAATGTAAAGATAAATAATATTATGTAAAAGAGATGAAAGAGAAATGAGGGGGAAAGAGATATTGGGTAGTAGAGAGCAAAAAGAGAAGGAACTATAAAATCAACCCTTGAATTATTAATATAGAGGCTGATTTATTGCATTTTTCACTATTGTAAGATGTTGATTCGTTATTTAGAGAGATAAATGGAAAATAGAGAATAATTTAAAAGTGCAAATTACAACTAACCCTTTACTTTATGACCCTTGTTACAATAAATTTGCAATTCCATCATTGAAGTCAAGAAGATAATTTTTATTTTAAAAACAATAATAATTATTAAATTTTTATTGTTATAACATGCATAGATGTGGAAAATTTAATTGGGGGTCATTTGGCCCACTAAGGCTAATGTGGCTCCCCCAGTGGACCATGTAAACAAAGGCTTCATATTTTTCTACTTTGGAGACATGCCAGTCTCTTAAATCTCAAAATCAACTACCAATGATTATACGAAATTTCAAATTATGAAAGATTTTTTAAAAAAGAAATTATGTTAGAGTGCATGGGTAGTAATACTTTATTTTGGAGCTATAGTAATAAACAAAGAAAAGTCCTCTTGTATGGAATGTGATGTTTAGCTCTATGTTAATGTCAGTTTTTACTTTTTATTTTTTATTTTTTATTGTTTTTTCTTTAATGTAATAAATGTCATTTGAGTTATATATTTTCTTTTGTAAGGAAAAACAATTCTGGATGGATTAAATATATTAATGGGTTTTTTCATGGATTATAGTAGATTATATATTGAGGTCTAGTATAATGAATATATGTTGGTGTAGAGCATTTTAATATTAAAATTTGATAATTTGTTTTGTATCTCAATTTATGATGAGATAGTGGTGAAATTATTATAGTGGTTAGTGGTACAGTGGAGAGAACTTTTATAACCCATTTTTATGGCCACTTTTTTCACTATTTCACTAATTATTTTACTTACTTAATACACCCCCACTACCCCATGATTTTATGGACATTATTCTCCACTATTTTTCATATATTTTGTGGAGGTATTCCATTTTTTTTTTTGGGTTACAAGAGGTGTTCCTGCACATATAAATAAAGAACATTCCTTTTTCATGCCACACACTTGTGAAAAAATATATTATCTACTACAATGTTTTATAAGAGGGTTTACTTGTTGGATAAGGGTGTTTTTTGTGGTGGAGCTTTGGATTCAACAACTAGTTCAGAGTTGTTTGAGTCATACCATATTGTTGGGTTATTTTATCCTAGAGGGAAAAAAATCATGAGGTTTACTGTTGGATCGGTCAAAAATTTTGCTGCAGTAGTTTGATTCTTTTTAAAGAGAGCAAAATATCCGTGCCTCAACCTGAATATTGTTTGTATATTTTTTAACTGTTTATTATATTGTTACCAATAATATATATGTGTGATTGTTTATATTCTGCCCTTATATAGAAAAAAATTAGTTTTTATTATTATCGCATTTTTTACATATATCCCTACATGATCTCCCCATGTATTTTTTGACTTCATCTTTTATTATTATTATTATCGCATTTTTTACATTATCCCTACATTATACCTCAATCGACAAAACATTATAACTCTATTTCCCCTTTTACAAATTAGTTTTGTTGCATATAGAATTTCAAAAGGAGAAAAAAAAAATCATTGTTGCTTCGCATTTTTTTAATTTCTTTTCCTGTGTGCACATATACATATACGTTTTCCTTCTCTCCAAGTGAAACAATTTTCTGTCTGGCAAGTTTCCCTCTTAAAAGAAGGAAGAGGATATTTTTCTTTGTCGGCCCTCTTGAAAGGTGGACCATTCCCTCTGTTTGGCAAATTTCCCTCCCTTAGGGGTGTGAATATGATGCTAACTGTCACCCAACTAACATGATCCAGTTTTTAGATAAACTGAACCAAGCCTCCTACAATGCTGATGTCCTTTTCTCCAACCAACTTTTATATTACTATGGCCTAATAGGAAGGAGGAGGCATTGAAGAAGCCTCTTGGTATAAAACTTTATCTTTTGTCTTTATGTGATTGTACATCTAGCTTTGGTAATGCTAATTGTGAGGATTCCTTTTTTGCTAATACCATGGTGTTCAAAGCTAAGATGAGTGACTTCCTGCGGTAGCAATCCCAAGGGAGCATTTCTTCGGGGGCTCTTGTGCCCTTTTCCAGAACTCTTGTCCCCTCTAGCACCCTATCATCTCGTCACTTATCCAGGCATCCCCTATCTTCTGCAAGTTAAGGCTATCCGCGCTTTTTTGAAAGAGCTACTGAGATTGCATGGGGGAAATACCCTTTAGATGATTCTTCCTCTAGCCCTGCCAAGAGAATTCGAGGAAGCTTGGTTGCAGGAGGGGGGCTAGTAATAGCTAAGCCTTTAAGGCAGTATCCCCTCCCTCTAGGATTAATTCTTCTTGTCATTTTTGAGATGATGCTCAGGGAGGATATATGTCCCCACTTAGGACATGCCTTCCTCCTCTTTTGTTGTGATGGAAGAGGATGTGTCAATGGCATTGTCCTTATTGTGGGGTTTGGCTCCTTCTATGGATAGGAGCTATATGGAGATACTAATTTCCATTCTATTGAGGGATAGGACCGTCCTATATTTCGCTCATGTATTTCCTACAATTTTAAGATTTTTCAAGGATTCTTTTCTTCTATAACCTTCCTGCTCTCCCCTGTGGCTAGGTTGGCATGCTATTAGGTCAACTGCTAGGTGATTTCCAAGGGGTTTCTTTAGAAGAAACCCAAAGGAGGCTCATTGAGCTGGATGAGAAATGTTAGGGCCTGAGGAGGGAGTTGGAGTGGGAGCAAAAAGCCAAGAAGGACCACAAGGCTAACTAGGAGACCTGGATAAAGAGAGGAGAAAGTTGGAGGGGATGTTTAAGGCGATTGCTCAGGCGCACAAGAAAGAGCTCCAGGATACAAGCAGTACATCTACACCAAGGAAGACCGCAAGTGGCTGGAGGCCAAATTGGCCACCATTAAGGTGCACTTCCTCAAATATGATGAGTTTGAGGAACATCTCATGACAATGGGTGGAAACCTCTTTTCGAAGGCCTTCTAGGCCTGTTCTCAGCAATTTATTGATAATGAGTGTCCTCCAGTTGGGGTGGGCATATCTTTTCTTAATGTGGGCAAAACTTTGGAGGATTTCTAGGAAAAGGGCATGGGAGAGGAATGCCGGGTGGCCCCTCGTCTACCTTTATCGCCTTATATTATAGTGGAATTTGAGGAGAACCTTTGAGGTATGCCTCGGTCATTTTTTAGGTGTTTTCCTTTTAGAAAATCAAAGTTTATTCATGCTCTCCTCTATGTAGGAAAGCTCTCTACGGGGTCTGAGATAGAAAGCACATCTGGCAAGCGGCCTGACCCCATTGTTGTGGATTACGGAGTCCCTCCCCTCAAGGGTGGTGAGTGGAACCTTTTTATAGCTCCTAAAGCGAAAGACCTGAAGGAAACCTATCCTTTGAGGGAGGCTACTGAAGTGACTATCTAGGAGAGGAAGACTCGCCGGAAGAGCCTACTGCCCTTGCTAACAACTAATATAATAGCTATTAGGGCTATCCTTCCCTCTACTAAGAATCTTCTAAGGCCTTTAGGGCATTTTTAAAGTATTTTTATATGTTTTTTTTGAAAGTTTGTCTGTAGGGATCCTAAAAAATTTCTTTAATTTTTTTGTAGCCTATGTAGACCATTGATGTTTTTGGGCCATGAGGTCGGAGCAATTTATTTTTGCTTTTATGGATGCACCTTTCTACTTTCTTACATACTTATGTCTGTCTTTGCTTTGTTTGTATCATAATTGTTTTCGGATATCATGCTAACTGTACTGCAAGAATGAGACCAAAGTGAGGAATACAAGCTTCTTTATAGGCGAAGGCTTAGGGGTCCATAAGGAGAGGACTTAAGGCAATGTAGCTTGGTTGTGCTAAGAGAATTCTTTATATGGGATTCACTTTTGAGAGAGGGCCGAATCCCTTAGGAATAATTCCATCATTGGATAGATGAAACAATAAGGAGGCCATAAGCCTTGTTTTTGATTGATGGGAAGATTAATATCTTCACTATGATAGGGGCTTGAGCATGCAATAGGATGTTGAAGGTACCTAGTGAGGCTTTCTTATAAGGGAAGTCTGTAGGTTAGGAGACACAACCTTGGGAATATCCCTAATAGAATACCTTAAGGATTCCTTAGTGAAGGATGGACAAGTGGTGTCTTACTGATGAGGTTGGGGAGCCTTCTTGGAGGAGGAACATGTTTTCGTATCTTTGAGGAGGTTGAGAAAAACCTTTGTAGAGGGACAAGTGTTGTCCCGCTGAGTTAGTTTCAATGTATAAGGGGTCTGAGCCCTCAAAATATGAAGTGTATGTGTGCTTCTTTTGTAGATGAAAGTTACAACTTTTTGAGAAGGTCATTACCCAGGATAGATGAGGCCTAAGCCTGCATGGGCCAAAAGCTCACTTTTAAAAAAGGTCGGTGAGCCTTATAGGGGGCCAAAGCCTGCTTAGGGAAAGAGCAATGTCTTCCTGGTAGAGGATATTGGAGCCTTGAATGAGGTGAGAGCCCACTTCAAAGGAAGAATATTGTCTTCTTGATTGATGTGGGCGAAGCCTTGAATGGGACAAGGGCCTGTTTCAGAGGAAAAGCAGGGTATTCTTGATTGAGGAGGCCAGAGCCTATATGTAGGGAGGAAACTAGAGCCTATCCCATAAGATTGGGAAAACATAAGCTCAGTGAAGGGTCAGACCTTTGTTTGAGGAAGACCTTGATCATTCTTATTTGGATGATGGAGGCTAAGTCCCCACTAAAATTGACTAATAGGGGGACGATTTGCAAGCCATCCACTAAATTATGTTAGTAATTGTCCAAAGTAGAATAAAAGAAAATATTAAATAAAATACATATGGAATGTAAAAGATAAATAGGATGTATGAATCCATAAGAACTTGGGCCCCTCATTCGTCCTGAGAGGTAATTTATGTGTAAAACTTTTTGAGATGTTGTACATTCCAAGGACGCAGATGTTTTCTTAATTCGCAATCCTCTAGCTCATATGCGTCTCGTCTAATAATCTTTATAACGTTGAGCGAGCCTTCCTACTTGGGTTCTAGCTTCTCAATGGGCTTTAGGGCATCTACTTTTTGTAGGAATAGGTCTCCTACTTGGAATTCTCATGCCCATACACCTTTATTGTAGGCTTTGGCCATCCCTCTTTTGTATTTTACAATTTGGAGAAAGGTTTTGTCCTGGGCTTCCTCAATTATGGCTAGGTTTTCCTGGACGAGGGCCTCATTTCGTGAAGCCTCATAAGATTCCACCCAATAGAATTCCACACCGATTTCGGCAAGAATGACGACCGTAGTGCCATAGACCAGATCGAAGAGGGTTTTCCCTTGGTCCTACTAGGGATTGTGTGATGGGCCAATAAGACTCTTGGGAGTTCGTCGACCCATGCTCCTCCTACTCTTTGAGCTTTGTCTTGAGTCCATGGATAATGAGATGATTCATCACTTCAATTTGTTCATTATCTTGAAGGTAAAACACAATAGTGAAACACCACTTGATATTCATTTCTTGGCACCAAGCTTTCATTTGGGCCCTGGAATTGTCTTCTATTGTTGGACATAAGTTCATGGGGAACTCCGAATCGACAGACTATGTTATTCTAGAGGAATTCGAGTACCTTTTTCTCAATGATCTTGGTGACAGCTTCGCCTTCTACCCACATGGTGAAGAAATCCATGACAAGTAGCATTAATTTTCATTGACCCGGAGCTAGAGGGAAGGGACCGACTATGTTGATTCCCCCCTGGAGAAGGGGCATTGTGTATAAATGGTGGTTAAGGATTCCACCGGCTTATGGATAAGGGGTGCATGTCTCTGGCACATTTGCACTTACAGTCAAGGTCCTTGGAGTCAATTTTAATAGTAGACCAGAAGTAGCTTGCTTGTACAGTTTTTCTAGATAGAGTTAGCCATCAGGTGTAAGATCACAACATCCCTTGTGGATTTCCTGAAGGACATATTGGCCTTCTTCAGAGGAAAGGTACTTAAGAAGTGGCATGGTAAATGATTTTCTGTATAGAATTCTTCTAATAATTACAAAGCATAGGGCCCAGTTTTTTATCCGGGATGGCTTTTTGTTTGTCTTTGGGGAGGATTCCTCTTTTAAGAAAGTTGATGATTTCCTTTCACCAATTGTCCATGTTGGTGGTGGCGAGGACTTCTTCTTCAGGGCAAGCCTTAGTAAGGGTTATGACCATGATCCTCCTAGTATGACAATCTTGTAGTGAGCTAGCCGACTTAGAGAGGAAGTCTACTTTGGTATTTTCCCTCGGGAAATCAGCTGTACGCAGAGCTGTGTGAATTCCCTTTTACATTCCTTAATCTGAGGTATTTGGTTACACTCTATTCCCGAGCTTCATAGCAGTCTTCCACATGGCAAGCCACTAACTAGGAACCTAAGTAGGTTATTAGGTTTTGAGCTCCAGCTCCCAGAGTCAGTTGGATTCCAGTAATTATGATGACCCCAAAAACCCTTATTTATTATTATTATATTATTATTAGTATTATTGTTATTAGAATTAGTGGTTGCATACATGCATACATTATTAATTACAAAACGTATAAGGTTCTTTACAAACATAAGAGTACATCCAAAAAAAAGAGAGTATCGACTTGCTAGTTCTACTATCTCTACAAAGCAAAAGGCAACAAAAAACCACAAAATACAGGTTCGGAAGCATCTAAAGCATTATATAACACGAAATCAACATACGTTGAGTAGAAACATTTCTTTATGCACATAAGGTGCTCGGGTGTCAAGTGCACTTTGTTTACACATAGCACATATATAGTTTTACACTTTCTACCTTTTGTCACTTGACAGTGACCCTTATAACTACCCGGGCCGAAATAACAACCAGCACATTTCTCCCACCAGCCTTATCCTCCAATGGTCGTATTCCGGGCATACGCCTAGTATTGTCCTACGACTCTATCTCTTGAGTAGATCCCTCCGACTACCCAAGGGGGGATTAGGAGATGAAAGGGGTGTGAACTCTCCCGACTACTTAATAGTATGTCCCGGTGGAACACCTCCCAGACCATTCCAACAGATATGGGCCCATTCACAGAATTGCAATTTGTTCACACATGCACATAATCTTTGGAAGTTTATATTATAGTTTAGTAAAGTAAGCTCCACACTTATAAATGAAAGCTTTATATTTGCTTATTAAGCATATTTACTTAGAACTGTTAAATATGTAAATAGCTAGTAGCAAAAATATGTAAATAGATAAAATATAAATATAAATATATAAATATAACTAGTATGAATATATAAATATAAAGATTAAAATATAACTAGTATAAATATATAGATTAAAATATAACTAGTATAAATATATAGATAGACAAAATATAAGATATATAAATATATGAATTCTACATATATACCTATACGTACATATAACATAAAAATATATATATAACTACATATATACATATCCGTATAGCATAGATATATATATAGATCTATTATAATTAGGATTAAGTAGATAGGTTAACCTATAATGAATCCCTAAATATATTATATATTTATGTATATCTATGTACAACTTAAACATATAACTTAGATATAAAAATAATCATAAGTTTAAAATCCTTTATGTATATAAAATAAGCATATCTTTATAACAAAATAAGCATAAATCCATAGTATTTAAAGTGCTAAAATAGGCATAAATCTATAGTATAAAGGTATAATAAAAGTTCTATTTATCAAATGACAGATATGTGGAGCTTTCTTTACCAAGACTTTCAAGAACAACATAGGATATTCCCTTAATAGCTCAAATAAAGTATCATGGTTTCATACTACTTCATATAAAGCATAAAACTCACATAATAGCTCAAATAAAGCATAAAATTCCATATTATTGCAAAAAGGGCACAATAATCACATAGTTTTTCCAAGAAAGCATAGTAAGCACATAGTACTCCAAAGAATCATATTAATCACATAATATCTTCAAGATCATGCTCACAAGTCTATCCATCCTTCAAATTCCTCCCAACAAGAGTTATAATATGAAAAATTAACCATAAAGCTTTAAAGTAACATGAAGATGGCAAAATAACTAAAATCCTCAACTTGGAGGCATGTTTGGCAAAAGCTCTCACTCTAGGCCATTCAAGCTTGATCTTTTAAATTTCTTGGGCACAAGAGTATGGAAGCTTGCCTATTCTTCACAAGAAAGAAGAAGAAAACCTCTACTTAAGGCACAAAGAATGTTCCTACCTTGTGTTCTTCCAAGTAGTGTATTGTTTTGAGAGAAAATGATAGTGTTTTGAGAGAAAATGAGAGAGTGTATGTGTGTGAGCAAGGGGGCACGGTTTGGGGCTGTAAAAGGGCTGAAAATGAGGATTGTGGGTGTGTAAGGTCTTGTGTATTGATCCTAGAAGGTATTAGAGACAAATAGCTAAATATTAAAATCATCAAAATACCTCTTCCATACAATTATACATGGTTGTCTATACATACACCTCACTTTACTAACCACCATGTATATGTATGTGGGTATGTGTGTGTGTATGCAGCTATGTATATCACCACTAATATATAATTAGATATGTATATGGGTTCAAGAGTGTATTAGTAGAGATATTTTGCTAAAATATAAAATAAAATCAACTAAAATCAAACAAAACCTATAAAATCTTAAAACTCTTATTTATTAAGTATTTGTATTGTTTATGTCTCAGCAAAACCGAAATTTGGGGTTGGAGATGTAAGGACCCGATTTTCTTATATTTTAAATATATTATTATTTGATGATTATATGATTATTATACTACTTGTATTATGTGAAATTTTCTTTAAAAACTTGACGATACATGCCTATGCTTATTTATTAATGCATAGTTATAACAATTGGAATTATTTTTCTTTCTTTTCTTTCTTTATTAATCATAAAATACACATTTTTCAATTATACATATATATAATTTCGAAAATTCATATATATATATATATATAGATAGATATTAGGTTTGGAATATTTTAGAAAAATCTAGCTATTAAATATCATTTTCATAATAATAAATGTTATTAAATGTTATAAGATTGTAGAAGATTTGGATGATAATTGGATAAGCATGAAAATTGGATAAGCATGATAATTGGATAAGTATGAAGATTGGATAAGCATGAAGATTGGATAAGCATGAAAATTGGATAAGCATGATAATTGGATAAGTATGAAGATTGGATAAACATGAAGATTGGATAAGCATGAAAATTGGATAAGCATGATAATTGGATAAGCATGAAATGTAGATAAGATCAAATGCATTAGTTGTGGATAAAGACTTTATTATATAATAATTGTATTTCTTGCCCTAAACTCTATAAAAGTGGGCATGATCTTCATTTTCATCACACACACATATATATAATTATATCAAGAAGGCTAGTTAAGGTAGGAATTTCCTTAATTACATAAGTTAATTTCTAGTGCTAGTTTATCATTTTATTATCATGATATTATGCTTCATTATGCTACTACAAGTTATTAGAAAGTATGTTTCTAGTTATATTTATATTTTATGTTCATAGAATTAATATGAAAGCATGTATGTGTATCATTCCAAAATATGCTATTTGTATGCTTTTATATTTAAAGTGATAAGTATGAAAGTATGTTCCTTATGTGAAATTATGTGAGAATATGTTTATGTGAAAATCTTTATTTGTGCATGCCGGGCCCAAATGTGTTTTCGGTGTGGATGGGGCTAGAGTTCGGCCGGGCGGCAGTGGGCTTGCCGGTCTTAAAACAGTTCTCGCCATCCATGTCCTAATCCCATCTTGCATGGACGGAGTGCTCCCTGTATTGGTTGTGGGTCGTAGGAAATTGGCATAGTCTCGGGATATGACCACCGATGTGATTGGTTGGACACCAAGATTGGTTGGAATTGGTGTACTTATTGAAAATATTGTGTGGGAGTTATAAGGAAATTATGATCATAATAATGTGATCCAAAGGTAAAGTATTATGTGAATTATTACGTGGTTATGTGCACATATATGTACACACAAGCCCTTCTATTTTCATCCATATATACCTATAAAGCCTTCTATATCCTCTCTTTTTCCCTAAAAACATTTCAAGGTAGGAGTATTGTTTAATTTCATGAGTAAAGTAGGAATTTAAGTATCTTGTAAGTTTTAGATATTTTATGCTTTCATTTTCATTATAGTATTATGTGAAATTATGTGTCTACGTGCACCTATTCAAACACACACGCACCTTATGGGGTTGAATGATATTTCTACTCAACCGTCGCGTTGACTCCTCCTTTCCAATACTTTTTAGACAGAAATGAGATAGCGGATCAGAGTGGCGCAGCGGAAGCATTTGGAAGCTTTTTACACGATATAGTTACTTTTCTATTCTTTTGAAAATTGTGACTTTTGTATTTTGTACAAATTATATGTGAAAATAATTATTTATACAACTATGAAAATATTACCGTTGCGCGTTTCTATCCAATTTTATTTTATAAATAAAAGGGTATTTTTTCGGGTCGTGACAAATGGTATCAGAGCCGCTTGCCAGCCGGAATACTGGGAGCTAAGTGCTCTGTGGGGCAAAGTGCTACGCATACGGGAGCCACCGCTTGAGCCCGCAGAGCAAATGTTACGTCTTGAGCCCACGAGGCCAAGTGCTATGTATTGAAAGTCTTGAGCCCACGAGGCCAAGTACTATATGTCTTGAAAGTCTTGAGCCCATAAGGCCAAGTACTATCTCTTGAATGTTAAGAGCCTGCGGGGCAAAGTGCTACGTGTGCAAGAGTCGCCTCTTGAACCCACAGGAGCCACCTCTAGAGTCCCGACGCCTGGCAGATGGTATTGGTATGTGTGACTTTTGCTAAAAACTTCTAGTGTATTTATTGGATTTCGTATTTGATTGAAATACATTTTGGGTTCTAAAATCTACTGTGAAAATATAGTTTTGGAAAAATACCCTCAACTATTTTACTAAACAAAATTGACTTTCGAGGACGAAATTTTTTTTAAGGGGGGGAGGATGTAAGGACCCGATTTTCTTATATTTTAAATATATTATTATTTGATGATTATATGATTATTATACTACTTGTATTATGTGAAATTTTCTTTAAAAACTTGACGATACATGCCTATGCTTATTTATTAATGCATAGTTATAACAATTGGAATTATTTTTCTTTCTTTTCTTTCTTTATTAATCATAAAATACACATTTTTCAATTATACATATATATAATTTCGAAAATTCATATATATATATATATAGATAGATATTAGGTTTGGAATATTTTAGAAAAATCTAGCTATTAAATATCATTTTCATAATAATAAATGTTATTAAATGTTATAAGATTGTAGAAGATTTGGATGATAATTGGATAAGCATGAAAATTGGATAAGCATGATAATTGGATAAGTATGAAGATTGGATAAGCATGAAGATTGGATAAGCATGAAAATTGGATAAGCATGATAATTGGATAAGTATGAAGATTGGATAAACATGAAGATTGGATAAGCATGAAAATTGGATAAGCATGATAATTGGATAAGCATGAAATGTAGATAAGATCAAATGCATTAGTTGTGGATAAAGACTTTATTATATAATAATTGTATTTCTTGCCCTAAACTCTATAAAAGTGGGCATGATCTTCATTTTCATCACACACACATATATATAATTATATCAAGAAGGCTAGTTAAGGTAGGAATTTCCTTAATTACATAAGTTAATTTCTAGTGCTAGTTTATCATTTTATTATCATGATATTATGCTTCATTATGCTACTACAAGTTATTAGAAAGTATGTTTCTAGTTATATTTATATTTTATGTTCATAGAATTAATATGAAAGCATGTATGTGTATCATTCCAAAATATGCTATTTGTATGCTTTTATATTTAAAGTGATAAGTATGAAAGTATGTTCCTTATGTGAAATTATGTGAGAATATGTTTATGTGAAAATCTTTATTTGTGCATGCCGGGCCCAAATGTGTTTTCGGTGTGGATGGGGCTAGAGTTCGGCCGGGCGGCAGTGGGCTTGCCGGTCTTAAAACAGTTCTCGCCATCCATGTCCTAATCCCATCTTGCATGGACGGAGTGCTCCCTGTATTGGTTGTGGGTCGTAGGAAATTGGCATAGTCTCGGGATATGACCACCGATGTGATTGGTTGGACACCAAGATTGGTTGGAATTGGTGTACTTATTGAAAATATTGTGTGGGAGTTATAAGGAAATTATGATCATAATAATGTGATCCAAAGGTAAAGTATTATGTGAATTATTACGTGGTTATGTGCACATATATGTACACACAAGCCCTTCTATTTTCATCCATATATACCTATAAAGCCTTCTATATCCTCTCTTTTTCCCTAAAAACATTTCAAGGTAGGAGTATTGTTTAATTTCATGAGTAAAGTAGGAATTTAAGTATCTTGTAAGTTTTAGATATTTTATGCTTTCATTTTCATTATAGTATTATGTGAAATTATGTGTCTACGTGCACCTATTCAAACACACACGCACCTTATGGGGTTGAATGATATTTCTACTCAACCGTCGCGTTGACTCCTCCTTTCCAATACTTTTTAGACAGAAATGAGATAGCGGATCAGAGTGGCGCAGCGGAAGCATTTGGAAGCTTTTTACACGATATAGTTACTTTTCTATTCTTTTGAAAATTGTGACTTTTGTATTTTGTACAAATTATATGTGAAAATAATTATTTATACAACTATGAAAATATTACCGTTGCGCGTTTCTATCCAATTTTATTTTATAAATAAAAGGGTATTTTTCCGGGTCGTGACAGGAGAAGTGAAAAGACCAAAATACCCCTTGTTTTGCCCTTTTTCGAAAATTGCCCAAAAATAAAAATAAAATTCTAAAAATTCGAAAATTAATTTTTATAAGTCAAATAAAATCTAAAATATTTATTTATATTATTATTTTCATTCTTTGATAATAATTAATCATTTTAAAAATTAGATTTCAAATTAAGAACTTAAAGACAATGTTTTTCGAAAATTACTAAAAATTCTCGAAAAAAAGGTAAAAGTTGAAAATAATTTATTAAATAAATTCTGGGAGTTTAGAAAAAGTAAATGTATAAAATTTTAAGAATATTTGGAATTTATAATATTTTCTAAAAATTTGTGCAGTAAATGCTCATTTATTCACAAATAAAAATCATATTTTTGAAGAATAATTTCTATAAAACAATAATTCACAAAATAGTTCTATATTAAAAAAAATGATTCGTCAAAATAATGGACACCCAATGTATAATATAAAATATTTAAATAAAGAATTTTACCAGGTCGTTACAGTAATCAATGCATCATATTCGGCCTCATTTTTGGATTCATCCCCTTCGAGATTGGTAAGTACCATACCAACACTGCTTTCGTCACTGGTGGAGGAGCCATGGTTGTTCCTCCTTAGATGCAGATGGTAGTGTCATTTCGGATATGAAGTCTACGAAGGCTTAAGCCTAGATAGCAGTTTTGAAAGAGTAAGAAATGTCAAACTCTCCTAGCTCTGTGGCCCACTTGATGAGCCTACTGAAACCCTAAGATTTCTCTAATACCTGGGTTGAGCAAAACGAAAGGATTTCATCTCTTTTCCTTCATCCAATAGACGAATCTATCAATTGTTATTTTATATGTGCCCATAATATATTAGTCTACTACTTTAAATTATCTTTAAGGATTTATCAATTATAGATATTAACATAAAAAAATGATTTAAACTACATAATTATCCCACATAAAATATCCAAAAATATAAAAATATCTAAATAAATATACGTAAATTCTTCTACGCAACATAATATTTATATTTATAATTAATATTCTTATATAATTAAATTATGTCAAAAATATAAATAATTTTTTATACATATTTTTCAAAAAATAATACCAAAATATTTTACAATTAATTATTTAATGTTGTTGTACATATAAATATAGTAAACAAATATAAATACATATGTATTGTATGCAATATTACTCAGCTTAAAATTAATTATCAACAATTATTCAAGATTGTAAAATTATGTAGATTATAAAACAATACCAAATAGATGGAAGTAAGAACCAAATCTTGAACTTAGCCTAGTGATTAATCGGTTAGGTTGAAATTGCTTTAATTTTCTTAACCTAAGCCCAATCCTCAGTCATAACAAATTGATTTTTTTTTCAATTATCCTGCATTTTATCATGCAACACATCTAATTGGCACCGCATTAGCAATTGGCCCCTCTAAATCTAAAAATATCCATAATTTTTCAAGTCATTTCGGTGAATTTTACAATTTCTAGTGAAATTGGACTTCTCCAGCAAAATTTGTATCCAAATTGCCATTATTTGTGGACATGTTGTATTAAATGTGTCACCCCCTAATTTAGTGTACCAAAATCTTAAAATTGACAACTTACTGTATGAAAAATGTAAATTCCCCTATATATAATTTAGACTTATTTATTTAGTTTTTAGTTTTTTTAGGTTTTATAATATGTAATTTCATCAAATATTGCATTTGCTTAAATTAATTGAATTTATACAGTATTTTTTATATAATATATATTTAAATTCTAGATTTATAATATTTATATAAACTAAATATTTTGAACTATATATAGTAAAATACATACATGTACAAATATGTGGTGGGATACTTTTTTCCTTCGAAAAATGCCAACACATGCCCATGTAGGAACTAAATACATATCACACCGCCAACATCATCGCCCCAGCAACATATATTGCGAAAAATTAAAAAGGCCCCAATTTTTCTTACTATGTCAGCTTCGACAACAAGAATAGTACAAAATTGGATTAAATTTGAAACTTTAAAAATAAAGGATTAAAATTGAAAAATGCAAACACGCCAGACTTAGAGGATAATTTTTTTTGTAAAAATCTCTAATCATATGTATACTATTCTTTATGAGTTTATGTAAGAAAATGCTTGCCCGTGCCCGTACCCGTACCAGGTTCGGCCACATCGAAATTAATCATGTGGTGAGTTTTATAATTTTCATGTGATTGGTGTACAGTTTAGAGAGAGTGACCAATCGCATAACAAGTGTATTAATTAACACTTGCTACGAGTGATGGCGTCGGGGGAGGGGGGGGGGGGGGGGCGGGGGGCTGGTGGTGGTGGTCGGCCCCCTCAATTTTTCATAAACCCATTTCTAGTATATATATATATATATATATATATATATATATATATATATTAGAATTTTAAAATTTCATCCCCCAAAAATAAAATTTTGATTTTTATATAAGTTATATAATAAAAATTTTAATTGTCTACACTCTATTTTATTTTGGTGATTTATTTTTTACCTAATCTCATGATTTGCCATAATAATTAAATCCTCTCTCTTTCTCCTTTTCCTTATTCTCTTCAAATTAAGATACTAGAAATTCTATTAGATTTTACTTCTTTCTTTTATCCCAATTAAAACATCAAAAATCCTATTAGAAATTTTCTCTTTTCACAAACCCTACAACATTCAACCTTTTCTCCGAAAGCAACATAAAATAAGATATTGTGTATTAATTTTGAAATTTATTCATTTATTTATTTTTGAGATTTGAATCTTATGATTGTTAATATGAATCTTGATAGTTGTTCAATATTAAGCATAATGAGTCTTGATATTTATTTGTTGGGCTATTGAACTTGAATGAATTTTACTAATTTGACACTTCATATTTAATTGGGAGTGACTTGGGCAATTTGATGGGGGAGAAAAAAGAAAAGATATTTTTTGAGATTTGAATATATTTTTTGATTGTACGAACAAAGAGAAAGAAAAAAAACTATTTTACTACTTTTTGAGTTTTGATTATATATCATTATGTGAGTTTATATTAATTTTATTGAGTTTTGTTAAAAAATTCTTTGTTAAGTATTTTTTAAAAGTAATTCATTATCCATTATATTTGCTTCTTGAAATAGAGAATAACTTGTTATTTTGTTCAGTATCATTTTTTTATATATTGTTTTTTATTGTAGTACTTTTATTTTACTATAGCACTTTTAATTAGTCGTATACGCATGCATATGATGATTTTTGTTATTTTATATATTAATATTATATATAACCCTTATATTTATATATTTTAATAATTAATAATCTTGAAAAAAAATTCGCCCCCCCTCAATTAAATTTCTGGCTCCGTCTCTGCTTGCTACATGATTGATTGAGTGCGATCAAATTGAATGTGGATAGGAATTTTGCCTTCATGGTTTGTTTTCTCAAAAATTTTGATTCTTTAGTTAATAGTCTAGCTATTTTTGTCCTTTAGCTCCAACTATTTATATTTCCCATAACTGACCATCTTGGCCCCTGATTCTGGTTGCCCGCATCTATAACCAGTGGCGAAGCCAGATCACTCACTCAGTGGGGTCAACACTTGTGGATTGGCCAACCGACAATGATTGTTTCTTTCCCATATACCTAACCATTGAAAGTTTTCTCAAACAATCATTTGAAAAAGTGTCAAAAGTATTTTTGACAGTTTTATTTTTGACTGAAAAGTCTATCGAAATTCAATTTTTTTTTACAAACAATTCTTAGCAAAAGTGTCAAAAGTGTTTTCCGACAATCTTATTTTCGATTGAAAAATCTATTAAAATTTAATATTTTTTTAGTGTATTTGGTGTTATTGACAATGGCAAATCGATAAAATTTAACTAAAATGATAGATTTGTATATTACGTTTTCTTCTTAATTAGGTAGGGCTTAATCAATTTTGTAGGCCCCTTAATTTGAAATTTTTTTTTTAATAAATTAATGAATGAGAAGATAATTTACTCCTTTTAATATGATATTATTGGTGGATATAAATGTATAAATATATATGATTTTATTTTTGTTTTCACTATAAAAGGTGGCCTATTTCTTTTTGATTATTTTAAAGTTGAAAAAGTTTTCACGTTTATTTGGTTTTTTCATTTATGACACCCTTCTATTTAAATATATATTATTTTGAGTGGGGTCAATTAGTACCATATTTGTTATAATTTTACATATAAATATACATATTTATGTATATAATAGAATTTTCAAAAATTGAGGGGGTTCAATTGCACCCCCTCACCACCACGTGGCTCTGCCCGTGTCTATAACCTTTGTTACTGTCACAGGCTTGGTATCGGTAAATGACCATACATACTGGCACTAGTCCAAAGCAATAGTCCAAAGCAAAATAGATTAAGAAGAAAAAGTAAACTTCTATCTAATAAATTTAAAATCCATGCAGAAAATGAACTAAAATATATAATGAACAAGAAATTGTTGCAAACCCAAACAAGAACATTTTCGTTCCATAAACATATGATTTCATATTTGACCAAGTTATATATTTTGAGAACACAAATGAAATGAAATTTGTATTCGGAAAAACTAAATCAGGAGATAAATATATATGCATAAATTATATGTATTTGTTTCAGTTATATGTATGTGGTTATGTATGAATTCATATACGTAATTTTTGCATGAAGCGATCTTGCAAAGTAGTTCACACCATTTGACCTAGTGTACGTATTTGTCAGTTCATATCATGATGATGTATAAGTATATATATATATATATATATATATATGTATATGGAACTTATATATGAGTTATTAGACCATACATGATATTATCAGCAATTTGTTTTATTACAATATTTACATTTTCATATTCATTGATTTAAAATTCATAAATATACGTCCAACTTAAATGACATAAGATCTCCAAAGAAATATCCAAATAAATTATTATTTTTTAAAGGAAAATTTATAAAAAATCTGTTAAAGTCTGCTTTAACTACAAAACAACTCATATATATATATATATATATATATATATATATATATAATTCAAAAATCTTAAAACTATCCAAATAAGCGTATACGTGGATAATATTTTTTAATTTTATTTTAACATGTATGAAATTCAAATATTTTTATATGTATTTAAATAAGTATATTTGTTATTCGTGTTTATCTAAAAGAATCCAAAAATTATCAAGTATTTAAACTATGATGGGTTAAATTTTATTTCGAATAAAATAACAAAATTAATATTATACTTACAATATTTATCATTTACTTTAATAATAATAATTATAATTTGATTCCACGTAAATTTTTAAAAAATTCATTGCCTTAATTATAAGAAAATAAATATTGAAATCCAACATATTCTGTTATTGTATAATTTTTTTAATATATTTATTTATTGATTGATTTATATTATAAAAATGTTGAAGTCTTTATCAAATTGTTTTTTATAATAAAAATTTATGAAAGTATATACATGAAACTCTATGTACATGTTTGATTACATCTTATATAGCATTTATACCCCATGAAATTACTTTATAAGTATATTTAATTTGGTATTGGATTTCTTATGAGCCGTATGAGCCGTATGAGCCGTGTAGCTTGAAATTCAGCTTGAATTTCAAATTTCGTAATATGGTCTATAACAATCTCACTTGTGGGTGAGATTCACGAATTTCAATTAAGAGAAATTTTATTTCAAAACAAACACACTTACTAATGCTTAAATGCGGGACCCAAAATTTAAAAAATTTAGTATCTTATACTTCTAATGCAATATCAAACAAGTTCTATAATTTCCCGTTCCTTAACATGGGGCTAAATATTAGTTCTATTTATCAAATTTATAATTACGCCCTAGCACTAACTAATAGAGGAGTTTTTTTATAATTAGGATAACAACCGCCTGGTGCGATTTTTTAAGATGGAAGCAAACTTTCAAGAACAATTACCCCATAACACTAACAAATAGACGATCTTTATGTAATCAAGATAACTAACAACTATTGCTATTTTATGATAAAGCAAACTTAAAGGGTAGTAAGTATAATTTCAATATATAGAAGGATTTTTTCGTAACCTCGGGGGTCTCTAGTAACTATCCCTTATTTAAATTATAATTGACGGTGTCAAGAGTTTCAGTTTATTATTGATATTAACCACTCGATTTGTTTCTAAAAAATATGACTTTGATACTATATAAGACCTTGAATGGGCCACCTTCACTGATCAACAAAGTTAGCAAATACCAAGGAGCACACACAAACAAGGAAGGAAGATTCGTTGATTTCTTTTTCTCTCAGCTCCCTTTCAAAGTTTCAATGAATCTGCCAATAAAACCATCATAGAGATGAAAAAAGGTCATTTGCGTTGCCCTCATCGTTCTCATTGTCACCACCTCCATGAGCGTCGCCGTGGTAGCTGCCAATATGAGGGCCACCACCGATAACGAGGAGGCAGGTCATATTTTTTTTAAAAAAATTTGTACTAATAATGTCTTGTTTTGTACACATTCTCTAATTTTATATACACAAATACATATCATATTAACATGAGGATTTTGTTATCATAAATATGGATGGTCACCAATATGTGCTGCATATTTGATCCATGTAATTCATCAAAAACTAAACCAAAAATGAATACAATTTAATAATTACCAAACCACAAAATCCAACAAATCTTTTGCCAAAGGTTTTTCATATAAATTCCATACACACAATCCCATAATTAACCTTCCAACTTCCACCTTATATAAACACCCACAACCTATTAAAAAAAAAGAATAAAAAAAATTAAGCGAAACATGAAAAAAGACCACTTCTTTTCTTTTGCTCTCTCTCACATACACTAACATTCTTTTACATTGCTCTATTAGATTTAGTTTCAGATGTTTGCACCAAATCAACCAACCAAGAATTATGCAACGTAGTTCTCGAATCCTACCCGACTCAGACCTTCGTGGCTTGGGCCAAGTTATTGTTACAAAAGCCATAACTGCAGCTGAGAACATCATAATAGCGGCTAAGTCGATCAAAAATGGCTTCAACACGAATAAGGTTGATTGTGTGTGTAGCGACTAGCAACGATTGCCATTGATAACCTCAAGGGGTGCATTGGCTACTTGGAGGAAACGAGCAGGAGAGTGCTAGCGACCTGCTGACGAAGGGCTCGGCGGCTCTAACTGATGTGAATACGTGTGATGATGAGTTTGGCACTGATGGGCCGCCTGAGGTAAAGGCAACCAACCGCACAGCTCGGGATCTCATTGATATACTTTTAGTTATTGCAAATAAGATGTAAGGTAGAATTACCAAAAAAAAAATTACATGTATACCCACACACGAAAGAATATGAAATTATTAATTGTATCCCTCTTACACAAAAAATTACATGTATACCCACAGGATGGTTTTGAAATTGCGGATTCACCCCTCTTCAATATGGCTCTGGCAAAAAAAATTGATGACATCAACAAGAATTTTATGTGAAATGATGATTTGCCCCCTAGTCATGGGTTCTAAAAAATTATTTCAAAGGATGTGCTTGGATGCACCCAATCGGTCACCAAAAATCGGGTCGGTACCCAAATACATGTTAGAATTTTGTGACGGATATTTGGCAGGAATATCCTACCCGAAGTACCTGATCGAGTACTCAACAATTTATATAAAAAAAGAAAGTTAAAAGGTTCAAAATTGGTTTTACTAGTCAAGACTGTAAAAAAAGAAAACGAAACAGAACTCTCTCGCTCTCGACCCCCTGCACTCTCTACCTCTCGACTTTCTCTCACTCTCTCGACCCTCCTTCTCTCCCTCTCACTCAGTCTCAACGGCACCATGGACCAGGAATTAATTTTTTAATTTGTGGTATTGGATAGATTTTAAGAATTTGTGTGATATTATGAATCATGTGACTATTGGTGAAACTGTTGTTTTCCATGGGTGCATTTTTTGGTTTAAAATCATGTGATGCAAATTACAGATTGATTCTTGACAGGTTCCTTTTTTTCTTTTTTTTTTTAGACCATATTGAATAGGTTTCTTTAACAAATTAGAGAAATAATGTGATACCCTAACCCTTTTAAGAGGCATATTATGGTTATTATTTTTTTTATACAACCCTAGTCAGTTAAATGTCATTTTCGCCTTAATAAATGTCATTCATGCTACGATTGTATAAGATATAGATAAGATTGTAGAAGATTTGGATAAGCTGAAAATGGAATGAGCTCATTACTTGATAAGCATGACAATTGGATAAGTCATTATATATATATACCCAATATATCTAGGTATATCTATATATATATATATATATACTTAATTATGAAATAGTAAGATAGCTTATATATTTTGTGTTACTGGATCCCTCTCGGCTAAGATTAGTCCTGGATTTGTATGGTTGGGATACGATAAGAGATTAGTTGATTGAAAGTAAGTGGTTCTTCTCTTTATTTATTTTATAAAGAGATGTTTTTTCTTAAATTTACGTCTGTTTGGAAAAGTCATTTTTCTTATATAAAAAGTGGATTTGAGCATGCTATTTTATGAATTTCTCTATGTAAAGCTAAAGGTTGTTTTATTGTTGTACTATATGTGTATATATGATCATGCTCTAAACACTTGGAATTCTATCCGCAGGAACGAGTTTCGAAAGTTCTGACCGGGCTACGAGATACAGTAGCAATCTCTGAAACTTCACTTAACAGAGTTGTAGTTAAGGCCCTTATATGGGTACTAATAGGTAGTGTTCGAATCCATTTAACAGGGTAGTAGTGATGGCCCCTCATACGGTAATATAATAGTAGTGTCCGAACCCACCACACGGGGTTGGTATAGTTAGGATTTGATCAAGTTGGCCAATAGAGATTCGACTATTTCACGAAACATGGATATTTAAATGAATATGTTTGATTTCTGCTTTGCTATCCTATTCTGTAACTGGAAGGTTGTTAAACTTTTGATTTTGCAAACTTGTTCTGTTTATAAATCTGATTTTCGTGTTATATATGTATGTGTAACTTGTCAAATCCGATTATAACGGGTCAAGAGATCCTTATGGGCGACCGTGCGCCTCAGGCCCCTAATACACACCTTATTTTGCAGAGGATAGAACTGACAAGGGTCAATTTTGGGGTTGATGATCATATTGAAGACATCCCTGCATAGAGAATTAGTTAATGTTATTTCGATTTGCTATTTTCTTTATGACTCTATTTAGTAGTGCTATTATAGGCTTAGTCTTTATTTATGTCTTTGAATGGAGTGCAATAGTAGCTAGGATATTATCCCTTTCCGTTGCAATGTCTCGACTAAGGTGTTTCAATAATATTTTTATGATTTTAGTATGTTCTGATGTTCATGAATTTGGTGTCTCTAAGCCTTTAGGCTAAGGGGCATCGCCGTGCCGTGTCCCAGATTCAGGGTGTGACAAATAACCTTGAACAGGTTTTTCATTTTTTTTTACGAAGCAAGGTACCGAACCCGAAATAACCAAGGTACTATATTATTTCAAGTCATAACTAGGTAGCAAAAAATGCTAACCGACATTTCGGATACCCAATCTGATTATCCCAAATTCTGACCCGACACCCACCCCTATTTACTAACATGATGGTGATCGTATAATTTTTGCTAAGTTAGTGAGGAGGGCAAAACTATTATTCACGAAAAAATTAAATTTTTCGTTTTACCTAAAAATAAAAATAAAAAGGGTAAATCGACCAAATTACAAAATTTTCACCAAAATCCCACTGGAGAGGGGTGATCCGTAATTTCAAAATTGGCCAATGGGTGTATGTGTAATTTTTTTGTAATAAGGATACAAGTGATAATTTCATCTTTTTCGTTGATGTTGGTAATACCATCGTTTTCAAAAATTTGGAAATTTCAATTTTCTTAAAAATAAAATAATAAGGGCAAGTCAATTAAACTATAAAATTTTCGTTGGAACCTACCAAAAAGGGGTGAATCTATTGTTCAAATTGGCTAGTGGATATATGTGTAATTTTCCATGTAGAAGGATATAAAATGTATGTAGTTTTTGATCCCTGTGTTGTTGCCCTTACGGGGACCATACATTTTCTTATACTCTTCAAAGATGTCTCCATCAAGAGCCACAACAACATGTTCATCTTCACAGGATCTCCCACACTTATCAAACTTCACTTTCATTTTTATTTACAAGATCAGCCAATTGCTTATCACCGCCCCCCTGCCATCGCTTAATCAAGCATCAACCGTCACTTATTTCATCCATAAACACATTTTGATGTCACAAATTTTGAACCAGAAATGCGGGACAGTCAAATCATAACAAATGTTTCAAACATTTAACCAATATTTCACATCACAATCCAATCACTAGCTCTAGGAGTCCTACTCTCACATAACATCCATTTCAGCAAAATCATCACGGAACTCTTTTTACATATTTCATTACCGATCGAACACCCCTTGAAACATAAAAGCGTCTCAAGCATAAAATAACACAAGTTCCAATGTGTAGGATAGTTAAGACTCAACAATTTTTAGTTGATACTGTTCCTCGCGAGCATGCTCCTTAAATTTCCTCCATCTAGCCGATGATTGCCTCAAGTATCTCACCACGGTTCGGACTTTCTCAACAGAGCAACCAACTTCTGCAACCCACCTTTCACAACAAGATTCATAATATGAGCAATGCATCTCATATGTAAATATTTTCCCTCACAAATGCTTTCTTCATCTCATATGTAATATTTTCCCTCCCAAATTGCTTTCTTCCATGTTACTGGACCTTTCTTAAATATGCAATAGTGGTATCATGTGAGATGCATTATCAACTGTATAGTAAATATATTCTCTATCCTCCAATCAAGCAAACACTTTTCAATCAACAAACCCCATATCTTCACCTTTATGGCTAGCACATTGAACAAAATTCAAAGCTCCCTTATGCAACTTCCATTGATCATGAATAAAGTGGGCAAGTCAAACACATATAAGAATTTTCTGATTTGAAGTTCATTGTATCAGTGGTAAGAGACACTTGCCACCCAATATTTTTTGTTTAAAGAATCCTCTTTAATAAGCTCTTCTTATTGTAGTACAATTTGAATAATCTCGAGCAACCGTAATTCTAGATGGAATAACAAATTGAGGACATACAATAGACACAAACTTTCTAAAACCTTCACCTTCAACAAATCTAAATGGTAACTCACCGATTATAACCATTTCCGCAAGTGCTTCCCTCGTTGCTTCTTGATCAAATTTGCTAGGGGCACTCACATGAAAAGACATGTCTCTTAAATCTACACTTTGAGTGTAACTATCAATAGTGTAGTTCTCAGGCCTATTGTCGGGATTTTTCTTACAAGTTCTCATGTGATTATTCAATCCCCCAGTTCCATTTTTATGAGACTCACATGCATAATCTTTATGACAATGCTTGCATTTACCCCTTTTTCTACCATTCTTGTCTGTCAATTCTGTGAAATGTTTCCATACCTCGAACCTCTTTTTGTCATCATCACCGGACTCTGTATTTGATTGCTTCCTCTTCTTTTTACTTTGTCTTAGAGTAGAATTTTGCTCCTTTCTCTCCCGAAGAATCGCTCTTTTCATCTTGACTCATGTCCACGTTCAATTCTCATTTCTGGAATATTTTTCATATCCTATAACAATAAAACATAGTAACAATCAACACTTTAAATTTAACGAAATCAACTTTCACCAAAAAAAAAATACCAGAATTCAAAAATAATTAACTATTAAACAAACTTCTTATTAAAAAATCAAAATTTACATTTTAGCATTGTTTTAACATAATTTTTATTTTTTGCAACCAAGTGTTTGTATTCAAGTGTTTTAACAAGTCTTAATACCATCAATCCATCACCTTCTAACACTCAAACAACCTAAATTACTCAATTCCCATCAAAAATCAAACTAAATTACCTCATAAATTAAGCCAAAATTGGGGAAAAAAAAGAGATGAAGAATTACCTACTGCTGGCCTGTTGCACCTGTTGTTGTAAACTGCTTGCCTCGGTTGTTGCCTGTTGTTGGTTGTCGTAGGCTTGGAGTGCCAGTCGCTGGCAATGACGGTGAGAATTGAGAAGAGAAATAAGACTTGAGAGAGATTTAGCTTTTAGGGGTTAGGGCACTTCCTTGTTAGAAAGAAAGGGAGAACACATAACATGAGAAAGAGAGAGCCGTAATCTTGTTAAAAACTTGTTAAAAAATGTGTGTTAAATTAACACTTTTTAAAAAAGATATCACGGTTTGGTTCTATTTAACCGAACTGAGAACCGAACCGATTGTTTTTTTCGATTTTCGATTTTCGATTTTTCTTCAATTTTAACCGAAGAATAACCGAACCGAACTGATACAATTCATTTTCAAGATGGATAATCGAAAACCGAACCGAAACATATGCGGTTCAGTTCAGTTGGTTTTCGGATATTTTGGACACCTCTATAATTGGTAATTTTATATTTTTACAAGGGTTGTAGATGAATGTGTTTTATATGAATTTGCACAAGTATTTTGTTATCTATGTTGATTTAAAAAAATCCAACCTTTTATCCAATATTTAAAATAAAGCACACATTTTAAATTTTATTTGCATCAAATAACAGATTTTCGTTTTCATTTACAATGTTTATCTTTTACTTAGTTTTAAGTTATTGAAATTAGGCCAAATTGTTAAAATTCCCCTATGGTTTAGTGAAGTTGCACCAAACCCCCCGTGCTTTAAAAATAGGCGAAATACCTCCCGTGATTTTAAAAACACTGCACAATATCCCATACAATGGAGAGTGAGGTGCACGTGCTTAGGGTACGGCTGGGCATGTAATTTAGCTTCAGTTCGACTTGAAAGTGATTAAAATGATCAAATACCCTTAAATACAAACATATTCACTATTATGCATATTTTCTTATAAACGTAAATTAACTTATCCAGTATTACAAATAAGTCCTTTTACTTGTTAAATTTCAGTTTTTCACCATCTTCAACCTTTCTCTTCCACCGTCACCCTCGCTGGAGTCGCCGCCGAAGAAATGGCCAAAATACTGGTATATACGTCTTCTCAAGCTAAACAAAACCCCTCTATCAATTTCACCAAATTTCAAACTATTTGCATTTAATTTGAACAAAAACATACAGAAACCATAGACTCACCAAAACAGTTATTGCATCTTCCTCTAATAACTATTCAATCAGCCATTAAAACTCAATAATGTCACCACTAATGGGTTCCTCTCATCGAGTTGGTCGAAATAGTGTACAATTTTGCATGATTTGATGAAAAAATGAAAAAATTATATATGGAAGTATGCATGTATATATGTGTGATTGTGGGTGTGTAAGCTTGGTGGCGTATGGGAAAAGGAGATCCGCCGCCGTCAAGCTTGAGGGCATCGGGGAAAAAGGAGTCCGCCGTTGTGTCTGTGTGTGTGAGAGAGACTGTATGTGTGTGTTTGTGTGTGTGCATGACTGTGTGTGTGACTATGTGCAGAGTGTGTGTGTGTGTGTGTGTGTGTTTGATGTTAGTGTGTGTGCAAATTGCGTGTGTTTGATGTTAGTCTATGTGCAAAGTGTATGTTTGTGTGTGTGTGTGTTTGATGTTAGTGGTGTGTTAATCTATGTGTGTGTTTGTGTGTATTTTTTATTATTATAATTTAGTTAAATTTATATATAATTATATTTTTTTATTATATATATATATACATTATGATTTTTATTTAATTTATAATAACAATCTATCTCAACTGTTAATTTTTCTAAGTCAAGATCTAATATTTCAAAATAAAGGGGTGTAACAGTCTTTTTAATATAAATCTAACACTATTAAACTTGAGTTAACGGTGTTTTCTCTTCGAGGGCACGTGTGCATTGTTTTTATAATCTCAGAGGGTATTTCACCTATTTTTAAAGCATAACGGATTTGGCGCAACTTCGTTAAAACAAAAGGGGGGTTTTAGCAATTTGGCCTTGAAATTATTTGTTACCTTTATCTACATAATCTTCTAAAGAAATTTCTTGTTTTACTTGTGCCAAAATTAATATTGAAATTGCACTATAGGCATTGAAATTTTATTTTAAATATAAATTAACATATTAATATTTTTCTTAAAAACATCAATTATATTTTATTTATATTTTGGAATCTTTCAAATTAAATTTCAATATTAAAAAAAATGTTTAATTGGTAATTAAATCAATATTTTCATGTTCAAAAATTTAGCAACAAAAGTCATATCTTTCAAATAAAGAATTCGGATATTGATATTTGGCAATTCAAATCACATATTATGATTAAGGCAGTAAATTGCTATCAAGTATTGAATGGTCAATTAAATCACGCCACATCGTCAGATGAATATGGCAAGAATTCATTTCTCACACCTATAAATAGGAGTTTTCTCTACAAGCTAAAATACATAGCAAGAAGAGAGACACAAGAGGAGTCTTCATTCAAGAAAGTTCCGCAATTGTCTCAAATCCGTGGTGATCAAGATGAAGTCCCTGGTGTTCTCCGCGAAGATCATCCAAATCAAGAAATTTGATCTACAGATAAGGTGTTAAGCTAACAAATTTGCATTCTTTCAAATTTACATCAAATCAAGTTCATTGTATTACGGTGTTTTTCGTGGCATTCATCGAAATTCTGACATTTGATTTTAATCAAACTGCGAAGCCTACAATGAATCACGCTATTCAAGATCAAATCATGTCTCAAGAAGATCAAATCACCAAATTCGCTCCAAAAGTGTTTGAATTTCCAAATTAAGGAAGAATTAGGGGATCAAATAGACTGTATCTACATTATTTTATTTAATTTTTGAATTTCAATTGATACTATTTTTCCTATTTTCTAATTCAATAAACATGAAAATTGGAAATGAAAAATGGCTGTGAATTTTTATTTCAAAAATTGGAGGAAAACAAGAGGTTGTTACTTCAGTCTTTTGACTTACTCTTAGAATCACATAGGCCCCAAGATGCTAACATAGTGGGAAATATAAAATTTATCACATAATTATTATGTAAAAAGCGCATCTTGTTGCTATTGCGGCCCGGATCTTATGCCAAACTACAAACACGTTTAATAAAGTTCAAACAAAACTTATACCTTATAAACCTTCCGTTTTGATATAGTGAATTTTCGTATTCAAATACGAGTCATCCATGATTTCCCAACTTGATCACATCCACAAACCCGAATATATCCACGCAAATAGGAGCCCAAGTGTTCCCTCTAAAGATAGTCCACACGAACGGATCTCCTCGAGCTTCTCAATTCTATGTTGGAATTGCAATCGGAAAACCATCTTATATATATGAACATTATTCTATTCTAATTTTTAGAATAATTTTTAATCCTTTAAAAATAACTGAGAAGGGTGAAATTTATTTTGTGAATGCAACTTGATATATTGATTATACAATAATCAAAAATCAAGAGCACATATATGAAACCATACAGAAAAAGCAGCCGGAAATTATCTCGTCTCAAAAACCAAGACTGTTGGGAACTTAAATTCCAGTCATGATGGACGTCTTGTTACCGAGTACCTCGGCCATGACTTTTAAACATACAAAAATCGGAATTCGAAAATTTGAGATTACCTTTCTTATGCTACTGTTCGAACGGCACAAAGAGGAATTAATAAATAGAGGTATGTCAACAAAAAAATTTTATCTCTTCTTTGTAATCCCAAAGAATGTCCGTCCATGTCCTGGCTGTTTATACATTTCCAACTCTTTTAAAGTAGATCCCACTTGATATCTCTTTCGATAATGATAAGAATCGTTATTCTTATAGTAATCGTAATCAACCTAAATTTATATTAATTATTTTAATCTTTAATTAAATGATTTCTCCATCAATTTCACTAAACTTGAATTAATCCACCAAATCATTTAGTGGCTTGGGCCTTGATGCCTAATTAAATTAACTCTGTAACTTTATTCAATTAAATTAACTCTTTAATTAATTGAGCCTATCATTAATTTATATATTCTATTGATACAATTAAGACTTAATTAATTATGGATTGCGGTCGTCAAGCCCAATTAAATTAACCTTTTAAATTTAATTAAATTAAATCAACTTATTAATTGAATTAAATCCATCAGTTAACTTAATCATTGAATATATTCTATGTGAACTCGATAAAATTCAATACTTTGATTTAATTCAACTAACATTTCTATATGTTAGGGAGATCCATTATTTGTGTTTGACCCCTTAGATTCACCAATCGATTAAAGTGGGCTCGCAATTCGTTGTGATATTTTTAGAGAAAAAATTCATCAAATCAATTTAATTAAACTAATTAATTAATCGCTAATGAATTAGAACTCTTTCTAATCCAATAGTACCCATCTATCATAGTCGATGTCCAACAAGACGTCCACGATGCCTAGTTAATGGGTGAAGTATAATGCGTGAACTGTTCGCTATGATACCGTGAAAATACATTCCCTCCATTATCTAATCTCCCTGATTGAGGTTTAGGAATATACCGTTATCAAAAATCATTAACATCAATCCTATTATTCTTATTTATAATTAGTTTTTTGACAATCGATCTAGAAAACTC
>CM047882.1:14757296-14869559 GCA_026212405.1 Petrea volubilis
AAAACTCATTTCTAATTGTTGTTACTACCATGGCCATGGATTTCTGTAGACTATTTAAAATAGAATACATAGGAGATTCACTCACTCTACAAGATGAGTAAATATATTCTTTATCGACTCTCACAAAACTTCATATATGGGATATCTATACCCAACATAGGCGCCTTAAGACCGGCTATGGAGTCGGTACCTATATCAAAGGATAAATGCACATGTACAAGATTACTATAGAGCCTCAAGTCTAAGGACTAATTAATGCACACCATAAGCTGAGAAAACAATCCTAATTCGATGTGCAACTAGTGCTCCCATTTAGGTGTTTTTAGTTGGGATCATCAGTGAACTGATTCTCTAATAATCAACGCGTACTTATGCATATGAATATCTCTACATTCAATGTCTATGAAACAAGACATCTTTCCAGTTGAGATATGTCATAAGTATAAGTCTTAATCTGAGTCATGTTAATGCCCCTGGTATTTGCTAGACTCTTCAACTTAGAGTGATTTAGATCACATCTTAAAAACTTGTTTGAAGACCTCCATCTCTATGCGAGGCCAAGTCTCATAACCTTATGTTAACTAGGAGCTTCAACCACGTGTATAGATTATACTTGAGTATAATTTATACATTATGATAAAGGTGGTCAAAAGTATAAACTTTCAATTTTATCATTAATTAAAAAGACTGTTTGTTACAAAGAATATATTTAAAAGTATCGTCAATCTCATTGGCTTGTCGGCCACTACTATAACACTCACTTTATAAGACCCACAAGAATTTATTAATTGCAATTTATTAATATTTTTTTCACATATCTTTTAATATAATTCGATGATAACTTTTGCATTGTTTTCTACAATCAAAAAATAGGGGACTTCTAATAAAAGGTAGATTTATACTACCTAACATTAGGTATGGCTTTAATTAATTATCACATGTATGTAAATTTCACTTCAAGAAGTTTATATATATTCTATTTTAACCTATAACCTACTTAGTAATTTATAATTATTTATTTTCAATTATAAAAAATATGTTACTTATCTCTTTCCAAATTCCTCAATTTAAGGAATTAATGAAAAGAGAATCCTAATAAGTAGGAAAGTTAATAAATTTTTTTTCGTCTCTCTCTCTCTCTCGCTCTCTCTATCTATCTATCTATATATCTCTCCCTCTTTATATATATATATATATATATATATATATGCCAAATAGATTATATTATGATGAAATTTGTAAATAAATAGAGTATGAAATTAAACAATATTGAATATCTTATGATAATAATTTTATTGGGCGAATTACATCTACCACTCCTAAGGTTTGACGAAATTACAATTTAACCCTCATTTTTGTGTAAATTAGAATAAACCACCCGAGGTATGACCTAATTACCAAAACTTAATGGAATGGTTCAAAAGACAATATTACCCTCACTTTATTATAATTTTTAAAAAAGAAAAAATAAAAAACATTGTAAACACCTAAATTACCCTTCTATAAAAAACCCCTAAATCAGGAGGCTTGAACAAACAATTTTGCCAATTTTAGAAATCAAATCCAAACTTCTTTCTAAGGTTCATCACCACTTCAAAAACCCTAAGTTTCTCTCTAAATCTTTGTTCAGGCCTCCACCGCCGCCACCCACCCCCAAATCAGCCTGTTTTTGAAACCCAGAATCACGCAGCTCTAGAGGGTTTTCCCAAACCTCACAACCTATTTGATGGAGGTACCCTTCTTGAGGCAGAGCTCACCAATGGGGAGCTCGATCCGTAGGCTCTTGATAGCATCGAAGCTGTGGAGGATTTGGGAGGGGGGCGGGGTTATCAGATAGTTTGCCGGTGGGGGAAAACGGATGGGGTTGTGGAGGGAGGTGAGGAAGGACTCAATAAGGGTGGAGAGAAATGAGACGTTGCCGTCGAAGGCGGAGTCGGAGGCGGAGATGAAGTGGGAGATGCTGCCATCAAAAGTAGAGATAACGCGATCGACATGGAGGAAGAGTGAGTTGGACTGGGGGACGAGGGAGTTGAACCATGATTTAATTAATATATGTTAAATATAATTTTTTTTAATTTATTAGTTTAAAAAATGGCCATTTTTTATTTTAATTTATTTTTTAATTAAGAAGTAACTTATATGATTTAATTAATTTATATTAAATATAATTTTTGTTTTAATTTTAAGATAAAATTTGAAATTATTAAAGAAAATATATTTTTAAAAGTTTATGTATATAGATTGAGTAAGACTTGAATAATTATAATTTTAAATAAACCCTTTTTTTCAAAATTATTTAATAAATAAAAAAATGAAAACATATTACATTGATGCAGAAATTGAAAATATCATATTTTGCCCCCTTACATATATGAAACATAACATACAACTCCAAATTAATTTAAACCTTTACAAATACCCCCTAGGGGTATATTAGTCACTCAAAAATGATAGTTAAAATGAAGCCCGCCAAAAAAGGGGCAATCTTGGAATTTCACATAAAAAGTTAACGGAATCTTAATGGAACCCTAACAACAGGACTTTATTGTTAGCGGAATATACCTTAGGGGGGTTATTGTAATTTATACAAAAACATAGTTTAAATTGTAATTTCGTCAAACCTCGGGGGTGGTAGATGTAATTCGCCCTAATTTTTTTTATAAATTAAAAATTGAAAGGTGGTCTTTTATATTAATATAAATTCATAGTTATCATTATAAAATATTTCTATACTTAAATAAATTAAGTAATTAGTATACAATTTTAGTTTAAATATTTAAAATATAAAAATTTTAAAAAGACTATTACAAATCGTTTCATTATATTCTAAACAAAATAGTTTTTACTCATTTTTCTATTCTTGTTTGTTTGTTAATATCATTTTATCATATTTACATTGTTGAATTCACAATTCATCAATTTAACAATGCTTGAATTTAAGAAAAATATATATATTTTTTCAATTATTAGTAATAAATATGCACAATTATTAGTTAAATGATGTATTGATTTGAAGACATAACATAATTATTAGTTAATATGAATTATATTCATGTGGCAAAATTAAGGTGATTAAGATCATATTAAGAATGATATTCATAGAATGAACAACAATATAAAATTTTAATTATGTATTATTAACCAGTGATTCAATTAATTAGGTTAAGGTTGATTTTCTATGTTATTATCATTTTAAACAATTATTGTTGATAATAAGATTACAATATTTATGCACTTAATTATCTATACTATTATAAAAAAAGCCACTTTTGTGTTTAAAATGGAAGTTATTTCTTACATTTTACAATTTTAGCCCTTTAATATTTAGTGAAATCACAACAGAATTATAATACGGCGGACAAATTTGAACATTCCCAACATATTATCATCAATTTGGATACCAATTTTTATAATTTCAAAAATTACCCTTCGATATCTTTCACACTATATATAAAGTAAGGTTAAAAACGTAATACACCATACTAAACTAAATCCACATTTTGAGGAAAACCCACATTATGGGACTGAAACTGCCATACAATTGATGACATTTGAACAAACTAGAAATCTAAAATCAAAAGTTATCTTATTTATTTATTGAAGGCATTTTACTTAAAAGTAAAATTAGTATAAAAATACTATAATGGTTTTGGTATTTTGCACTGTAAAAAAAGTCCACCTATTTTAATTTAATCGATAGGATAGCAAATTGCATCTCTCTCTATCTCTCTCTATCTCTCTCTCTCTCTCTCTCTCTCTCTCTCTATATATATATATATATATATATATAAAACAAAAAGAGGGCTTAATTAAGTTAGAAAGTTTATGTGCGGCAAAATACTCAAGCCTTCAATTTAGAATTACTTAAATTTTTTCAATTTTATAATATGTGAAAAAAAATCAAATAAGATAGTTATATGATTAAAATAAAAAAATAAAATATATCACTTTATAATTGAAAAAATAGATACTTAATAACTTATTATAAAGAATAGATACTTAAATTTATATGCGCGCAGGAACCGCGTGCGAGGAATGCTAGTTTATTAAAAGAAAAGGCCCTTATTATTTTCCTAAAAAATATTATTATCAATCCTATATTGATAAATCTTTCAAAAAGCTTTCTAAATTTATTCTCATGTTCTCTTGCTGTCAGTTCAAGGTTGATGGAGTTAATCTTTTTGTTGAAATGCCACTATGCCCTTATTATTAGAAGTCATCAGATCTCGATTTAAAAAACTTAATGGTCTAGATTGATTGTTAATAAAAAATATAATACATAAATAAAAATTATAAATAAAAATACTTATAATAAAAAAGATTATACATAAATATAAAAATTATAAATAAAAATATTTATACACACAATTACACACACCAACAAGAAAATAAAAAAATTGTACCCACTACTGCACACACACAATTTCACACATAAAACACACATATAAACACACAATTACACACACCTACACACACACAAAATAAAACACACACATGCACAAACAAAAACACACACCTGTACATACACACACAAAAAATGCACGAACCCTTAGATTTGAAATTTGGGTGAGGGAGAAAACCGGTGAAGAAGAAGATGGATGGTGGAGGCGAGGGAGGAAGAAGAAGATGCGATTTGGGGTTAAGAAAAAAGGAAATAAAGAGAAAAAAAATATTTTGAGATTAGATATGGCATAAGAAGATGGTGGCGGCGGTGGTAGTAGGAGGAAAAGGATGCGAGTAGTGGCAGGGACTAAGGAGGTCGTAAAGGCAAAGACGGAGAAATGAGGAGACGAAGTAGATCGGTGGTGAGGGGAGTGTTTCTGGGGGCGGCGACGGTGTGGAGGATGGTGGTGGAGTATGAAGGAGGAAGGAATAAGAAAAAGGGAAAAAAAAATCTGAAAACAATGGGAAGAATGAACAAATAAAATAAAATAAATATATATATATATATATTTTTAAGTGCTAGGAGTATTTAGTCAATTTAACAATTTATAGAAGTAAAATAGGGTATAATTATATGAATACTCGCATCTAATGCGTGCGTACCTGACTGGCCGTTAGTTTGGACTGGAAAAGAGGTTTTTCACATAAATTTAGAAAGTAGAGGAAGTTTATTTCACAAAACCATTGGTGGGTTTTATGCAATTATCCCTTTATAATAATAGTAGTGGTTGGATTAAAAAAATAATAAAACAAAATAAATCATGTTGTTGGAGAAAAGAGAGAGAGGAGAGATAAGAGGAGTTAAAAAATGAAGTGGTCTAGATAAAACTATTTGGTGAGGTTGCCACGTACATGTATGTTGTTGAATGCCAAAAAAGACGCCTTCCTCATGCACATTGGATAATAATATTAAAAGAGCTACATAAAAGTGTGCATCCCTAAACTTATGATAAAATTATTTCAATTGAATCCCCAATCAGAGCCATCCATTCCTACAGTTATATGTGTTTACTCATATGATGCATGGCCCATGCAGTACGTCAGACCCAAACAATGTCTACATGGTCGATAGGAAATGTAAAAACAAGTATCCCAAAGAATTTTCTTCCTTTACATCTAAAGTATCCAATCGTACCTCGTGTATAAAAGAAGAGACGACGGGCATTGTGTCAAGATCAGAGGTGCTTTGCTAGTCAATCTTTATGTGGTTCCATACTACCCGTACTTGCTTGGATTGTTTAATTGTCATATTAATGTTGAGATCTGCTCGAACATCAAATTAGTAAAGTATTTGTACAAGTATACTTACAAAGGATATGATATGGTAACTTATAACATCATCAGCTCCTCTTTTCTAAACAACATAGCTGATATGTTTCAACTATTGAGACATACTGGAGAATATTTGGGTTTGATATGTATGAGATGTATCCACCAGTTATTGTGTTGCATGTCCACTTTTGGAATGCCAATTTGTTACTTTTGGTCGTCGTTGCCCTCTTAGTAAGATAGTAGCAAATCCTTTTTTTGCACGTACAATACTTATAGAGTTCTTTAAATTAAATAGCTCAAATATTTAAGTGTAATGACTAAATTTACTATATCATTAAGTCCCTGAATACTTTCTTTGGGATAAGAAAGAAAAGAGTTGGAGGCAACGAGAGAAAAGGCTTTTTATAGGTAGATTAGTTGTAGTTGATCCTAGTGAAGGTGACCTTTACATTTTAAAGCAAATACTTATTAATTATATAGGACCTAGGTCGTTTTGTGAGCTGCTATCACATTTAAAAAAGCAATACCTAAGCTTCTGTGAAGCGGCTCTTGCCTGAGGTTTTATACAGTTGGATACATACACTGATCATTGCATGCCACAAGTTGCAGCATTTCAAATGCCTAGAAGCTAGTGCCATTTATTCGCAGTGTTACTAGTTAACAACAATCCATTGGATCCTTAAGATTTATTCAACAAATTTGCAAAGCCACTGTCGGAATATTTCAGGAGTAATTGTGCATTAACTCGAAAAGAAGTGATTCGAAAGACTATGTCTGCTATTGAAGATTGCTTGTTGGCAATGGGTAAATCATTATCAGATTTCTCAATATCTTGTTCTGGAGCACCGCTTACAAATGATGATAAGTTTTTTAAAGAATTAGCATATGAGTGATCTATTCATGTTTCTAATGATGATCTATTAAGTATCTTGAAACTTAATGACAAGCAAAAGGCGGTATTTGATGCAATTATATGTAATGTATCGAAAAATGAATGAGACACTTTATTTGTTGATGGCTCAGGTGGAAGTGGGAAACCCTTTTTGTATAGGGATCTACTTGCTTATGTTAGAATAAGAGATCATATCGCTATAGCCATTGCTACTTCGTTGTTACCTGGAGGCTGAACATCACACTCGAGATTTAAACTTTCTGTTGAGGTTGGCGACAATCCAACAACCAATATTAGTAAGTAGTCGACTTTGGCGCGCTTAATATTGATGACAGATCTCATAATATAGGATGAAGCTTTGATGGCTAATAAAATGTTGATTGAATCTTTAGATGTTCTGCTTCAAGATATTATGGAATGCAACAATCAAATATTTGAAGGCAAACTTGTGTTGTTTGGAGGTGACTTTCAACAAACATTTCTTGTTATTGTATGTGATTCGTGAGGACATTTACTTCGGGCATATTTTGTAGTATCATTTTTGTAACCACGGTTAACTAAATCTTCGCTATCTGAAAATATTAGAGCCGAAGACGACCGGTGGTTTACGTCATATGTCTTAAGAATTGGAAATGGTGTGGAAAAATTCGTCTCTATTGATAATATAATGACACCAAGTGATATGTGCATGCCGTATGTAGATGATGCAGTGCCAATTGCTACTCTTGTAAAGTTTATGTTTCTAACAATTAAATTTTTCAGTCGAGATCCTTATTATTGGGTCAACAGAGTGATACTTACTCCTCAAAATGATTCAATGTATGTACTAAATGATTTGTTAATTAACAACATGTCCGGCACACATAAGAAATATACCAGTTATAGTAAAGTTACAAATGCAGCTGACCAAGGCCACTATGATGAATACTTGACGAATGTTAATAGTAACGGATTGACTCCTCGTGAATTAATTCTAAAAGAAAATTTTCCAATTAGATAGCTTCATAATTTGAACCCAGTTGAGGGTCTTTGCAATGACATAAGATTAATTTGCAAATTTTTGGGTGACAACTTCATCTAAAATCGCAATGGGTGATTTTAAAGGGAAACATGTGAATATTCCTTGCATTTCTTCAGACTTTATAGCAAAGAGCAAGTTTTCTATAAATTTTTGAAGGTTACAGTTTCCAGTGCGGTCTTGCTTTGCGATGACAATTAACAAATTGCAAGGACAAACTCTTGATCGTGTTGGTGTTTACTTGCCGGAATAAGTTTTTTCACATGGCCCTCTTAGCAACACGTCATTTAACAGTACCTATGTCTTACATAATTGGACATCTCTAACTATTTCTAATGTTTGAATTTTGCAAACAATTTCCTCAACATACATTTCTTTTAGTACAAAATCAAATGTCCATCTCTCATTAAAATTGCAACATCGAATTTTCTTTGACTTATTGATAAAAAAAAAAAATTATTCATGGTTTAAAGCTTTCTACTTCACAAAACAATTACGACACTGCACTTCTATTTGTTAGCATAAAATTTTATTCCCCATACAGAAACAATATATACAATTTCCTTAAGAAGTTGGAACTTATTCTTATACATACAAAAATATTATTACTAATGGCGTGATTGATATGCAGGAAAAGGATATAGGTGTGAATGGAATGAAGTTAAGAATAGAATGAAGATGGGAAAGGAATGATACTGGTATAGCATTCTCATACTTGGTATGCTCAAGGAATAAAGAAATGAATGAATTAATTTAATCCATGCCATATACGTGTATGTATTAAAGGCATAAAAATAAATCAAGTATGGATTCAAATAATTTTTATGTAAAAATATTTTAAAATTTTAATTTAAATAAAATAAATGTATATATTGTCGAAATAGAGAAATTGAACAAAGGGGGAAAATCAGAGAAGAGAATGTTTATTTTTGTGTGTTTTTTTACAATGTACTAAACCGTATTATATAACGGTTTAGGGAACCTATACAAGGAAGGTTAATATATTCACATTCCTAAAATACAAGGAGAAAACCCTAGTAAATTACGCCTAATAATTCTAATACTTCCCCTCAAGCTAGAGCATATATATATATCATGCCCAGCTTGTTACACAAGGTTTTAAATCTATATCCTCCCAAAGCTTTAGTAAAGACATCAGCAGTTTGATCAGATGATGGAGTGAAAGGAGTACTGATAATATGATTCATTACAGCATCCTGAATGAAATGGCAATCAACTTCAATATGCTTTGTTCTCTCATGAAAGACTAGGTTATTAGCAATATGAATAGCAGCCTGATTGTCACAGTGCATGGGTAAAGGTTCATCGTAGGTGAATCCCATTTCACTGAGCAAACTCTTAAGCCACAATATTTCACTGGTAGTATGCGCCATAGCTCGATATTCAGCTTCTGCACTGGACCTTGCCACTGTTGTCTGCTTCTTACTACGCCAAGTCACCAAGTTACCTCCAACATACGTGCAATACCCTGAAGTAGACCTTCGATCTCCCTTACACCCAGCATAATCGGCATCTAAATAAGCCCTGATTTTTAGGTGTCCGTGCTTTCTGAAAAGTAGTCCTTTGCCAGGTGAAGCTTTTATGTACTTCAAAATTCTCATGGCAGCTTCAAGATGAACAGGCCGAGGTTTGTCCATAAATTGGCTCACCACTCCGACTGCGAAAGATATATCAGGCCTAGTCACAGTTAGATATATCAGTTTTCCCACTAGCCGTCTAAACTTAGTCTTGTCCTCCAGATATATACCGTCATCATTCCAGAAGTCTAGATTTAGGTCTATAGGAGTATCCACTGGCTTGGTCCCAAGTAAGCCAGTTTCCTGCAGTAGGTCAAGAGCATACTTCCTTTGGGATAATGAAATGCCATGCTTGCTTCGGGCAATTTCAATCCCTAGGAAATATCGTGGAGGTCCCATGTCCTTAATGACAAATTGTTACTTCAAGTATGTCTTGGTAGCTTCTATTCCTTCAATATCACTGTCGGGCACTAGGATATCATCAACATATACAATGAGGACAATAATGCCTAATTGTATGTGTTTTACGAATACAGAGTGATCCGCTTGACACCTGTGAAATCCGAAATTACTGATAACTTGACTAAACTTGTCAAACCAAGCCCGCGGACTTTGCTTCAAACTGTAAATCGCCTTCTTGAGTCTGCATACCATATCTCGTTTCTCCCCCTGAGCAACATACCATGGAGGTTGCTCCATAAAGACAGTCTCATGTAGATCACCGTAAAGAAAGGCATTTTTGACATCCATCTGGTACATCGGCCAGTCTTGATTAATAGCTAAAGAGAATAATACCCGAATGGAGTTTAGACGAGCAATTGGGGAAAAGGTTTCAAGGTAGTCAGCTCCATAAGTCTGGGTGAATCCTTTTGCAACTAGCTGAGCTTTGTATCGATTGATAGAACCATCGGCATGATACTTGAGAGTGAAGACCCAGCGACAGGCAACAATGTCAGCATTTGGGGGACAGGGCACAAGTTCCCAAGTACCCCGATCAAGAAGGGCAAACATTTCCTCGTCCATTGCTTGTTTCCACTTAGGAGTATGCAGCGCCTCATGATGAGTTGAGAGAATAGATTCTGTAGAGAAAGAAATAGCAAAACTACGATACGAAGGACTAAGGTTATCAAATGACATATAATAAGAGAGAGGGTGTGAAGTACAGGAACGTTTACCTTTGCGCAAAGCGATTGGTAAATCGGAGTCAACCGAAGGAGGTATGGAAGGGGTCGGATCTACAGGCGGGGAAGGGGGATCAGTGGCACAGCAGGTGTAGTGGACTCTTGTCTGCGTCGTCTGGAATACACCTGCAAGGGGGGACGATAGTCGGGAGGAGGACAAGGAGCGGACAAATCAGCTGGGACGAGTAGAGGAATAGAAAGAGAAGAGTGACTATCAACGGGATAGTAAGGAGTAGACTAAAAAAAAAGTGACATCAGCAGAGACAATAGATCGACGAGCGACGGGGTCATAACAACGATATCCTTTTTGTGTACGAGAATACCCAACAAAAATATATTTAACAGATCGCGGGGATAATTTGTCACGATTTTGTGAGTGAATGTGGAGAAAGCATACACAGCCAAAGACCCGAGGAGGCACATGAAATAAAGGTTGATTTGGAAAAAGAGTTGTATATGGGATTGCACCATGAAGGATACTAGAGGGTAAGCGATTGATAAGATAGCAAGCAGTGAGAATGGCATCCCCCCAGAAGGTTTTGGGAACATTCATTTGAGTCAAAATAGTGCGCGCAACATCTAAGAGATGCCTATGTTTGCGTTCAGCCACACCATTTTGCTGAGATGTATGGGGACAAGAAGTTTGGTGGATAATCCCATTTTGTGTACAAAATAGAGATACTTGCTTTTGAACAAATTCCAGGGCATTATCAATACGAAGAACACGAATATTGAAAGAAAACTGAGTTTTTATTTCTTGATAAAAGGACTTGATTACAATAGGGACTTCAGACCTATCTTTTAATAAGTAGACCCACGTCATTCTAAAGTAATCATCAACAAAGCAAATGTAATAGCGAAACCCTCCAATAGACTCGACACGACAAGGACCCCAAACATCAGAATGAACTAATTCAAAAGGTGAAGAATGACGCTTTTCGACACGAGGGGGGAAGGAAGCACGACGATGCTTTCCTAACTCGCAAGACTCACAATTTAAACTGGTAGACTGAATAGGCAATAAACGTTGTAATGTGGATAAGGACGGAAGACCTAACCGACAGTGCCACTGAAAAGGGGTAATGGAGGCGGAGAGGACGCGATCATCCATAGGTGCAGCATCCAAATAATAAAGACCACCGCACTCACGACCGCCACCAATCATCTTCCCCGTGTGTAGATCCTGAAAAACACAATAGGAGGGAAAAAATGTGATGGAGCAATTCTGCATTTTAGTGAGTTGACTAATGGATAGCAAACTTATAGGAAAATGAGGAGCAAAGAGAACATTAGTGAGAGTAAGAGTGTTGTTAGGTGTAACAACACTCGAACCAGAGACCGGAGAAAATGAGCCATCTGCTAAGCAAACAGGATTCAAAGATGGTGATAAAGATAACGAGGAAAAATGAGATTTATTACCAGTAATGTGGGTGGAGGCACCAGAATCCAACAACCAAGACTCACCTTGAGACGCTACAAACGCACCAGGGGTTTGGGAGACAAGAGAAGTATTGGAGGGAGCCGGTGGAGTCTGCAAAAGTCGGTTATATTCTGCACGGCTCAAAAGAATCTGATCACACTCCGACTGAGAAACAGGAGGATCATTGGGAATTGCGTTGGCCCACTCAGGCTTTCCAAACTTCTGCCAACAGTGATCAGAAACATGATTTGTGCGACCACAATGTTTGCAGGGAGGGAATTTGCCACGACCACCACGGCCGCGATGCCCAGTAGAGGGGGATCCCCTAGGTCCACCACGACCACGACCGCGAGCGACTGAGGCGGAAGCTTCAACTGGAGGTGTATGTGAGTTTGGGGCACCTGTGGACACACGTAGGACCCGTGAGAAGGCATTGGGCAGCATAGGAACAGTATCACTTGCCAAAATTTGATCACGTGCCGGCTGAAGAATATTGTCTAAACCGAATAGGAACTTTGCTACCCAAAAATCTTCCCATTGAGACTTGCGGGTATCCAGATCACACTTAAGAGGATGGTATAGGAGAATCTCATCGTGAGCCCCTTTAATAAGGGAGTAGTATTCGGCAACAATACGACCATCCTGCTTCAATGAAAAAACCTTTTCATACAACTCGAACACCTGGGACACATTCTTGGCGTTGGAATACATGTCACGAACTGTGTCCCATATTTCTTTAGCCGATGTTAGGAACATTAAGTTAGAGGCAATGGATTCCTCTATACTATGCAATAAGGATGCCATGTTTTTTTACAATGAACTAAACCGTATTATATAATGGTTTAGGGAACCTATACAAGGAAGGTTAATATTCACATTCCTAAAATACAAGGAGAAAACCCTAGTAAATTACGCCTAATAATTCTAACATATATTATACATTTTTTTATATGTATAGATATATTAATTTTTATACATGATAGACATTATGTTTTATGTACTTATTATAAAGTTTGCATGGCTATCAATTATTTGATATTCATATATGTAATTATACGTTCATTTGATATAATATATATCACACAAAATAGTTTTAATATACAGTTTCATTATGAATATCAAATATATCAATAAATTATAATATAATATATGTGTATGTATGAATATATGTTAGCATATGTTAATATATTATACATTTTTAAATAAAATATTAGATATAAATTATAAACATATATGATTTGTGTATATATAGAGAGAGATATATTTTTATGTAATAAATATAATTTAATTCGTATTTAATGAATTTATTAATCATTAATTAATGTAAATATAAATTTTATAACACGTGATAAATTTAATAAGTATTGTGCTAATAATATGAAAATGTAGTTCATTATGAACTTGTTGGGAATTGCTAAAACCATATAGGACGGAGGGAATCACTTAACCCACATATATGGAAATGACGATTCCCACGAAAATGAGTATTACCACCTCTAAACTATACCAATCACGCCGTTAGTAATGGAAATGGGAATCCCTATTTCATTCTCACTCCATTCCTGCGTACCAATCATGCCATAGATATTTCGTTTAACTAAATATTGTACTCTTTTCCTTTATATTTTTGTTACATGTCTATTGTATCCAAATATAACCTATTTTGTCTTGGAAAAAATGTTTACAGCAACAATCAATAATATTTATTTTGCAAACCCATCCTTATATAAATATGCTTCTCTATAATTATTTCTAAATATATAAATAACTTACACATATTTAGAATACTTGGCGGCAAATTAAAGCATTCTTCATTTACTATATTTCCCATTTACAGATTTGTATTTCATCATTACCCTCGACTGTCGCTAATATTTCCATTGGCTCGTACACAAAACAACTTGATTCATGCCCCCGGTTTCTCTTTAAACCTAATTCAAGTCCCTATAAAACATTGTTCATTATATCAGCAAAATATGTAAATTAATTCCTGTCATCATTCTGTCTCCAAAATTTTATCATCATTCTGTCTCCAAAATTTTACTATAAATATGACGCTTGCTCACTTGTACTTTGCATCCTAAACAACCTCTCTCAAATTTTTAAAAAAAAAAACATCTTAAAAAAATAATGGAGTCAAACAATGTTTTTGCCAACAATAATGTTATTGCAAATCAAAATGCTGAAACTGAACCTATAGAGGTTCAAGCTCAAATGGAGATTGAGCCTCAGCTTCCTGTGCCAAATCATCCACCTGAAAGGCACAACCCTTTGGTTAGAAATAGGATGGTAAGAATTGGGAACACCATGTTCCTCATTCAATCCCATCACACAACTACTCAGATTTTTCAATGCCCTCCTGCTGCTAACACCCTTTTGGTCCGTGCTTCCCAAGAGTGGGATCCCTAGAGTCATCAAATTGAGGCACAATTTAGGGTTGTGCTTTACCTACATAGAGAACAGGCAACACCAACTAAAAATCCCGTGAACAATGCTAACGGAAGAATAAAAATACTTGTTTAGAATTGTATAAGTGGCCATATGGAAAATTTTCTTCCCATATTTGAGTTCCCAATTCAACACTCGAAAAAATGAGGATGAAACTGAAGGTTGCCTCCAACAACTTGGATTTACTGCTGTTGTTGCCCCTTTTGAGGTAGTTGGAGGGATTTGGGTAATGACCTGTGATGAAGGAATGCACCTTCACCAAGTTAGGGATACCCCAGTCACTCTTTGCCTCAAATGCTCCCGAAACATGCAAGCCATAAAGCAGCCAATCCTCCCCCATGTACACACGGGCGTCGTGCTCAGGTTGACTTTTGTAAATATCGTGTTCTTTTAAATTGTGATATCATTTCATTCTTATAGCTTAACCAAAACAGTTCATTACAAATTTCTTTTTTCCAAAAAAGTTTCTAACCAATAAATAATTCTGTTCCAGCAACACACGCTCCTGCTGATGAGGAGCCTGCAAATGGGGAGGCTTAAACCCAACCCTTCTGTTAGCGGCACTGCATCAAAGCTTAAACCTAACCTTTCTGTTAGCGGCACTGCATCAACTCCTCAGAAAAAGTCAGCCTCCAAGACCCAATGCATGTTTCTGAAAATGAACTAGCACTTATCCAAGGCCGATTATGTTTCCTCAAATGGAAGTAGAAACTTTTGTAACTAGATTAGATGTTGTGAATAGAAAGATTCACAACTCACCCGATACTTCCATCTTATAATCGGCTTATATATATATATGTATCAATAATGTAGCAAGTGTTGCAATAATGACTAAGTATTTTTAAGTTTAAAAGACTGTTCATCACCTTTTTTTAATAACTCTTTCTTCTTTCTTTTATACCCAACGTCATTCGTCACTCATAAAATAATTGGCCGCCTGATGACTATTGGACAAAATATATGTTACTCAAAAACAATAAACCCAACTTTGAACAAAACATATGTTATATCGATTCTAGGGTGTATTTTGCTATTTTTTTATTTATGGGTGCAAAGTACTCCTTTTACAATATTTATGGTGCAAAGTGCAAATTACCCTCAAAATTTTGTATAAACAGTAATAGCATATATCTTGGAAGTTGGAACTATTTCTTTGGAGGCTTTTACTAAAATTTAGCTTTGTATTATCTAATATGGGAAATTCTATCATTAGTCACAGTTCGTAGGTGACTAACGTTAGTCACTTTTAATTCTAGCCATTAGATGTGTGATATTTAATCCAAACCATTAATCTTTATATGACCTGCAACCTGTTATGCAGGTAAATTAGAAAGGTTACCTGCTATACAGGTTAGCAAAGGAATTTTTATACAACCATTATTATAGTAGACCAGTTATGGCCTACTAAATATTAACCAATTAAAATTTTATTTTTAAAATAAAAAAGGAAACCATGGTACTCATTATAATTTTTTTAATACCATTGTACTATTATAATACTGAGTACCATTAAATCAGTTAATTTTTTATGTTTTAATACCATGGTATCATTATTTTTATTTTTAAATTATAACTACCATGGTACTTTTTATAACTTTTTTTTTATTTTAGAAATGTGTATTAACAAGGATAATTAATTGAAAATTGTGATAAAAAAATTAAAATACTAAATTGATACCAAAATAAATATTATTTATAACTCAAAAATTCGAATATATGTTAATAGTTGATAAAAATTTACATTTAATTTAATTTTTTAACATATTTAAAAAATGTATCACATTAATTCAGTATAAATTATTTTAAGAATATACATAGAATATGAACATCTATTTTTTAAAAAAGAAAAAAATTATAAAATATGGATATCATTATTAAGTAAACTGTTTATATTATCCATAGATTTATTTCAAAACGATTGATCTGTAGTAATATTGAATAATGTAATTTTAAATCAATTTGTATGTATAAAATACAAAGAGAGGAACACAACAAGCATTAGTTGGTAAAAGAAATTGTGCTTTGATTATTAATGGAGATATGCTATGAAACAAAATAATAATAATAATAATAATAATAAGACGAAGAAGAAGAAGAAGAATATAAAAATTGTTTATTGATTTGAATAGTTATGGTTAATATGTATAATGAAATATTATTTGCACATAGTTTGTTTGACTTATTTAAAATAAACAAAATAAATGTAAATAGTTAATTTGAATTTATTTTTTTTCCTAGAATTTTTATTTTATTTGTACATATATGAATTCATATAATATTTTTTATACTAGCAAGTCAATATTTTAATGATAACTTGGAGAAAATATATGTACTTATATGATTGAATGCCGAATATTATTCTCCCTTTATAATAATAATAATAATAATAATAATAATAATAATAATTTTAGTTAAATTCATCTAGGAGAACACTTAAAAGAGAATAATAATATTATTATCTATAAGTAATGAAATAAAATATGATGCAATTTTTATTTAATTGAAACTAAATATTTAAATTGTAGTAGAAATAATTTATACTAAGAAGTCTTAATAATTAAGGAATTTTTTTGTTTAAAGTTAATAATTAAATGAATGATTTGAGAGAGAGATAGATCGAATATGGAACGTTATATATATATATATATATATAGAGAGAGAGAGAGAGAGAGAACTTAGGAAGTTTGGAGAGATAGGGGAAGCAGAGAGAAATTTTGACTCATGATAGCGGGTTGCTCAAAAATTAAAAAAACTTACAACCTATTAAAATTTTTTAAAATTGTACACGTGGCATTTTTTTAGAGGGTGACTAAGATTAGTCACCTATGATTGTGACTAATCATAGAACTCCCCATCTAATATTAAGTATGATCTTAATTAATTTTCATGTGTACTAAACTTTGTTTTTAACAAGTTTATATATTTTCTTTCGACGTATTACTTGTTGTGTAATTTAAAATATTTTTCCTTTTTTGTCTGTTACCAACTTCCTGAATTTGTGGGTTTTATGAGGGGAGAAATCCTAGTAAGGGGATGTATACATGCATCTGATTCGTTTTCTGTTGTTCTTTTTTTTTTTTTTTTTCTTACTTCCTTCACGTGTGATTAGTGATTTGTTTAACATGTAAAATGCATGATTAAATAATGGAAAATGAGTGCAAATGCAAATTAGATGTTATAATAAGATTGATAAATAAATAGAGTTATAATTAAATATATTTGATATTTTAGGTCAATACTTTTAGTTTTTAAATCAAGAAGTGAGAATAACTAATTTTCATATTAGTATAAGTTAATATTTATCCATAAAATATTTATTTGTTTACTTAAATAATTTGGTTAAATATTATATAGAGTCTACTCAATTATTTAAGTGTAACAGTATTTAAAGGACTTTACCATGTCATGATTTTTTGAACGAAATAATCTTTTTCTTAGTCTCATTATATCATACATTGATGTTATTGAGTTAAAAATTTATCTTAAAATACGTTGATTTAAAAAAAATAAATATACTTTTATAAGTAGAAATGTTTATAGATGTAAATAAACTATGCTTTTATTAACTTAAAATTTACATGTCATAATTATTAGTTAATAAATCATAAATTATGTATTTATTTTACATAAAAAAGATTAAAAAAACTACTAACCTATATTATTTATTTGTTTAATTAAAATGAAAAAAAAAACAAAATTTTATGTTTTGAATAGTTATATGTGTTTCAATTCTATATGTTGAGTTTTAAATCTTAATCTCAATTTTGTATTTTATGAGTATATTTTTATGTATAGATGTATATAACATGGTTGATGAAGTATAAAATAAATTTAATGTATCGTGCCAGCATAATTCGAACAGTACTAAAAGTGATTTATATTTAAATCATAAGATAGATGTGCATTTGTATTTATCTTCTAATTTGTACAATGTATTACATGATAATTTTATCTATTCATTTCAATTATAAACATTTTATTTATTTTCTAATTTCTATGTATAAATATGCCTCAAGTTAATTTTTTTCACAATAAATTATTAATCTCCTGTAGGCCTGTCAATGGGTAGGATTTTACCCTATTCTTATCAATTTTTTTTTATATCCGTACCCTACCCATACCCTAAAATTTTAAAATTTACTCATACCCTACCCTAATCCATATTCCTACAAATGAATGGGTTAGGGTAGGGTCTTACCCGTCCCTACCCATTGGGTAATGATACCCAATGGGTATTCACACACTACATGCATTATTACCCAATAGATATTCACACACCACACATATTTTTCACACACACACACACTGCGCACATATTTTTCACACACACACACAAACACACATACTGCACACACATTTTTCACACACACTACACACATATTTTTCACACACACACACATACTAAACGCACACATTTTTCACGCACACATTGTGTTTTAACATACACACACTGCACACAATTTTCACACACACACACTCACACTCTGTGTTTTCACACACACACACACACTGCACACACACACAGTTTCACACACACACACACACTGCACACACACACAGTTTCACACACACACACACACACACAGAGTTTCACACACACACACACGCACACACACTGCAGTTTCACACACACACTGCACACACACACACACACACAGTTTCACACACACACACTGCACACACACACACACACAGTTTCACACACACACTGCACACACACACACACACACTGTGTGTGAATTTTTTCACACACACACACACACACACACACACATACTGTGTGTGTGATGTTTCACACACACACTGTGAATTTTTTCACACACACACACCACACACACAGTGTGTGTGTGTGTGAAAAAACACACACTGCACACACACTGTATTCACACACGCACACACAGTGGGTGTGTGTGTGTGAAAAAACATACACTGCACACACACACAGTGTGTGTGTGTGTGAAAAAATTGTGTGTGTGTGTGTGAAAAAATTCACACAGTGTGTGTGTGTGTGAAAAAATTGTGTGTGTGTGTGTGTGCAGTGTGTGTTTTTTGTGCAGTGTGGGTGTGTGTGTGTGTGCAGTGTGTGTGTGTGAAAGCAGTGTGTGTTTTTTGTGCAGTGTGGGTGTGTGTGTGTGTGTGCAGTGTGTGTAGTGTGTGTGCAGTGTGTGTGTGTGAAAAAATATGTGTGCAGTGTGTGTGCAGTGTGAAAAAATATGTGTAGTGCGTGTGTGTGTGCATGAAAACTATGTGTGTGAGCTAAAAAAAAACACAATATCAAAAAAATGCAAATAAAAAAAAATATATGATCGGGTAGGGTCCATACCCTATCCTAAAAATAGGATGGACCCAATACGCATACCCAATGGGTAAATATTTAAATCGGGTAGGGTAGGATATAGGGTATATCTAATCGGGTATTTTTAGGCTTAGGGTCAAGGTAAGGTAAAACCCTACCCATTGACAGGCCTAATCTCCCGTATTGCAATGAGCAATAGATAAAAACAGATTAAGTTTATATTTTATAACAATGTGTATATATATATATATATATATATATATCCTTTTTGTACATGACATGTGTAATATGGTTGATGAGGTATGGAATGCACATAATAATCTGAACAATACTAAAAGTAATTTATGTTTACATAATAATATAAATGCACAATTATATTTGATATTATAATATTCTACACAGTAATATGTCTAATTAATTACTACAATGATAATTTTATTATCAATTGTCTGCATATAGATATATTAGCATTCAAGTTGAATTTTGTAACAATAAACTACTCATTTCAATTGTCCAAGTATTATTTTAAGTACTAATAAATTTGTTATTGATATATTTGATAAAAAGTACATTTAATGGAAATTAATAAAACATTAAAATAAGAAATGAGTTAAAATTAATGTAACTTCCGGCTTTCGTTATTAAAATCTATTTGCTAAAATTAATTAAATGTACATATAATTATTTTGGCAGACCAAATATTTAACATATCTATAAAAAAAATAATAAAATAACTTAAATATAGAACAAATAAGATAGGTTGGTACTGTAATATATCTCACTCATGTAATGAAAACTTAATTTTTAGGTAAACAATAAGTAGTATGTTACTATGATTTGCATCGTACGTTACAGGTAAATGTAACATGTAAAACAGATAGCAGGTACTCTGATAAAATAAGGTACCTAATGTTAAATTTTTTTCTTTCCTACCTAATAATAGATAACCCCATATCAGCACCAAAAAAAAACTGTAATTAGCCACGGATTTTGCCAAAAAATTCGTAACTAAATCGTTAGCCACAGATTTGATCCGCTGCTAAAGTGCGTGGCTAAGTTTTAGCCATGGAGATTAGCCACGGATTTTACGTGGCATAAAAATTAAAAAAACAAAATAGAGTATTAGCCACGAAAAATACATGGCTATTCTAAAAATAATAGCTATGGTATTCCCCCCCACCCCCTCCCGCCCCCATGCCCAACCCTAGACCCACCCGACCCGACCCGACCCCAGCCCCCCTAGGTCCACACGTGTTGAGTGTACACTTGCACTTGTTGTGATTCAAACCCTTAACTCTCTTGGTTGAGATTAAAATATCTAACCACTGCACCACTTTACTTCTGGATTGATTTTAATTATACTTATTATATATTTGTGCGATATTCTAAATTTAAATTATCTAAATAAATTTTATTTATTTTATCAATTTTTGTAATTTATTAGTTTTACATTTGCTTTTGACTTTATCATTAATTCAATAAAAACAATCTCAACTATTTGATTTATACATTTAACGAAAAATCACTAATTTGGTTTTACAAAATAGGATAATAAAATTAGTAATTTAAAATTATTGAAATAAAAATAATTAAATAAATATTCAGCCAGCCAAATAAATTCAATTTCGATTGTAAAAAAAATATCTGTTCTTAGTTCTAGTCGTAAGAGAATAATCAACAACTTAAGAAGTTCAATTGAAAACTAAAGTAATAACTTAATATGTTTATACTTAGAAGTAGTATACATAAAATGATATTCTAATTATTTAGACTTAATGTTTTTAACTATTTATTCTAAATAAATTGTGACTATTTTGGATAAAAATGAATAAATATAATTTTGTTAACTATAATAGAGTCATATTCTTTTATTGAAAATATTGAATTATGATAATAAATATGATTTTTTTAATAAAAATAATATATATATACACACACACACACACACACACACATATCTTAATATTTCAGTTTTGGACAATTAAGAGCGCATATATAAATTAAGTTATTAAAAGTATAGGTTGATTCATATTTATTTGCAGAAAAAAAAAAGTCTAACAATATACTTTGACTTGAAAACTCAACGACTAAATTTCAAGTTCAATTCTTAAAGAGATTTTTTTTTTTATGTTTATGATATTAAGTTATGAATTCTACATTTAATATTTGTATCACAATTATTCATCATTTTCATATGACTAATAAATAATTTTGATAAAAATAAATTATGTTTATTTCAGAGTATGAATTATGTTAGTGAACTATATAACATGCATAGACCTAAACGACATTTTTGTCTCACACGATTTAATTGACGGAGCTCAGTATTACGTTTGTTAGTTTAGGAGGGGAAATGTGAATGAGACATAGATAATAGTTCAAGGACGTAAAGTGTATATATTTAACCCATACATTTAGAAAAAAGAACGGAGAATCTAAACAGTATTTTTTACGGTATTTTTCATGTGTGACAAAATAGAATATAAATATTTGCCAGGTCAATGTTTATTAAAAAAATTATTATGGTTAATCCTATGAATCCGGATAGACCTTGTAAAAATTGGAGAAAGAGAAGAAGAATGGATGGTGTAAATAAAACCCATAATATCAGGGTGTTTGTGGAATGAAGGGTAAGAAAAACAAGTTATTGAATCTAAAAAATGTGAATAAAGATAGATGTTCAAGGGATATGGATTTGAATTGAGGCTAACTTGCTTGCCTCTCAAAATTATATAAAAAAACACCAATGGAGAGGCTTTGATCAATACTACATTGGATTAAAAAAAATCCATTGGTTATTAAATAATAGTTTCTCAAGAGAGAAAGGGAATAAAAAAAAATCTTGAGCCTTCTTCCCTAGGAGGTCCTCAAATCAATAGAGGTGTGGGGAGAAGCTTTTGTCTTTTGCAAATATCCATTTGCCTGATCATCATCATATTGATCATCTTCTTATTATTATTATTGTCAAATTCTTTTTTTTTTTTTCTAAGAAAGAAATAAGAATCAAATAAAATAAAATTAAAGATGATGAGCCAAAGAGGGAATGGAGAAAAGAAGCAAGAGATTGTTGCAGTGGCCATTGATAAAGACAAAGGCAGCCAAGGTGCGTTGAAATGGGCTGCTGAAAATCTCTTGAGCAAAGGCAAAGGCAAAGGCGTCACTCTCGTCCATGTTAAACTGAAGACCTCCTCTCCCACTCCTCCTTCAAGTACTCTCTCTCTCTCTCTCTCTCTCTCTCTATATATATATATATATATATATATATACACACACATACACACGCACGCATACGTACGCATAATCATTAATGTTTTGCTTTCTTAATTTCTGCATTTCAAGAAAGAATAATACTCTTGAAATAACATACATTCAACTATATATTCTTTATTCTTGTATTTTCAAGAGTTCCAAATATCTTTTATCCGTGATTCTTGAAACTTGAAATGCTCTTGTTTCTAGAAAAGTTGTTGTGTTTTGAGAGATAATTACCATCAAAATTGTGAGTAGTATACAAGACAAAGAGCCCATTTGGATAGATTTTTTTAGAGAAAAAACACTTATTTTTTGGAAAAAAAAAAAAGCACTTCAGACAAAAAAAAAATTATTTGGATGGAATTTTTTTTTTAAAAAAAAAAAGTAAGAAAAAAAAAAGCCAAAAAAGGCTTTTTTTTAAAAGCTACCTCTGAGTAACTTCAAATAAAAATAACTTTTAAAGCACTTTTAACTATTATATCCAAACGCAAAATTGCTTGGCTTAAAAAAAACATCATTCAAAAACCAATATTTTTAAGCCCATCCAAACAGGGCCAAAATTATCTTAAAAATAGAGTCTAATTCAAACCTAGACTATATTTTAGAAATCACCATACAATATTTATAACAGATATTACACAGATGCATGCATTATTAAATTTCGTTTGTTAATTAAATAGTGAGGAGAGAATTTTTTCAAATTGCAGTAGGGAAGACGGTTTCAATGGATAATCAAACCAGGGAGCTCTTCCTTCCTTTCCGTTGCTTCTGCACCCGCAAGGACGTAAGTCCACTGAATACCTTTTCCTTGACATCTTTATTTTAAGAGCCTGTTTGAATGGATTTTTTTTAAAAGAAAATACTTATTTAAAAAAAAAATGCACTTCAAAGCAAAAAAAAAAATTGTGTTTGGGCGTGCTTTTCAAAAAAAAAAAAAATCAGAAGCCAAAAAAAAAGAAGAAAAAGCAACAAGGGACTTTTTTAAAAACTATTCAAAATAGCCTCAAACAAAAACAACTTTGCAGGAACTTTGTATCTAAAACACAAAATTTCTTGGTTTAAGAAAAAACTTTACTATAAAAAACATCACTCAAAAAACACTTTTTTATTATGAGAATTATCACTACAAGAAAACATCCCCTTTATTAATAGAAAATTCATGAACAAATAGATTCTATCACGAATTTAAGATATTTATAATGAATTAGTAATAGAGTTCAATGTAAATAAAACTAAAAGAACAAGAAATGACAAGGCATTTATTAATGGATTTGTTATGAACAAAATCCGACATAAACACTCAATTTATAATGGATTTATTTGTTATTGAAAGGTATGCATTTTTGTAGTGCATGAATAATAATTATCCAAAAATTCAAAGGAAATTTTAAAAAATAAATCGATACATGAATAAGTATAATAACCATGGAAAATATATCCTAAAAGAAGATATGTTTGAAACAATGTGTTCACAGATACCAGTGAATGAAGTTGTACTTGAAGATACAGATATAGCAAGAGGCCTCTGTGAATATGTGAAGAACACCATGACTGATACCTTGGTGCTTGGTACCTCAGTCAAGAATGGATTTGTTAGGTAACAAAACTACCTGTTAAAACTTACTTCTAGCTTTATTACATTTTGCATCTCCATTCTCCGTTTGACTATCATCAAAATAAGCAAGAGAAACTTAGAAATCTGTGGGCACAGAGGATTCAAGACTGTTGACACACCGGGTAGCGTTTCCAAAGGGGCACCCGAATTTTGCACAGTTTATATCATCAACAAAGGGAAAGTAGCATCTGTTAGGGCAGCCTCAGCCCCGTCTTCAAAAGAAGCAGCAGCTCCTCGTCCACTTTCTGATGCACGTTTCTCATCGGGCAGTTCAACACGAGGTCCTTTTTCTTTTTTCTCTCCTTTTTTTGGCCCCATTTTTGAAAATCTTGATATTTCCGTTTTTTCACTTAGAAAACTGAATGAATGGTCCAATGCATGTTAGCAGGTAGTTCCAATCCGCCGTTTGGAGCTAAGAGCACGCTGAGTGACGAAAACGATTCAATCAGGTAATATATATAAGAATATATACATTTGTGTGTGTGGATGGCGTAAATAATGAAGGAGTGCTTCCGTGCATGCATTCACTACAGGTCACCTTTCACAAGAAATAAAGGCTCTTCACAACGATCATATGGAGAGCTCTCAATGCCCTGATACCGACATATCATTCGTGAGCTCAGGCAGGCCGAGCAGCGATCGCATGTTTGCATCATTGGATCAGGATACGATGATTGGTGCTCGTCTCTCGAGCAGCTCAGACACAGAGAACCGATTAAGTTTCGGATCTCCATTCTCTAATCCGAGGACATCCGATGCAAACAACAGTTTTGGAGTCTTTTCATCCAGCTCACAGGAAAGTGGAAACTTCTCGTGGTCGGGATCTCAAAGCCTGGTATGCAAACCACATCCCCGAAAAAGGGCTTGAATTGATCTCCATGTATAATTAACAAGCCATGATGTTCAAGGGAAAGAAACAGAATTATATGCCTGAAAAATCAATAATAACCAGACAACATCTTAATTTGCTGAGTCGAGCAAAACGCTCTTTTGACACATACCTGCAGGACGATGTAGAAGCAGAGATGAGAAGGCTGAAGCAGGAGCTCAAACAGACAATTGACATGTACAGCACGGCCTGCAAAGAAGCACTCACAGCAAAACAGAAAGTAATTTTCTGAAGTTTCAAAACATATGTTGCATCATGACAATAATAGAGGCAAAAAAAAAAATAGACTACCAAACATTTTACATGAATAATAATTATTAATGAATGTATTCTAGGCAATGGAGCTTCACCGTTGGAAAGTAGAAGAACAACAGAGACTTGAGGAGGCGCGCCTAGCTGAGGAAGCAGCATTGGCAATTGCAGAAAAGGAAAAAGAAAAATGCAAGGCAGCTATTGAGAAAGCTGAAGCAGCTCAAAGAATAGCTGAACTTGAAGCACAGAAAAGAATCAATGCTGAAATGAAAGCGCTTAAAGAAGCGGAGGAGAAGAAGAAGGTGCTGGATAAGTTGGCACACAGTGACGTTAGATACCGCAAATACTCCATAGAGGAGATAGAAACAGCTACAGAGTTCTTTTCAGAATCTCGAAAAATTGGGGAAGGTGGATACGGGCCAGTTTACAAGTGCTACCTAGATCACACACAAGTTGCGGTAAAGGTTCTTCGTCCAGACGCAGCCCAAGGAAGATCGCAGTTCCAACAAGAGGTAGGAGCGTCCCAAACATAAATCCAATCTAAAAATCTATATATGCAGTTCAGTCTATGGAGCAGTGTCAGAGTTGGAACGGTGGTCCCCGAGACAGCCAATAACAATTCTGTCTTACTGGATATTTGAATTCTACAAGCCCCAAATCTAGGATTCAAGATAAGATACCAACCACAATGTTTTGATTCTTTCTGTTTGAACACCATGATGCAGGTTGAAGTTCTGAGTTGCATACGACATCCCAACATGGTTCTCCTCCTTGGAGCATGCCCGGATTACGGTTGCCTGGTCTACGAGTACATGGCCAATGGCAGCTTGGACGATCGTCTCTTCCGACGAGGAAACACCCCTGTGCTCCCTTGGCAACTCAGATTCCGAATAGCTGCAGAAATAGGAACCGGCCTGCTTTTCCTCCACCAGACCAAGCCTGAGCCATTGGTACACAGAGACCTGAAACCAGGCAACATTTTGCTGGACCGCAACTTTGTGAGCAAGATTAGTGATGTCGGTTTGGCTAGGCTTGTTCCTCCTTCCGTAGCCGACTCTGTCACGCAATACCGCATGACATCAACAGCTGGAACTTTCTGCTACATAGATCCCGAATATCAGCAAACTGGCATGCTCGGCATAAAGTCCGACATTTACTCGCTTGGAGTAATGCTGCTACAGATCGTAACAGCCAGGTCCCCAATGGGTTTAACCCATCACATTGAGAGGGCTATTGAGAAGGGAACTTTCGCTGAGATGCTTGACCCTGCAGTTGAAGATTGGCCTGTAGAAGAGGCCTTGAATTTTGCCAAGTTAGCCCTTAGGTGCACAGAACTTAGGCGGAAAGATAGACCTGATCTTGGAACTGTGGTGCTACCCGAGCTCAACAGACTCCGAGCACTTGCTGAAGAATCAATGCCCAGCTTTTCACTAGCAAATTTAAACAACTCAGCAATCCACGGCAGCTCTCATTCTCACGTGAGTAGATGATCTTTGAATAGAACCGATGTGTAACAATACAAAAAATAATAGTAATTTGATTTTGCCCTTTCCTATCATGTAACCAACAGATTTATTGATCAAATATTTGCAGGTCATTGAATCCAAAAATCTATACTCTGGTCCAGATGGTCAAAAGGGCATTTCATTATCTGCACATGCCTTGGCAAGAAGCACGGAGCCATCCATTTCTTGATCACATGTTTGTTGGTTTGGAGTCTCCCCAACTCCTTCCCATACCTCAGCTTAAAATCCTCGTATATCTATTGGTCTAACAAGTCTGATAACTAAGATTGCTTCCCTGCAATTGTTTGAATATTTTGCAACCTTACAGTTATATCTAAGTTGCTAGGCAAAACAATGTACGCTTGCACTGTGGCATCCAATCTGTATTCAGCTGCTATGGTCATTTGTGACAAAACATTAGATATACAAGTATAACAAAAAGTGTTTTTTTCCTCCTATTAATACTTTCTTAACATAGAAGCTCAACCCCAAATCTTTGCAGATTGAGCAAAACCTTAAAAATGTATTTCACAGAACGCATACTTGCTACGTACTTATGCTACATTTTCTTTAAGTTTTTATGTCGTCGTGGGGTTGGGAGCATAATTTGGGAATTGTCTTATACTGTTAAGTTCAAGTAAAATTTGGATCCCGAGAGGATGACCAAATGGCTAAGATAATATCCCTAGGAACCTTGCACTTCGTAGACAATAACATGCAGAGTATCAATAATAAAATGAGAATTTACTCAATCGGCCCCTACTTTTCATTACTTTATTCATGACTAAAATAAGAAGATTTACTTCACATTTCATGAGGACAATCAGAAGGTTGGCATTTTCTCTAGTTCATCAATAAATTGATATTGATTTTTGAAATGACTAGAAACATAAAAGATAGATTTATATTCTGAAAAATACAAATCTCCTTAAATTCACTCGTCAACAAAACTTTCCATAGATCTAGCTTGCTACTTTTAACCTTTATTTCTTTTGCCTTTTTCGGGATACAATTTTAAACTCATTCTTAAGTATTTAAAACTTTTCCAGGAAAACCAAGATTCAGTGAACCTCATACCTTTCATCTTTAAATTCTTTATATTCAGAAAGGGTGAATTACAGTTTAACCCACTCAGTTAATATACATGGAAACACTTTACCCTATTTTAATATGAAAACATATGCTGATTGGAGGGGAGAACATGTCATTCAACATTTCTGAAGTGATACTTCCTTGAGAAAAATCTGCAGAAGTTTACATGTTGCCCTCTTGAACTGCCTTTGACTGAACTTTTCGCACAGCCTCGTTTTTTTGGTGATTTCATCTTTAAAAGGCATGTTTCAGCTCTCCATGTATTGTGCGACAGTGTATATCTAGCACCAAAACAAACCTCCAATTCAACAATTCAACACGTACATCAAGAAATCTCCTGGGTGGACGAACATCAATCCCCATTTGTTCATAACCATGATTCTGTATAAAGACTGTTTCCAACTTGCACAAATTGATATCTCATTAGCACGAAACGTTTGTTGGCCAAAGCACTGGAGTGCTGATGAATAGAGAATATCAAATCTCCCCAGAAAATTAAATCATCAAAAGGCGATCAAAATGTGCCAGCTACATGTCAGTTAATCAGCGATTCCAAAAGATTTGATTGCTCCGGAACTTTTTCTTAAGGTAGGTGGCAGTTAGCATTTTGTAGGTCCAATTCTTTTTCTTCACATACTCCAAAACTACTTCCGAGCTCAAATGAAAGTCACCTTTTCCCATAGCCTCAAAAACAAGTGGATCCGTCAATACAGAAACAGGATCATTCCAATTGAGTTTGTTCAGTGCAAATTCCAAATTCCTTCCCAGCCTTCTGTCCAAGTACGCATCAACAACGCAACCATAGGTAACAAGATCAGGAGCCACCCCTTCATGCTTCATATGTTCAAGGCCCAAATGCAGATCCCAAAGCAAAGACATTCTTGAGAATGCAAGTGCTCGAATGTTAAAAGTATCGAGATCAGGTTTAAATCCCGCTTCCACCATTCGCACAAACTCCCTTTGCAAGCTTTTCATCTTGAAATTTGCAGCATAAGATAACAGCATTAGATTCCAAAGAAGATTGCCAAGATTTCGCCTACCAAGACCCACATCACTCACAAAATGACCCAGAGCGTAAAACTTGTTTTCGCTGATATAAGCACATGAAATGGCCCTAACAGCTTCTTCTTGAATGAGAATCCTCGACCTCTTGAGACGACCGTAAGCAGCTTCCATATCAGACAACGAACCAAAAGCACTGTAATACAATACATAAGCATTTCCGGTAGCAGAATCAACAGAATATCCCATCGAAACCATCTCATTGATCATGAACTCCATGCAGTCAAGGTGCCCATACTTCCCAAAACAAGAGATAGCCAGAGAATAAATATCGGCTAAGAGTTCAGAATCTTTCTGTTGCATCTCATGCAGAACCCTGCTCACCATATCAAAATCCCGCATGCTACCATAGATAAAGATCAATTCTGAAACTACTTCAGCATAAGGAAGAAATGAACTGTTCAAGATTTCACCCCAAATTTCCAGTGCTTTAGAAAACAAACCATTACGGGCATAGTGTAGCATCAAAGCTTCTGGTTTCTTCTCAGGCATAGTTCGTCGGAACAGTGAGCAATCAGCCTTCAATCGGTTCTTCCATTAAAACACACACACACACGCATAATAACTAACGCAACAAAATCGTAGGAAAAATCAAAAAACAAAAAAAAACGAATGTAATTCTCAAGAATACTGCTAAATACCAAGAAAAATTAGTACCTTGGGATGAAAAGAGCGATTCTTGTGACGATTTCTCGAGGAAAATTGACGAAAATGCTCCCTTTTTAGCGTATTCATGGCGGAAGGAGCAGAGGCCAGCAGCACAACTGCCATTTTTTTTTCTCGATTTTACGAAAGAAATAAATAGTTAAATCATGCCAAAAAGAACATAAAAGATAGGGAGAATTACATCCACCTCCCCTGAGGTTTGGCGAAATTATATTTTAATCCATAATTTTTTGTAAATTATAAAAACCCCCCTGAGGTTTGTAATAATTACAAGTAATGGACGGAAAGTGTAAAAAGTCCGTTTTGCCCTTTATTTTTTGCTGATATTAAATAGGGCAAATTACATCTACCTCCCTTGAGGTTTGGAGAAATTACAATTTAACCCACATTTTTTTGTGTATATTACAATAACCCCATGTGATATGTAATAATTACAAGTGATAAACGAAAAATGTATAAAACCTACTCTAGCCCAAAATTAACCTCACCAATGTGTTTTCCACATCAAAAAGTTGAAGACCCGCTTCAAGTTCACCGAAAAATTTGTCGGAAAACGGAGCAATTTTTTCAATATTATTACTTTTAGCCCCACAAAGATGTAATACATAACATACAACCCCAAATATTTTATATATATGACAAAAAAACCCGTCAAGGGTACTATCGGAACTTTACGTACAAAAACTAACGGAACCCTAACGGTCATAAACGGCTGGGGTAAATTGTTAGACGGAATAAACCTCAAGGGGGTTTTTGTAATTTACAAAAAACCGTGGGTTAAAATGTAATTTCGCCAAACCTCAGGGGAGGTGGATGTAATTTTCCCTAAAAGATAATCATAATTCATAGAGTGACGGTTGAAAATTTTATGGATCTGCGAAATTTGGGCCTTGTGTCTTGTTGGACTAGAAAGAAGAAGTTTGGATATGATTTTTTTTTTTTCTCGTTTTTGATGGTTACGTTTGGATGTGATTTGGATCAAAATAAATGGAATTTCTTCTTTTTATTTATTTAATTTTTTTAAAGAAAAGGTTGAGCCAGGAGGTTCGAGATAGCTTGTCCAACTAAAGAAACTTATCTGCCCCAAAATATTTCTCTTGTCAAAACTCTAGAAACTAAGTCCAATTTGGTCACTAAACCCCACCTAACACATTAGTAAATTAAATATTGAGAAAAAAATATTTTTGATCCCATCTCTTAAAGGCAGTTGCACTTTTAGTCCTATAGCTTTTAAAATAGCTATTTTTGGTCTCGTTGGATACTATTTGGTGGCAAAAGAAGGGCTGCCGTCAATTTTCAAACGGAAAAGTGCATGTACACTGTTAGTCAACTAATTTAAGGTTGAAAGCTGGCCTAGGGACTTATTTTGGAGGGAAAACTTGATGATGGGCCTTTATTGGTGGGAAATATAACCTACCACTATATATTTCCCTCCAAAAGTGTGAAGACTCTCATCGCTTTCTTTTCCTACATTTTTTTTTCTTCACTCTTTGTTGGGCAGCCTTCTTACTATGTCTGAAAGAGTAATGAATTGCTATCGTAGTGATCCTTGTCATCGCTGGACGGCTTGGACAAATGAGAATCCCGAAAGAAGGTTCTTGTGTTGTGCGAAAACTGAAAACTAATGTGGCTTCTTTGAATGGATCGATCCGCCAGCCTCTAAAAGGGCAAGAGTTGTCATTCCTGAACTATTGAGAAGATTGAACACCAACAAAAGTGATATGGCTACCTAGAATGCATGAATTGAAGAGTTGGAGGCAAAGCTAGCTTCAAGTCGTAAGATGATTTTTCTCCTTGTTCAAATTTTTCTCTAAAGTTTGGAAAGGATTTGGGGATGTTGGTGGTAGCACTACAATCAATTTCTTAACTATCATGATTGCACACATTAGTTCTATCAGCCTCAGCTACACAAGCAAAATCACCATAAAATTGATCGATCCCCCACATCGTTTAAAGCCAGATTACCACCACAAGCATCATTTGGAACAGATGGTGATTCACCTACCCCTTTTCCAACATCGGCATGACCAACATTATCTTTAATTACATTACTTTCTACATAAAGATGAATCTCCTTCTTATGAAAAAAGATAGATTTGTACAAATCAGTTTCATAACACATTAATCTAAACTTCTTCAAGGCATCAATCCTATGGTTTGTTTTAGGCCTTATATAGCCCAACTGTGCTACAAAGTCATTTAGAATTCCCATTGTCAACTTATGGGCATCCATAGAGAAAAGTACTAACACCACCACCAACATACTTTGCCCTAGGACTATGACTAGTCCTACCCCCATGGTGTACTTTCAAAGTTAACCAACCAGGATTCCTTGTCAGACAAAATATGAAAAACAACAAAAAAAATTAAGAAAATGAAAAAAGCCAACAAGGAAGCAATAAGAAAATTTATTCGTATACCAAAACAAAGAAAAAAAAAAGCAACATGACAAACCCATTATACAAAGCAAACATTGCCCCCCTCCCCCCCCCCCCCCCACCAAAGACATATTATATAAAACAGAGGGGATCCACCACAAGTATACAATCAAACATACACGCAAACAAAAAAAAAACCTTACACCAAATTAAAAAAACATTTATATATCAAAACGTACTTTTAAACACTATAAATTCATTCAATCGAACATTTTTCACGAAAAAAGAAGAGCAAGTACAACAAACTAGAAGAAACCAACTTACCGTAATGGGGTTCTGCAATGTCAAGGTCTACTCCTTACAACAACACCTCTTTCAAGATATCGCCAAGTAATCACACCTCCAACTTGTTCTCGACGTTCACAAACACAAGTTTCTTCAAAATAGCATCAATTTTTCAAGAGAGAAATCTAGGGTTTCTGAGAAACAGAACAAAAATTAGGGATTTGTGAGAAATGAGGAACAAAGAAGTAAAAAAGAGGGCTTTAGGGATTCCAATTATAATCACATGACCACCAGGTCCACCACGTAACTTTTTTTCCCCAAAAAAACTATTCAATTGTTTGACTGACGCACATGTACAAGTCTGAAAACTAACGGTGGTCCTTCTTTTGCCACCCAAGTAGTATCCAACGGGATCAAAAGGGGCTATTATGAAAGTAATGGGACTAAAAATGCAACTACCCTTAAATTATGGGACCACAATGATTTTCCTTCTAAATATTGAGTAAAAATCACTTTAATACCTGAGTTGTGTCTTTAATGTCGAATTGATGCACAAGTTTCAAATGATATGAGTTCCATAAGTTTCAAATTGATACTTAACTAACGAAAAATCATTAAATATCCACTAAAAAAATGTTATGAAAAATTAATAAGAAATCACCTAAAACGTTTTTCTTATTCCCAAAAAGTCATGAAATTATTTTTCAATCTACAAGTTCCATTATATCAATTTTTCATTTTTTACACTGAAAATTCAACATTTAATTGTTGGCTAAGTTACACTTGATGATTTCTCAATCTATAAGTTCCATTATATCAATTTTTCATTTTTTATACTAAAAATCCAACATTTAATTTGTTGGCTAAGTTAAACTTAATGATTTGTTCAAAGGAAAACAAAATGAATTTATTTTTTGATAAACTTTTCTTGTTTTTTAGTTGACTTAAATTTTAAAAACTAATGTTTTTTAGAAAGTATCTTTTTCAATTTGAAAATGAGATATATATATATATATATATATATATATGTGTGTGTGTGTGTGTGTGTGTTTTGAATCTAAAGATGTATAAAATATAGTAAGAATATTTTAATTTTTAAAGTTGAATGAATTAAATAAAAAGATAAAAATGTTTTATTTTAGTTTTTATATTTTTTCTACGAATAAATTATTATTATTTAATAAATCTAATTTATAATTTATCAATAACAAAATTATTCAGATATAGATAAACAAATCCAAGTTGATGGGATATAATTTGTAAGGTAGAAGAGTCATTTCATGAGCTTTTTGTACAAAAAATTGTTTTAAGGGGCTTTTATTACATTTTCACAATTTTTTTGATTAGATACTTGATTGTTTCTTTTAGTCGGGTACTAAATTGGTAATTATGTCAAAATTCATGTATCATTTAAAACAATTGTAGACACTCGGGTACTAAACCAACGTTAAAAGGAAACTGGAGTATTAAAATAATGTTCACTCATCAAATGTTTAACTACATAAAGGCAAAAGCATGGTGTATGTTGAAATGAGGGATTTTATCATTTTTGGCCTCATAATTTAGGCCTTTGATTTTGGTCCTACTCGTTTCAATTGTCCCACAACTTTGAAACGTTGTCAATTTGAGTCTCAATTTTGCTTTTCATCGCATTTTTTAATGGTAAAAGTGATGTGCTTCTCACGTGGCCATTATCTTGAGACCTTGGAGGGGAAAAAATCACGTGAAAGTCAGGTATTCTTGGTAAAAGTGAATCCCCAAAGATTAAACAAAACCCTAATTCCTCTATTTTCACTATTTCTCCCAAAAAATTCTCTCAATCCAATGGCAAATTTTCCCAAAATTGATGAATGGATCTCCACACCCAAAGCATTGTAAGTTTTCGAATATGAACTTTCTATGTTTTTTTTGGGGTTTGATGTGGTTTTGCTTGTACTTTGTGCAGAAACAATCTTGTATTGGGTTCGTGGGTGTGCGTACTTTGTTTGAGATTTTTTTTTTTTGGTATGCCCATGCGAGAAATATTTGCTTTTTGGTGGAAAAAGTGTGTGTATGTGGTCCCTCTCTTCTTTGTGTGTAGAAAAGGAAACGTGGTCCCTTTGTTCTTTATCCCCAATTTTTTTTAATCTGATAGAAATGTAATATTAGTGAGTGTATGTTTGTTCTTTTTTTATGTAATATGTCGTGGGGGGTTTTGACATGGCCTTGACTTGGGTTATCTTTAAATTATAGATGATAATGAGCCTTGTGTCATCATGATTATACATCATGGGGACACTTTCAATCACAAACCTGCAGAGTATGTTGGTGGGGCTATCTCCGTGTTCGATTATGTGCAACTTAACTTACTAAATGTGGCTTATGTTGATCAAATGTGTGAAATAATCGGGTCTAAGGGTAGTAAAAGATATGACAAGCTTACTGAAAATAGATTTATTGTTCTTGTTGATAGTAAAGAAATTCTTAGCTTTTGTCTGCAACATCATAAGAATAGAGAATCACATGTATATTTAGATGCCGTAGTGGGTGAAGAGGGGTTAGATGAAGCTAATGAACTGAGGTGAGCATTGAACCTCAAGCAAGTGAGCAAGTTGAAGTGAATTTTGAAAATGAGGTGGCCATTGAACCTAAAGTGGAGGATGCAATTCAAGCCATTGAAAGTCAATTCACAACTCAATGTAGCCCTATATTGGAGACTCAATGCTCAATAAATTTGAGTCAACAACTAGAGCACATTCAAAGTCAATCAAGTCAAATTGAGCTCACTACAAAGCTAACTGAAGTAAAGATTACTCGTTGACTCATTTATGAATCTCTGAAAAAATTAAACTAACTTGCTTGTCCTTTCTTGCACGCTAGAAAGAGAACAATGACAAACAGAGCACCATCAAAAGAAGAAAATGTATATTCGTTGCTTGTATTTTCTCTTTCAATTTGTTTTATATGCAGCAACTAATCCCTTATAATATTAAATGCAAGTTGGTAAAAAGAGGAAGAATGTTGTGGTTGGAAAAAAAGAAAATTTGAAATAGAAGGTTGATATTCCAAGAAGTACTTGACCTGTAAGTAACATCATATTTTGATAAATGTTGATTTTGATTCCTATCTCACTTTAAATGCTCATGTTTACACTATTTGTAGGTTAGGGAATGTTGTAAGAAGATTGTAGAAGGGGTGGGTACACCTAAGTAGCCTACTTTTAGGCCACCAAGACAAGTGTCTAAAGGATTGAATGTTGCATCTACTTTATTTTCTAGTGTCTTGCAACCTGCAATGGGAGTGCATATCAGAGCACCTGCTCCATTTGCACCAATTCATCCAAGGTTGCACTATCTTTGACTATGGAGCCAAACTTTCCAATTCTAATTCCATATAAGATTATTGACAAGGATGGAACCAAGTTTTTCATCATGAAGAGTTTGCAAAGTGCGTTGGATAAGATCAAGAATGCAAAAAAAAGCGGTTGATGCAACTGACACAATGACATACTTTTGAACAAGAACTTTTTTGCGCTCATTTGATAGTTTACAAAACGCTTTTGAACACCTTTGTGTAAGGAATGTGTAATATACTTTTGAACAATACCACTTTTTTGGTATATTTGATGGTTTAAACAATGCTTGTGAACACTTTTGTGTAAGGAAGATGTATTTAAACATATATTGGTCATGTAATATGGATTACTTGTTTTTATACCTTGTATCAATATAAACATACACAAGTTCTTTGACACATCAAACACAATTGATCTATATTTCTATCGTACACATAAAAATTTTACACCCACTTCCTTGCCAGCTAAATAAAACTAACACTCATCACCCCTGTAGACATCAAAAATTACACTTGCCCCATTGCCAATTAAATAAAACTAACACTAAACACCACTCTTGAACGTAACTTCAAATCAATTAATCAATAATTGAAGAAGCTATAAACATAAAATAGCTACATTTCATTAGCCAAAGTAAGGGTGATTACATATCTTACAAAAGTAAGGACTAACAACAAAATAAAAGATAAGACGTCAACAAAAAAGAAAAAAAAAAGAACCTATTACAAAAACCCCCTTAACATATTAAAACCCAACCATTACACCATATTCCTTCATCCATAGAATTCTTTAAACCTACGATACCATGCTAAAAAAAAATACAGAACAAACACAATCAATAAGTACAACATTACACTCCGCCTCATCTTCATCTTTGCCAAATCTCTCTCCAACTCGTTGTATCTGCGGAGAAGCCCAAGAATGATCTCTCTTGCCCTTTAGCACATGGGATGATCTACCCAAGTAAAGTAACCACATCCGCTAACCATGTCCGAGCAAGCATGGAATCTCCTACCTACATTCGCATCGGTCCAGGATGTCCTCTCCACAGATCTTCGGCCACAAAAAACAAAGTTCACCTTCCATTCTTCAATTCCACCAAGCCCTAATGAGATTTATTTTTTCTTTCCCTAAACTAATTATAAAGGTGTTTTCCCCCCAAAACTACAGTTATTTTCCCTCCAATCCCATCCCACCTGACTTTCGCGAGATTTTTTTCCCCTCCAAGGCGTCAAGATAACAGACACGTGTGAAGCATGTGACTTATGTCGTTAAAAACACGACGGAAAGTAAAATTGGGACTCAAATTGACAACGTTTCGAAGTAGTGGGACAATTGAAATGAGTGAGACCAAAATCGAAAAAGGGCTAAGTTATGGGTGCAAAAATGATAAAATCCCATTGAAATGATTTTTACTCATTAAATATTTAACCAAATAATTAGGAGAAAATTCTATTTTTGGTTTCATAGGAAGTCTTTCAATTTACATGTAATCCCATAGGATCAAACATTCCCACATTTAGTTTCATAGGATAGATATTTTGGCCACATTTAGTTCAACCAACCCAATTTTGATCGTAAATTTATGAAATTAATTGACTTGTCTGACCACTAAGTCTACATGGCATTTTCTATTTGTTTATTGAGTAATAAACTACTTACTAAAAATATAAAATATAAATTAGTAATATAATTTACAAAAATTAATATGAAAAAAAGTATAAAATATATGTACTAGAATAATATAAAAATTAAAAATTAAAATTAAAATACATATAAAATATACAGTACTTATATATATGTGTGTGTATACATATGCATATAAAATTTACAAAATTGAGAAAAATTCACAAATAAAAATATAGTTTACACTTAAAAAAGATTTATAAAATTATAGATTTTTAATATATATTTTGCAAACACTAATAGATATAAAAAATAAAAATATTAATTTATGATTAATAAATAGAAATATATTTAATGAATTTAAATATACATATATATATTTAATGAATTTAAATATACATATATATATTTAATGTATATATAAAATAATTACAAAAAATAATAATTAACAATGAAAAATATATTTAATCGCTTTTTATTTATTATAAATATTTATGGTATATCCCCACCACCCCAACCCTCGTCCCCCCAAGGTTTTTTGAAAGAAAATGAAGAAGGTGATAAGAAAAATACACAGTTGCACACACACACGCATAAAAACATCCTCAAAATGAGAACAAATTCTCAAATTGGATGCATAGATAGGTTTCCCTTGATGTGAAAAGCAAAAGTACAAAAATGTTTTTGAGAAACACGGCCAAAGGCAACAACAGTTTTTTTCTTCTAACTTTTCTTCATATATTTGTTCCTCACGTTGTGTACAACTAAAACTATATTCAATTTGAGGTTTCAATGAATTTTAGAATGTAATTTTGTGTGTGTAAGTGTGTGTTTGTGTGGGTTTTCATTTTTGAGTTTATAGTTTTCAAGATTTGAAGGTTGAGGGACGGTGTGGAGCATGAGGCTAGTGGGTTAACGTTTGGTTTGGGTTTAATTTTTTATTTATATTTTTTAATTTATAATTATATTTTAATATTTATTTTTTTTCTATTTCTTCACATATTTTTTATATTATATATATATATTAGTTTTTCATTTATTTATTTTTTTGATTTATAGTTTGTGTTTTTAATACATATTTTTATATTATTTTGGGCAAATCACACAAAAAAAAGTCCATAAAGTTTACAGTTAGAATCATTTTCATCCATCATCTCTAAATCGTAATATTTTAGTCATTTAAATTTTAATTACATTTCACTCCAATCCTCTAGTTAGTTTTTTGGGGGTATGATTGTCAATCAAAATTTAAATTTTCACTATAGTCCTTGCAGTTTTATATTTTTTGCACTTTAGTCCTCAAAATGTTATTTTGTTCATATTAATTTTTCAAGAACTTGCGGGTATGGTACTATACACCACCAATAGTGTTACAATTACTCTACATTTCTAATAAATAGTCCAAAATTGAATTTTCTAACTTTGTTAAATCTGAAAAGGTATTGAGGAATGCACGCCATAATTACTGCAATCTACTTTTGTGGGAGTCTAGAATTAGGTGTTTTTTTACAATTCTAAATTCTATCATAGAATTATTTTTTTATTTTTTTATTTTTGGTTATGAAAGATATGGGGTATGTTTTGATTTTATACTTTTGTTGGCAATTATTATTAGACTCTTAAAATGTAACTTATCACATATCTTTCAAAATTGAAAATCTATTCCAAAATTTGAATTGGTACACAAACACCTTATTTTAGAAAATTGTCCATATAAATAGTTTGCGGCCACTATGGAGTATTGTTCTCATTTATTATTTTGTTTTTGGCTTCTCTTTTGTTTTACTATATAATAAACTTTAATTTTGGTCCCTTTATAGGTAATGCGTGGTGATTACAACACTAACAGGAGTATATAGTGTTATACTTGTAAATTTTGGAGGATCAGTGTGAAAAAATAAATTTTAAGGATTAAATTGCACAAATATAAAATTTAAAGGATTAAAATGCAACTTAAACTCTAGATTGACTATTTTTACCCTTGAAAAATTGATCGAAGTACTAAAGTGAAACGTAAATAAAATTTGAAAGACAAAAATGTTGCGATTTGAAGCTTGGGGACTAAAGTGAATGTAAATATAAACTTTAGGGACCAATAGTATCATTTGCCCTATTATTTTTCTTAAATTGTATTATTTGATTTATATTATATTTTAAAATATATTACTTTAGAGGTCATGACTTTAAATACCACATCATCACTTAAATGCCTCGTCAGTGCCACATACCCAATAAATCAACAAAAAATTGTTTCATAAATTCACGATCCAAATTTGGCAGATAAAACTAAATGTGGGGATTTCAATTCTACAGTACTGAGTGTAAATTGACAAATTTCCTGTAAAACCAAAAATGAAATTTTCTCCATAATTAAGGATTTTAGCTAGAAGTCTAAAGTTTTTTGCTAAAATCTCATAAACAAATTATTTAAAGTGTCATATAAGGAACTAAAATTAGAAAAAGTGGGAAATATTTTAAAATGTTCATCTTTGCATATAACTAACATAATTAAATAAAATGCCTCAAAAAATAAAATTTACCGAACTGTTACGTATACTACAACATATAATATACTTGATTCTAGAGTCCTTTTTTAATGTTATATTTAAGGTTATTAATTTAATAAAAAACATTATTAAAATTTGGATCCAGATGTTTATCATCCAGGCTCGTGCATCTCATTTCATAAGAACAATTTGGAGACATTATAACTCTTTCCACGAAGTTTACAAATATTCATTTGACGAACCGGGTGGCTCATGCCTTATCTAAGTTTACTGCTTGTGGTTTGCAAGATTTTATTTGTTGGGGAAGTATGCCCCCTGATTGCATTGATCTTGAATTGTACAAAGATAAGTTATAGAGCAAGTAATACAAATTCCGATATCTTCGAGTTCTGAGGCTTTCCTATAAAATAAAATAAAAATTCTTTAAGCCCTTTATTTTGAATTATAAAAATTTATAGTCAGGTCTGATTTGCCAAATACTTTAGTGGATTAAATAATATTATTTTGATGGAAATGGATTAAATAATACTTTTTGTGATGGAAATTGATTAAATAATACTAATACTCAGTTTAAATTGAAATTGAAATAGAAATAAAATTCCACCAATTAACAACCCCACTTGTAACTGCTTAGTGATTGAATTTGTCAAACTTTTATGGCTTTTGAGCTTTTTGTTGTAAATAAATCAAAGATAGATATAAAATAATTTGTTTTTCTACTTTTACACCTCACTTGGAAAAAGTAAAAAAAAACAACCAAAATCATTTAGATGCTTCTTTTTGCTTTTGGGTTGGTTTAAAATATTTCAATTTTTTTAACAATTTTAATCTTATCAAATTTTCTATAATCCTGCCCTTACTAAAAAGCCCTAATTCTTCACCATGCATTCCTCATCTCCCCATTTCGTTTCCTATTCCTCGATGTTGAGGTACGATGTTGAGATACGCAAGAGCTAGCTTTAGAGTGGTTTGGGGTGAAAAAAAAAGGGAAGAAAAAGAAAATAATAATTTAGGGATAATCTATTCTTTTCACTTATAATTTCAAGCAAAAATTTTATTTTAATCAAACTCTCTCCTCCCACTTCTTTACTACTTTTCTTATCAATTTCCAAACATTCCATGTTTTTACTACTAATCATTTTTTATTCAAAATTTCTAACTTTGATTATTTTGCAAAATCTTAAGCTCTTGCAAACACCCCCTAAATATAGTTTTGTTGATAGTGATTGTTGGAATTTATTACACATAAATGAATAAATTACGTGGATTAGGTCAGGCAACTAATATGCAGCGGAATTATCAATCCACGAACTCCGGATCTGACTCATCAACTTACCGTCGATTGACCGAATCACGAACATGCCTTGTTCTCCCTTGGTGGATTACTACTAGAGTAATTTACACATTTTACACTCTTTAAACCCTTGAAGAACTAATGGTAATACTCCAAGAATGAATGCAGAGAGAAACACTTTCTAGAGAAAAGAGAAAATAGAGAGAGTGTAGGGAGAATGAATTCTATAGAACTGTATTGCATTCGAATAAATAATTCCATGGGAGATGCCCGTATTTATAGGTATCCCGGAGTGGTAGAGTCCTATTTCTCTTAGGAATTTTACTCCCACTCAAATTAGGATTGTAACAGTCTACATAAATTGTGTTGATCATACAATGGTATCAATCCATATAGATAATGTCAATCCATAACAAATATGGATGCACTCAAATACTTGGGACTTATCCCAATTTGTTTCATCTCCTGCTCATCCATATTTGACTAGATCACCTCTAATCTCATTCTCATATAACTTCTCAATCTCACGTCCTTTCTTTTATACAGGGAATAAGGCGTTCGACTAAGTAGAAGGAAAAAATCTGAGGAGAGTTATTTTAAGTTACTACCAAACTAACATAACTCTACAATTTTAAGAACTCACAACGTGCTCCAAACTAAGTAGTCGCACTAGATCAAGCATCTATGATCCCTCAATATAAAAATAAAGCATGCTTTGACTCTTCTACTATGTATATATGTTCATAACTAGTCAAAACATATTTGACTTAGTCGCCTGGGCAATGAACCATAGAACACAAGTGCGTTACCAACTTAATTCTTCCTCGGCCTCTCATGCCAATTAGCTTGGGCTTGACAACTTTCCTAGATATGCGTCGATAGACTGATTCATTCATGGCCATTGGATACATACTAAAGTAGCATCATCAAACTTACACCTCTTACATACACGCTATGATGGAGCTCCCACTTAATTTTAGTATGTCATGCTTTAAACATTATATGAACCTTAGTACAATCGCTATCCAATCTCCTACCTACACGCTACTAGACAAACACTACAACAATGCCTTCTAATAGTTGCATGTTCGGCTATAAAAAGGCTTTTATGAAGTTTGGACATACTTCCTAATCGATCATACAGATCTCATCTTAGCTTCTAAGCTAAAGCGATCATAAAAGTTAAATATATAACCTTCAGCACTGCTCCAAGTGTGAAGGAAATCATTAGCAAACTTGAGTGACACAATCTTAAAGTCTCATCCTGCCCGCTACTATAGTGCCAGGGTGATTACTCGTGTGAGTTAGCCAATCTAAGCTTAATGACATTCACATCTCAAATCCAGTACCATTCACATGATGATAATATCTCATAAATCACCATATATATTCTCAAAGTCTTCATGATAAAATTCTACACAATCCCATATTGCTAATATACCTTTGGAGCATATCTTCATATGAAGGCTGACTAAGAGGAATGAGCGATAACATCTCTCGTAGAATATGCTTGAGAATAACTCAATGGTGCACAATCCTAGCAATATCTAGTTGGATATACTTGGCATCCCAACAATACTTGGCGCTCAAAGTACGCTTCATACAATGATTTAATTATCATAAAGATATATAATAATAGTCTCGTGTAACTCAATGCACATCCAATTAGATGGCCTCCAATAATCTTAGACCATTTCATTTAAGTATCTACTTGACCGCATCACTTCCCCTATAAAAAGGCCCTTGCCTCTCGGTTGATAAATATGTTCTAACTCGAACTCTACTTGCACTCTACAACCTATGCTCACTCTACTCACTCAAGCTCTTTAATCAAGCAAACTTTGTAAACAAAACGCTCACTTACACGTAGGATTCCATTGCTATCTTTCCTGGCTTATTTTATGTTATATTACAATTTACTTTTTCTTTATTTCTTTGTAAGGAACTATTTGGGCTCAAAAATAATCTTTTAAATCAGATTCGGAGTGGGCTGATATTGGGGCCTTTTCGCCATACCAAAATGAATTAATAAGGCCCATGCCACTTCGACACGTCCACAGAGCCCATGTTGAAGGCCCAGGCCAAAATGGAATAACGGTCTATGGCCCAGTCGGCCAAAAATATAAAATAGGAAAATAAAATAAGTACAACAATAAAGTCAAAATTCAAATCCTTTACTTCTAGGGGTTGTTGGAAGAAGAATAACAGAATGGCTGGAGTTATATCTGCATGTGCCTAAAATAAAGGCCATGTGTTATTAGAAGTTTGAAATTTAAATAAAATGGCACAACTGCCATAAACTAGAAATAAGGACGGTCATTCATTTCTAATGGCCTGGCTTGAATAAACTTACCAGCTCCAAGGATAAAGGGTGGCGGTTGCGGCTTGAAAGCTATAAAAGGGATCCGAATTCGTCATTCAAGAAAAACACAACGGCAATCAACAATCAACACAACACAACTCTCTCAATCAAGAAGTCCACACTTCTCTGATTTTTTTTAGCTTAAATGAACAAAGAATATCTTTAGTTCAAGTAGGTAGAAAACCGCTACGGGTGTTTGTAGCCATACCTCATTCGGCTCGAAGTGAGGATATCAATGCACTCATTCCATAACGTCACGAGGTCGTAGCCATCACTCACTCGGATTAGGCCCGGTTTGAGGTGAAATATCAATGCGACGGAGTGGTATCCAGCATTCATATCGAGCGCATGCATGAAGAGGAGTACAGACGGAGTCAATCAATGCTTGTCGGAGTGAACAGAATCAGAATACACCCACAGGTAGATATGGCCGGAGTCATCAATGTGGTCGATTTGTAGCTAGAGTTCTTAGGGAATGCTCAATGCATCTCTGTCATATATATGAACCGAGTCATCAATGCATGTGTCTGTAGTCGAGTCATGTAAAGTCCGTTTGGTGAGTAGTCATAGTCTCCGAATATATTATTCTTTTCGATTTAAGCTTTTCGACCCTTTTCGATTTTGAAAGTGTTGAATTGTTAAGTCCTACATTGAATTGTAAGCAAGTAGAACCTCAAGGGTAGTGTTTGCCTACTCCAATTCAATCGTTTTTAAGATAGAAGTCTTGGGCGCATTACATTTTCATTTCGGATTGTATTACATTTTGTTTTCACTTCGAATTGCATCACCTTTTCACTTCGAAACACAAGACTTCCACTTGTGTGCTCCTGCACACTGGCACGCCCGCACCCAAACACAAGAATGCTCACTTCAAATTGGTTGTTTTCCAATCGAACTCAGCAGGTTCGAATCCTGAGCGGCCACTTCGGCGCGGCCGGAGAAAATTTATGCAAACAGGAACATATGCTTTGTTGTAGGTTTGGTTTCCCATTGTCGACAAATCTTTTCTCAAAAAGCAGGATTCCAAGGATTTCTCAATGTTCAACATTCTCTTCTACAAATTTTCTGATTGTCCCAAAATTTGGTACATATCACTTAATTTTGGGAAATTACCATGCCAACTTTGAGCTTTCCAAACTAAATTGTAATGCTAACTGGGCATGTGTACTCCATTTGGCAAGCAAAGTGCCGTTAGTTTTCAATTTGCCAGTAACGACCCCAACAAAAAAGAATTTTAATTAAGAAGCTCCTTTATTTGGTTCGTTGCTAATCACCGAGTTGGATTTTAGTGATCGAGTTAGCAAACTCCATTTGTCTAAACAACATCATTTTGCTAGGTATTCTTGAGGCCTTGGTGAAAGTTAGTATAATATAACTCATGCAAAATGATTTATCACTTTGAATTTTTTTTTTACTTATGGAATATTTGTTCAAATATATTCATACTATTTACATAAAAAGTTGACAACTACGTCGACTTATTAAAAATTAAACATTGTCCCATTGGGCGTGTCAATTTTATAGGTTTGCTCGGAATTTGAAATCACTGAATTCGATGTGAGAATAATAACTTTGAAGTGAGTTTGTGTTTGGTGCAGGTATGCCAGTGCGCAATGTGTACACAAAATGAAGTCTTTTCGATTTGAATACGATTGATTGCGCCTTGACTTCTAATCTGAAAAACGAACGTGTTGGAGTAGGCAAACACTACCCATAAAGGTCTACATGCCTACAATTTAATACAGGACTTAAAATTCATTGCTCAAAGGACCAAAAAGGGTCTAAAATACAAAACGAGAATATGCATTGAAAGATGATGGCTACTCGTTGTGGATATTACAGACTTTATCTACAAACACATGCATTGATGACATGCGCCATATCTGCGACCTAAATGCAATAAAAGACTACCAGGGACTTTAACTACAAATAAGACACTCCTCATTGATGACTTCGTACAATGGCTACACATGATTGCATTGAAAGAATTGCACTATCCGATGAGCATTGATGACTTTAGATACAACTCCTCATGCATGTGGGATACCGCTCAGTCGCATTGATATATCATCCCGAATTAGGCCCAAAATCGAGTGAGTGGTAACTACGACTTTGTGATACTATGGTGTGGATGAATTAACAACCTCATCTCTAGCTAAATACGCATGGCTATGAACGCCCGTGTAACAATTTTCTACATACTGAACTAAGCTAATCTTGGTTCATTTGAGCTAAAAGAATTAAAGAAGTATAGACTTCTTAATTGAAGTTTTATTATTGTTGTTGATTGAAGTGTTGGACCTTCTTGAACTTGGTAAATCGGGCTCCCTTTTATAGACTTCAAGGTGCAACAGCTTTTCCTTTATTCTTAGAGCTAGATAACTTATTCAGTTTCGACCATTCGAAATGGACGCTACTCTTTATTTCTTGGCATGGCATTTATGGCACTTTATCCAAAATTTGAACTTTGGAAACCCACATGGCCGTCATTTTTGGCATCTTAGTTATAACAATACCTATTTTTAGCCATCTGTTAATTTCTATCCTAACAACCCCAAAAATAAGGGCTAAATTTGACTTAGTTTATTTTGTTTTATTTTACTTTTATTTCCACCCTTGGCCTATTAGGTCACATGCCTTTTATTGGTTATTTTGGCCTTGGTTGTAAGCCGACCTCACATTGTGGCGAAGTGACCTGGGCCCCTTTGCTTTCTTTTCAGCATGGCCAGAACTGGTCTACTTCAAATCTTACAAAAATTTATTTTTGGGCACAAATAATGCTCCCTATAAGTTGTGATTAAATGCAAAATTTGATCATAACTTGGTTAAAAACTCCATCCATGCCTCTCACACCATTATATTCGTGGCTTCTTTATTCATGTCGCCAAGTATGATTTTGCAACTAGGCCCTTTCTTTTAGCATAAACAAAACAAACTAAATAAAACAAAAAATTAACTAAATAATGGCTACCACGTCATCAATCGTTGTAATAACATTTGTTAATTAAGCCATATTGTTAAGGAGATAAAATAAATTAAATTACCTAAATCCCACTTTGTTGGTAGCTTCTGTTTCTAGGTCATTTCTCTTTCTGATGGCATAGTTTCCCACATCATAAAGACACATATTTTGAGATATTTTCCATTTATAGGGCCCCTAAGCAAGTCGTCATCTAAGCTTTCTAATAAATAAGCATTCCCCTTTGTTATGGCGCGAATCGTAAAGGGTCTTTCCTAGTTTGGGCTCCATTTTCCTCACACAACATCTTTCCATTCTTTGGCAACTTATTTATTTTGGGCTTCACTACAATCCAACACCTTTCCACACAAGGTCGCCAGGCTGAAACCTCTTGGCCTTAACCTTTCTATCACATGCTTTGGCAACTTATTGCTTTTGGGCTTCACTACAATCCAACACCTGTGTCCTGAAGTTTTCATCTACTATTTTGTAGCGGTATTCATCACCATATAAATTGTTTGTTGGGCAACTCAAGCGGACCTCATATTAGTCTCCATAGGTAGAACTATGTCATGGCCATAAGTTAGCCGAAATAGGTTAGTTCCCGTATGGGTAGGCTTGCTAGTTCGATATGCCCATAATACTTTAGAAAGTAGTACATGCCATGCTCTAGGGTTGTCCTTCACCATTTTCAAAATGATACTCTTTAGAGTCTTATTAGTGGATTCGGCTTGGTCATTCTCTTGCGTATAATACTTAGTGGAATATGTGAGTTAAATGCCATATTCTTTAACAAAAGCCTGAATTTCAGACCTAGTGAACATAGTCCCCCTGTCTATCATGGTGGTTTCTAGCATTCCAAATCTATGAACAAAGTTTTCCTTGATAAAGCTAACCATGGTTCCTTGATCAGTTTTCCGGAGTGGAATGACCTCTACCCACTTTGTAAGATAATCAGTGGTCGTAATGATGTACGTGTGCTGCTTCGAAGAGGGTGGAAAGATGGCTCCTATAAGGTCAATAGCCAAACATCAAAATGACCATAGTTCCACTATAAGGTTCATTTTTTCAGCAAGAACTCTTTTGAATAGGGCCATGTAATTGGCACTTCTCGCATCCTCTAGCCAGCCATTGGCAATCTTGCACCATCTTTGGCCAAAAAATAGTCATATCACCTTATCAACAATACTATTTTGTGGGCACTCTGATAAGCTCCGCACACTCCGTCATGTACCTCCATCATAACCTTCATTGCTTCTTCTTGTCTAACGCACTGTAGGACCACATCGTCATGCCTTTGACTTATCGAGATGTGTCCTACGAAGGATTCTTCAAATAGTCCAAGATGGGTTTGCACCAATCCCCTAGTTGTTTCATAGTGCTTTCAATGGCATAGATGTTACTTAGTTTGAAGTGAGAAAGATGGGCCAGCCTTGTTATAACGTAACTGGAGGCCTTGCAATCTTTGGATAACTCAACCCTAGTGGCTACTTGAGCCAACTCGTTGGCATCGGAGTTAGAATTTCTAGGCACATATTGAAATGTCACTTCGTCAAAACTCATTAATAATATATTAACTGTAGAAATACACCTGTCAAGAATGGGATTTTTACATTGAAAAGTTCCTTGAATCTGTTTGATAAAAAGTTGGGAATCTCCAACTATGTTGGTATTGGAGGCTTCTAACTCATGCAGTAGTTCTAGCCCGAGAATCAAGGCTTCATACTCGGCTTGATTGTTGCTATAGGAAAATTCGAACTGAGCCGCCACACCAGTTTTGATCCCAGATAGCAAAATGATCACTATATTGCCCCCAAACACTTTGTCTGGTTGAGATCCGTCAAACTAAAGTATCCATGTCTTTAGAAATACTGAAAGCATTTCGATTTGATAACCCACTTCGTCATCTATTTTGACGCTGGGATAGTCGGTAAGAAAATCAGCCCTGGCTTAGCCTTTTATTACCTTTTGTGGAACAAATTACAATTGGTATTCCTTAAGTTGGATAGCCCATCGACCAATCCGACCCTGCACTATCGACCTCGAAAGCATTTATTTGATCACATTGACACTAATTATAATAAGAACTTTGACTAGCAATAAATAATGTCGAAGCTTAATGCATGCAAAGTAAAATGTCAAACACAGCTTCTCAATAGGATGATATCTTTTTTTCGTATCATTCAGGTGCCTACTCAAGTAATGTATAGCTCATTTGAAGCCGTTTTCATCTCCTTGGGCTAAGAGTGCTCCAATAGTCTCATTGGCTGCTAAAATGTATTGTTTAAGTAGCTCTCCTTTCTATGGCGGCATCATGATAGAGGGGAAGTCAAGGCTTCCTTGATCCTTTCAAAAGTCTGCTCATGCTTTTCAGACCATTCACATTTATCATGGTCCTTCAGTTTAAGAAAAGGTGAGAAGATTTTAGTCTTGCCTGCAAGATTCAAAATGACTCTCCTCCAATAGTTTACCTGCCTTAGAAATTGGTGAAGCTCTTTTTTTGTTCGGAATATCCTCTTCAAGCACAAAGATTTGGTTATAACCTGCATTGCTATCGACAAGACTTAAGAACTCATGTAATGCTAAAGTATCAACCATCATGTAAGCCATTGACATAGTGTATTCGTCTTTAGGTGATGCCAAATTTAAAACCCTAAAATCTATGCGCATGCTAAGTTTGCCATTTTTTTGATGACTGACACAACGTTGGCCACCCATTTAGGGTATCTGACCACTTCAATGAAGTCTGCTTTAAGTTACCTTTGAATTTCTTCCTTAATTAGGACACAAATTTCTTTAGACATTCGTCAAAGAGGTTGTTTTCATGGTTTAAATCTCGATAAGATGGGCACATAATACTCAACTAAGTCCTTGTTGAGACTAGGTATCTAATCGTAGTTCCACACGATATAGTCCTTGTATTGTTTTAGTAAATTGACCGTGGCCTCTTCGTTTTCAGGGCTTAGTAAAGTACTAATATATGTTGGCATGTGATCATTTTCTAGCCAAGCTTCACTTTGATGATAGGATCTTAAACTTGGATTCTAACATCATCAAGTTTGGCTAGAGCGACACTCAATTCTTCAAATGTGATCTTGTATGTGGGACTGAGATCTTATCATGCTCATAGATGACAACGGTATTACAGTTGTAATATCCGAAAAGGTCTTTGACCATTAAAGCCCTGCTTTCATTTATTACGTTCAATCCAATACTATTAAGATAAATTACAACTTCATCAATGTCGAGCTTGTTCATGACAAACATCTTGAGAAATAAAAAGTGGCCTCCTATTGATGTTGCAAGGTTTGCTAACTTCTTTGGATATAGCTACTTCTAAACTAAGTGGTGCCACAGACGGGGTGGCGCAAATCGGACAACCATATTTATCCTGTCCGACAAATCTTTGAGGTTCGACATCGTCAGAATAATACCTAGCCACTATGAAATTGACATTCACCATGAAAGGCCTTTCTTCCACCTTCACTGTCTCTAGTTCATTCTTGCCATTTTCTAGAAATATTAAGAATTGATGCAATGTTGATGGGATGCATATGGCGAAATGAGTCCAGTTCCTTCCTTACAGAGCATTGTAGGAAGTCTTCAAGTTTATTACAAAATGCAGATGTGACAATTTTGCTTCCAATACTTACTTCGACTGGTAGAATCCTCATGATGTAAACCTCTCTGCCTACGAAGTTGTTGATTACCACATCTATCTTCAAGAGATCAGCTTTCTCATTTTCAATACGTTTCATGGTTTGCAGAGGCAAGATGTTAACTGTAGCTCCGTTATCAATTAACATTCTACTTGTGGGCTTGCTATCGAGATGGCCAGCCACGAAGAGAAGCTTTACATGTTTCGCTATGTTTGACGGAGGGTTTTGGAACAAAGCCTTAATCTCTTCAATTGTGTTACTCTTCTAGATCACCTATTTGGAATCACTTCCAACAAAGAAGGCTACGGGTTCACTCTAGAACTTGTGTCATCATTGCAATTGTTATTAGCCATAAAATCAGGTGAAAAGGCACATACTATATTGCATTCCACATGGATGGTATCACCACTAGCTGATGCTATGTTTGAAGGCTTACTTTCCACTAGCAACTCCCTATCTCTCTAATTCAGGTCCTATATATTCTCGATCCATTCCTCCAAAGGATCTTTCTCTTCAACATCCTTCAAATCATTTGCATTATCATTTTTTAACTCATTGCTTAGCGAGACAATTAGAATGACTATCCCTTTCTTCAGCTGGATGTTGGTCAAAATGAATTTATTACCTTTCAAATTGATCGATATCATAACATTTCTTTTGGCAAGTTTGGTTCTCCTTTTCTTGAGTTGCTCAGCTTCCTTGCTCTGTCTCAAGTATCTCCTATGTTGTGTACGGGTCATTTTGCGAGGGCTTTTCTCATTAGGGAATTTTTGATGCCTCACTATAATCCAACATCCTTCTGGGGTTGGTGGTGGCCTGATGAACCTGGAATGAACCAGCTCTGAGACTAACTCGTGTCTTCGTGGTGGGCTAGAGGGCGCCCTCCTCATATTACTTGCTTCTCTACTAATCTTCAAAGTGGACTTCAAACTCTTTTGCTTCTATTCCGTACATATCATGATAATTTGCCATTGGCACAATACCCTTCGAGTGTATGAGGAGAGGGATATAGCACCATAGGCGGCTGTGGAACCATAGAAAAACTGGCCAAGGGATTGGCCTAAGTATATTATGAACTCATTGCTCATGTCGGATATAATTATGGCATTGTTGCCATTTTAGAATAGCACCTAGCATAAAGTCTAAGCTACAACTCTAGTGGTACTGCCATTTGTTGACCTTGTTGGTCTTCCTTTTCGATTGCTCATTTTTGTATGTTGATCATATTTACTCCTTCCTGGAATGGTTCCTTATTGATTTCCCTTTGCTTTTTGTTCATCCATTTCAACAATAAGCATAAAGTGCCATTGTCCAAGAAGTTCTAGATTAACCATTTGAAAATCAAACAATCATTAGTATTATGAGTCCAAACATTATGAAACTTGCAATAAGTCTTACCCTCCAGCTCTTTAGCCGTTGGCATTCTATGATCACTATAGATTTTGATTTTGCCATCGCCTAGTAGCTAGTCAAAAATAGCCTCAGTTTTTATAACACAGAAAGCACAAAGCCTTTCTGTATCGAAACAGAATTTTGGCTTGCCTAGCATGCCAGGAGGCATTTTGATATAAAGTTGTAATGCCCTTGGCTTTACCAAGGCTAAACAAATTGTGTTCTCTTGGCAAACGGCTTCGGCTAAACCAACTTCGTTCTCCAATTGACTCTCTTCGACACTAACTTGGTCATCTTGAATTTCAACTAGGCGTATTTGGTAATAAGAGGCCTTGCCATAGTTTTATGGGGCACCGGTTTGATTTTAGGAAACGGAGCACTATGCGGCTAGTAATCGCTGGGTGCGATTACGTACGCCTGAAAATTATGGAAGTAACACGAGTTCTAACTGGGCGTCGCACTCACGGCCACATAGGCACGCTTTAGAGGACCAGCAACACAAAATTAATTGAAAGTCAACTCCATTGATTGCAGAAACATGATTACAATATGGCTGCAGAAGTGATTACAATGGGTTGGACCGAGAGGGAGAAATCCAACGCTCGAATATGCTTGAGAAGGCTTCACTTTAATAACTATCGCCTCCCTATAATAAGTTAAAAAAAAAAATCCCAGTGACAGCAGTAGATATTAAAAGGGCTAAACAACGTGCCCGAAAAGCAATAAAATTGTACAATGCAAGAACAAAAGATAAAAGGGCCTAACACCTACGACACAACAAAATGTTCCTTGCAGTCCAGCATCAGTCGTCGAAGACTAGTGTGGAATGCGGTCAAGGATGTCTGGTGCGCGATGGCCCATCATTGACATTCTCCCCCCTTTGAGTTAGCGACGTCCTCGGCGCCATAGAGTTCTGATACACCTCGACGAGAGGTTTGAATGCCTTTAGATTTGTCACTCGCTCCCAGGTATTCTCCTCGCTGCTGCATCCTCTCTATTTCACCAAGTACTCGTCATGTGTCTTCTTTGTTGTGCGCACAACTCGGTGATCCAAGACAGCTTCTGCCGCCCTCTTCTCTGTCTTCTTCAATTCTAACTGTGGGCGGTTCGGCTAGTTACTAGAGGGGTCCTCCTGATCTTCGGAATAGGGCTTGAGCTGGCGGACATGGAGGATATTGTGGATCTTACACCAGGGAGGCAACTCTAGCTTGTAGGCTACCTTCCTAATGCGTCTAATGACAGTTACGGGTCCGATGTAATTTTGCATTAACCGAGGATCTCTCCCCCTCGATGACTTCGAGAGTCTAGGGTCCGGGACCGTTACCATCACTTTGTCTCCCATGCTGAATTCCAGGAAACGGCGATTTTAATCAACATACTTCTTCATCCGCTTTCTAGCTTTCTCTAAGTAACTACGAGTAATTTCAAGATTTTGCTTCTACTCTTGGGAAACGCTTTGAGCGAGAGGAGATTTGACACCCTGAGGGGAGTCAATGGTGTGGGGGGGAAGTGGTTGCTGCCCGGTAACAATCTCAAAAGTGCTCTTGTTGGTCGCAAAGATCTTTTGAGCATTGAAGCACAACTGGGCAACATACAGGAGCTTTACCCAATCCTTCTATGTGCCCCGAACAAAATGTCGAAGGTATTCCTCCAACATAGAATTGAAGCGCTCTGTTTGGCCATTAGACTGGGGGGGTGATAGCTCGAGCTCATGTTGAGTCTAGATCCGAATAGTTTGAAGAGCTCGGTCCAGAAAATGCCGATGAAACGAGAGTCCCGATCACTGAAAATATCCTTTGGCAGTCCCCAATATTTGACAATGTGTTCGAAGAAGAAGAGGTGAGATGTCCCCTCCACTGTAACGTGTTTTGGGGCTGCAATAAAAGTTGTATATTTCAAAAAACGATCCACTACGACAATAATAGTTCCATAGTCCCCCACATTAGGTAACTCGAAAATGTAATCCATCGAGACACTCTCCCACAATCGTCTTAGGGTAAGTAATGGTTCAAGCAGTCCTGCCTTCTTTTGATGGTCGGCCTTGTCCTGTTGACATACCAGATAAGCTCGGACATAAGTTTCAGTATCATCCCGCATATGCGGCTAAAAGTAGGCCCTCTGAACTAGGGCACAAGTGCGTTCCTCACCAAGGTGTTCGGCCCATAGAGTGTCGTGGCACTCAGTGATAATTGATTTCCGCAGGTCCCCGCCCATTGGAGTGTAGAGGCAGTTGCCTTTGGTCCTCAACAAATCTTCCTCTATCCAGAATTATCGAGTCTTGCCCTGCTCGACAAGGTGGATCAGATTCTGTGCAGCATCATCCTTTGGCAGTTACTCTCAAATATGATCCTTGATTGAGGTACAGCAGAACTGGTTGAGATGGCGGCCACTGACCTCGGGGTATCTAATTCTGCCCTCCGGCTTAGGGCATCGGCCACATAGTTGTATGACCCAGCACGATATTCCAATGAGAAGTTGAATTCTGACAAAAGTTCTTGCCATCATGCCTACTTGCTGGTTAGTTTCGACTGTGACAAGAAATGGCTCACTACAGTATTGTCCGTCCTAACCACAAAGGGAGACCCTAGTAAGTAATACCACCACGTCCGAAGGCAATGGACTACAGCCAACAACTCCTTATGCGTTGAGTAGCGCCTCTCTGCATCCTTCAACTTACGGCTCTCAAAGGCCACCGGGTGGCCTTCCTGTATCAACACTCCTCCAACTGAGAAATCGGATGCATTCGTTTCGATTTCAAAAGGTTTTGCAATGTCGGGAAGTGCGAGCACTAGCTCAGAAATCATGGCCTTCTTCAAGTTCTTGAAGGTAACTTGGTATTGGGGAGACCAGTTCCAAGTCTTCGTCTTCTTTGTCAAGTCAATGGGGGGGAGCAATCTCAGAGTACCCCTTCACGAATCTTCTGTAATAATTTGCCAACCCAAGGAATGACCTCACCCCATGCACATCATTCGGGGGTTACCAATCTTAAATAGCCTACACATTCTTTGAGTCCATCCTTATACTGCCTCTTTCTATGATATGACCTAAAAATTGAACGGTTTTTTGAGCAAATGAGCATTTCGACAATTTTGCATACAACTTGTGTTTGCGAAGCCGAGTGAGGACCTTCCTCAAGTACTCAACATTTTTCGTGAGAGTCTCACTGTATATGACAATATCATCAAGGTACACCACAACAAACTCATTGAGGAAGCCATGGAGTACCTAGTTTATTAAGGTACAGAATGTAGCGAGTGCATTTCTCAAGCCAAAAGGCATGACCAAAAATTCATATGCACTGTATCTCGTCACCACTGTGGCTTTTGCTTCATGCCCTTCTTTAACACGGACTTGTCAGTAACCAGAACGCAAGTCAATCTTTGTGACATAGTTCGCACGACACAATCGATCAAAGCAATCTGCCACCAGCGGGATAGAGTATCTGTTCTTAACTGTGATTTTGTTTAGCGCCCGGTAATCACAACACATTCGCTAGGAACCATTGCTTTTCTTCTGGAATAGGATCGGGGCTCCATATGGTGACCTTGCTGCTTTGATGATACCGGAGTCCAACATTTCCCTCAGTTGCTTCCTGAGTTCCACAAGCTCAAGCTGTGACATCCTATATGGTGCCTGAGCTTGAGGCTTCGTACCCGACACCAACTCGATTTCGTGGTCCACTACTCTCTTCGGCGGTAGCTTCCGAGGCAACTCATCTGGCATCACATCTTCAAACTCCGTCAGGAGCTTCTTCACCACATCGGGGATGGGTCCCAATGCCTCTTCTATTTCTTCCATTTTAAGGGTGCACAGGTAAGATAGCTCATTCTTCCTGCATCCCTTCTCAAATTGTAGGGCTAAAAGGTTCTTTTCCCCCACTGTTCCAGCTAAGACTGGGATGACGCATGGCTTGCTTCCCATCATCATTAAGGAGTTCACATGTAGCATCACACTGGTGTTCGTATCACATAGAAATTCAAACCCAAAGATAAGCTTGAAATCATCCATAGTAACAACTGAGAGGTTGATCCTTCCTTCATATAGACCGACCCTTATAAGCACAGATTTGGCCACTCCAACAATGGGTTGAGCAGTTGAGTTGATTGCCTTTACGCAACCAACTCCCTTCTCCAAAACAAGCTCGAGTCTTTCTACTTCTGAGCTTGCTAGATAGTTGTGGGTTGCACCCGTGTTGACCATGGCCTAGATGGGTTTGCCATTAAGCTTCATATCCACATACATCAATCCCCTTTTCTTTCTCGCTTCGGACTTTAGCACCGCAGTAGAGTGGGCCTCAGTTAGGGCTGGAGCTATATTTGTTGTTCAGGGAGTCACTTTTGCCTTCGCCCCCCACCTGTTGGGATAGGGAATTGTACCAGTGACTGAATGCGCCAAGATTCTCGCCATGTTGCTCATCCTCTCGTTCCTCTTCATCATTGACTGCCTCGGGTGGTACAACTGGCTTGGACGCCAACTCATTCCCGCCCAAGTTGGCTATAGCATTGAGGGTTTGTCTTGACCCGCATGGTCCACCTTTCGTTTGGAAGGTGCTCGGTCTACTTTCTTGCGAGGGTCTTCTCATAGTGCTCTCTTAGGAACTTGTCGGAGGGGAAGGCTGTCTTTCCCCTGAATTTTGACGAAAACTCGGGGCAAAGGGCCTTGAAACACTGCCTTTCGACTGAGATGCATTAGACCCTACTGGATTATCTCTTCAGGGCTCAGCAATATAATCCAGGAGTTGTTCTGCTGCTCCCATAGCCGTGTTCAAACCTATGATTATCTGCCGTTGCAGTTCAATTCTCACAAATGGTTTTAAGCCCTCCATGAAGGTGAAGAGCTTGTCCTTCTCTGACATATCCCTAATCTCCAACATGTGGCTAGAGAAAGCCTTAACATATTCCTAAATGGTTCTGGTATGCCTTAGGTCTCTTAGCGCCCGTCAAGCAACGTACTCGACATTCTCAGGGAAGAATTGTTGTCGAATCACTAGGAAGTACTGCTCCATATCAAAGAGGAAGTTCTCTACTTCCTTCGCATCTCGTGCTCCCCCATATGCTTTTGGTTCGGGGAGTCGCAGTCTTGCCACGGGATCTTGAGCAATCCCACTGCCTTCACTCACTAATCTTTGGACCAAGTTTAGCTGGATCGTCATGTTATCCACCATTTGCCTCAATCTCAAAGTTTCATCAGCATCGATTGCATTGGCGAGTTCTCTGCACACCACTCGACTATCCTTTAGTTCGGCAAGGACGAACTCGAGTTGTTCTTCCAATACCAAGACCTTGGTTTCAAGCTCTTCTATCCATTCTGTCTTGCTAGGGTCGTCTTTCTTGCCATTTCCTTTCTTCGGTGGGTTGGGCTCAACCGCACCAATCAGATCATTTTCTTTAGCAGCGGAACTTTTTGGATCAGCCATTATTTTGCCTCGACTGGTTGGATCATGCAACTTGGCTCTGATACCAACTTTCACGGGGCACCAGTTTGATTTTAGGAAACGGAGCACCGTGCGGCTAGTAATCGCTGCGTGCGATTACGTATGCCTGAAAATTATGGAACTAACACAAGTTCTAACTGGGTGCCATACTCACGGCCACGTAGGCACACTTTAGAGAACCAACAACACAAAATTAATTGAAAGTCTATTCCATTGATTGCAGAAACATGATTACAATATGGCTGCAGGAATGATTACAATGGGTTGGACTGAGATGGGGAAATCCAACGCTCGACTATGCTTGAGAACAGTAGATATTAAAAGGGCTGAACAACACGCCCAAAAAGCAGTAAAACTATACAATGCAAGAACAAACGATAAAAGGGCCTAACACCTACGACACAACAAAATGTTCCTTGCGGTCCGACATCAGTCGGTGAAGGCTAGTGTGGAATGCGGTCAAGGATGTCTGGTGCGCGAAGGCCCATCCTTGACACATGGTGACCCCTATAATTCTCTCCCCTTAAAAACTTTTCGTATTTGGTTATATGTTTGATTAGGTCAAAAAATAGACACAAATCTTGGGCCAAATATTTTCTTTTTCAATTCAAAGTGCATACCTCCTGTGGCCAAACTAATATAAATTTTTTTGGCGTGATTATTGGACAAAAGCGTCTGGCCCAAACAAATCTACCCATGTATTCTTCGGCTGACTCCCTGGGCATTTGTCTCATATTGATTAATTTCGATATGGATACCTTAAGGAGTACTCGATAGAAGTGATTATGGAATAAACTTTCCATAGTTGGCCAGTCTGGAACAGAACATAGTTTCAACTTGATGTACCACAAAAAAAACTTCACCGATTAGAGAATTAGAAAATAATGTAACTTTAAATTACCATCTATTCCAACTTTCCCATGTTGTGTGGTGAATTTAGCAATATGCTCAATTGTGGCTTGTGATCCATCCCTATTAATCAATCTGAAAACAGGGACCATAAACCCCCCAGGGGGAAAATGAATTAAAATAATCTCTTAGGGTTATGGACGAGAATACATTGGTAGCCAGGCTAACTGCTTATGCCTTGCAAGTTCTTACCGTAACATTTTTTGTAGATAGGACTATGTTGTCATTTCAAATTGTGGTTGGCTAGCCTCTATCTATTCCATATGGTATTCACTACTAGAAAAAAGGCTTTTAGCTACGGATTTTAGCCACGGATTTGGCAAAAAATCCGTGGCCAAGGAGATTAGCCACGGATTAGCCACGGATTTTTTCCGTGGCTAAAAGTGGCGTGGCTAATCTCAGCCACGGCTGGGCTTAGCCACGGCTTAATCCGTGGCTAATGGCCACGGTCAAGCCGTGGCCAATTTTGGCCACCTTTTTGTTGGACGGGCGTGGCCGTGGCCCTTAGCCACGGATTGGCCACACGGCCTGGCCGTGGCTAATTCGTGGCCACTGAAAAAAAAAAAAAAAGCTAATCAGACCGTACCAGCTACCCTACCCGCGCCCGAAACCTGGACCCGCGTCCCCCAAGCATTTTTTTTTTGCGCTCAAGGAGATTGGAACACGGGACATCAATGTTGTAATTGGAGCATGCAACCGTTGCGCCAAAAGAATTCTTTGGTTATGGATTGATTTTGTTTATACTTAAACTATATTTTTACAATATTTTAAACTTAAATTATCTAATAAATTTCATTAGTATTATCAATTTTTGTAATTTTATTGTAGTAATTTTTATAAATTATTAACCAATTATTTTTTTAAAATTAAAGATATTTACCTATGACTTTATCATTCAATATTCAATTTTTCTTTTTATGACAAATGTTTAATAAATTAATATATAAAAAACAAAAATTATAACAAAAATCTATTTATATAATTTATATTTAGATAATAGCAACTTTAATTCGTGATCATTTGCCAATATATTCGTATATGTGTGGTATTATATATATATATATATATATGTCAAGTATACATATCATATATATATATATTAATAAATGTATCTATTTTAAATATGTCCAAGTATATATGTATCAATATATATATATATGTATATATAAATGTCCAAGTATATATATATATATGTCCAAGTATATATAGATAATTTAAATTTATATAATTAAAATATCAATAACAAAAATTTATATATGTGTGGTATTATATATATATATGTCAAGTATACATATCATATATATATATATATACATATCATATATATATATATCAATATATGTATCTATTTTAAAGATGTCCAAGTATATATATGTATCAATATATATATATAAATGTCCATGTATATATATGTCCAATATCTTCGTATATGTGTGGTACTATATATATATATATATGTCAAGTATACATATCATATATATATATATATATCAATATATGTATCTATTTTAAATATGTCCAAGTATATATGTATTAATATATATGTGTATATATATATAAATCAATATATGTGTATATATATGTCCAAGTATATATATCATATATACATATATCAATATATATATATGTCAATGTGTATCTTATATATATTAATATATTATATGTACATTCTAATCCTCTATATATAGTCTATATGATATAACTATATATAACATATCTAATATATGTTATAAATGTAGAGTGCATATATACATCGATCAAATATATATATATATATATATCTAATCATATGTACTATATATGTTCAATCATCTGTATGAAATAAACATATATTAGGGTATTATATTTCTAATATATGTTATATATGTACTTATATAGCTAATATATATACATCTAATTAGACATAAATACATATATATATGAGTATATCTAATCTTATATGTATGTAACATATCCAATCATTTATTATATATATCAATATACATAATATACATATATTACTTACGTATTGCAAAAATTAATTATTAAACAAAAAATTAAATTGGTGTAGTGGTTTGATGCTCTAACTTCAACTAACAGATCAAGAGTTCAAACCATATCCGGTGCAAAAAAAAATAAAAAAATTTGCCCAGGAATTTTGAGCCACGGTCTGGCTGTGGCTAACTCGTGGCTGTTAGCCACGGCTTAGCCGTGGCTAATTTAGCCACAGTCTGGCCGTGGCTAAATATAGGCGCCAAAATTCCCTCTAATTTTAGCCACCAAAAATAGCCACGGATTGGCCGTGGCCAATTTGTGGCTAAGTTTTTTTTTTATTTATTTAAATTCGTGGCTAATCCGTGACTATTAGCCACGGATTTTTTCTGTGGCTATTTGCAGTTTTTCTAGTAGTGATTGTATAAGGAATGGCAGGCTCGTTGGAATGGTTCCTAGACGTTGATCATTCTCTATCCAGAGTATGCCTCTGGATTCGAATGCCACTCTCTTTTCAATATCAAAATTTGAGCCAAATCTTCCACAGCGATGGTTACCTCCAATATTTAGTCTTTCTGGCCGTGGATCGTCTTGGTTTGGCCTGTAATGTTGTTTCTACTCACTTCGATATGGAGGCTTCCTTGCTTGTGGAATGTTAAAGTTGTCTATTTTTGTTACCATGTTGTATAAGTTCATTTTGTAATGTGGATCGGACATTTGGAGTGACTGTAGCAGGGACGTCATGAGTTCGGCCCCCTCTGATTCTTCTTTCCGCTATTTCTCCCAAAACCCTTGGAATCTGCCATTAGACATCCCGATCCATTTACCCATGACGTACAGTGTCCTCCCCTATTGTTGGTTGCTTTGGCTAATAAGGCATGCCTCTGTAGGCACTCTTCGATTCTGTTCAAGCCTATCAATGATTGCCTGAAAGTTGGAAAAGGGGATCATTTCCACCTCTTTCGTTAGAATCATTGTCTGTTTTGTTTTTGCTTTCCATATCGTCATGCTCTCTTCTAATTTAGCTTTGCAAGCGCAATCCCATTCCGATTCTTTATTTGTTATTTTTAGTAAACAATGTAGATATGCAATAGAACAGAATAAAATGTTCTTCCTAAGATCTATATGTAGACAAAGCCTTTTCGATACCTTTGATATTGTCCCACTAAGTGTTCCAAAATTATATGTTTGCATAAAAATATGATAACCACGCTGATTAGCTAAAAATTAGACAATGTCCCACTAAGAGTACCAATTTTATAGGTCTGCTCAAGATTTGAAATCACTGAATTCAATGTGAAAAATAGTAACTTCAATGCCAGTGTGCAACATACGCACAAAATAAAGTGCTTTCAATTTGAATTCGATTGATTGCGCCTTGACTTCTAATCCAAAAAACGAATGCATTGGAGTATGCAAACACTATTCCTAAGGTTTTACGTACCTAAAATTTAATGTAGGACTTAAAATTCAGTGCTCTAAGGATCAAAAAGGGTCTTAAAATACAAAACGAGAAGATGCATTGACAGATGATGGCTACTTATCATGGATTATACAAATTTTATCTACAAATATGTGCATTGATGACACGAGTCATATCTGTGACCTAAGTGCATTGAAAGACTGTCAAGGACTTTAACTACAAATAAGATGCATTGATGACTCCATACGATAGCTACATGCGAGTGCATTGAAAAAATTGTACTATCCTACGAGCATTGATGACTTTGGCTACAACTCCTCATGCATGCGCTTGACATAAATGTAGGATACAACTCAATGACACTGGTGTCTCATCCCAAATTAGGCTCAAAACAAAGTGAGCGATGACTATGACTTCATGACACTATAGAGTGTACGCATTGATAACCTCATCTCGAGCTAAATGAGCATGGCTACGAATACTTGCATAACAGTTAGTGGCGGCAAATGGATGGGTTGAGTTCTATTGAATTGGGTTGAAAATGGGTTGGGTTCTAGAAAATGGGTTGTAAATGGATTAGGTTAGTAATGGGTTTGAGGCGGGTTGATAATGAATTGATACGATTCACTAACGGATACATTTTTTAGACTCAAACAGATACAAATGCCAATCTTTCTCCAAAAATGATGTTATTTTGGAGTTATCATTTGCAATCTGAGTTTTCTTTTTTTTGAAAATGCGTTTGGTTTTGAGATACTAATTAAATTTTTTCCGTTTGTTTATAAATTTTAATAGGCACGTGGGACCCAAAATATTTTCTTGTTGTGAAATATATGAGCAAATAAGTTACCCTATATTAATAGAGATATGTATTAGATTAGGGATATGTTTGATGATATTAAAAAACCTTTTTTGAGTAGAGTAGAGCATTATCGATGGACTAGCTATGACTACTATTGTAATGGGTAGTAGCGATAGGATGGTTATTGCCACTACGGATGATGTGCGCATGTTTGATGGAAATAAGAAATGTAGAAATGTAACTGTAATTGTTGATGTTAGTTTTGCATAAGCTCTGGGATGCTAATACAGCGGAAATACAAAAATTTAACATATAACTATTATGTAAAAACTGATCATGTTGCTATTGCGACTTGGATCTTATACAAACAACAAACGTGTTTATTAAAGTTCAAACAAAATTATACCTTATAAGCCTTTCGTTAGGTATAGGGAATTGTTGTGTTCAAATACGAATCATCATTGAGTTTCCGTCTTGATCTCAATCATCCGAACCGCATCCACAAACTTGATCCTCATCAATCCGAACATATCCACGCGAATAGGAGCCCTAGCGTTCTCCCTCTAAAGATAGTCCATACTAACGGATCTTCTCGAGTTCTCGATTTTATATTGGAATTGAATCGAAAATTATATAAGTGTATATGAAACTACATCTATTCTACCTTTTAGAATAATTCCTAAACTCTTTTTGGAATATATTGAGAATGGCGGATTTATAATTTCTAAGTGTTTTTTAATTCTATGATCATTGATTGACCAAAAATCAAGTAAACACAAAAGGATCAAGAGGCGAAAGAAAACATGGCTTTCAAACGCACCAAGAGAAAGAGTATATCATAGTATACCACTTCAAGAACTCGATCAATGAAGAATGTTAATTGGCGCATCACTTAGAAAACCAACAATTTGATCATGATTCTATTGGCCACTGTTTATGGCACGTACAAAGAAAAGAATTAGGCATAGATCATCTGTTCGGACCATAAAATCTGTGCACTATGTATTTGTTGTTATGTGTACACACACACACACACACATGTTATGTGTGTATGTATATATATATATATGCTTATATATTATATCTATCTATCTCTTTATTTGTAGATATATATGTGTGTATGTATATATATGTATGTATATATATGTATAGAGTTCTTTTAATTTATTCCCAACACTTTAGAAATAAATTCCCTTTTGATTTCTTACTTTGTTTAGGATAAGAATCATATTTTTATAATACTCCTAAATCGATTAAATCTCTATTTAATTGATTTAATCAATTAATTCTAAATGAATAGATTTCTCCATCAATTTCAGTAAATTGATTTTATCCACCAAATCAGTTGATTGGCTCGGGCCTTAAGGTCCAATTAAATTAACTTAATTTTACTCAACGAAATTAACTATTTAATCTAATTGAGTCCATCAATTAATTCTACTAAGTATATCGATTAAATAATATTCAATTAATTAATGGATTGGTCTCTCGAGCCCAATTAAATTAACTATTTAATTTAACTTAATTAAATCAACTCTTTGATTCAATTAAATCCAACAACTAATTAATTTATTTAATCAATTGAATATATTCCATTTCAATCGATTAAATCAATACTTTGATTTAATCCAATTAAACGTTTCATATACGCTTAGAATTTTATTTATTTATTTGTGTGTGACCCCTTAGGTTCACCAATCAATTAGAAATCGGCTCACAATTTGCTGCGATATTTTAGATAACAAATTAATCAATCGATTAATTAAACTTATTTAATTAATCACTTTTGAATTAGAACTCTTTCTAATTCAATAATACCTATCTATCATTGTCGATATCCAACAACAAGCCCACGACGCTTAGTCAATAAGTGAAGTTTAATGTGTGAACCTATCCGATTACAATTACCATGCAATTACATTCCCTCCATTATCTTACCTCTCCAATTGAGGTTTAGGATATGGTTATCAAAAAACCTTTTAACCTCAATTCTACGATTTTTATTTATGATTAGTCTTTTTGACAATCGATCTAGAAAACTCATTTTTAATCATTGTCTCTACTGAGGCCACACTAATTAAAATAGAACACAAAGGAGATTCATCCACTATATGAGGTGAGTAAATAGATTCTTCATCAACTCTCACAAACCTTCATACATGGGAGATCTATACCCAACATTGGCGTCTTAAGACCCGCCGTGGAATCGGTACTTATATCAAAGTATAAATACACCTGTACAAGATTACTATGGAACCTCAAGTCCAAGGACTTATTAATACACACCATAAGTTGAGAAATAATCCTAATTCAATGTGCAACTAATGCTCCCATTAGGTGTTTTCCGGTAGGATCCTCAGTGAACTCATTCTCTAATAAGTGTTGCGGAAACGTGGTGGGGTGGTGTAGAAAAATACTTTAAATATAGGAGAGGAGAAAGTGGAGAGGAGAACATACAATCTACGTTACTCAATCGACACTTCTATTTTCACTCAAAGTTTACTAAAAACCACTCTTTTACAACTCTCATTTGTTCTTCTAACTCTTTTAGTCACTCACTCACTCATATTCACTCACCACACACTCCACACTCACACACCATACCAAATGCCTAATACATGACCTCTATTTATACTAATCTCCCAATTAGTGACATGACTCTTAGAATACTAATTGCATAGGTTACAAACTTAATTATATAAAATAACTTTTATAACTCCCGACCGTTACCACCATCTTCAATGGCTCTTTGACTTTTCAAAAGTCAAGATTAATTTCTCATTTCTCAACCCGCCCCCCTAAGCTTGATTCTCTCATTCCAAGACGACTCCTCAACTTCTCGAACACTTCTCTTTTAAGCGGCTTCGTAAAAATATCAGCAACTTGATCTTCGGTTTTGACATACTTTACTTGCACATCTTTCTTAGCAAAACTCTCCCGAATGAAATGGAAACGGGTGTCAATAAGTTTACTTCGATCATTGTAAACTAGGTTCTTTGCTAAAGCAATTGCTGACTTGTTATCAACATAAATCTCTGTTGAACCACTTTGTTTGACATTGAGCTCATTGAGCAAACTCCTTAGCCATATTACATGGCAAACTGTTGATGTTGCAGCCACATACTCAGCTTCACATGTTGACAAAGTCACTATTGGTTACTTCTTTGAACTCGAAGTAAAAGCAGTTTTTCTATAGAAAAACACAAATCCTGTGGTGTTTTTACGATCATCAACATCTCCTGCCCAATCACTATCGTTGTATCCAACCAATTCAATGTCATTAGTGGCATGATAGAATAAACCATAACTCATTGTACCTTTAATATAGCGAAGTATTCTTTTTGCTACATTGAAATGATAGGTTGTTGGGTTCTCCATGCACCAACTAAGCATTCCGACAACATAAAGGATATCTAGTCTTGTGCACGTCAAGTACCTCAAACTCCCAATCAAACTTTTGAACAAGGTAAGATCAACTCGATCTCCACTGAGGTAACTTGACAACTTCTCTCCCACTTCGATTGGTGTGTTGATTGGCTTGCAATCCTCCATCTTGAATTTCTTTACCACTTCTTTGGCAAAACCTTCTTGCGAAATAAAAATTCCAACATCACCTTGTTTCACTTCGATTCCAAGATAGTATGATATCACTCCAAGGTCTGTCATCTCGAACTCCTTGGACATATCCTTCTTGAACTCATCCATCATTTTCACATCATTGCTTGTAAATATGAGGTCATCAACATACAAGCAAACTATTAAGATTTTACCATTTTCCATCTTGACATAGAGAGCATGTTCATGGGGGCATTTCTTGAATCCTTTCTCTTGAAAATATCCGTCTATCCGAGTGTTCCATGCTCTCGGTCCTTGCATTAGCCCGTATAAGGCTTTCTTCAACTTCAACACCTTGTCTTCTTGACCTCGAATAGTGTAACCCTCCAGTTGTTCAATGTAAACCTCTTTGTCAAGGTAATCATTCAGGAATGCGGACTTTATGTCCATTTGATAAATCTTCCACTTGTTTTGAGCTGCTAACGAGATGGGAAGTCTTATGGTTTCCAACCTTGCAATTGGGGCAAAGACTTTGTCATAGTCAATTCCAGCTCGTTGCTTGTAGCCTTTTACTATGAGCCTTGCCTTGTAGTGCTCCACATCTCCTTTTAAGTTTCTTTTGATTTTGTAAACCCATTTCACTCCGATGGGCTTATATCCTGTTGGTAGCGAGGTAAGCTTCCAAGTATTATTTCATTTAATGGAATCAATCTCCTCATTCATGGCTATCCTCCATTTGGGGCTTTTCGCTGCTTCTTCAAAATCAATTGACTCCGTCTCTGCAAAGAGACAAAATAATGTATTGTTTTGATTCAATTCATCATATATTTCAACAAGCGATCTCTTCCTTCTATGTTGATTGCTGGATTCTGCATCTACCAAAGTGGAATTTGATATTGATTGTCCAGTTGGAGTGACTGACTCCTCCACTTCGTCTTCCTTTTCATTTCGATCTGTTCCACTTCGAATGGGTAAAAACAATATTGTTCTTTCTGTTGAGAGCTCCAATCCCACGAGCTCTTATCGTCAAAGTGAACGTCACAGCTCACTTTGACCTTATTGTTAGTTGGATCATACAACTTGTAACCTTTAGAGTTTTTATTATATCCAATAAAAATATACCTCTTACTCTTGTCATCCAGCTTACTCCTTTGTTGACCTGGAATATGCATATGGGCAATGCTTCCAAAAACCTTCAAATGGGATATATTTAGCTTATATCCGTTCCACGCCTATTGTGGTGTTTGATTCCACAAGCTTCTCATCGGACTCCTATTTGATAGGTATACAGTACACTCTACAACTTTTGCCCACAACTCTTGAGGTAAGTTCTTGCTCTTCAACATGCATCGGGTCATGTTCAAAATCGACTGGTTCTTTCTCTCCGCTACTCCATTCTGCTGAGAGAAGTATGGATTCTCATGGGGCGTCGAATACCCTCTTCGTCACAATATGCCTTGAACTCTCGTAAGGTGAACTATCCTCCTCGCTCTGATCAAAGTGACTTGATTTGGTAGCCTACTTTGCTTTTTGACAAGCGCCTTGAATCTTTTAAAGGCCAAGAAAGCTTCTGATTTCTCCTGGAGAAAATACACCCATGTCTTCCTACTATAATAATCAATGAACAAAATGAAATATTTGTTCTTACCAAGTGACGTCGGAGTGATAGGACCATATATATCGGTGTGAACTAACTCCAATGGTTTTCTTGCTCTTGTTTGCGACTCCTTAGGAAAACTGTAACAATGTTGCTTTCCGACAAGACAACTCTCGCACAACTGATCGGGGTGGTCAATAGAAGGAAGCCCTTTCACCATTCTCTTCTTTGACATCAACGTAAGGCCTCCAAAATTTAGATGTCCCAACCTTAAGTGCCATAACCATGATGTATCTTCTAAACATGCCTTCAAGCATTTCGCCACTTTGTTCTTGATGTTTAACAAGAACATTCTATTGCTTGTCATAGGCGCATGAGCTAACAATAATCCTTTTTCATTTCGTAGGTAAAGGGTCATGTCTTTCATGTGTATATCGTACCCTTTTTCCAAAAGTTGGCCTACACTCAAGATGTTTGCCTTCATCCCAAGGACATAGTACACATTCGAAACGAACTAATGATCTCCATTCTTCAATCGGATTAAAATTTTACCTCGTCCCTTAATGGAAATCTTTGATGAATCTCCAAATGAAATGTTTCATCTCACTGAATTATCCATTTCGACAAACATGTGTTTGTGACCACACATATGATTGCTAGCACCTGTGTCGAAGTACCAAGTGCTCTTTTCTCCTTCACCTTGTTGGTTATGTGCCAACAAGAGAGCAGTATCACCATCAACTTTCTTTGCTTCAGCAAGGTGAGTCTTTTTCCCCTCACTGGATTCACTTCGACACTCATAGGAATAGTGTCCTCGTCGATGACAGTTGTAGCATTCAATGTCTCTTCAATTTTGCCACCTCATTTGAAATCCACCTCGAGTCGGAGTGGAATCACCTTGTTTCTCTTCATTTTTATTGGTACTATAGGTACCTCGTCCTCTGCCACGACCTCGTCCACGACCGCAATAAGGTGAGCGGCCACCTCGTTGATTCAGTCTGTCGAAGTCGTCTTTCTTTTCGTGGAGGTTCATTTTGGCTTGGAGAGCTTGTTCAATTGGCTCTTTGGCTCTCTTCTTTATTTTCTCTTCGTAGACTCGTAATTTGCCTACTAACTATCAACTTTCATTTCGTCCACATCATTAGACTCCTCTATGGCAACAACGATATGATCAAACTTCGAATTGAGAGATCGAAGTATCTTCTCAACAACTCGGGCATCTTTTTTCTTTTTCACCATTGCTTTCAAGTTGATTTACCACCGAAAGTACTCTTGACATATAGTCAAAAACTGCCTCATTTTCTTTCATTTGCAATGACTCAAATTCACCTCGTAAGGCTTGTAACCCTACTTTCTTCACTTTATCAATACCTTTTGAAAGTATTAGCTAAAGTGTCCCAAGCTTTTTTTGCAGTATTGACTTGTGCAATTTTCTCAAAAATATTGTCATCCATCGCAAGTTGGATGAACAAGAGAGCTTTTTGATCTCTTACCTTGGCCTCCTTTACATTTTTTTTTTCTTCTCTACTTGCAGTTGCTAAATCTGCAAGCTCTTCGTATTCCTCTTCGACGGCATCCCAAACACCTTGGCCTCCAAGGAATGCTTTCATTTGGATACTCCATATTTCATAAATTTTTTTTGTGAGCTTTGGGAATAGGAAAACTCCTGTGGTTGCTATCTCAACGTGATTTTCAACATGGCTCTAATACCACTTTGTTGTGGAAACATGGTGGGGTAGTGTAGAAAAATACTTTAAATATAGAAGAGGAGGAAGTGGAGAGGAGAACACACAATTTACTCTACTCAATCGACACTTCTATTTTCACTCAAACTTTACTAAAAACCACTCTTTTACAACTCTCCTTTACTCTTCTAACTCTTTTACTCACTCACTCACTCACTCACTCACATTCACTCACCATACACACTCCACACCAATGTTTTCAAAATCGGATCGGACCGGCCGGTCCAACCGGTGACCAGCGCCTGGTCCGGTCCGAAACAGCCTCCAAAATCGGACCTGGCTCGGCCCGCTTGGAACCGATCAAAACCGGTGAAAAACCGATCGAACTGGTCCCGGTTCGCGAACCGGTTCGGCGGGCCAATTTTTTTTTTTTTTCCCTTTTTCGGCTGAGTTGAACAGAACTCTCTACCTCTCTCACGAGTCACGCCTGTGTCTTCTCACATCGCGTCGCCGGCTCCGCCGCCCCTCGCCGCTCCACCTCAGGTCACCGCACCGCCACCCGTTGCAGCGTCGCCTCGGGTCACTGCTCCACCGCTCCAAATCGCCTAGCCGCTCCGCCTCTGGTCGCCGCCCCTCGCAGCTCCGCCTTGGGTCGCTGCTCCGCCGCCCATCGCTGCTCCACCTCAGGTCAGTTGAAGGGAGATAAATGAGTAGAGAGAGAGAGTGAGAAAGAGAAAGAGAGAGGGAGTGTGAGAAAAAGGGCGATAAATGAGTAGAGAGAGAGAAAGAGAAAGAGAGAGGGAGTGTGAGAAAAAGGGAGATAAATGAGTAGAGAGAGAGAGAGAGAGAGAGAAAGAGAGAGGGAGTGTGAGAAAAAGGGACATAAATGAGTAGAGAGAGAGAGAGAGAGAGAGAGAAAGAAAGAGAAAGAGAGAGGGAGTGTGAGAAAAGTTTGAAATTTTCTGGAGAGAGAGAGAAAGAAAGAAAGAAAGGGTGTGATATATTAATGATATTAATTATTATAATACTAATTATAATAATATGTTAATTGATGATATTAATTATAATAATATTTTAATTGATGTTATTAATAATAATAATAATACTAATTATAATAATTTGTAATGTGTACTCAATACTCATTGTTAACTTTTGTATAATGTATACTTATTATAATAATTTGTCTTGAATTATGAAATTTTCTTATTTGGTTTTTATTTTATTATTATTATTATTGAGTTTTTATTTTTTTTAAATATATGATTTTTTTAATATAAAAATTTTATTTAATAATTATTACATATTTATGACGTCACATCGGTTGAACCGGTGGTCGAACCGGTTGAACCGGTAACCAGTAAGGCCGCCGGTTCAGTCTCCGGTCTGGTTTTCAGAACATTGCTCCACTCTCACACACCACACCGAATGCCTAATACATGACCTCTATTTATACTAGTCTCCCAATAAGTGACATGACTCTTAGAATATTAATTGCATAGGTTACAAACTTAATTATATAAAATAACTTTTGTAACTCCCGACCATTACCAACATCTTTAATGGCTCTTTGACTTCTCAAAAATCAAGATTAATTTCTCATTTCTCAACAATAAGTACCTACTTATGCATATGAATGTCTCTACATTCGATGTCTATGAAACAAGACATCCTCCCATCTGAGATATATCATAAGTACAAATCTTAATCCGAGTCATGTTAACGCCCCTGGTATTTGTTAGACTCTTCGACTTAGAGTGATTTAGATCAGGCTTTAGAGACTTATTTCAAGACCTCTACCTCTATGTAAGACCAAGTCACATAGCCTTATGTGATCTAGGATCAACCATATGTGTATATATAATACATTAGTATAATTTACACATTATGATGAAGGTGACCAAAAAGTATAAACTTTTATTTCTATTATTAATTAAAAAGACTGTTTATTGCAAAGAATATTTAAAAGTATCGTCAATCTCAATTGGCTTGCCGGGCACTACTCTAACAATTGATATTTTGGTTGTTAATGTAAATGTTGTGATAAATGATAACTTGGTTTATGGTAATATCGTGTTTGACGGTGATGATAATGCAGTGGATGGTGATAGTTGGCAATGATAATGTTGTTGACGAATCAGTGCATGCTGCTGAATATATTTCTAAGGATAATAACACTGATACACTGCATGAACCTGATAGTGAGGTTGGTGATGATGACAATATATCACTTATTGCAGGGATTTTGGTCAAATCATCATCTCTTGTAAATCTGAAAATCATTCGTAGATGATACCTTAAAGGGTAGAAATCAACAATCGTTAGGCATCATTTCATTTTTATTGACAACAATGACTTCATAGAGAAATTAATGGATTTTGTGGTTCAAAATTGAAAGATTGAGAACTGAGAAAAGGTTCACTGCAAGTGTAAAGTTGAGAAACACCATTGGAGGATTTATACATAATTCATTTAAGCATAATGTGGCCATGGATGTAAGGAGAAGAGATAGAGTACAGATTGAATAGCAAGAAGTTAAATCCTTGTCGTTGTAAAGAAAGACAAGAAGGGGATTGCCTCACAACTTTATCTTGGTGCCATCCACCACACATCGTGGAGAGGTGCACTTGAAAAAAATGCATGACAAACCTACATATTCAATCCCTTCACCCGCTATTGCATAAAGTGGCCTTGGACATATTAATATGAACTCCACGTTAGCTGTGCCTACAAATTTGATTTACCTTTGTATTTGTTTTGTTTTTCTGGACATGCATCGGTGGTTATTTTGGACATGTGATGGGCATTCTTGATATTTTTTTGGTTGTAACTTATATTGAGACTGATTAATTAGGTTGTACTATTTGTTAGATAATCGTTTTGAGTAGCCTATGTTGCATATTTTTATAAATAAATACCAAATTTTATGAAATAAATCACATTGATACTTTTGGTGTTCATTTGGTATGTTTATGAGGTGTTTATAGAGGTTTATGTTTTAGTGATGAAAATTGAAAGTCTTGAATAGAAAATGAACAGAATCATGCATTACTTGAATGTAATACTTAAAAATTATATTTGATACAATACTACCAAAGAAACCGTATGTATTTCAAATTCTCATACAAACAACCCTAAATAAATTACATAGACCTACATAAATACCCAAGGGCCATTTTAGTTGTAAAATCAGTCAAATTTGCTCAATTTTTTGGCAAAAGGATATAACAATAATAAAAACACATAAGTTTTCACAATTTCGGTCAAAAACCCTAACAATAGTGGACAAAGGGTTAACTTGGGCAGAACATTTGCAAACCTCATAGTTGATTTGGTAATTTTCCGAAATCAAGGAACTTGTTTATAATTTGATCAAACTTCAAGATAGATTAGTGTAATTTATCCATAAATTTTTGTAATTTATCTATAACAAAAATTTAGACTAACCTGAATAACAAATTTATGTCTATTAACAAGCATCTCATAGAATCTTAAAATACATTCCTAATATTAAATAATTATTGAGTGATACCTAATTTTGGACTTCCCAACTATGGGGAGTATTTGCAATCCTTAAAAAAAAGGGTACTTTTTTAGCTTTTACTTAAAAAAAAAGTCATCGGCAAGTATATTGTTTTCTTGCTTTTACTAAAGAAGGAAAGTTAAAATAATTAGTTAGAAATTGGCATGCAACTTTCATACTATTTTTTTCAATTTCTAATTACTTTTTCAAAAATCATCCATTACTTTTTATTATTGATTTCCAAACACTATCCACTTTTACTCTTCAACTTTTTTTGGGTTAATTGCAATTTTGGTCCCATAAATATACCTTAATTTACTTTTAATCCCATTCTAGTCACATAAGTTCTATTTTTTTTTAGTAATTTTGGGACTTTTTTCACTTCCCATCAATTATTTAATGAAGAAAGCACGTGCGAGACACTTGGTAGTTAAATGTCAGCTTACTTTTATTTTGGAGGTAAGGAATGATGTGTGTTGTGATTGTCTATTATTTTGGAGGGCAAATAAACTAACAAAGAGGAAAAATTAGGGCAAGAAAACAACATTGGGGTAAGTTTTTTTGGTAATTTTTTTTGCTAATGAATTTCAAAGAGATCAATAGTTGAAAAAGTGGACGCAATACAATATTTATCCAAATAGATTTAACATCCACGTGTCTCGCGCATGCTTTCGCTATTAAAAAATTAACGGAAAGTGATAAAAAAAAGTCCCAAAATTACTAAAAAATAGAACTTATAAGACCAAAATTGAGAAAAGTAAAACGAATGGGATTAAAAATGAACTAATACATATTTATAGGACCAAAATTGCAATTAATCCAGTTTTTTTCAAATTTTTTTTCAACTTATACTTCTTTAAAAGTGTGAAGGAAACACCTCCTATGCCAAGAGGACTAAATAAGGCTCATTTCTTGAAATGGGTGGCCGTTCTGTTTTCCTTTGGTGCATAAAAAAAATAAAATTTCCCCTAAAATAAATTGGAATAAAATTTAAATATATAGAATAATAACAATAATTTTGTTTTTCTAAGGAGCGGTCGAGCATATTTCAATTAAATATATCAATATACCAAATCGAGCACAAATTATTATATCAAACCCTATCAATAATAAGTAAAAATTAACTGCTCCTCAGTAGAATACAAACTGTTGTCTTGCCAAAAAAAAAAAAAGAAAAGAAAATGTCATAAATACAAACTATCGTTCAATAAACAAATATCAGCATTTGTGAGATTAAAAAATAATAATAATTAAAAAAATAAAACTCTTGATCTCTTAAATCAATGGGCTTTATTTTAGCATTAAGGCACGACCACTTCATCAAACACCAACTTCCTCTTTATGATGTAATGGTAAATATCAATGTAGTACAATATATGGACCTGCTCATTATATCATATGAATTCAGAATATAAATAATAGGACAAATTATATCTACATTTTTTAAAGTATAATGTAATTACAAATTAATTCATATAGTTTTAATAATTACAAATACTTCCCTGAGAATGTACATCAGTTTAACAAAATTTACCCTTCACCAAGGCTAGACATACTTGTAAATTGTATTTCTATTGTTCGCAATTGGGTGTTGAGATAAGATCGCATAGTCTTGACAAATTTAAGATATAAAAGCTATATATATGAAGAAAATTGTTAAAAAAAAGTAGTAGTTTCCAATGGTAGTTGTATAGTACAAAGTAAAATTATTTTGCAAAAGTTGATGAAATTAGCATCATTATTGAGGGATTTTGTTAGAATCGTCGAGACGTATCTCTTGGTTATATTTCAATTAAGTACTTCAATCTTTTTAGGATAAATATATATATATATATATATATATATATATTATTAAATTTCTTTTATAAGAATACTTTTTTTAAGAATTATTTGAAATAATTTATTAAATTATAATAATTTAAAAATAAAATAATTATATGAAATAAAATTATATGATAAAGAATAAACACAAAAAGAAAAAAAAAACCCAAGTAATTGTAATTAAAAAAAAGTGGTTTATGGGTTGAGAACATGAATTTTTAAAATTGGATGTAATATTATAATATTGACCTTTTTATTTGCTTATTTATTGTATGTGTTTACTAATTGAAATAGTAAAATTGGTACATCAAAATTTGGTATCCGAATTGAATCAATTTTATGTGAATTTTCAATTTTAATCACAATTTTATATATCTCTATTTATTTCACATAAAATTGAAGGACAAATTTTGTAAAATCACATAAATAACCGTAATTTGTGAGATAAATATTAATTTTTTTTTATAATAGTATAGATAGATACTAAACTTTGAAAGGATATTTGTAATTTTTAAAATAAGAGGAATAAATTTATAATTATATTATACCTCAAAGGGTAAAAATGTAGTTTGCCCTATAATAATATTTCAGGAATTTCAATTTCACATAACTTCAATATTACTCAATATTTGTAGAGACTTTTGGTGTTACATTACAATTTTTCATAAATAGATACACACAAATTGCATATATATATATATATATATTCAGATACTAAAATAAATCATAGAAGTTATAAAAATATTTAAAATCCAATTAAGATATAAATTTGATGCTAGTTGCCTTCATATGCACTCTTCCCTCACATCCCTTGAAGCTCGAATACAATTGAGGGGAGAGGCAGTGGAGTAGACGCTTCGTTCGCAGAGTTGTTCTTCCTCCGTTCTACCCATCTCTCTCTCTCTCTAGAAAGCCTCTACCCATCTCTGTCTCTCACTAGAAAGCCCCTGTTCTCAAATTGGGTATGAATCATTCTATCGTGTAAATCTCCTAAAACCCATCAATTTTTTTTACCTTTTCAGATTTTCTCTGTGTGAGAGTGCGTGTTTTGGAAAGAATTCGAGGCTAAGAATCACTATTTCCTCTCACATCTCTGTGTGTGTATGGCCGAAATGAAAGGGAGAAAGAAGAGACTATCTGTAAACCTCCCTTTTCTCAACGTCACTGACTCCTTAAGACAGAACACAGCGATCAAATCGCCATCGCCAAGGGTTTTCCCGTCGCCGAATGGAGGCGTTGGGCTCGGCATTCTCGCGGCAGCTAATGGCGATCCTCCCGGTCAAGATCCGTATTTCAATGCTTTGAGAAGCCCGGTTCTGGCAATCTCTCCGAAGTATTCACCAAAACCCATCCCAATTCTCAAATTCTCAAATAGCAGTAGTAATAAGAAGAAGAAACTCAATTCGGAGGGTGTGGAGACGTGTGAGGAATACACCTGCGTGATATCTCACGTCGGAGACAATCGCATCAAGAAAAGAGAGTATTACGAGGCCGATTATTTGGGAGACAAAGATGGGTCACTGAGGGACAATGATGGGCCTCTGAGGGATTCTGTTGTTAATGGAAATGGCACTGGCGGTGGTTCCGGGCCAGTACCTGGCTCTTCACCCAGGGGTAGGGGTGAAGGTGAAGATGTCACCTCCCCCATTGCTGATTTTCTTAATTCTTGCTTTCTCTGTAAGAAGGCGCTTCATGGGTTGGATATTTTTATCTACAGGTATATTTTCTTAACATTTTGTTGTAGTTATTTTGTGTATTTGATTATTCGTATCTGTTGAGATTGATCATGAAAGATGTTTATCTCCAATATATTCATGATATGTTCGTGCCATGGATTCCTTTATCTTTTTATTTTCATTTTTTGAGATCATTGCATGTTTATGATCCTGAGCTTATGGGGAACTTTTAAGGCCAAAGTCCGAAGGGGGGTTGGTGAATGAAGATCTATTTCGGTTGCTTTGGTATTAATGCTGATATTTTCATGTTACTGATGTATCTCGTAAGGGAAGTTAACAACTTTGTTTGTGTTGATTTCAATTTGTCCTGCAATATATTTTTTGGTTTTGGAACAGCTTCTGGGAAAATAGCAAAAGAAATGTGGATGGAGAACTTGTTTTGATGCCGAAAGGTGAAGGGATAAATTCTAACTTGTTCTGTATTGAGGGTTCCCCTGAAACATTTTTGAGACCGTTATCTTTGTTGAATGGTTATCAAATTTCGCATGTTGGCTTTATCGGAGAAAGAGTATTTGTTGCACATATAATCTCAGTGATATGGAAAATTTAATTTTTTTACCCTCAAACAGTTTAATCTCTTAAATGAGGCGACCATTCAATATGGTATTAGAATCAAACCCCCCACTTATGGAAAGAGTTTCATGTCCAAGGCCTGATAAAAAAAACACTTACTTTCTTCACAGGAGGGGGCTCTAGCATGTTGGAGAGATTAATAATATCTCTCCTTCCTATCAGTTTGAACTTTTAGATGAGGCAGTCAGGAATATAACTGTAGAAGTATCGGAGGAGTTGTCTTATGTAGACATTGCTTCAGATGCCCGATATCGTGCTGGAGATATAGAACGTGGTTAACCTTGGATTTATGGCTCTGAAATTGATAATGTGAATTGTGAAGCCTTTGTGGTCAGTGATTGCCAATCATATTGTTTCTGGAAATGGCTTAGGTTGGTCATGAATGCCCTCTTGAGAAGAATAAGTTTGAAAGAGTCACAGTTTTTATACCTTATCTACATGTTGTCATCGAAAATTGGGCATTCCTAATGAAATGTAAAGCGTTTTTATTTAAGCATTGAACCAACATATAGGCAACAAGCAAAGAGAAAGTAATGAAGTATTTCTAAGGACTGTTGCCTCCTTAATCTCTCTCTGTTAAACTATGGAGGCATTATCCATCACCTTTGTCATGTTTTACTGTGGAAAAGTCTCCATATACTGATGTTTAACTTGATTCTTTAACTAATATGAATTGTAATAAATGTCGCTTTCGTCATAATTACTTCTGCAAGTTTTTACTTCCAAAGTTTCAGAATGTTGTTTTAATGGTCTGGAGTTGATAGCAACCTGGTTTGCTTGTAATGAAAAAAATGCTTGTTTGTTCAAGGAAGTACAACATTATTGATCACAAAGTTCAATGTCATAGTTTGCTTCATACTTTTACATGCTTGAACTTCCTGGATTTAACTACTTGGTTCCTTAAAGAAACAAATAAAACTGCTGGTTCCTTCAGCTTGGTCAGCTAAGCTGGTGAAGAAAGATGAAGAATCTAATCATTGTGTTTGCTAAATGTTAATTGATAAAGGCACTAATTTACTTCTCTACTAACTCTGCTATCTAGGTCGAATACTGATTTTCTTTGTGGCTTTTCTCATTTCCGTTTCTTCTTGATTTCGACTGGAAACTAGACTAATAAACTCCAGTTATTTTGATTTGGTTTGCAGAGGGGAGAAGGCATTTTGTAGTGCGGAATGTCGGGACAGTGAAATCTCGATGGATGAAAAGAAAGACAAGTGTCATTCTGGGGCTAGAAACCCGGTGGAGCATTCTGCCTCGCCTTGCTCAACATCTCAGTTTTTTGCTGGTGTTGCAGCAGCCTGACTAGTAAAATAAATTTTATTTTATTTACATATATATACAGATTCTTAAGTTGAATAAAAAGCATGTTGGAAATGAGTTATCGCAATGTTTTTTTACCTAGATAACAAGTTTCTTCCAAGATGCTGTGGGGATGTTCTCCTACATCTTCGTTCTATTTATTAGTAAGGGAATACGAAGAAAAAGCTTCCTGTTTTGCTTGGTAAACTCTCCCAGGCTCCTCTCTCTCTCTCTCTCTCTCTCTCTCTCTCTGACACACACTCACTCACACAGATATCATATATTAGTGTATCTATAATCTACGCTCTGTATTTCTCTCACCTATGCTTCATTTTAGGTTGATGTACTTATTCTTTATCTAATTCTATATGGTAAGTGTACAATGTCAACTTGTAAAGAACAGTATGCGTGTCTATGAATTTGACGAGGATCGTTGGATCTATAAAAGTGAATAGTCCGGCTTGACATTAATTTTCTAGGCATAGGAATCGTTTAATCCACTTCGTAGAGTGTGAAATATTAATAATTTTAAAAGTACAATAGGTGTAGTCAATGTGTATTCTGAAGGGAGAATTTTATGGAGGTTTTCTAATAGATAATCTTTTCAAGTTTTTTTTTAAGCGAATGACCCATAAATTTTAATTTTTAGGTAGATGATCCTTTTATTAATTATACATAATTAATTATAAATTAAACCTAAATATCATTAAATAGAAATATTTATTCATTTTTTAAAAATTATATTTTAACCCCAAAGGAAGAATATATTACAAAAAATAATTTATCCAATACTCAACCAAAAAAACAAAACAAAACAAAACCTAAATAAAAAGAAGACAAATACACGCAAACACCATCACACAATTAAAATTAACCATTCAAACTTTATGGGATTCCAAAATTGATCAAATAATCTATTTGCCATAATAAGGAGAGTTTATTTATGGCAAAAAATTGAGAAATTTTGACTGGAGGAGATAGAATGGTGGCAACGAAGTGCGCGCTTCATTGCCGCCGTTCCACCTCCTCCGGCCAAAACTTTTCAAATTTCTATATATAAATCAACTTCTTTCATCATGGGTTAATAAATTATGTATTCAATTTAACATTTTAACCAATTTGTATTGTTTAATTTGATGAAGCGGCACATTGCCTCGCTAGGAATTCTTCTAGCTTCTATGAAGGGGACGTTGATGTCCTGATTATGTTTCATCCATTGTTATGTTGGACTCTTTGAATGAGTAATAACAATTTGGTGTTTTTCGAAAAAAAAAATTGATGATGTGCGTGTATTGTGCGTGTTCTTTTTTTTTTTTCCTTCTCTTCCTGTTTCTTGTTTGTTTCCTGGGTTGGGGTTGGGTGGGGTATTTTTCTATTTTGGTTATTTTTTCTATTTTTTTTAAGAAAAAACTTTGTATTATTTTTGTTTATAGTAATTTTAAAAAATTCGTATTACCTTATCTCTTACTCAATTTGTTTATTATGTTTTCAATCATTTGATCTTAAGAATAAATTTATATTGTTTTAAATAAAGATGATTTAATATATATAAGATCATTATGATTATTACATAGAATTATTATGATAAGATGAATTGATATCTATACTTCTATTAACTATACATATATATAATAGATAGTTCAAAATGGATTTATATCAATATTTTCCAAAAAAATAAAAGAATCACTTAAATGACTGAATGATTGATAAAGAGATTATTTTAAAATAAGAGAATTGTTTAAACAATTGAGTGGTCGTTGAAGAGATTATGCTAAAAAAAAACTAGATAATAGAATCTCTAAAGCAATAGATTGATCGCTTAGTAGAAAAAAAGAATATCTCTTAAAAGATAGATTGGTCGCTTAGGAGATTGACCCGAACGGCCGTCCATTTTTTGACGGCCCGACCGTTTAAGAGATCATGCTACATAGTAAAATAAATAATCTCTTAAACAATCGAATGACCGTTTAAGCGGTTTAGTTAGAAAAAAGAATATCTCTTAAGAGATAGATTGTTCGCTTAGGAGATTGGCCCGAACGGCCGTTCTTTTTTTGACGGCCCGACCGTTTAAGAGATCATGCTACATAGTAGAATAATATAATCTCTTAAACGATCGAGTGACCGTTTAAGCAGTTTTGTTGAAAAAAATAATATCTCTTAAGAGATAGATTGATCGCTTAGGTGATTACATTATGATCTTAAGAGATTATTCTAAAATAAGAGAATTATACTAAAATATATAGACAATATTAGTATATTATAAGAGTATATATTACATAACTCTATCTTTTATAATAATCTTTTGTAGTATAGATATCATAGATGCATTATAATGAGCATTATAATAATATATTTATGATAAGATCATTATGATTATTACATAGAATCATTATGATAGGATGAATTGATATCTTTTGTAGTATAGATATCATAGATACATTATAATGAGCATTATAATAATATATTCATGATAAGATCATTATGATTATTACATAGAATCATTATGATAGGATGAATTGATATCTTTTGTAGTATAGATATCATAGATACATTATAATGAGTATTATAATAATATATTCATGATAAGATCATTATGATTATTACATAGAATCATTATGATAGGATGAATTGATATCTTTTGTAGTATAGATATCATAGATACATTATAATGAGCATTATAATAATATATTCATGATAAGATCATTATGACTATTACATAGAATCATTATGATAGGATGAATTGATATCTATATTTCCATAAACTATACATATATATATATATATATTCTCTATAAATTAAAGATCTCTAAAATTATAATGATTATAACTGTCATTTATAATATAAATTAGCATCATAAATATAATTATATATAATGATATTTACCATGATCATTATAATAAAGAAGTCATGAGTATATTATAATAGTGATAATAATACTCATAATGATTCAATATAATAGTCATAACGATATTTTATAATATAGATATAGACATCGTGAATATATTATAATGGATTTGATCTATTATTTTCTAAAAGTATTATAATAGATAGTTCAAAATGGATTTATATCAATATTTTCCAAAAAAATAATAAAATCACTTAAACGATTGAGTGATTGATAAAGAGATTATTTTAAAATAAGAGAATTGTTTAAACGATCAAGTGGTCATTTAAGCGATTTAGTAAGAAAAGAAGAATATTTTTTAAGAGACAGATTGATCGCTTAGGAGATTAGGCCGAACGGCCGTACATTTTTTGACGGGCCGACCGTTTAAGAGATCATATTACAAAGTAGAATAACATAATCTATTAAACGATCGAGTGTTCATTTAAGCAATTTAGTAAGAAAAGAAGAATATTTTTTAAGAGATAGATTGATCGCTTAGGAGATTAGGCCGAACGGCCGTACATTTTTGGACGGGCCGACCGTTTAAGAGATCATATTACAAAGTAGAATAACATAATCTATTAAACGATCGAGTGGTCATTTAAGCGATTTAGTAAGAAAAGAAGAATATTTCTTAAGAGATAGATTGATCGCTTAGGAGATAAGGCCGAACGGCCATACATTTTTTGACGGGCCGACCGTTTAAGAGATCATATTACAAAGTAGAATAACATAATCTATTAAACGATCGAGTGTTCATTTAAGCGATTTAGTAAGAAAAGAAGAATATTTCTTAAGAGATAGATTCATCGCTTAGAAGATTAGGCCGAACGGCCCTACATTTTTAGACGGCCGACCGTTTAAGAGATCATATTACAAAGTAGAATAACATAATCTATTAAACGATCGAGTGGTCATTTAAGCGATTTAGTAAGAAAAGAAGAATATTTCTTAAGAGATAAATTGATCGCTTAGGAGATTAGGCCGAACGGCCGTACATTTTTTGACGGGCCAATCGTTTAAGAGATCATATTACAAAGTAGAATAACATAATCTATTAAACGATCGAGTGTTCATTTAAGCGATTTAGTAAGAAAAGAAGAATATTTCTTAAGAGATAGATTCATCGCTTAGAAGATTAGGCCGAACGGCCCTACATTTTTAGACGGGCCGACCGTTTAAGAGATCATATTACAAAGTAGAATAACATAATCTATTAAACGATCGAGTGGTCATTTAAGCGATTTAGTAAGAAAAGAAGAATATTTCTTAAGAGATAAATTGATCGCTTAGGAGATTAGGCCGAACGGCCGTACATTTTTTGACAGGCCAACCGTTTAAGAGATCATATTACAAAGTAGAATAACATAATCTATTAAACGATCGAGTGTTCATTTAAGCGATTTAGTAAGAAAAGAAGAATATTTCTTAAGAGATAGATTGATCGCTTAGGAGATTAGGCCGAACGGCCGTACATTTTTGGACGGGCCGACCGTTTAAGAGATCATATTACAAAGTAGAATAACATAATCTATTAAACGATCGAGTGGTCATTTAAACGATTTAGTAAGAAAAGAAGAATATTTCTTAAGAGATAGATTGATCGCTTAGGAGATAAGGCCGAACGGCCATACATTTTTTGACGGGCCGACCGTTTAAGAGATCATATTACAAAGTAGAATAACATAATCTATTAAACGATCGAGTGTTCATTTAAGCGATTTAGTAAGAAAAGAAGAATATTTCTTAAGAGATAGATTGATCGCTTAGGAGATTAGGCCGAGCGGCCGTACATTTTTGGACGGGCCGACCGTTTAAGAGATCATATTACAAAGTAGAATAACATAATCTATTAAACGATCGAGTGGTTGTTTAAACGATTTAGTAAGAAAAGAAGAATATTTCTTAAGAGATAGATTGATCGCTTAGGAGATTAGACCAAACGGCCGTACATTTTTTGACGAGCCAACCGTTTAAGAGATCATATTACAAAGTAGAATAACATAATCTATTAAACGATCGAGTGGTCATTTAAGTAATTTAGTAAGAAAAGAAGAATATTTCTTAAGAGATAGATTGATCGCTTAGGAGATTAGGCCGAACGGCCGTACATTTTTGGACGGGCCGACCGTTTAACAGATCATATTACAAAGTAGAATAACATAATCTATTAAACAATCGAGTGGTCGTTTAAGCGATTTAGTTAGAAAAAAAAAGAATATATAAGAGATTAGCTTGAACGGTCATTTGTTTTGTCACGGCCTTGGTGTTTTGTTGTTTTTGTAAGTTAAGTTATTTTCAATTTGACCCCGAACATAAGTTAAGTTATTTATAATTCGACCCCGTTCAAATTTTTGGATAAATAAATACATTTATTTACCCTAATTAGTGCCACATCATAAATTCAACCCAAAAGAAAATGAAAATATAATTTGAGGGTTAGTTTCTTAAATAAAAACTTGAACGGTCTTATGGGTTAAATTTTCTCAATTTTATGCTGGTATATGCTTAATTAAATTGTAAATTATTGAATTAGAATATAATGGCATGATAAATTAAGATGTTGATATAGAATACATGACCCGAAGAATCTAGATATATGACGACATTACACTACTACTGTAATTAAATTCAGTATACTAGTCCGAATTGAAGATCAAATTGTTAGCATACAATTTTCATTGTTCTCTGTTCAAATTTTAGTTATGCGGATAATGAGGCTTAATTCAACTAACGAAACTGAGGCTTAAAAATTATAAAGTCTTTAGTTCGATTTTTTTACCAAAACGTATAGATTTGTATTCTACTTTCCATAGTAGTTTGGTTATTTATTCATAATTATAATAGTTGTTAGTGTTGATTGGTGTTTCACAATGCAGTTAGTAATAAACTAATAATGATTGATAGTCATGTTACCATAATGTAAATAATATACTCAAAAAATGATTTATTTGTAGTTTTGGAATTTGAGAAAGAAAAAAAATATATATAACACTGCTACAAAAGTTTTGATTTTGCTTAGAATAAAGAGTATCATAAATATTTGTCAATAGAATATTTCAAATGTAGATAAAAAGCAAAAGAAATCACTTTAACAGACTCTTGATTATTTGTTTGAATCCATAACAAATAACCAAATAGTTTAAGAGCTTCTTTCATTTTCTTTTAAAAAAAAAAAAATACTTGTCCAATTGTGCTTTGTATATAGAGTTTTTATTATTAAATTCAAACCATTTTACATTCAGAAAAATGTTACGTTTTGACTTTTTTTTTTCTTCGAGCTTATGCTTTTGTAAGAAAATTCAATTTTTTTTAATAACTTTTGATTTTTAAAGAAAATCCAACCAAATATGGATATTTTTGACTAAATTTTTTTTTTCAAACTATAAATAATTCTATTCTGAAAAAGTTCGGACTCGTAAGTCTTGACCATATTGGGACTTCAATGGTAAATCGGAGATAAAATTAGGGTTCCGAAGGATCAATTTTACATATATATATATATTAGTTAAATTAAAATCCGGGACAAAATTAGGGTTTAAGTATTCACAATCCATCCAGTGCATCGTACTTGGTAACCCCTTCCCAAAAGAACCAAAAAAAACCGAATAGAGAAGAAAAATAAATAAAAACCCTACCTTCACATCATCTGTTCTCTTCTATTTCTTAGCAATTCCTGTGAAATCTTTGTCTAAATTCCTGAAAATTTTAAGGGTTTATTTTTCTTGAGTTGGCAATTGCTTGTAAAATCAAGTGGGCTTCCGGCCCGTATATCGGAGTTCCTTGGCCGTTTTTTGAACCTGTCGCGAGGGCACGCAGAGGCCTGTTCCGGTTCTGGAACAGCTGTGCCGGCGGACCACAGTTGAAACGACCAAAGTTTGGGATATTTTGAGTTTGGAAGTTGAATTGTAAGGAGCCGCAGATGGGCGAATCTCCTACATCCCTGAAGAGGAAGCTACCAGAAGAGAATTCAAAAGACAAACAGAAAATCCCTGTTCAAGAATCTGCGCCTAAGAGGCTAAACTTAGCTAGGACATGTGTGCATGAGGTGGCAGTTCCAAGCGGGTATTCGTCAAACAAGGATGAAGCAATTCATGGCACCCTGGCGGATCCCGTTTATAATGGTGAAAGAGCAAAAACCTACCCATTCAAGCTTGACCCTTTTCAGGAGGTCTCCGTGTCTTGTTTGGAAAGGAATGAGTCGGTCTTAGTCTCAGCACACACTTCGGCTGGGAAAACTGCAGTGGCCGAGTATGCCATTGCCATGGCTTTTAGGGATAAGCAGAGGGTCATATATACCTCTCCTTTGAAAGCTTTGAGTAATCAGAAGTACAGAGAGTTGAGCCAGGAGTTTTCGGATGTCGGCTTGATGACAGGTGATGTGACTCTTTCCCCTAATGCAAGTTGTTTGGTGATGACTACAGAGATTCTCAGAGGAATGCTTTATAGGGGTTCGGAGGTGTTGAAGGAAGTAGCTTGGGTCATATTTGATGAGATTCATTACATGAAGGATCGTGAAAGAGGCGTTGTTTGGGAAGAAAGTATTATCTTCTTGCCCCCCGCCATTAAGATGGTTTTTCTTTCAGCAACAATGTCTAATGCGACTGAATTCGCTGAATGGATATGTAATTTACATAAACAGCCATGTCATGTGGTATATACAGATTTTAGGCCCACACCGCTGCAACACTATGTGTTCCCTATGGGTGGGTCTGGCTTGTATCTTGTAGTTGATGAGAATGAGCAGTTTAAAGAGGACAACTTTCTGAAGCTTCAGGATACTTTCACAAAACAAAATCCCTCTGATGGGAAGAAGAGGGACAATGGCAAGGCCAGTGGCAGAATAGCGAAAGGTGGTAATGCTTCTGGTGGTTCTGACATATACAAAATTGTCAAGGTGAGCTACTCAGTCTCGATACTGCCGCTTCTCCACTTGATTTCAGTTGTTGGTCTACCTAATCTCCTTACTTGAGTAATTGTGATGGTTGTTTTTGGAGTTCGGGTTTTCCTAGTTGTTGTCATTCTCCATCCCTGTTTGTTTTACTTTGCTGTGAATTGTCTTGGCTTAATACATGGTTTTGTAGTGGTCTCATCCAAAATTGTGACTCTGCAGATGATAATGGAGCGGAAATTCCAACCAGTCATCATTTTTAGTTTTAGCAGAAGAGAGTGCGAACAACATGCCATGTCGATGTCCAAGCTTGACTTTAATACTGAAGAGGAGAAAGATGTTGTGGAGCAAGTGTTTAGAAATGCAATCCTATGCTTAAGCGAGGAGGACAGGAACTTGCCTGCCATTGAATTAATGTTACCATTGCTTCAGCGAGGCATTGCTGTTCATCATTCTGGCTTACTTCCTATCATCAAAGAACTTGTGGAACTTCTCTTTCAAGAAGGGCTTGTTAAGGCTTTGTTTGCCACAGAAACGGTATGTTATATTTCCAATCAATTTGTTTGCTGGATATTAAAGTTAAAATAAAGTGCGTCTGAGCTCTTTATTTGGCCTACGCGTCTTATTAAATCTTACAACATTCTTTTGAGATCTGGTTTCTCACGCTTGACATCGACTAAACTATTTTGCGTACGGATCTTTTGAGACATGTTTTATATAGCATTACAGTTTTTTTATAGAAAAACTTCTCTCCATTTATTAACTTTCATGTGCAACAGTTTGCCATGGGGTTGAACATGCCTGCAAAAACAGTCGTTTTTACAAGCGTCAAAAAATGGGATGGTGACAGTCATCGTTATATTGGATCTGGTGAGTATATCCAGGTGAGTGGTTTGATTTTTAATAAGATTTGTGTTTTATATATGCTTTCCTTGTATGGCTGTTGACATATATGCTCGTCTTATAGATGAGTGGTCGAGCTGGACGTCGTGGTAAAGATGAGCGGGGTATTTGTATTATAATGATTGATGACAAGGTAACGTCCATTCCTAATGAATAAAGACTATAATAGTCACTTTATATGTTTGTACCCATAGGAGCAGTTTATTGGCATGGTCACTTGATATGTTTGTAGCCATGTTTCTGTGGCCTTTATTCATCAGGAACTTGCCTTTTTGTTTGAAGTAGGTGGGGAAGAATAACTATCTCGACCTCTGGAGCCATTTTTATGACATATTACATAGAAAGTGCCAACACTATTGTTTTACAATGAACTAATCAACTTCAATTCTTGCATTAATTTACCTCTGAATTGTGTGTTAGTTGGCAAGCATCGTGTGCCTCTTGCATGCCTAAGAATTGAACAATTCTTAAGATAATCATTTTCCCATGCATGGGCAAATTTTGACCTCATTAAAGGATTGACATTCTTGATATTAGCCAAAGGTGGAAATGAAGAAGAAAATAATGAGATGTTCATTATAGGTGTGGTTGAATGGGTACAAGATTAGGCTTGAAGAACCTTAAGTCAGTTGTAAGTACTGAAGTCTGGTACTGATTGTTTGCAAATTAAGTAACTGTAGCCAGTCCGGTCTTTTTTCTTGGACGTCTATTGTTCTTTTGTCTGCTACATTGCAAACCTGATGTAGTCGTATTGTAATCTGCAGCCAGTGAATCTGGCAATTCTAAATGTATTACACAATGTCGTATTAGTGATCTAATTAATCTTTTTATTTTGACATTTAATTCTTCTGTTTTGAGTCTTGACATCAGATGGAGATGAATACCCTTAAGGACATGGTTTTGGGCAGACCCGCACCTTTGGTCAGTACGTTCAGGTTAAGCTACTATTCTATTCTGAACTTAATGAGCCGCGCCGAGGGACAATTTACTGCTGAGCATGTAATCAGAAATTCCTTCCATCAATTTCAGTACGAGAAGGTTTGGACTAATAACTGAATTCCACTTGTGCTGATAAATCATTTATAATGGCTAAAAATGAGCAACTTTGTTCTTTAGACTTTACCCGACATCGGGAAAAAGGTCTCACAGCTTGAAGAGGAAGCTGCTGTTCTTGACGCTTCTGGGGAGGTAAAACGCCTTCCTTTCTCCGTGAATGTGGAATTTTGTTTAGCTTTATACGAAAATGACAGAGGTGCTGTTCCATTGCTAGGCTGAGGTTGCTGAATATCATAAACTGAAGCTTGAGATTGGCCAACTTGAAAAGAAAATGATGGCTGAAATAACAAAGCCTGAAAGAGTTCTCTCTTTCCTTCTACCTGGTAGGCTGGTATGTTCTGATATAGGTGTTGGCCTATGTTAACTTTCACTGTAGACTATTACACGTTATGTAATTGAGGTTTTCTTACTGCCTCTGATTGGTAGCATGAACCTTCTTTCTTATCCATGACCTATTGTTATTTGTCTTATATTTCTGCTGTTCCAGACAGGGAAACATTAGATATTTTATAGCTCTAACATGTTATATTGCTATATTTGTTGTTTCTCTTTCACATTTTCCCTTTGATGTTTCAATAAGTGTTCTCCACATCATTCCGCAGTCAAATATAGCTTGAATTCATGGGGTTGCGATTTCCTTACAAACTCTGATTTGCTTAGGTTGCATGTTCGTTCATCCTTATTTTTGCTTTGCTCCCATTTCTCTTTTTGTTTATAGTTGATATTGTTTTATTATGTATAATATTTAACAACTGTCTGCTGTTTGGCTTGAGACTTTTACACCTTCTGACTTGTGCACTGAGGGTTTTTATTTGGGGGGCATCTATTTTGATTCTCTCTGCAGGTCAAGGTGAGGGAAGGCGGAACAGATTGGGGTTGGGGAGTTGTAGTTAATGTGGTGAAAAGACCCCCGGCTGCATCAAGTTCTTTGCCAGCTGCACTTGCTTCTTCACGTAGTAATAGTTATATCGTGGATGCCCTCCTCCACTGCTCTCTTAGCTCAAGTGAAAATGGTTCTCAACCAAAACCTTGTCCTTCACGCCCTGGAGAAAAAGGCGAAATGCATGTGGTGAGTTGATAATCTTCTGGAGGGGAAATGTTCATCACAGAAAATCATCATACGTTGCTATCTTAATGCAGCTGGCATGTGTGATTGTATGATAGAGGTACCTTGGGAGTCATGCACTTTGGTTTATTTGTCCCAGGTTCCTGTTCAGTTACCTCTTCTTTCTGCACTTAGCAAGCTGAGAATATCCGTTCCTTCTGACCTGCGGCCCATGGAAGCTCGACAGAGCATTCTCCTTGCTGTGAATGAGCTTGAAAAACGCTTTCCCCTAGGCCTTCCAAAGCTTAATCCTGTCAAGGTGTGATTGTTCTCTCTGATGATGATTTATTGACTGATTATTCTGCACTATGAATTTCGCTGAAAATATCATGCTGATTGTAGTAGTCAGAACTTGTATGCCTAGTGTCATATGACAGCCCCCTTTCTAATGCTCTAAACTCTATGTCATGCTTTTGCTCTCTTAAGAGTTATTGACCATAGAATCTCTGGATCTCTTGCACAATTACTAGATATATTGAATAACCATGTCATGTAAAAGCCTAAGCTGTTAGAGAGTAAAGACATTAAAGATTCAATACTTCTGACACGATCCCTCACGTTCAAGTGGTATTCTTTTTGTGAAGCCTAGCAAGTGAAACTCCTTTTCATGAATGGCTGGTGGTGAAATTTGAATACATGGGGGCATCATCTCATAACATACTGAATGACCACCACATCTTAAAATTTAAACTGTTAATAGAATGGAAATTTTGAGTATGTATGTCACCTGATCACCGTCAGTATCATAGTTTTTGTGAATGTGATGGGTCTGGCTTCATTTGTATTTATATTTATGGACCTGAAATTGGTGAACTTGTGTACTGAATGTATAGATTCATCATTCATAAAACTAGAATTTAAGACTGTTGCAGGCAGAAGAATCACAAGAACTAAAAGTTAAGAATGGAAAAAGGCAGGCGAGGGGCAAAAGAGGCTATCAATCAACGAGATCTTGCACTCTTTGATTGTTATTTGCCTCAGCAGACCGCATTAGTATATGTATCATAAATGCTTCCCCCTCTTAACTGTTCTATTTGTGTATGAGTGATAAGTTTCCTCTATCATTCCCGTTGAAATCTGTCCTTTGCCACCTCCAGCATAGTATGCAATATCTTTTGAATTTCCTCCATGTAATATCCTGTTTAATGAAGGTCCTTCTCTGGGTTTTAAAAGGTTTTCATGTTTCCAGAATCCTCAAATATCTGCTTCTGTAACGGGTCTTGACATAACTAGACCGAGACATGGAATATGCATTGATAATATATGTTAACTTTTCTCAGGATATGGGAATTGATGATCCAGAATTTGTTGAGTTGGCTAACCAAATCGAGGAACTTGAACAAAAATTGTTTTCTCATCCACTGCATAAGGTATCAAAGAGTTACTTACATTTGGTTTCAGTTTGCTGCTTTTTCCAACTTATCTACTGCAGCAAGGTTTAACTGGTAATCTTAACTATGCAAATAGGCAATTTGTGTTTGTCTAATTCTTTTGTCCTTTTTTTCTTTTTGGTTAATGTCTTAATTCTTTTGTCACTCACATTAATGCTGTGTGCAGTCGCAAGATGAACATCAGATCAGAAGTTTCCAGAGAAAAGCAGAAGTCAATCATGAAATTCAACAACTAAAGTCAAAAATGCGTGATTCTCAGGTTTTTCTCTATTGGTGTACATGTCTCCTGCCAGCACTTGCCTGCCCTAGCTACTCGCTCAAGTTTGATCAATAAAATACGTGCACTTATTTTATTTATTTATTTTTGTTTATCTTCCATTGGATTGACACAACTTCTGCCTCTGCATACTTCTCCTTGTTAATTATATTTAATCTGTGTTGTTTGCATGGGCCTACATGTTTCCGTTTCATTGTCAGTCTTTCTTGGGTATCTGGCCCTGAATACGTTGCTATCTTCTGTATTATGTCATGTTTCATGGTGAACTTAAGAACCTTTTTATGTTTCTAATCAGATTCCTACCTCCTGATTTATTTTCAGCTTCAAAAATTTCGTGATGAACTTAAGAATCGCTCACGGGTTCTCAAAAAACTGGGTCATATTGATGCTGATGGTGTTGTTCAGTTGAAGGGACGGGCTGCCTGCCTGATAGATACTGGAGATGAGCTCCTTGTTACAGAATTGATGTTTAATGGTGGGCCTTATACAGTGATAACTCAAAATTCTTGTCTTCTCATTTTCTTTGACTATTTTAGACACCAACTATTCTTTCTGTGCTTTTGCAAGCATGCTTGTTATGTAATCCAATGGTTGTTTTAGGCATTCGTATCTTTGTGTTTGTTAGCATGTTAAAAGATAGGTTAGTGTAATGATGGTTTTTATTCTAATGAAATATCTTATAGTTACTGAAATTTAAAAAATTCTTTTTCATTTATATTCTCTTTGATGCTTTAGTTATCTAGAGAACACCCCATAACCTGTGAGCTTTCTGTGTTAAGTCTGTTCGTTTTGGATGTTGGGATCTTAATATATGATATTGTGGTTATTTGTTGTTGAATTTTTTTATTAAGTTAATTTGATGTTCTCCTTTTCGTGGAATGGAGGAACAATATTTGATCGACAACTTCATATAAAATATGGACAGGTACCTTCAATGATCTTGATCATCACCAAGTTGCAGCTCTGGCAAGTTGCTTTATTCCTGGAGACAGATCAGGAGAACAGATTCATTTAAGAGCTGAACTTGCTAAACCATTGCAACAACTTCAAGACAGTGCCAGAAGAATAGCAGAGGTGTTTTGAGCTCCTTGCTTTGTTTTCAGCATTAGGTATTTGTGCCCTCAAAAAGGAAAATACGTTTGCAAACATTTTAAATGACATTTGGAAAATATAATTTTCTTGCAGATACAACGTGAGTGTAAACTTGAAATCAATGTGGAGGAATATGTTGAGGCATCAATTAGACCATACTTGATGGATGTGATTTACTGTTGGTCAAAGGTCAGTTCATTTATATGATTCTTCTGTTGCACGCTTTGTGAGGAGATGGCATATCGAACTCCCAGTGATACTGCTCTTTTAGGCAGCCCCTGTACCCTTCTAGTGAATCAAAACTTAGTGGCAGGTGCTGCACTTTTCAGTGACCTCTGTCTCGTTGGCAGCTATTGCATCTCCAACCGACACTCTTCAACATATGTTGGCTGTCACCATTCCTCTCAGCTTACATTGTGGGTCTGTTTTAAGTAAAAGAGTGCCGCCCCTCAATAAAAAATTAGCATATCATTTTGTCCAACCCTAGTTGAACTTGATAGAGAGGATTTCCATTTGCATTGGATGAAGTTAGATTTTTTGCTATCGATCTAATTGGGATTCATGATTTTTTGATTTGCTTTTCCAGGGGGCATCTTTTGCTGAAGTTATCCAAATGACTGATATTTTTGAAGGGAGTATCATACGGCTAGCTAGACGGCTTGATGAATTTTTAAACCAGGTAATCCTTCACCGCTATCAGAAATCGGAGAAATTGCACATATAAATGCTATGAATCTAATGGCATATCATTTCATCTCCCAATAATTTAGAAAAAGTTGAATAGATTATATCCTTCTTTGATTTCAAGCACAAATAGCATATTGAGTAATTGTGGTAACATTTTCCTCAATGCCTTCTTGTGTGAGATAGCTTTTGGCCTTAGATGTGAAAATAAAGTGATTGTGTCTTCATAATACGAGTGCAGTTATGTCAATAGGTCATTGGAGTAGTCCAGAATTGTATGTTTTTCGTGCTAGTTGGATTTTTAGTTTTATGTTCATCATGAGGGGTGATTTTGCAGTTGAAAGCTGCAGCTCATGCGGTTGGAGAAGCTGATTTAGAGGACAAGTTTACAGCAGCTAGCGAAAGCCTTCGTCGTGGGATTATGTTTGCAAATTCATTATATCTTTGAAGCGGTACATACGGCTGATGCGCGGCTGCACTTGACTGCTTGAGCTGCGTCTCAGACATGTCCTGTCTTACGAGCCGGTATTGTTGTTTGCCATTGTAGTTTTTAGAATTTTAGATAGCTACGGCTTTCTTATACAAGCAATTCACAGTTAGATATTTAAATTCCTCCACCCCCAACCCAGGAAAAGGTAAAAATGTAGTCATTTGTATTTTAGTACAAGGGAATGCGGGAAAAGGGTTGACGGGCCATGGAAAATCATTAAATCCTAGGGATGCCATTTCCGTGGTGATGGCTTTTTTTTTTTTTTATTTATAATTTAATCCATCTTTTTTATATTTGGTATCCTTTTTCGTCTTCGTTTTCGCATTGCTTTAGCCAATTTAACTTAAACTTTGATGAAAGAGCAACTTGTAATTTGACATTTCCCCGTCTAACTTGCCAGAAATGAATTTAAAACATAGTTGTTGCAGCAATGAGAAAAAAAAAATTGTAAATTATCTATAAAAAAATTATTTTGGTTTTTTTACAATTTCAACCCCTGAAGTTTAGAAATAATTTTTCATGTATCTTTTACACCATTTGTTTTCAAAATGCCTTGGTTTTGAAAAAGTTTTCTTTTCTACTCTTGGTTGTAATATCCAATTGCAAGCTTACTATTACAATTCAATTTTGACTTTGGGTCTAATGCATATAAAATCAATAATTACAAAAGAATCCCAATATATTTTTAAATAAGCGGCAAAAAAGATACAAATTATACGAATATGTTTAAAGAAATATATTAATGAGTTAAATTAATATATCTTAGATACGGTTACAAGAGCTTGAACACAAATTAAATATAGGAGAAGATTTTTGGATCAAGCCTCTAATGAGGCTCTAATACCAGAATTACAAAGTGTGTGCCTGATTAGCGGAATTAAACAAATATTGAATAATTAACAAGGAATGGCAGATCATATTTTTATGTTCTTATACAAAGTTAAAAATATCACAAAGGAAATGGAAATGGAAACTAACATAAACTTTGTTGATTCTCAAGAGAATGCAGAGATTTGTTTTTCTTTGTCTCCTGAGGATGCCTCCTTTTATAGGCAAATTTCGAGCTTCAAAGCCTCCTTTTAATTTAGTTGAATAAGAGATAAGTGAAGCCTGAGATCTTGCTATGCTATTAGAGTGCAGATTCATTCATCTTTTTGTAATGATCTATAGATTTCAAGTGGAATTTTATTTTTGCCGGCCTTCTTTTTGAATGGGCCACCATGCTTTTATAGTTTTACTCATCCATCGTATTCTCAATATTGTGCCTCGTTTAGGAATTCAATGTGTTCCAATAGTCACTCCCATTCATATCCTCGTTGACATGGGATGTCTGCTCAACTTTATATTGTTCCCAATATTCATCAAATTTTTTAGTTACAATTTTTGGGATATAAACTTGAAGTGTGGCTATGTCAAACAAGAACTTTCTAATTTTGCCATAATTTTGTTTAAATGGAGTAAATAATGAGGTATTGGATGTCTTTTTTGACTCAGTCTTCCATCATCTTTTTTGTTTTTTCAAGTAGATCAATATTTTTTATTCTATTATTTTTTATAGATCACTATGAATATTACCTTTCAAATACTATATATTACCAACTACATCTACTATGTAATTTAAAATTCTAGCCATATTATAAATATTAATGTCTTCTTCTTGAATGTGAGTAACGTGTTTATAATTCCCTTTCTTTTCAGCCTCTCTTGTGCAGACCAATTTAGGAGTTTCAATCTCAGCCTTTAATTGTTTATCCACAAAGGACCTCACCTTCTAGCTCCGATTTAGTCTTATTGTGTCTAATTACACGTCTCAAAATAAGAATAGACTAAAATGCAAGACCTAATCTTTAACACTACAAGTCTCGTGGCTTAAAAACTAATTTTAAAACTTAAGTGGTCTTGATGAGCCTAGTGCCACCTCATCCCGCCACGTCAACAGAAACAATCCTGACCAATCCAAGTGTGGAGCGCTGAAGCCCTCGACTAGGCAGGTTGCCCTCGAATAAGATTTTAAGCCTGACTGTCCTTGAGATTGAGATAATGCGCCCGAGTATGCTGTCCAGGGACCCTCGAAAGAACCTACGGTCCTCAAGGACATCCATTCCAGGAAACGAGCCTCGGGGTGCTTCGCACGAAGAAGTAACCTCCAAGCTTACCCTAAGGCGTGGGAGGTTTAATGGCTTAAGGGGTCCTCGAACGTGGTTGTGTCAAGGACGCAAACCCCATACTTAGCCTCTGCCCAACTCAACAGCCAACGGGGAGAAATCCAGCTGGCGACTAATGGCAAACCTTACCTGCTGCCACCTAACACGCCCCAGTGGCACATAGGTCCATCCCATTGGTCTCCAACGCATTAAATGCCCAGTTCAAAAATACAATCCTTGGCCATAAATGTTCAAGATACACATTAAATGCCAATAAGGCCCCATATTAATGAGACCGTGAGAGCGGCCACCAACGGGAGTTCCAAAAGGGACAAAAAGCACATGCCCGTACAACTCATGTCAGTGAAGTTGACTGGCTCCCACCAACCATGTCACATCTGGGTGCCTCACTCTTATATAAATACCAAACCGACTCTCCATCCAAGGGTAAGGAAACATAAGATCTACTTATTTTTCCACTCATTCTTTATAAGCAAGAATACTTCTCATTTACTTTTTATCATCTTTTCCAAGTATCTTACAACTGACTTGAGCGTCGGAGAGCTTAAACCGAAGTAAAATCGGCTAGTCTCACGTGCGTTCCTCCCTCTTTGACAGGTGGGCCACCAGCATTACTATTCGGAGCTCTTCAGATCCCGGCACATGGTCGAACCCAAAAATCGACCGCATTATTTTGGCTCTAGAGGAAGGGCCCCAATCCTGTCCAAGGGGTGATCTTCAAAAGGAGAAGAAAAAATGGTGAACACGCGACGAACCCATATGTCCGAAACCTTGTCGGAGAGGGGCAATCGTAACCCTCCCGAAGTAACTCAATGGATAGGGGAAAATGTCAATGTCATAGAGAAAGGTAAGGGGCATACCGCCCCCGTGCCGCCGGCAGGGCCAGGGGCAGGTCCCTCTAATAACCCCCTACCGGCCCATGCAGCGGACACGCAACAAGAGGAGCATACGGTCACCTTCCCCATCAGCCGCGTCAGGCAGCTGCTGGGGCCTGCAATGACCAGACGCTGATCCGGTTATTGTCCGGGGGACTGTCTCCGTTGCCCAACGAGATAGGGCCCCCTGCCGTCTCTCGCTGTAGTGGGCATCCCGCCCCCTCACTGGAATCGTTCCCCGTGGGAGGGAAGCCGCCGATACTCCCTATTAGGAGGAAGTAGTGGAATCCGGTAACCACACCACCCGCCGTGCCCTCCTAGACGTAATGCCGTGGACGCCGCCGTCAGGTCCAGGACTCGGGGTCATCGTCCGTGCCCGCGAAGGGAGGAGGGACCGAAGGAGTTGGCCTGCATGCGCCAGCAGGTTAGCGAGCTACATACTGAGATAGAGCGACTCTCTCAGGTGAAGTGAAGGGGAGAAAAGCGTAAGAGTGGATGGTACGCGATACATATCGCCTTATAACTACCAGTTGGAGAGGTCCCCATTCGTCTTAGGGATTGCTGAATCGCGCGTAGCCCCTGATGAATGCATGCCCACCAGTCTACCTAGATATGATGGCACCACGGACCCGGTAGAACACTTGAATCATTACGAAGACGTAGTGGGGGTAGCAACCAACAACCTACATGTATGGGCTCGCCTCTTCTCCACCACCCTCCCAGGGATTGCCCCTGACGTTGTTTAAGAAGATGGAGCCGCAATCCATTTTGTCATACGAAAGGCTGGTAGATCGATTCCTGAACCATTTTGCTGCCAAGATATCCACCAAATTATCCCATACTCATTTATATAGGATCGTACAGAAGGAAGGGGAAACCCTTCGGGCTTTCATGGAGCGGTTCAACAATGAGCTCCTTAAATTGGAGGATGTTGGTGTCGAGTTGGTGAGGCACGCACTCTATCAAGCTCTGAAGAATGAGAGCTGTGCGGAGGCTATCATCATGCAAGCCCCCCGAACCATAGCTGGCATCCAACAACTTGCCTCAAAATACATGGAAGTGGAGGAGCTCAACTTAATAAAGCACCCTCCTAAATCCAAAAGTGAAGGAAGCACCAAGCCTCGGGAAGAAAAATCGAGGGGCAAAGAGAAGAAGGAGCCCACGAGGAAGTACAAGGATTATGCTGTCCTTAACAAGACTTCGGCGGAAATCTTCACCCTCCTCGGTGCCACGCGTTTTCAACGCCTAAGAGGATACCCGAGGGGAGGAGAGCCAGGAAGAGCGGAAAACTCGAAGGAAAGGTCAACGCGTAAGAGTTTTGGGCAGGTCCGATGCGACGTCGTTGACGCATAGACCTGTTACTCGGTGTCGTTGGGAATGAAGCCTAGGTCCGGGAAGAGGAAGTCCCCCGAAGTAAGCTCTAATAGTGATTCTGAAGGACCGGCGGGGACGTCCTCAAAAAATAGAAAACTCGAGGATAGCAGGATCGAGCCCACTGGAAAGTCTAAAGCTATTAAGCTAGAACCGTGGAACCCCGAGAAGACAACCAAGATTGGAGTGCAACTCGACAAGGCTAAGGAGGTGATGCTCATACAATTCCTTCGAGAAAACAAGGATGTGTTTGCATGGCAGCCCTTGCATTTCCCCGGGATCAGTCCCGAGGTTATCAGTGCATCGATTAAACGTCGATCCTGACTTTCAAGCCCATCAAACAAAAGAAGAGAGTTTTCGGGGCCGAGAGAAATAAAATAATAGAGGGAGAAGTAAACAAGTTGTTGGAAGTTCGATACATCGTGCCTATCCACTTCCCCGAATGGCTATGCAATGTGGTGGTGGTCCCAAGGGGTAGGACAAGTGGAGAATGTGCAACGATTTTACAGATCTCAATAAGGCGTGCCCAAAGGACCCCTACCCTCTCCCTCGAATCGACCAGCTAGTGGACTCCACGGCGGGTTGTGAAATGATTGAGTATGATGGATGCTTACCAAGGATACTATCAAATTTCAATGGCCCCAGAGGACCAACCCAAAACCTCGTTCGTGGTAGAGATGGGGGTATACTGCTTTTTGGTCATGCCCTTCGAACTTAAGAACGCGGAGGCGACTTACCAAAGATTAGTAAACCTCATCTTTAAAGAACTGATCGGGCACATTATTGAAGTGTATGTGGACGATATGATCGTCAAAAGCACCGAGGAGAAAGACCACCTCGAACATTTGAAGGAAGTCTTCCAGGTGCTCAGAAAGTTTGACCTCCAACTCAACCCCTCGAAATGCATTTTCGGAGTTCGAGGGGGAAAATTTTGGGGTACATGGTTAGCGAGAGAGGAATTGAGGCTAACCCCGAAAAAATTGAGGCACTGCAAAAGATCGGGATTCCCAAGTCAGTGAAGGACGTTCAGAGGCTCTGCGGCCGGATCGTATCTCTTAACAAATTCATCTCTCGGTCGGCGAATAGGAATCTGCCCTTCTTCAAAAAGCTAAGGAAGGTTCCTGTAATTCAGATGGATTCCCGAGTGCGAGCAGGCTCTGCGGGAGCTCAAGGAGTATTTAGCTACTCCGCCGCTTTTGGCCAAACCCAATCTAGGGGAAAAATTATACTTATACCTCGCAGTATCCCCTAAGGCTGTCAGCTCCGTAATCGTAGTAATAAGGGAACGGAAACATCTCCATGTTTACTACTTCAGCAAGATGCTGCAAGAGGCGGAGAAGAACTATCTTGAAATAGAAAAGTTCGCTTTGGCTTTGGTTCACTCCGCGAGAGAATTAAGGCAGTATTTTCAGTCACATTCGATGGTGGTGCTCACGGACTAGCCCCTCCGACAAGTCATTTCGAAACCTGATAAATCAGGCAGGCTGATTAAATAGGCTCTAGAGTTGGGAGAGTTTGACATCTCGTACCAACCACGAACTACCATCCAAGCCCAAGTATTGGCTGACTTCCTCCTTGAAAGAGTTGGACTACCGAAAGAAGAAGACCCACCCACCACAGGCCCATGGGTCCTACTATTTTGACGGCTCCTCCATCACCTAGGGGGGAGCCGGGATTTTATTGCAAAGTCCAGAAGGCGATGTGGTGGAGTTCGCCATCAGACTCCGCTTCCTAATCACCAACAATGAAGCCGAATATGAAGCCCTTATCGCTGGCCTCGAATTGGCCATCAGAGAAGGGGTCTCCTATATCAGGGCCTTCACCGATTCTCAGCTAGTCTTGCAACCAAATTGGTGGAACGTACGAAGCAAGAGACACCACGATGACTAAATACCTTGAGCATGTAACCAGACTGAAGGATAGTTTTAAATCTTTTACTTTGGAACAAATATCGAGGGAGGAGAACGAGCGCGTGGACACACTATCAAAATTCCCGAGTGCCCTTAAAGGTACCAGAGACCAAGTTGTCAATTTCAAGATTCTCGATTGCCTCTCAATTCGAAGACAATCCACCCGAATTCTCCCTATTCAATCCCTCGAGCCTAGTTGGCAGGATGAGATCCGTGCCTTTTTGGAGGAGGGCGAGGGAACAACTAAACAAAAGCTGGCACGAAGACTAAGGAGGCAATGCACGAGTATGCTTTGGATAGCGAAGGGAGGTTATTATGAAAATCTTTCCTCGGACCCCCACTTAGATGTGTTCTCCCCTCGGAGGCAAGAGAGGTATTGCAATCGATCCACGAAGGGAGTTGTGGGAACCATGCGGGAGGAAGATCCTTGGCCAAGAAGATCATGAGAAGTGGTTTCTACTAGCTCACAATCCTAGAGGATGCATGTGAGTATGCTCGAAAATGCCCAAAATGCCAGTTCTATGCTAACCTCCCTCAGAAGCCAGCTGCAGAAATGGTGAACGTTGAAATCTCATGGCCTTTTGATCAATGAGGAATCGACGTGGTAGGACCTTTCCCCACCGCCAAGGGTCAAAGAAAGTTCACCATAGTGGCAGTGGAATATTTCACGAAATGGGTCGAAGCTGAGGGTCCAAGATTACCGACGCCTCAATTCGATCCTCATATGGAAGAATATCATCTGCAGATTCGGGGTCTCTCGAATATTGATTTCGTACAATGGCACCCAATTCCAGAGTCGAACCACGACCGAGTGGTGCCAAAGTCACGGAATCGAACAACGATTCACATCGATGGGGAACCCTTAAGCGAACGGTCAAGTTGAGGTCACCAACCGCATTATTCTGCAAAATTTGAAAACTTCATTGGGCGGTCTCAAAGGAGAATGGGCAACGAGTTGCCTGGGGTTCTATGGGCTTATCGCACAACCCCTTGAATGGCAACGACGGACTCCCCATATGCCCTAGGGTATGGAACTGAGGCGGTGATCCCAGCCGAAATATTGCACAGCACGGCCAGAGTAGCACATTTCAACAAGGCCAGAAACGATGAAAATCGAGCCACGGAGTTGAGCCTGCTCAAAGAGAGAACAAAGGAAGCTTAGTCGAGGATGCAAAAGTACCGAGCCTCCATGGCCCGAGCTTACAATAAAGGCGTACGCCCCAGGAACTTCCAGCTTGGAGACTTGGTCCTCAAGAAAGTCGAAGTATCCAAACATGTGGGAAAGTTGGATCCGAACTGGGAGGAAACCCTACAAAGTTGTAAAGGTCTCGAAGAACAATGCGTACCAGCTTAAGGACATGGACGGTAGAGAACTGCCTCAACCATGGAACACTTCAAATCTCAGAAAGTTTTATGTTTAAAATAAGATAAGTTTGTTGTTCCCTCCTCGTTTAATTATTATGCAAATTAAGTGAAAAACGTGTCGAGGACACCTTTCTTTCGAGGGGAGGATGGGCTATGCGAAATTATGTTGTAAATTTCAATATGCGAAAAATATTTTGTTGTAAATTTCAGCAAGGAAAAATCCGATCATTATCATTCAAATTACTCTCGCATGCCACTGATCCGTTTTGTACCCCTCTCACCCCGAATTTCTTAAACACTCAGTTCATTGCGGTCGATGAATCGAGATGATTCTATCTCAAATTTTTCGAGATTATGGCAACTTATTAATAAAGCAAAAACTAACTTTCTTTTTGAACTAGGAAATGCCTCGAAATGAAAAAATTCATTAATAAGCCCGAAGGCATCAGATTTACAAAGGGGGTTACAGAGGCTTGGGGTTTGCAGTGAATGAAGCTCCTACCTAGTCACTTCATCCTGGCCTCTGCCCTGGCCCCCGATGCCAGCGTAAGCCTCCGCCTCGTCGCCGTCGCCGTTGCTAGTGCCTTCCAGATTGCTAGGGGAACTTGGCCCAGCCATCTAGTCTTTCCAATTGACTCGGGAGCCGACGTAGAAAGAAGTGCGATATCAAGGTGGCGGAAGTCGAAGTTGAACTCGCTCCCCCGGAATTCAAACTCCTTGGATTTCCCAAAGGTAGGGGACGCTTCTTCCTGGGGCACTCCGCTGCGATCGAAGGAGAGTCCAACGGAGTTTCGATCGAAGTCCTCATTGAGATCCCCTCACACCTGGAGTTGATCGAGAACGAGGTCAATCGCCTCTGCGCAGTTCTAAAGCTGAGGCACATTCGAATATAATCGAAGGCCTCACTCACAAGGAACCTCGAGAAGGCACGCTTGACCCTCTTGCGGCATCTTCCAAGGAAGGTCCATTCCGCTCTTCGAAGCCCCGCCTTGACGCCCTCATCGTAGTTCCGCAAGGCCTTTTCTTCTGCCTCGGCCCTTTTCCTGGTTTACCTCCTCGAGGTGCTCCTTGCCGAAGTTGCGGTCAAGGGTCATCTTCTCGTACAACTCCCACGTTTCCTCCCAGGCCTTGGCGGTCCTCTTCACCTCACCGTCTAAGTCCTCACACTTCTTCTTGAGCTCAGAAATGCGAGTCCTAGCAGATTCGAGAAGCTCCTGGTTGACTTGGAATTGGGCCCAGAGAGTGTCGTTGGTCGAGGCTAGCTCCCCAACAAGGACCTCAGTTCTAGCGGGGGACTTGGTTGCACCGTAGGGACCACTCGAGGAGCCGCAGTGGAGGGACTGCCTGATGGAGTTTCTTCCCGATGCGGGGGCGTCATCTCGATCGGTGAGGGCCTCAACGGGAGGTCAGCCGGTATAGAGACTCTTGCAGTTTCGGGGGGCCCCTGCGGAACTGAAGATGGAGTTGGGGTGGCAGTATCTTGGTTGGAGGGTTCATGACCCCCCTCAGGGCTTCGGCAGCTTTCTCGGCCAGGGGACCCCGGCGTCCTTAGTTCGAGAAGCTTCCTCTTCTGCTCCAGTTTCGAAGCGTGAAGCCTCGGTCCTCTGGCTCGATCCTTCTCCTGTGCCAGGATTTTTCCTTGGCCGCTGTGTTTTCTGAGTTACCGCCTTGTGGTAGGTGGAAACTTTAGGTCGAGGGGGTTGGGTCTGACGCCGTTGCCTGTCAAGCCTAGCCAACAAAGCTTTGCGTGCATGCATGAGAATGGTGAGACCTAAGTAGGGGAGAGGAAGCAAGTTAATAGCAGTAAGATCTTTCGCCAAAAAAAAAAAAAAGTTGAAGAGCCTTAGGCCCCAGGGTCACTCTTTGCAAGAATATAGCGCTTCGTACTGGGGCGCTCGCTTGGGTTGGGGTCGCCGGAGGCGCTCGAGAGGCGGCAGGCCCGAAGGATTTCTTCCTAACTCAAGAAAAGAGCGCAAATCCTCCCCATCTCGACGAAATCTGCAACCTTCCCCTCGTCAAAACTGGGCTATTCGTGGTAGAAATTGCGATTAAGTACTGGAGGTTGGCACCAGTTCGAGGGCATTCCCAACTGCCCTCGATCTTCCACGAAGACGAACTTCTTCTTCCATCCCGATTTGTGGGAAGACTTAAACCCATCCAGTACCTTCGAGGAAGCCAAACGGGCGGACAAGTATAGAAATCCGAGCTCATCCTTAGCCGATTCGCCTTGGCCGAACCTGACCGACTCATTCGATTGGAAGAACTCCAGAAAAGTGGCAGGGTTGGCTTCCTCCTTGAGGCATTTCATGATCACTACGAAGGCGACAATGATCATGATAGAGTTAGGCACCAGTTGGCTAGGGCATATGCCGGAAAACTCCAGAAGCCTCAGGATTTTGGGGGATAAAGGCAGGCGCAACCTCGCTTGCAAAATGGTGAAGGTTGAAAGCAGTGCACCTTTCATGGGGTTCCACCATATTCTCCCCGGGGCTAGGCATGTGGATGGAGAATTGGACCCCAAACTCCGCTCGGATTCTCTCAATCTCCGCTGGCGTAATGTTGCTAGAAATATCCCGGAGGAGCGAGGAAGTCTGAAATTTGCCCATTCCTCCATCCCGTGGCTTTGGGCTTTTGGCAGGGGACCCGCTGGGCCCGACATCCCCCCCGGTGGGTCCCTAAGATTTTTTCTTCTAGTCTCAGGTGAACCCTCTCCAGCGCATTACCCGGCGCCTTCTTTCTAACACCTTTCGCTCTGCGGCGCCCCGGCCCAGGTCACCTCGGTGGTCTCTGTGGCATGGCTCGCCTCAACGCCTGAAACCGACTGGGAGGGAATGGGCAAACCTCCCCCTCCACTGCCAAGTCCTCAGGCGTCGGATCCGAATCATCCAAGATCTTCCTTTTCGGGCCCATAGCGGCTAGGGTTTCTGAATTTGGGATTTTCTAATAAAGAGAGTTGAGAAAAAGAAGTTTATCTGGAAAGAATGAACGTGACTGTGAACGACGGCAATGGTGTCCCTTGAAAGCCTTGTGTCTCCAATGCTCGTACAAATGCTCTGGGTGAACGTGAAGAGAAAAATCATCCTTAGGAAGAAACCTTCAACTATTTATAAGGGGTACGGGAAACGCTACCAGCTATTATGACACCTTGGCCACTGTGGCAATAAAGCCTACAGTAATTATGGCAGAGGACATGCCCCCTGCCATCATGACTTTTCACCGCCAAAAATTAATAGACGGGGACATGCCATGTCTCCCAAGCAGGCACGTGGGCCGTCAGAGGTGGAAAAGCGCAACTTTTCGTGCCCAACTGACGTTTCAAATTCAAAATCCAAAAGGACCCCTGGCACCCCAGAAGACAAGTCACTCTTGAAGCTGACGTCCTCGTCAAAATCACGAGTGGGGGGCCTAATGATGAGCTTGGTGCCACCTCATCCCGCCACGTCAGTAGAAACGATCCTGACCAATCCAAGTGTGGAGTGCTGACGCCCTCAACTAGGCAGGCTGCCCTCAAACGAGGTTTTAAGCCTGACTGTCCTTGAGATTGGGATAATGCGCCCGAGTACGCTGTCCAGGGACCCTCGAAATAACCCACGGCCCTTGAGGACATCCATCCCAGGAAACGAGCCTCGGGGCGCTTCGCATGAAGAAGTAACCTCCAGGCTTACCCTAAGGCACGGGAGGTTTAATGGCTTAAGGGGTCCTCGAACGCGATTGTGTCAAGGGCGCAAACCCCATACTTAGCCTCTGCTCAACTCAACGGCCAACGAGGAGAAATCCAGCTGGCGACTAATGGCAGACCTTACCTACTACCACCTAACACACCCTAGTGGCACATGGGTCCATCCCATCGGACTCTCCATCCAAGGGTAAAGAAACATAAGATCTACTCATTTTGCCACTCATTCTTGATAAACAAAAATACTTCTCATTTACTGTTCATCATCTTCTCCAAGTACCCTACAACCAATGTTCTGAAAATTGGACTGGATACCGAACCGGCAGCCTTACTGGTTACCGGTTCGACCACCGGTTCAACCGATGTGACGTCATAAATATGTAATAATTATTAAATTAATTTTTTATATAAAAAATCATAAATACATAAAAAAAGAAATTAGAGAAAACCCAATAATAATAATAATAATAATAACCACCAAACAAAAAATTTACCTTACTATTTATTAAAAATTCAACTCCTAAGAGCAAATTCAAATTTACCTTAAAAGACGTTGTACTTCACCATATTTTCCATCTACTAAGAGCAAATTCAAAATATTGAAGTTAGCCATCTTTTTCGATTATGAAACAAAATTACAATGATAAATTTATATAAGAAAATAAAACTAGAATTTTTGCCATATTGAAACTAGTTATTAAAAAGAGGGGTGAAATTGAGGGAATATAGCTAAAATTGGGGGGGGGGGGGGGAAACAATAATTGAAACAATAATTATACTTACTAGTTTATTAGAACACAACAATTGAAATTTTTGCCATATTAAATTAAAATTGTGCTTACCATATTGTAACACATTACATAAATTGAAATTTTTTTCATATTAAAACAGATTACATAAACTGAAATTGGGGGACAAAACATAAATTAAAAAGAGGGCTGAAATTTGGGGTAAAAAAGAAAAAAATAGAAAAATTTGGGGGACAATTTTGATCTCGAAAAATAGGAAAAAAAAAAATTCGACCCGCCTAACCGGTTCACGAACCGGGGCCGGTTCTACCGGTTTTTACTGGTTCTAGGCGGGCCGAGTCACTCCCTGTTTTGGGGGCTAGTTCGGACCGGACCAGGCACCGGTCACCGGTCGAACTGGTCGGACCGGCCGATCCGGTCCGATTTTGAAAACACTGCCTACAACTGACTTGAGGGTCGGAGAGCCTATGTCGGGGCAAAATCGGCTAGTCTCACGTGCGTTCCTCCCTCTTTGATAAGTGGGCCACCAACATTACTATTCGGAGCTCTTCAGATCCCGGCATGTGGTCGAACCCAAAAACTAACCGCATTAGGTCCAAATAGAAGTTATCAAAGAGATAGGGACTATAAGCAATTATCACAAAATTAGAAGAAATAAAATAATAATAAAGTTACTATTCAAACTAGGGTAAAAAGAAAAAACTTTTAGAAACTAGGGTAGTTTGAAAAATTATTTTCAAAATAGGATAATTAAAAAATTCTTTCCTCAAGTTTATGGCAATTAGATTTGAAAATACAAAATTGAGGATAGAATTGGAATTTTCTCTACAATAAGGTATTTGTGATAACAACTTTGCATCAAATTTGTCCTTTTGATTATTGCAAAAATAATACAAAAAATGCTGGTTAAATTTTAATTTTCCAAACTAAACCCATTTTCATTTACCAATAAATAAAATAAAATAAAAATAAAAATAATTAAACCCATTACCTAGGTCCTTAATATAAAATTGAGGCTAAGTGATTAGGTCAATGTCCTAACTAATTAATAACACAAACTACCATTATCTAGAGAGAAGGCAAGAGAGAACTTATGACCTTGCAGATAGAGAGGGATTCTAACTCCCGGTATTCCTATCAATACTTCAATTTTCAAGACTAACTCTTTCAACCGCTTAGACATCCATCCCCTTCATGCTTCACATGCCCTATATATCCGCACCTTGGTGGACTCTACTACTCTTCTAGTTTCTTTTTTCTTTTACTTTTTTCTTTTTTTTTGAGTGTTAATACAATAGATTTTTCATTTGCCAATGAATTGGATCTGCTCGATTCTATCAATAATGGGACTCTTGGCTAGAGAAAGGTTTTGTCACAAGTCAATTTATTTATTTTTTATATATTATAATTTTTTATAGAAGTATTTTTTTATTAAAAACAAAATTTTAATTGCATTCTAAGTGATGATGGTGATCTTCTCACAAGAAATATTAAAATGGTCATTACGAAGTGGTATCAATATTTATTAAGATGGTCATTATGAAGTGGTATCAATATTTAGTATCATAAAAGTGATGTGTGTGCAATAATGATGGATACTTAAATGGTTCTATACTCGCGGAGACTGCGTGCAATAATTCTTATACCCACAATATAAAAAAAATTATTTCTCACATATTAGTGTTAGTGAAGGTAGATAAAACTATAACATCTTAGTTGTGGAGTATTTTTGTTTTTATTAGTAATTTACATTGACTTGAACATATTTTATTTTAAGACCAAAAAAAATATATTTAATTTTAGACAGGGTGTGATTTAATTATCTTGTTACATTTCATGAACATTCAATGACAAATAACAATCAAATAATAAATAATAATAAACTCACATTAATCAGACAACTATGCACGCATTACATAGAGCTCAAATTCAAAATCACATTCATAAAGTTTTGAGGCATCAAACTGAGAGAATATTTGCAAGACTTGAAGGGGCCAACATAGAAAATTGAACTTGCATAGGGGCAAATATAGAATTATCTAAAAGTGATGGGCCACACTGTTCACGACTCACATACATCAACAAGTCCTTCTTCAGCTGCACGAAACGCCCTTTTTATTATTTTCTGCTGCTTCTTACTTTTCCCCTCAATTGCATTTAGGGATTGAATTTTGAGCTGTTTGTCTGCTCATTGTAAGCATTATCATGGACTCGATTTCAGGCGATCTCAACGCTCCGCACTCGATGGGGACCACCATCATCGGCGTCACTTACGACGGCGGCGTTGTTCTCGGCGCCGACTCTCGCACCAGCACCGGTGAGCCTTGTTGGCCTCAACTTTTCCTTTTAGGGATTTAAACTTATTTTCGTCGTTAAATTGTTATTGCTTCTCGTTATTAAGAGATTTTTGTGTTAATATGTGATTTGTAGGAATGTATGTGGCGAATAGGGCATCTGATAAGATCACTCAGTTGACAGATAATGTCTACGTCTGCCGCTCTGGTTCGGTAAGAATTTATACTGTTCCCTTGCTATTTATCGTTTCTTTGCTGGAAATTGTTGGGTTTTGTTTGTTTCTTTTTCTTTTTTCTTTTTAATTAGCAAAGAAAAACTATATCTAGTGCTTTTTCCCCTTTTGTAGGGTTTGAGTAGTGTATTGCTCAGTTGACTCTTTAAATATCATAATTTGCTGTTTTTGTCATGTTGGTTTCTGATTTTAGTGTCTACTCTTTTAATCAAAAGGTTGTAGTATGATGGAAGGAAGAAATTGACGAAGAAAATATAAGTTAGCAGTAAAACAGAAAAATTGTTTATGGTGGTGTAAAGGTTAACCTTGGTTGTGAATCGTGAAGTGATAAAATTTTTGTTCTCACAAGAATGAGAGTTGCTATGCTAGCAGCTTTGGGATACAGCTTACATTATATTGGCTGTCCTTCTGTCCTCCAATAGCTTCTGTTGTACATCCTTTCTGCTGTCCTACTTTCTCTGTGACTTCGTTCTTCTATTGGGACCTTATACTGTGCTTTTAGTACTGAAGAATTTTTAGTGCCTTTTTAATGATATCATCATTTTCCTTTTATCAATCTGTGTTGCTGACAGTGATACCCATTCCATCGGCTCACATTTAAGCAAAAATTTCATGGTTCAGATTCATATTTCTCACTGCTGTATTAGATAAGACGCACAATTGGATAAATTGTCCCTTCCTTTCTTATGAATAACAAATTTTGCCTTGCTCTCCTGAACAGGCAGCAGATTCGCAGATTGTTTCAGATTATGTTCGTTACTTTCTCCATCAACACACGTAAGGCTGCATAAACACGTCATTCAAAAAAACAAAATGTCACTTGATTTATTGGTCACATCCAGTCATGCAATAAAGTCGATCAGTCGAAAACCTAGATCTTATCTTTTGCTCTAAATCATGATACCGTTTATGCTAAACATTACTATCCCTATGGGGTTTATCATGGGATTGGCAATGGTTAAGAAGCTAATCCTATGCGTTCTTATCTATAGAAGAAAAACCTCTTAAAGACAAATACGAGTGAGACTTATATTTCTCTCAGATTGAGATAAGATAAAAAGAAAAAGGTAATGTGGTCCTTATATATGAAGAATATTGGAGATTGTATTTGAGGAATTCTATCAGATGTTTTCTTTGACTAGAACATTCTTTTTCATGACCTCTTTGCTACTTCATGTTTGCTTATGCAACCCATGAGGCCAAAGTTTAATCTATATCTCCACATGCATGCCAAAGAAACAAATTTTAAGCTCTAGTGTGTGTGTGTTTGCCTTTTAAGAAATAGTTGTGGTTGTTGTCCATAAACTACACGATAATATTTGGCTTTTTTTATGTCCAGAACTTGCTATGTTACTTATAGTATAGAAATGAAGTTGGCATCTCTCTGAAGTTGTATGGAACTAATAGACCCCACTCTGCCTCTGTAGCTCTTTATACAAATTCTTGGTTCTCGTATATGCTAGTTGATGTCACAATCCCCCTTAATTTTTTCTTGTAGAGTTCAAAAGATAGAAAGAGCTAGAATTATAAGAACAATTAGTCTTCAGTATGATATCAGGATGGCTAAGAACTATGCTATGATTTCATGGCTATGATACACTTTTTCTTCCATTCTATTCTTCCATTATACACAAGAAGCTCAGCTTACTGGTTGATGGGTTCACAAGATGCATTGAACCTCTTGGTGAATTTAGGCTTCACAAAAATGTTGATGAAATTAGCTTATATAATTTGCTGGTTGGTGTAGGATCCAGCTGGGCAGCCCTCAACTGTAAAAGTGCAGCAAATCTTGTCAGATTATTATCTTACAACAACAAGGTTTGTCAATAATCTCTTATCTACAAGTTCCAAATCTTTGTGCCCTGTACAGGTTGAGAACTCCGTCCAGGATGCCAAAAATTATGGTATTCATAGTGTACAGAAGTCATGGTTTATTGTAATTACATAATATATCAGTTGCTTTATATGGAAGTGTGATCTCATTTCGTCTCTCTCCTCAGAAAGTTGTATTGTCCATTGTCTTGCAAGATAGAACAAACTCGAATTACTTATTTTTATCTCTTTCACTATCATCTATGGATATGTGACAATGGAAGTTTATGATACCATTGAGATGGTTGTCAATGCATTTTCACCACCTCTATTCTTCTTTAAAACAATGAAAACGTGATTGAGGTGGTGGTAGGTGTGTTTGTGCCATACTGATTACAATTGATAAATGTCGGAACTGGGACCATTAAAAAACAAATAATGTGCATCATGATGCATATTAGCTTTTCTTTTTTTGGGGAATACAGATAGAAATGTATATGAGGCTGTAAAGTATTCCTACTTATATATACACTTTGGCTTCGGAATCAGCAACAATTTCACAAAGATCTAGATAAATGAAATGTGCTTGAATCTGCTCTTAATCATATCAATCATATGATGTTACTTCTTTCCGTGCTTGTCTTGCTTTGCTTTATATTCCGATTCTTAGCAATGTGCTGGAAGTGCTGTATATTTTGTTTCCGGTCTTAAGTCGCTAATCTATTAACTTTCCAGAATAGTTGCAAACTGGCCTGATTGTTGGTGGATGGGATAAGTATGAAGGTGGTAAAATTTATGGAATTCCTCTGGGAGGGACTATCTAGAGCTGCCTTCACTATTGGAGGTCTGTCTTCCTCATTTGTTACTTTTAGCTTTGTCCTATCTGGTTTTCAGCTCTTATGAGACTTTTTTACATTGGTCATATGGCTGTATTGAATTGTACAAAGTTAATTTTAGCTGGTTAATTAATGAAGAATCTATTTTGTAATCTTCTTGTATAAATATTCTAATTAATTTGCTTGGTATATCACGCAGTACAGTATGGTCAAGGCACGAAGAAAACTCTTGTGTTGTGTTTTATTCTAGACATTATATTGAAACACCGATCTATAGTTGCACATTTCCAAAATTACTGCGCTATTCCATTGGCAACTCTTTGATACATGGGTGGCGTTTAATTGGTTGGATTTCATAGCTCTGTTTCAATTTCTTCTATGGATATGTATTACTTTTTGACTGATATGTGTTGTGTATATAATATATATCCAACTCATGGTGGTGCCTACTTATTTTAGTTCTATGTTTATAGAACATTCATGAACCAAGAGTTCTGTGTTTCAAATCTACACTGGATCCAAACATGAGATGGCCAAATGGATCCTTATTCTACCTGGAGTTATTTTGAGATCCTCTTATCAGTATTGCTTCATTGTATTGGTTATTAATTTACAAGGCTGAATTTTTCTGTTTTTACCCCTGAAATACTTGATTAGTACAGCCAGGCTTGCTGCTGTCAATTTATGTGATGGGTCAGATACTTCTCACTTGCTCATGATGTCAAATATTATATGGCAATTCCTTCTTTATCTCAGGGTCTGGCTCTACCTATTTGTATGGTTTCTTTGACCAGTGTGGAAGGAAGGGATGACCAAGATGAGGCTGAGGTGTGTATTATGTCTATCTCTATCGAGTTACAAGACTTTTAGAATCCATTCTGAGAAATAGTTCTTGAAATTTCCCTTTCATAACTTCATTCTAATTTTTGTGTTCATATGAATAAAATCTCACCCTGTAGAGCTTCTTTTCTCCCCTCCCCTTTTTTAATATTTATTTTATCTATTCCCCACGGAATTGTTGAAATTAACAAAGATTTCGTACATGTCTAGATATTCTGCAGCTTTTTTTTTTTTTTTTTGGTCAGAATTCTGCAGCTTATGACTTGCTGTATTTTGCTTGTTTCACATAACTATAAACCTGTCCCCAAGATGTTGCTGAATTTTTCTTCTCTTTGAATTCTTCCCTCAGAATCTAGTCGTAAAAGCAGTCTCTTGCCATTGCTCGGGATGGTGCCAGTGGTGGAGTGTTCGAACTGTTACGGTGAGTTCCTTCTCATGATGAACAATACTTACCAGTCAAAATTACTCAGTTTTTGCATGACATTTAGGGTGTTTCTTTATTTTAGTTCCCCTTTTCCAGTTTTTGCACAATATGTAATGGTTTTCAACTTGTTATCTAGATTAACAAAGATGGGGTGACTCGGAAGTTCTACCCAGGCGACTTGCTCCCACTATGGCATGAAGAGCTGGAACCGAAGGATTCACTCCTGGATACTGTATCGGCAGCCCGTCCCGAACCAATGATCAGCTAAATGAAAGGTCATGGACCAAAAGATCTTCGCCATCTGCGGTACAAGGATGATGTGTGCATCTAGGAGTTGTACACACTGAACTTCATCTCTCAGTTCTGCTTCTGTGTGCTGAGGCTGGATTTTTATCGATTTTCTCCCGTCTCATAGTTGAAATTGTTATTCTCCAGTTTGACATTTTCTGTTTTGTTAAAATTGCATTTGCGCTCGTGTTTTCCCAAAAACTTGTTACCATTTTTAGTCCATTTGTTTCAATGATAGATCCGATCCAGAATAAACAGTAAAGAAAGTTTTAAATAAGAATAACCAACAATGGTTTAAGTTTTTTTTTTTTTTAATCTCATCCAAAAAGGTGTAATGTTTAAATTTGAATAAAAAAATATTCCTTACAAATTTTATTTAATTACAACGAGTTTACTAAAATATTAATAAAATTTGTAATAGTTTATTACATTTGTCAGAAAAAAAATAATAATAAAATTCGTCAACAGTGTGGTAAGTTTAGGGGGAAAAAAAAACGAACTCGCCATCAGTGATGGCGAGTTGGAAAAACAGGGAAAAAAAAAAAAATTAAAGTCGCCAACATCAATGGTGAGTTTAGACTTAATTTTACTGATGGTGAGTTTGAAAACAGGGGGAAAAAAAATAATTAAAGTCGCCAACACCGATGGTGAGTTTAGACTAATTTATATTTTCCATTGATGAACTC